>JARHVA010000138.1:2525000-3207500 GCA_037957365.1 Torreya grandis
TAATCCAACCAGGGAAAATGTTAAACATAAATAATTGGCTAGACAATGAACAAGAAATTGAAGTCTTAGACATTATGAAAAAGCCATAAAATCCTTTGCTTGGGATCATAGTGACATGAAGGCATTCACCCAAATGTTTTTACTCATCACATTTACATATAAAACATCAAACCATTAAGACAACCACAAAGAATGATCAATCCAACTCTAAATAATATGGTCAAGACAAAAATAGAAAAACTACTACAAGTAGGATTCATCTATCTCATATCAAATTTTCAATGGGTTTTACAACTTGTAATAGTACCAAACAAACATGGAAAATTATGTATACATATATATTATACGGAGCTCAAAAAATATACCATAAAAGACTACTTCCCTTTACCTTTCACATCCCAAGTCCTAGATAACTTAGTTGGGAGAAAAATCATTTCCTTCTTAAGTAGTTTTAGTGGATATAATCAGAAAAGGTAAGTTCAATAAGACCAAGATAAAAAAACCTTTACATGTCCTTGGGGGACATTTTCAGATAGATTTTTACCCTTTGGCCTGTACAATGCACTTGCTACTTTTCAAAGATAAGTCTTAGTTATATTTTTTGATCTTATAAATGAGTATGTTGAAGTGTACATGGATGAATTTAGAGTACAAGGTGATTCTTTTAATGAAGCCTTAAAAAATATAGATAAATTATTAACCCAATGTGAACAACATCAATTATCCCTAAGTAATGAGAAATTTATGATTATGGTTGATCAAAGAATAGTCATAGGTCATCACATATTAGCTGAGAGAATCCAAGTTGACCCTAAAAAGATTAAATTGATCTCACAGGTGCCTACACCTAAGAATCAAACTGTCATCAATTTTTTTTAGGACATGTAGGATACTATACGTATTTTATATAAGATTTTAGTAAGACATCTACACCTATGTTTTCCTTGCTCATTAAGGATAGTGAATGTGTATGGACTAACAAGTGTCAAAAAGATTTAAAATAATAAAAATTAATTTTTGATCCAATATTGAGATTTCCTAATTGGGGGTAGCCTTTCCACATAAACATAGATGCCTCTAACAATGTTATGTAGGCAGTCCTTGAATAGAAAGATGAGGAAGTTAAGATGTATGCTATTTATTACATTATCAAGAATTTAACTCATACTAAAAGAAATTATCACTAATAAAAAAGTGTTCCTATATATTATTTAAGCCATGAACAAGTTTCATCATTAAATCACTAAAAACAAACATTTGTTTACATATATCAGCTATAAGTTATCTAATGAAAAAGCTAGTGGTAGGATATAGGATCATTAGATGGTTACTACTCTTGCAGGAATTTGATATCATAATCATTGATAAACCATGAAAGGCTAATGTATTTATTGATTTTTATTCAAGTTTGAATTGTTTAGGTGAAGATGAACCAATAGAGGACAATTTTATAGATGAATAGTTATTCAAAGTTTTAGCATGCACACCATGGTTTGTTGATATGGCCAAATATCTAGCCACAAGAAAATTTCCTTATGATTTTACTCATAAATAAAACAAACATTTGGTTAGAAATAATGCTCACTATAAATGTCTTAATGGTGTTCTATTTAAATTTAGACCTAATATGGTACTTCACATGTGTGTAAGAGAAGATTAAATTTATGACATCCTAAGATCTTACTATGATAAACAAGGAGGAGGTCACTATTTAGCCAAAATGACTATTTACAATATCCTTAGGGATGTATACTATTGGATTTCCTTTACATAAATGTGAAAAAATATATTTGCCAATGTGATCCTTGCTAAAATATGGGGAAAACCGCATTATCTAATGAGATGACCCTCTATCCTCAAGTGGTTTTAGGACCATTTGTTAAATAGATTTGAATTTCACTGGTCTCATTGATCCACCATTTCAAGGAAATAATTACATCCTAGTATGTACTAATTATGTCACCAAGTGGGCAGAAGTTAAATATCTCCCATTTGCTTGTGAAGAAATAGTTGTTGATTTCATGTACTACAAGATCATTTAGAATTTTGGAGCACCAAGAGAAATAGTATTAGATCAAGGTGTTCAATTTTTATCCAATGTGATTAAAGCTTTCATAACATTACCAAATCACCCACATGAAGTAATCACCATACCATCTTCAAGCCAATGATCAAGTTGAGGTTGCCAATAGAGAAATAAATAACATCTTGATCAAGATAGTGAGCATTAGCAGAAAGGATTGGGAAAATAAGCTATCTAAAGTAGTATGGGCCTATAACACAACATGGAATACCATCATATAATTTTATCCATATGAACTTGTGTGTGGGAAGAATCCATTATTTCCAATTGAATTTGAGTTTCAAAAACTAATAAAAATAATGGATGTAAGCATATATATAGATGAAGAATTAAAAAATAAAATTATTCAACTGAATGAACTTGATGAGATGAGACTAGAGGCATTTCATCAAATATAACTTATTCAACATCAAAGGATGACATGGTATCATAGTCACATCAAGGAAAGAAAATTCAAAAAGGGATATTGGGCCTTGTTATTTCTGTTTAAGTAGTTTTTCTCAGAGTTTCTTTTATACAAATTAACTACTTAAAACTCATGAAAGTACAGGGTTTTAACTAAGATGAAGGCATACCTATGAAATAGATTATGCACCATTGATCAAGTGACCACGAAGAATCATTTTTATGTAGGAAGGAAAACCTGCACACATTAATAAACTTGAAAAGATAGATTAATAAGATATTAGGGTGGGTTACCTAGCAAAATACCAGTTCCAAGAAGTGATAAGCTTCCTATCATGGATGTTAACCCACCTATTTATCAATCATTTTGATAATAATTACAATAGAAATTGCAAATGCTTATTGAAAATGTAAGTAAAATATAGCTATGTTCATATCTATTCTTCTTCTTCTTCTTCGTTAAGATAAGCAAAATGATCAAGCAAAAAAGCTTATGTGGCTTTAGTGTCATCTTGTATGATTTCAATTTGTGTTGAGACATCTTCAATATTGGGGATGAAAGCTATGACACAAAGGCTTAGCTCAAATTCAACATCACCTTGATCAATGAAAAAAGGTTGGAAGATAATTGGAAAATCATAGATGTTGATAATTTCATGATAGGATCTAGGGTTGGTCATCTAAAGATGGCATTTCATGTTTGTCGAGAATAGATAAATAGACTAGATCAAATATTTACTATAAATCTATATAATATGGGTTAGATTTAAAAAATTATAGGTTATAATAAGGTTCAATATTGATTATCTAGATAAGTATCAATTTTACCAGGATTGATGTTGATTATAGTAATCAACATCGATTATGCTAAACATTCCCAAGAGTACAAATTATTTTTGGATGAAGAATGGATCTTAGTAAAATCATGAAGTATATTAAATGGACACATGTGTGAAGTGTATGATTTTGTATTTTATATAAAATTTTTATATGTATTCAACCTTGTAAGCCTAATCAAGCAGTAAAAGAATGTAAAGAGTCTTTCCTTTTGTATCTCAAAAGGATGGAATGTGAAGAGATAACATAATTGTAAAAGACTATATATAACACTTTGATGTAATAAAATATGGTTAGATGTGTTGATAGAGATTAATAGAATTGTTATGTTATGGTTTTCCTTATCTTATTTTATGTATGGTTTATGCACAACAAGGACTGTATTTTACTTTAATATGTTATCAAATGATATACTAGTTATGTTCTAGCTTCTGTTAGTATCTATTTCATCTTGCTTTTAAGTGGATACTTCTACATCATGGATGGGAGATAATATTTTCATCTCTTATGCATCTATTTTAATCTCTAATGTATAAGTTATCCCTATAATTAACATGTTTTAGAGTATTTTCATGAACCTTTCCTAACAATGGTGCAGTGAGCGTGGAGCGTATTTGGATGAAATATACTGAGATGGTTGCCATGATAGAGAGACATATAAATATGTCTAGATGAGATAATTATAAATTTTTAGAGGAAAAAGCATGAAGAGTTGGAAAAATTGCAGAGGATATTATTCGAGGACACCTCTATGGAAAAATCTATGAAATTTTCTAGTATAAATTGCTTGGATTATTAGTTGTATGACTAGCTAAATTAGAATACTATTGCTTTGGTCTGAGGATAATAGAATCTATAGTTTAGATTGAGGAAATTTTGGAAAGACTATATAATCTAGATACTTATTGGTCCCAAGTAGTAGATTATTGGATAAAGACTATAATTGATAGCTATATTACTAAGTTTGTAGTATAAGGATATGTAGTTTTTGAGACTACACAAGATTGATTTATCTAAGGAATTAGAGGGAAATTTTTGTAGTGACTACCTTTGTTAATCAAGATGTTAGTTATGGAAAAGGCCATAGTGCCTACTCCAACCAACATGGAATAGTCACTTTGGGCACTATAGGGGTGTGTGTGGGAGAAAATTAATGATGAAGAACTGAGTAAAAGAAACTTGAACTTGGTCCCAAAAAATGGAAGGTGAAAGGACTCAAATAAAGAAAAAAATTCTAGGAATTGAAAGGGAACTATGACATCAAATAAGGTGGAATAAGATAAATGACCTCAAAGTAACTATGATTAGGACTAGGAGTGGAGAACAAATTTCTAGAGCTAGAGATAGATGAGAAAAAGATGCTAGAGAAGAGAGGTTTCTGAGAGAAGATGTGGAAATTGTTGAAAGAAGGGATATGAAAAATATGATAAAGGGCCCGATGAGAAAGAGGATGCTAAAAGTAGTGATGTTGAGGTAGATTAGTTAAGATTTAGAGGTAGATCCTAGTTAAAGGAGGGATTTTTAGTTAGAACTAGGAAGGAAAGTTCTTGGGAAAATGTTAAAAAAGAAGGTAGTAATATTATAGGTTCAAGTTTGAAGCTATAAGAAGTTAAAAATAAACATCATTCATTTCAAGGGATTACATCCCCCAAGACCACTTTATTTCTAAAAGGTAGAAAAAGTACAGAGAGAGAAGCTAATTCAAGTTAGTTTGATTCCTTTACTGACAAGTTTGGAAGGCTCAATGTAGAAACCAAGTGGGAATTACAAACAAATAAGTTAAAAGAAGCATGATTTCTTGTTAATCCTAAAAATATTAGTATGAAATAACTTATAATCATAGTAAACACTATACAATCGCTTAATAATGCAAAAACCAATTTATCGTCACCACCAGTCATATTTGCTAGTATTCAAACATATGCAATAACAACTATTAGCCTACTAGATATGGTGTTTCATGTAGGTATGTTTTTACATTTAATGTCATATGATGGGTCTTCAGACCTTGAATAATATTTTGTAACCTAAAAAATAAAATAGATTGTAAAAGGGATAACATTAGATGATGTGAAGAAGTGTGAACTCATAGGGGCTTTGGAAAGATGGACCTTGGAGTTAATTTTTAAAAGGAATGTAAATACTCTCAATCTCACACAATTTAAATATTTAATATTATATAATTCAAGGTAAAAAAATGTTCTAGTCAAGTTATTCAAGATTTGAAGGAAATTTGACAAAAATCCAGAGAAATAATTGAAGAATATGATTTCAGGTTTTTCGATGTGATGAACAAGATTAACTTTATTTAGAGGAAAAGATAAGTCTAATTAGTTTGTATAGGGATTAATACCAAGAATAAATTTTACTATTATGAAATTCCAATTCTCCACTAAGGTTGATGCTCAATTTGTTGTCATAAGAGTTTAACAGATAGAAGATTATACAGATCTTCCATTAATAAGATCAAAAGTATAAGTTAAGCTATATGTTTTTATGAGGAAAATGAATGATATTCATGAAAATGATAAGCCTAAATTAAGCTTATGGTTCATATAACATGGATTTAAAGGACATCATAGGAATGGCTATCTAATAATTAAAACATAATTTTGTGAAATCTATAAGGTAGTTGGACATTCTACGTCCAACTTCCATCTTGTCCAACAATATATCCAAAAGTCACACAAAATGTACTATAATTTTACAAAATATAAAAATCATGATGAAACAAGATAATAAACCTTGAAAGAGTTAAATCAAGATATAATGAACAATGTATTTGTAATTTCAGCTCATCAAATACCCACTATAAAACATGAAATTCTAAGACTAGATATGGATATGATAAATGTGACTCAAGATAGTCTAGGATGGGTGCCTTCATTACCTCAATATTAGATGCCTTTATCACCTTAGTATCAGCCACATGGCCTATAAATCTATAATAATACATCATCTCCATCATACCAATATTCTATTCAGTATGCACATCCCTATAATAACACAAATCTTTAGTAATAACAAGCAAATGGGATTCGAAGTTCCCCTCAACATTAGTATGGGGGATATGATGCATATATGAATCAAATAGGAAGATATATTGTACAAAAATACCAAGGGTGTGAATATCAACATCAAATAGAATATTACCCTATTTTGGATTAATAAAGAATGGAGAAGTCAGTGCATAGTGTAAATATGATAAATGCGTAACCAAATGAAAATGCATTTGTCCAAGCCGTCATAAGGTAACAAAGAGATGAAAAAGGATTACCTCCTTTATAAATGCCTCAAGATCATGGTATTATAAAATTTTAATGGGATTAGTATCTTGATCCTGTAATAGAAAATAATTTAACGTATCAAGTTGCATAGGTATTATAGGAAATATAATAGAAACTAGTCTTCAATGGTGATAAAATAACTATTGATGCTCAAATGTATGGGAAATTTTTTAAGATAATGTGGAAATATGTAATTATGACCACTTTAATGGATTTGATGAAATTACTCAGTATACTACACAATGAGGATATATCCCAGAATATCAGTAACCTCCTACACAATCTCCTAGAGTATTACCAATAAGGACAAATAAAGGTCAATAATGAAGTTTGGTATGTCAAGACCAAGAAGCCTTAGGATTTGGATTCATGAATATATATTAAGTTGGATATATATTAAATCCCAAATTCAGTATTTAATTTTGGAAGTATAGTCAATATGATTCCTCGATCAACATGGGAAGCCATCGATCAACTAACTCTGAGCTACTGTCTAGTAACATTGAGCTTAACAAGTTGTGGTAGAGTCAAATCCATTGTCTAGTTAGAAGATTATGAAATTAAAGTGGATGATATTATCTTGTGAGGGTATTTTTTTGATAATATATGATGTAGACTTCCTATTTAAAAATAGTGCAAGAATGATGGATTATACTGAACCAAACCCAAAAGGTATTCTACCTTGGGATTTTGCATCATCCATAAGTGGTGACTCAAATGTACACATATTGAATTGGTCTCATAGAGATCATGATTTTTGACCTATGCACATGGTCTTCACTATAGAACACCAGATACCTCAATATTTTATGACAAAGTATTTTAATCCATTCATATTGAGGATTAAACACCATGTTCTAGAGGTAGAAAAAAAAGTTAGCGCACTTAGTTATGAAATAAAATGAATTATTGTAACATGGTGGGTTGTTCATATAAACTCAAAAATATATCGAGAGGAAGCATGCAAAATCCTACGTGTAAAGTTTTATCTACTAGCTAGTGTTAAATCAGAATGGCCTTTCTTTTAAGAGGGTCAATGTCTAGAATTTCACATCCATTAGTGTGTGGATATATGGAATACATAAGGAGTATAACCATAATATTGGATGAACATATTCAGCCACACCCTTGCACCTCTTCCAATAGCTTGGTATATGCATCAAGAACATAGAAGGGAAACTAATCATTGGTTGTAACTTAAATAGGATTTCATTCAAACTTTTGTGTTTGAAGATGATGACCCACTAGTACATAAGACTTAAAGATAATTAAAAAAAATATATGTCATGGATATGCAAAATATTTAACAAATGTAGATGGATCATCATCTCATCAGGAGACTTCATAGGACTTAGATCTTGCACTGCATAATTATAAAGCTAACCAAAAAGAACAACTCCTATTTTAGTGATGTAATAGAATAATTAAGGATCTGATAAAATCAAGTGATAATGATAATGATGGAGATCTCAATATAGAAGGGTTATTTGAACCATAACATGAAGATGAGCCCAAACTAGTGTAAAGCGTAGAGCAAATAGAAGAGGAAAAACTTCACAATATCAACATTCTTTAACATGAAGGCAAATGCATTCTATAAGATACTT
Organism: Torreya grandis; assembly: GCA_037957365.1. Lineage (NCBI taxonomy): Eukaryota > Viridiplantae > Streptophyta > Pinopsida > Cupressales > Taxaceae > Torreya > Torreya grandis. The sequence continues at coordinate 2,533,220 of JARHVA010000138.1, forward strand.
TGCCTAGTGGATTAGGGAATATATATCAAGAACTATTGAAAAATATTTAAATAAATAGTGGGACAAAATTGGCCCCCAAGCTTGGAAAAGTGGGAGATTACTAGGGATAAGAGAAAATCTCTAAGGCTACACAACTATTAAGAGATTATCAGGACATGTTTTTAAGTAAATTATCAGAGGCAAAAGGCATGGATCCATCTCTAGGATAAATTGACATATAATTAAAATAATGTGCACGTCTTATCAAAAAATAACCCTATAGGCCCAGTCCTAATATGAAGACTAAAGTAAAGGCCAAACTGGATTGAATGCAAGAAGCTGAAATTATTTATCTAGTTGAAAAGGTAGAGTGGGTGAGTCCCATGGTTGTTCAACCTAAGAAAATAGGATAAATTTAGGTGTATGGGGATTACCACACACTCAATAATGCTTGTGTTAATGATCTATTTCCTATTCCTTTCATAGATGAATTACTTGAATCTGTGGCTGGGCATGATGTATATTCCTTTATGGATGGTTTCAGTGGATATCACTAGATTTAATTACTAAGGAGGATTAGGATAAGACCACCTTCACTACTAAATATGGATCATTTGCATACAAGGTAATTCCATTTGGTTTAAATAATGCACCTGTTGTATTTTCTAGAGCTGTGGTATATGCATTCAAAGAATTCATTCATGATTTCCTATAAGTCTATCTAGATGATTGGATTATATTCTCTCTATTTAAATAACACTTTTTAAAAACAATATTGATGCTAGAGTGATTTTGGGATTTGTGCATCACTTAAAAATTAAATAAGTGTCTATTATTTACACCCTTTTATGTCTTATTGGGTAATTTTGTGTGTAATGACAACATTTTGGTCGACCCAGCTAAAATTATTAGTATAGTAGGAATGCAACCTCATACTAACTCAACTGAAGTACACACCTTTCATGGTCATACCAAAAATTATCAAAAGTTTATAAAAGGGTAAGCAACTATATCTATGTCCATGGATAAACTATTATGCAAGGATACCAAATTTTAATGGACACCAGAATGTTAAACAACATTCATTGAGGTAAAGCAAAGGTTGATGATAACATCAATCTTAGTATTTCCTTATTGGAAGAAGCCATTCCACGTACATATGGATGCTTATAGCACCATATTAGGAGTTTTTTTAGCACATGTAGGTGAATGTGGGTTGGATCACCTGATACATTTTATTAGCAAGAAACTATCAACTGATAAAAAGAATTACACAACCACAGAGAGATAACCACTAACTATGGTGTCTGCATTACAAAAGTTTAGGCATCACTTAGTGGTTACTCCTTTTGAGTTCTTCATGGATAAATAATCATTGTAATACCTGGTTAATAAACCAATTGTAGGAGGATGTATATCAAGGTCAGGAATTTTATTTCTAAATTAATGTTAAGCTAGGACCAAAGAATGTGGGACTAGAGTACCTCAACTAAATTTGTAATGGGGAGGAACCAAAGGAACTTGAAGATGAATTCCTTAATGCATATTTTTTTAGAACTTCTACAGTTCTTAATAACATGGAGGACATTATAAATCTCTTGGAACATGGAACTTTTCTTGTACACTATATTGGTAAATGGCCTTGAGGCATTAATGCCTATGGAATATATTGTGCCTAGTCTACACATTGCAATGATCATGAGATTAGGATATCATGATTCATTAAAGACACGATTGATGGATTTCACTAGGATAGAATAAAATAGATTAAGAGTATAGTGGACACAATAGATCAACAAACAGAGTCAAAAAGAATGGGATGATCACAACTTGCGATCTAAGTAATTTTACCCAGACTAAACAATATTACTTTACGAGCGCATATTTAAAGCATTCACTAAAAATTTACACTTTATATTGAAAGGACCCTACATCATTCATGGTATATCACCAAAGGGTACCATAGTGTTGAAATATTTGCATGGAACCATATTACTAGGATGTATAAATGGTTGTAGGTTTAAGCCATATCATCTTCAATCACTATCATTCTTCTAAAATTTGAGTGTGTGTTGAGTACCACCATGTATCTAGGATTTCATTTAATGTTATTTGTTTTATATTTTTTTCCTTAGGTTATAATGTTTGTATAACATGTTCATTTCTATACAACACATCATAACCACCAATAAGTAGTTATCATCGTAGCATGAGATCACATTCCAAAGACAATTCATCGAAGATAACTAGATGAAATTAAATTGAGCACTATAATTAAGTTTGGGAAGGTAGAAACAAGATAGGTATGGAAAATATAAGACAAATGGTTAGGTTAAACCATTAATGACATGATGTTTCAAAAAGATTTCATTATTTTCAAGGCAAATTTGGTAATAAAAGGACAAGTGGATACATAAAACAAATTGATTAATCTAAAGGATAACTACTCACTTATAATAACTACCAAAGAATTAAATTAAATATCATAATCACTAAATGTACCTATTAAGGTTATTTCCAGCAACTAATATTAATATAAAATGGCACATTCGAGTGCATGTAGTCAATGAATTTAAAAGAGGTGGTGACCTAAAATTGGGATCCAATAGTTATTGTAAAATAGGGTATGGACAATGATAAAACATTATAACCTTCAAATAACAAGTGACTTATATAATCTTCCTTTTGAATACCTAATTAGGAATGGATTTAAAATCAGATCCTAACTACTCAGAGTAATCATTCAGTCTAGACCATCAATCAAGCTATGGAGAGAGGTTAGTTATTGATTCTACTATTAGATGCACAAAAAGAGAAAATGAGAATTCAGTTAGGTCTTAAATAGACTAAATAAAATGATCTAGATTATTTCAACTTCATAGATGTCGTAAAACCTATTTTATTTTCCTAAGGTACTCAAGGAGTAGGACATATACCTAACACTTCAACATCCACTATGATGATATGACACTAAATGATTATTTAAGTTGCCTACATTTGGTCAGATAGATAAGGTTATGATTAATTTTATGAGACAACATAATTAGGGAGCTATCCATTTAGATCAAGATGTTACAATTTGGATTTGTACACACACCATGGCATGAGCAACTAGTTTAACTAATCATGGAAAATCTCTCCTACCTTATACTTCTATAATGCCACTAATCCATTCAGATATTAGGATATATATACCACTAGGTTAGGATGAAGAAATCCTATTGAATCTATTGAGGACACTTCATTTCATATCATGGTTCAATGTATCACCAAAATATTCTGTAAAACCACCAAGCAAATGAAACAAGTGATAAGATGCATAATTGACATTGCCTATCACATGGTGAAGCTATGGGAGGATTTCAATTGGCCTAAGTTTTTGGTAGCCAAAATTACCACTAATATAGATAAGGTACTTTTAGGAAGCATATAGACCTTTTAGTACCAATTTTTGGTCCTTTTATTGTGTTTCATGTAGTGAACATCCCCACTAGGGCCAGTTAATGTAATTCTATATTTTTTGCCTGATAATGCCTTCACAAGTATTGAATGGACTAAAATAGGCCAATATTATGAGTAATTTGGTATATTTAACACATGGTGCCTTGAATCCTTAGCCTTAACCCAATCACACCCTAGGATTCCTCAAGATGTAATGCAATACCTAAGATAACATGCTTTAGTTACCAAATTGCACAATGGCATACAAATCAAGATTCATGAATTGGCTTCCCTAACTTTCATTTTGATGAAATTTTTCATTTTAATGGTCAAATTAAAGGATAAATTATACTGTCAAAATTCCCTAAATATGAGGTTAGTGCCTCTATTGCAAGTCATCCCTCCATAGGTGCAATAACCACAAGCAGATTAAGTACCGTCATAACAACCCACATGATTAAAAGCTCAATCAATATAACCAACACAATCATAAGCTCTAACACAACAAGATAAATTCAAGAATAAAGCACCTATGCATAGAGTCTCACCACCTCTGATAAAGAAAAAAACCTAGTAAAAAAAGTCATGGCTCAAACATCCCATGGTTTTATGCATAACTACTAAGTGTGCCCTACTTGAGTTGGGGGTATAAGAATGGGAAGTACTCCAATAAATGTTAGAAGACATAAAAAAATATGTGTATGATATATAGGAGGAGAAGGAATTCTTATTTTTGAAATAAATGTGCACTTACTAAGTACAAAATCAAGTAAGACAAGACCTTTGGGTTGATATTACTCAACCACCTTATTCTATCTTTATGGATAGTGTAGGACAAGAAGCAACTCAATGCAAGTTAGAGGCCAAAATATTTTCAACAGAACCATCCACAAGATCATCAGCTGCACAGGTGGTGAATTTACTTGTATAAAATAGTCCTACATAATTCTTGCTTAGGTGACCATACACACATCCATCTATTAAGCCATCATAAATGGTGAGGGAAAGAACGGTGTCTTTTGGTGAGCCTGCCTAAGAAAGTGTTCAACAATGTTAGGTAGCAAAATAATAAACTCAGCCCCAGGGTGTGAAGAATAAAAAGTAGACTCTAAATCCTCCAACAACATCTAAGAGAAAGAAGTTTTTACACAAAGGCCTGCTAAGAGAAGTGAAATCATCCAATCATATTGAATCTGACATCAAAATCAAAGGGGATGAGGAACTCATGGATATAAATCTAACTAAGGAAGTGGCTGAGCAAAAAATTATGTAGGGTACACCTAAAACTAAGGACATGAAGGAGGAAAAAATAAGCAATAAAACACAAGAATAATCAAAACTAGCAGTGCCACAAAAAACACAACAAGAATATGCACAGTGTCAACAACAAAAGCAACAAGATATAGACACAGAGAAAAAAAAGAAAGCTTAAGAAGTAGAGGCTACATGGAAGCAAGTTGAAGAAGTGAAAGCTACAAGAAATAAATTTGAGGAAGTAGAGGCTATAAAAAATCAAGTTAAAGAAATTGAAGCTATAAATAAGAAAGATGAGGAGGTGGAAGTTGTGCACAAGTAGGATGAAGAAGTAGAGGCAAAGAAGAAATAGTAGGAGGAATCCTAATGGTGACAATAAGAGGCGCAAGTTGTGAAAAAAATATATATGGAGCAAGAACCTCAAGCTAAGGCTAAAGTTGAAGCCAAAATTAAGGCTAAGGTAGATGCTAAATCTAAAGCTCATGTCAGGTACCTAGAACAACAAACATGCTCTGATACCAGTTGTCAGGGAATCCAAGAACAAACACACTTGTTCTGATCCCACTTGTTAGGATCTTGCTCCTCAAAAAGAGCACAATATGATTACCAAACTTAAGCAATTAAACATGCGGAAATATACCAAAAACACAAGTAACTAGAATTCACCAATAGCACAGAATATGAGAGATAATACACTATCTTGTATTAACATTTGTACAGAAAAGAATACAATAAAGAGTCACCACACTCTTCCACCTTACAGAGGCTTCCCACACCTCAAGTGTACAGTAATTCTTCTTCAAAAACACTCTCCTACCAAAAACGGTCCCAACATCCAACTCACACACAGAATTGGTGTTCACCTCTCCAACCTGTTGAGTTGTGGAGCTAAAAGCTTCAACTCTTTGCAAACTAAGGAACAGAAGGTTGCTGAGATCCAGGAGCACCGGCGTCGGCAGTAGGACTGACGTCGGTCGTGACCAGTGCAGAAGGCCACCAGCGACGGCAGGGAGTCGGCCGACGTCGACAGAACCAGACTAGCAGGGACCGGCGTCGGTCGCCTGTGTGTTCCAGAACTGCTCGTTACACAGACAGTTAGTTAAGTGAACGAAGTGTTTGCATGTAAAGGCCAATTAGAGTCTTTGGCTACGAAGATAATTGTCTAAATTAAGAGTCTAAGTTATTGTTTAAGCTAGGGATCTATTTATAGACCCATTGGCATGTATTGTAATTAGGAATAAGATAAGGAAGGCAAGAAAGTTCCTTCTAAGTGTAATATCATTGAGTTGTAGGTTGTTTCAAGCTCATAGGAGATCTACATGTGTGAGTATGGTCTGTTGAATTGCAGGTTGCAGGTTCATGGGAGATCAACTTGAAGTACTTTAGAGTGCTTGGTGAACTGGTAGGGTTATTACTGACTAGTTGGAGAGGTGAACACCAATTCTATTTGTGAGTTGGTTGTTGGGACCGTTTTTGTGTAGGAGAGTGTGTGTGAGAAGAATTACTGTACACTTGAGGTGTGGCAAACCTCTGTAAGGTGAAAGAGTGTGGCGGCTCTTTGTTGTATTCTTTTCTGTAAAGTGTTAATACAAGATAGTGTATTGTCTCTCATATTCTGTGCTATTGGTGAATTCTAGTTACTTGTATTTCTGGTTATTTCTGCATTTATAATTGCTTATATTTGGTAATCATACTGTGCTCTTTCTGAGGAGCAAGATCCTAACAAAGTGGGATCAGAACAGGTGTTGTTCTTGTGATCCCCCAACAAAGTGGTACCAGAGCATGTTTGTTGTTCTAGGTGCCTGACAAGTGGTATCAGAGCCAGGTTGGTTGGGATACTAACAGATTGGATTAGATTTGGTTAGTGTGTTTTGATTACAGGTACTCACAGGGTTTATATTTGAGTGGGAGTTAAGCAATGGCAGAAGACAGTCAACTACGAATGGAAAAGTTTAATGGCAAGAACTACCAATTGTGGAGGATGCAGATTGAGGATTATCTGTATCAAAAAGATTTGTACTTATCGTTGGGTGGGGTTGCTTGCAAACCCTCGGATATGAAAGATGAAGAATGGAAGGTTCTTGATCAGAAGGCTCTGGGATATATTAGATTGAGTCTTGCATCATCTGTGATTTCCAGCTTATCACAGTGTAAGACAACAGTGGAGTTGATGGAATCTTTGGCAAATTTATATGAAAAACCCTCAGCTTTTAATAAGGTATTTCTTATGAAGCATTTATTTAATTTGCAAATGTTGGAAGGTGGATCTGTTCATAGCCATCTTAGTGATTTCCATGGTTTGGTAAACCAGTTAAGTTCAGTCAATATTGTATTTGATGATGAAATTAGAGCTCTCTTAATCTTGTATTCATTACCTGAAAGTTGGGAAGGTTTGGTAATGGCAGTTTCTAATACTGGGTCTCATTCAAAAGTCTTTAAAGTGGATGATGTTGTGAGTGTGATCTTGAATGAAGAGATACGCAAGAATAGCACAGGTGAATCATCAGGAAATGCTTTGAGTGTTGAAGGCAGAGGAAGGCAAAGAGAGAAGATAGAGCATGGGAGATCAAGGTCCAAGATAGGCAAAAGATCCAAGTCCAGGTATGGCAGAATAACCTGCTGGAAGTGTGGAAAGCAAGGGCACTTAAAGAGAGATTGCAGATCAGGTGAAGATCAGCATGAAAGACATGAAGAAGAAGCAGATGTTGTAGATTACGCTGCATGAGATTCTCTGGTATGTTCTTTGGATAAAGTAGAATCTTGGGTTTTAGATTCTGGTGCCTCTTTTCATGCATCCCCACATAGGAAATTTTTTCATGAGTATGTCCAAGGAGATTTTGGAGAAATTTGTGTAGGGGATGGTAAGCCTTGTCAGATTGTTGGCAAAGGGAAAGTGAAGCTGAAACTGTAGACAGGTAACACATGGATGTTAAAGGAGGTCATGCACGTCCCAGTTCTGGAGTGGAATTTGATTTCTGTTAGAAGTTTGGGTGATGAGGGTTGCACAGTAACTCTCACAGCGGACTCTTGGAAGGTTACCAAGGGTACACTTGTTATAGCTAGAGGTAAGAAAGTAGGTACGCTTTATCTATCTACTTGTACTACTGATTCTCTTTCTGGGTTATCTACTTCAGCTATAGATTCAGAGATGTGGCTTGATAGGCTTGGTCACATAGATAAGAAGGAGATGCTTGTTCTTGAGTCAAAGGATATGCTTTCGGATTTGGAAGGTATGGATCGTGGTTTCTGTATGTAGAAGAAGAAGGTAACGTTTCTTGAGGAATCTGACGTTAGTGACAAGAACAGGAAAGCCTTGGTTTTCAAGGAGAAGGTGACAGACAGAGTTCAGCACAAGATGCAAAAGAATTCTGAGCAAAGCAAGGGTGTTTTGGACAAAGATTTGATCCAAAAAGAGCTCACGGGAAAAAGTCAGGTCTCACAAGAAAAACACAGAGACCGACGTCGACAGGAAAACCAGCGTCGGCATCTAGATAGGGACCGACGTCGGCTATGTGCAGCCCGATGTCGGTGACTTAGGGCAGATATCTACCGGCATCGGCCAGGGGAAAATGACGTCGGCAAGGGGCAGTCGTAGGGAACTGACATCGGTCGGGTGCAGACTAATATGTGATCGGCATCAGTCACTGAGACAAATTTTGGTGGATAGCAAGCTGTCAAGGTGTCTCAAGCACCCATATGGAGGACTGAAAGTGTAAGTAAGTTCTTAAATTTGTCATTTCCCTTCTTTACACTACTTGTTGCTCACTTATAGCATAGGACCAGGAAGTTATTGAAGAAGCAGAATAGGTAGATCCAGGAAACAGTGGGAGCTTGGCATGGCTTTGGATGTGATTCCTTGGAGGAGAACCAAACAGGTGTTTTGAGTAGAGTTGCCAGCTAGAAGTAAGCACTGAGAGACGAATGCATGTTCAGGATGAAGAAGAGCAGAAATGGATACGTGAGATGGAAGATCAGGGTATATGGTCTTGTATTAGCTGCAGGGCAATGGAGGTTTGATCATTGTGTTTCTCTTTACCAGGTTGGATAATATTAGCTACATTATCCTATTTCTGTATGATGTGCTTGTTGCAGGGTTACATATACAGGTATTGCTGAACTATAGGTAAAGCTAGTTCAGGGGTGTGTCATGGAGAATCTGAGAGCAGCAAGATTCTTTGGCATGAGTGTGTTCTAGAGACATGGTAGGTCATATGTTGACTTTGTTTTAGGATGATTGTGTGAGACCGGTTAGCACGCCGATGGTTGGATAGTTCTTAAAACAGGTGTCTTGATTCACATAATGAGGTTGAGTGCATGGTATGTACTAAACCTGAGTTTTCCCAAGCAGTGGGAGTTGTCACAAGTTGGAGCCAATCTGGGAGAGAACCATTGGAGGATAGTTCAGTGAATTCTTACAGGGACTAGCAGTAGGTGCACATGCTATGCAGGTTCAGTTTGTTTTCTACATGGTTGTAGATGTGGATGTGGCAGGTGATTTGGATGATAGGTTTTGCACCACGGGTTTTGTGGTGGTTGGTCTTCAAGAGTGATCTTGAGGAGGGATACAAAGCCAAGGGAACAAACTAGATGGAGTACAGGTACAGGTATAGGTTACAGCTGTTTATCTCTAAGTGGGAGATTGTTGAGTTGTGGAGCTAAAAGCTTCAACTCTTTGCAAACTAAGGAACAGAAGGTTGTTGAGATCCAGGAGCACCGGCGTCAGTAGCAGGACCGACGTCGGTCGTGACCAGTGCAGAAGGCCACTGGAGACGGTAGGGAGTCGGCCGACGTCGACAGAACCAGACTAGCAGGGACCGGCGTCGGTCGCCTGTGTGTTCCAGAACTGCTCGTTACATGGACAGTTAGTTAAGTGAACGAAGTGTTTGCATGTAAAGGCCAGTTAGAGTCTTTGGATGCGAAGATAATTGTCTAAATTAAGAGTCTAACTTATTGTTTAAGTTAGGGATCTATTTATAGACCCATTGGCATGTATTGTAATTAGGAATAAGATAAGGAAGGCAAGGAAGTTCCTTCTAAGTGTAAGATCATTGAGTTTCAAGTTGTTGCAAGCTCATAGGAGATCTACATGTGTGAGTATGGTCTGTTGAATTTCAGGTTGCAGGTTCATGGGAGATCAACTTGAAGTACTTTAGAGTGCTTGGTGAACTGGCAGGGTTATTACTGACTAGTTGGAGAGGTGAACACCAATTCTGTTTGTGAGTTGGTTGTTGGGACCATTTTTGTGTAGGAGAGTGTGTGTGAGAAGAATTACTATACACTTGAGGTGTGGCAAACCTCTGTAAGGTGAAAGAGTGTGGTGGCTCTTTGTTGTATTCTTTTCTGTAAAGTGTTAATACAAGATAGTGTATTGTCTCTCATATTCTGTGCTATTGGTGAATTCTAGTTACTTGTATTTCTGGTTATTTCCGCATTTATAATTGCTTATATTTGGTAATCATACTGTGCTCTTTCTGAGGAGCAAGATCCTAACAAAGTGGGATCAGAACAGGTGTTGTTCTTGTGATCCCCCAACAAAGTGGTACTAGAGCATGTTTGTTGTTCTAGGTGCCTGACACAACCAGTCAATAATAACCCTGCCAGTACACCAAGCACTCTATAGTACTTCAAGTTGATCTCCTATGAACCTGCAACCTGCAACTCAATAGACCATACTTACAATGGAAGGATCTTCCTTGCCTTCCTTTCTAGCTCATCTGTGGAACTAGGAGAAACACACTCTTTGTTCTCTTCACTATCACACTTTATAATAAATGCCAATGGGTCTATAAATAGATCCCAGAATTGAACAATAACTTAGACTCTTAGTTTACTATAATTATCCACGCAGCTCAAGACTCAAAATAGCCTTTACATGCAAACACTCTATTCACTTAACTAACTGTTCGTGCAACGAACAGTTTTGGAACACACAGGCGATCGACGCCAGTCCCTGCTTGCCTGGTTCTACCGACGTTGGCCGACTCCCTACCGACATCGGTTGCCTTCTACACTGATCATGACCGACATTGGTCATGCTGCCAATGCCAATTCTTTTGGATCTTCAGCAACCTCCTTTTCTTCATCTGCATCAAGTTGAAGCTTTTAGCTCCACACCCTAACAATCTCCCACTTGGAGATAAATAGCTGCAACTGTACCTGTACCTATACACCATCTAGTTTGTTCCCTTGGCTCCATATCCCTCTTCAAGATCACTCTTGAAGACCACCCACTAAAAAACTTGTAGTGCAACACCTGTCATCCAAATCACCTACCACATCCAGATCTACAAAACATGTAGAAAATAACTTGAACCTGCATAGCATGTGCACCTGCTGCTGGTCCCTCTAAGAATCCACTGAACTGCCCTCTAATGCTTCTTTCTCGGATTGGCTCCAAACTTGTGACAACTCCCACTGCTTGGGAAAACTTAGGTCTAATACATAGCATGCACTTAACCTCATTATGTGAATCAAGACACTGTTCTGTGAACTGTCCAACCATCAGCGTGCTAACCGGTCTCACACAATCATCTTGAAACAAAGTCAACATATGACCTTCCATGTCCCTAGAACACACTCATGCCAAAGAATCTTGCTGCTCCCAAATTCTCCATGACACACCCCTAAACTAGCTTTACCTTTAGTTCAGCAATACCTGTATATGTAACCCTGCAACAAGCACATCATACAGTAATAGGATAATGTAGCTAATATTATCCAACCTGGTAAAGAGAAACACAATGATCAAACCTCCATTACCCTGCAGCTTATACAAGACCATATACCCTGATCTTCCATCTCACATATCCATTTCTGCTCTTCTTCATCCTGAACATCCATTCGTCTCTCAGTGCTTACTTCCAGCTGGCAACTCCACCAAAAACTCCTATTTGGTTCTCCTCCAAGGAATCACATCCTCCATCCATGCCAAGCTCCCACTGTTTCCTGGATCTACCTATTTTGCTTCTTTAACAACTTCCTGGTTCTTTACCATAAGTGAGCAACAAGTAGTGTAAAGAAGGGAAATGACGAATTTGAGGCTTACATACCCTTTAAGTCCTCCATATGGGTGCTTGAGACTCCTTGACAGCTTGCTGTCCACCCAAAATTCATCTCAGTGACCGATGCTGGTCACATTCTAGTCTGCACCCGACTGATGTCGGTTCCCTACGATTGCCTCATCGCTGACATCGGTTCTCCCTTGCCGACACCGGTGTTTATCTGCCCTAAGTCACCGACGTCAGTCTTCACATAGCCGATGTCAGTCCCTGTCTGGACGCTGATGTCAGTTTTCTTGCCGACGTCGGTCTCTATGTTTTTCTAGTGAGAACTGACCTTTTCTCATGAGCTCCTTTTGGATCAAACCCTTGTCCAAATCAACTTTGCTCTGCTTAGAATTCTTCTACCCCTTGTGCTGAACTCTGTCTGTCACCTTCTCCTTGAAAACCAAGGCTTTCCTGTTCTTGTCACTAACATCAAATTCCTCAAAAAATGTTACCTTCTTCTTCTGCATACAAAAACCTCGATCTATGCTCTTCAAATTTGAAAGCATACCCTTTAACTCAAGAACATGCATCTCCTTCTTATTCATGTGACCAAGCCTATTAAGCCACATCTTTGAATCTATAGTTGAAGTAGATAACTCAGAAAGAGAATCAGTAATACAAGTAGATAGATAAAGCATACCTACTTTTTTACCTCTTACTACAACAAGTGCACCCTTGGTAACCTTCCAAGAGTCTGCTGTGAGAGTTACTATGCAACCCTCATCACCTAAACTTCTTATAGAAATCAAATTTTGCTCCAAAACTGGGACATGCATGACCTCATTTAACACCCATGTGTTACCTGTCTGCAATTTCAGCTTCACTTTCCCTTTGCCAACCATCTGACAAGGCTTACCATCCCCTACACAAATTTCTCCAAAATCTCCCTGGACATACTCATGAAAAAATTCCCTATTTGGGGATGCATGAAAAGAGGCACCAGAATCTAAAACCCAAGATTCTACTTTATCCAAAGAACATACCAGAGCATCCCGTGCAATGAAATCTGTAACATCTACTTCTTCTTCATGTCCTTCATGCTGATCTGCTACTAACCAACAATCTTTCTTTTCCTGCTCTTTCTTTCCATATTTGCAGCAGGTTATTCTGCCATACCTAGACTTGGACCTCCTACTATTAAACTTCTCCATTCGTAGTCTACTATCTTCTGCCATTGCTCTACTCCCACTCAAATAGAAACCCCTGTGAGTAACCTGTAATCAACACACACTAACTAGATCTAATCCGACCTATTAGTATCCCAACCTAAAGCTCTGATACCACTTGTTGGTATCAGCTCTTGAACCTACAACCAGGCTCTGATACCAATTGTTAGGTACCTAGAACAACAAACATGCTCTGATACCAGTTGTCAGGGAATCCAAGAACAAACACACTTGTTCTGATCCCACTTGTTAGGATCTTGCTCCTTAGAAAGAGCACAATATGATTACCAAACTTAAGCAATTAAACATGCGGAAATATAGCAGAACACAAGTAACTAGAATTCACCAATAGCACAGAATATGAGAGACAATACACTATCTTGTATTAACATTTGTACAGAAAAGAATACAATAAAGAGTCACCACACTCTTCCACCTTACAGAGGCTTCCCACACCTCAAGTGTACAGTAATTCTTATTCAAAAACACTCTCCTACCAAAAATGGTCCCAACATCCAACTCACACACAGAATTGGTGTTCACCTCTCCAACCAATTAGTAATAACCTTGCCAGTACACCAAGCACTCTATAGTACTTCAAGTTGATCTCCCATGAACCTGCAACCTGCAACTCAACATACCATACTTACAATGGAAGGATCTTCCTTGCCTTCCTTTCTAGCTCATCTGTGGAACTAGGAGAAACACACTCTTTGTTCTCTTCACTAGCACACTTTATAATACATGCCAATGGGTCTATAAATAGATCCCAGACTTGAACAATAACTTAGACTCTTAGTTTACTATAATTATCCATGCATCTCAAGACTCAAAATAGCCTTTACATGCAAACACTCTGTTCACTTAACTAATTGTTCGTGCAATGAACAGTTCTGGAATACACAGGCAACTGACGCCGGTCCCTGCTTGCCTGGTGCTGTCGACATCGGCCGACTCCCTGCCGACGTCGGTTGCCTTCTGCACTGATCATGACCGACATTGGTCATGCTGCCAATGCCAGTTCTTTTGGATCTTCAGCAACCTCCTTTTCTTCATCTGCATCAAGTTGAAGCTTTTAGCTCCACACCCTAACAGCTCAAGCTAATGCTAAGGCTAAGGCCAAAGAGGAAACTAAAGCACAAGCTAAAAATGACTCTAAGGCTAAGGTAGAAGCACCAAGCCAAGTCAAGGAGCTTAAGGACATGCAAGTATAGGTAGAGGTATCAACCACAACTCACAGTAAGGGCACCAAAGAAGCATCATATATATATAGCCAATGGCTATGGGATGTCCCTACTACATCAATGTGGCATGCTACTTTCTTGCTTGCACTAGCTTATTTCACACCCAATCCTATGACATTTATGACCACATCCATGAAACTTGCACCACTATTATGGAAACAAATTGGATGTGACCTAGCTACCACTCTCAAAATTGATTGAAGGGGTAATCACCATCCAGGAATACATTGCATAGAATGCCACATATTTAGAGAAGAAAGTCTTGAGTCTATGGGAATAAAAGGCTAAATTAGAAGAGAAACTAGAAAATATGATTTAATTGATCAATAATGCTTGTCCCACCTTAGTTATGCAAGTATTAGGTAATCAAGTCATATTAAAAGATAAATAATTCACTTCTCTCTTGACAGAGTTCACAAAGAGTTGGGGAGCTGTATAGAAATTTTTGGCATTATGTACACAAGGACAAGATATCTATATGGAAATATATATCATATGTCAACTCCTTGATGAATATGAGTATGGTATAGACACTAATGTGAGGCAAGCCAAGAAGATAGCCCAAGATATGTTAAATTAGAGATCATTTGAATCAATCCTTGGCTACTACAAAGCTTGAATTTCCCACTATAGACAAAGCCAAATCCATATTATAGGATCAAATGGAACTATAGATAAAATGAGCAATGTAATTAGATAATTACTATATTCTAGGGATATTATCATACAAAATATTTAAGTATGGCATTATAAAACAATGCACAACACTTTTAGCCATGCAATCCCAAAAGATAGCAGACAAATTGGATGAGCTCATCTTGGACATTCAAATGAAACTATCTAATGCCAAAGCATTTATTATAATTTTAGATTATGAAGATCTGCAAAACATGATGATTATCTAGGTACCATTACACATTCTGCTTATCATAGTACATGAAGTACTCACCAACTAGAAAATGCTCAAGTAGAATATATCTCAATTTAATCCAGCTATTTCTTAGATAATATATGCGCCCCAATTCATTCATCTGTAATAACTTCAAAAAATCATATAGGAAAAGAAGATAGACACAAAGGTGAAATTTCTACAACTACCTTTGATAGTGGATACATCATAAGCTAGTGGGTCAGTAGTTACCCAACCACAGTAACCTCTACAACCACCCAACAAAACACCTCATCAACTGTAGTAGTAAGGATTTTGCACTTCATTTTTATGACTTCAAAAATATTATAGTTTTTTAAAGATATTCTAAACATTAGGAGTGGGGATAGAATGGTTGAAAACCCATAAAGGGTGGCCACCTGGTTAAGTCAGTCTATTGAAAACCTGAAAGGGCAGTAGACTAGTATGCTACTTATTTGAAAACTCAAAAGGGTAGATGAGTAGTGCACAAAGAGTGAAAATTGGTAAATGACACCTGGAGAAATAACTAAAACTTTTGTTTATGATTTATCTTTTCATCCCAGTTTAGATCAGCTTACAACTTTGTCTTAAGATGAGACAAATATTTAAGTCTAGGAAAGTGTTGGATAAATAATGGAGCTTGGTAAAACCATGAAGTATATTAGATGGAAACATGTGTGAAATCTATAATTTTGTCTTTTGTGTAAAATTGTGTATGTATTCAAGATTTTAAGCCTAATCAAGCAATTGAAGAATGCAAAGAGTCTTTTTTTTTGGTATCTTGAAAGGATGGAATGTGAAGAGATAACATAATTACAAAAGACTATATACAGAACTTTGATGTAATAAAAAATGATTCTATGTGTCTATAGAGATTAATAAAATTATTATGTTATGGCTTTCCTTATCTTATTTTACATGGTTAAAATGTAGTAAGTACTTTGTTTTACTTTAATCTATTATCGAATGCTATACTATTTATGGTCCATCTTCTGTTAGTATTTATTTCATGTTGCTCTTAGGTGCATCCTTGTAAATTGTAGATGGGAGATAATATATTCATCTCTTTTGTGCCTATTTTACTCTCCACTGTGTAATCTATCCCTATAATTAAAATGTTCTAAATTATTTCTAAGAACCTCTACTAACAATTATAGCTTGGGAAAATGGATTTTAGAAGTGTTAAAGTCAAACTAGGATGCAAGATAAGGATAAATAAATATACAAACTAAAATAAATAACCAAATTACATTTTAAAAGAATATAAAACTAACCTTTAAAATGTATTTATGTTGTTTTTCCTTATACAATATATTTTGGATTCTTGATAGTAATATCCAAGGATTTGGAGCTTGTGTATATATCAATTGAATAGTCAAATATCTATGTCATGAAGTCCTTTAGTGTTGTACATTCTACAAGCATTCTATCAACCTTTCAACATTGTTCTAAGGTCCTTTATATGAGTTTTTCCCAAGTATATATACTCATTGGTGATTGAAAGAATCATTGTCGATCGTAGGAATTGTTAGTAATTTTATGTTATCTTTATAAAACATGTTATTGATTGGTTTCGATCACAGGCCAAGTTGGGGATAAATGATATTAAGTTTTTATTGAGGATTTATATCATGGGTAGGCTATTATGATGGTTTGGTAAATTAGATTTTATTTAATTTATTTAGATATTAAAATATTTTTGGTGGTTGGGAGGGTAAAAATGGTAATTAGTAAAGTTAATTACAATAGATAAATGTAAATAAAGATGGCCAATAATAATTGAAGGGGTTTATGACATGTTATAACATTAATATGTATCATATGGAATTCTAGTGTCTACATTTGCCCCTTTTTATTGAGTAGTGTGTAGTGACTAGCCATGATATAAAAAGCAAGAGTGCTTGGATTCCCCAAGTGTGTGAGAAGAGGTATTCCCCCTTAAAACAAGAGCTGACATGATATAAGAAGTCAATGATGGGTTTTAAAATAAAGTGGAGAGAAGGATAAGATGGGGATGTGATCGATAAAAAATGAGTATAAATGGCATGGGCATATTGCATGAATAAAATTTTTCACTAACAGGATGAGGGGAATAACAAGTAGAGATGCCCTAGGGTAGACTTGAAACAAATTGCCCCAATCATACATAAGTAGGTTTTAACAACAAGATGGGATACCAAGATAAAAAAAATGATAAGAGGTACCGACTGAAGCATGCATTATGATAAAACAAGGTTTCTACCTATAGATAGTTGTATTCATGGTGAAGTACATTTCTGAGATCTGTAGGGGATATGTTCCCAATAAAGTGTATGCATGTATAGGTCATGGGACTGATAGTGGGTCAATGTCCATTGGCCTAGGGTTTTGTGTAAAAAATAGGTGTAATTATAGTAGGGTAATTTATTTATCCCTAAAACAAAACTATTTGTGTCTGAAAGCCTTACAAGTAGTGCAAAAGTATGAACTGATGATGATTATTAGATTGGGGGTGATTTTCTATGATTGACATTGATTTAATGAATCAACATTGATGTAAAGGATCAATAATGATTATAATTTCTACTATAAATAATGTGGCCCACATGTCATTTGCATATTTGTGTGTGATCAATCATTTTTTTGAGCGAAAATTTGACACTTTTTTAGTGTTTATAGTGAATGATTTAGTGGATTTATATATGGATTCATGGTTCTTATTTATGATAGTGAAATGATTATGAGTTATAAATATGTTATGTGATTTAATATGGATGTAAATTTAGAGTAGGCTATATGATGTGATTTAATTTTGATGTGATTATGGGTATAGTCTTAATGTTATGTTGTAATTTGATTAATAATTTTGATGGATAATGTTATGTTTATGGAAAGTGATATGATGATATATATGATCTTGATATGTAAAATTTTTTGTTTATCAAATGTTGAATAATAATTATGATTTTTTGAACATGATTGTTGATAAAAGAGTAAAAGAGGTTCTTAACTCATCTATTGCCTTGGATCGTAACCATAGACAGGATCCTTGTGGTATCTACATGTGCATCCTTTATCCAATGTTAATAAGTGTTTTAATATCCCCATGTCAACTAAGTTCAAGGTCCTTTAGTTGAGAATTAAATTTATATGAACTTGCAATACATGATTCAGGTTTAACCGTAATTTAGGAGTATATATTTTGTCTTGTGTTTGAGAGCTAAGTCTTTTGTATTAATAACCTTAGGACCTTTTTGTGTCAATACATTTTTTATGTAGATTGATCAATGTGGGAAGTCTACAGGTTTTGATAAAAATGATCAATGTAGGAAGCTTTCATGGGATACTTTTTGATTTTGACTTTAGATATTTTAAGGGAATTGTCTTTGATAGAAAACTGATCAATATGGGAAGTTTTCCACAATATATTTTGTTATTTGGATATACATCCTTTGAGGGAATGGTCTATATTTTAATATATATATTTTGAATTTTTTTATGATCAATTATCCTTCAAGGGAGTGGTCTTTGATTTTACCCTTCTTTTTGAAATACCTTCCTTTTTTAAGTTTTTATTCCATATTGAATTTTTGTCGTGGATTAGCTTAGGGTGACCCAAGTTATTTTTAAAGACTATGCTTGTTGCATAAGATGATATTTTTATCCAAAATAATCTCACCTAGAAAATGTGAGGGATTTTAGATATAATGATTTGGGGATCTTTCTAGATATAGGTGGAGTTATCCATTTAGAAAATGTTGTGAATAAAGTTAGTGTATTCATATAAGGTTAATGTGAGTATTTTGATGGATAACCACATGATTCTATATCATTATTTTTTATTCATGAGGATAAGGGGATGGTTTTGTGATATGTGTTTATTTAAGGATATGAGAAAAGGGAAAACATATGTTGACTATGACTATTAAAGATGATAAATAGTAGAAAGGATGCAGATGTAAAGCTTTAAGAGGATCTCTATCTATATTACCCTCAAGTGAGGCCAAGTGGTATGATTTTGATCTATATTTATGATTAATAATATACAGTCCAATAAAATTTAGATCAAACTTCTCTCATTTACTCTTTTCCATATTTGAGACATGTTGATTTATGAAGAGGCTTGATCAATCCCTCTATAGATTAAATGGGTACAGAGATGAGGAGGATCAAAGGGGATGACCTCTCCTAGGTTGGGATAAATGTGTTGTTTTTCAAGATGCCCATACTCTTGGGGAGTAGGAAGGGTGTTAAGCATCAATAACTAATATCCCCTAATGAGAGTTGTTTGATTACAGAGTTGAATGAACGATGTTAGGAATGTGGTATGAAGGGATTGATGCACTAGATGATGATTCACTTGTTGATGATGATAAGGACATGTCTTTCAAGGGGATTAAGACATCATTATGTTAATAGGTCAAATTACAAGTTTTAAATGGATGAGGATATATTAGGATAGTATCGATTTTGCCTTCATACTCATATTTGAGGCATCAATGTAAGGTGGAGGGGTTACAGTGCATAACATAGATCTAGGGGCACCCTAGTAAGATGTTATATTGGAATTCCCCTTATACCACATATAATATCTCAATAAGCGTACATGAACCTATTGTTATAGTGAAGATGAAAATCCCTAGAGTAGGTACCGTTATGTCATTAAAAGCTTGTAAGATAACTAGGGATTGGTCTACAATGGTTTATGGTAGCTAGAATTGCTTAAAATCATTTGAGGAGATTAAATTTATAATAGCTCCATTATTAATCATGAACCTTTTGATCCTAGTTTGATTAATGTGGGTAGTGACAAATAGAGGCAGATACTGGTCCTCAGGTCGTAATGGGGGTATTTCAAAATCATGGAATGTGATGGATGAGGGTGTTTGTAAGGATTCAATAAAAAATAATAGAGGTTTATTTTCATTTGGATGTAATTGAATGGCATGTATTATTTGTATCATAGATTGATATTTTTGTGGGGAGTTTTGGATGAGCTTATATAAGGACATTTTCATAGGTATTTGGTGAAGCTATTTGAAGACTAATATTTGTATCAATTTTGAGGAATTAGTTTGGGTTATCCCTAGGATGGACATTTTCAATTTTAGAGTAGATGGTTTGGGGATATATATATTAGAATCAAGATCTCCTAATATGGATATTTTGAATTCATTTGGATTTTGGGTTTTTGGGCCTTGTGCTTGAGACTGCATGGCTATGTGTATTGTGTTGATTGCAAGAATCGATAGTTTTTTTAGGCGATTAGGTTATTATTATTTGAAGGACTTGAGGATATGTTTTAAATTGGTCTATCATTACTATATTTTAGGATATCAATCATGTGTATTTGTGCTTATTTTGGTATATATTGTGAAGGATCTAAGACCCGAATCATACCATGTTCTTAAATAGTTTTAGCTCTTGTCTTTTGATCAAGGAGAGGCTCAAGACAAGGTTATTCAATTAAGAGATTATATTCTTCTAGGATATCATGGATTATAACTTTGAGATCATTGCATCTCTTAGTGTCATATCCTAGTATTCTATGATGTGCATGCACCTTGTCCTCCCTATACCATATTGGTTTTTCGATATGAGGATTGATAGGTTTGTTTGGTGGTAATGAGATGAGGGAAGCCTATAGAAGATGATCAAGGATAGTGGAATAAGATCCCCTTAATAGGTCCTCGTAGTATTTGGTATTCTTTTATGATGTTGACTTTTAGACCATATTTACTTTTGTATCTTCATGTTTTGCATTGATCATTTGGGTGGACCTAATCACTTTTGAAGATATGATCTTTAGATGGGTTCCTAGGGTGATAATAAATTGAGGGCTTGACATGGGGTGTTGGTGTTGGAAGTATGGGAGGAATATTTTGAACTAGCTTGGGTTCTTTGGAAGATGGTTTTGTAATCATGATCATTATTCTAGATGAAAGATGGGGACCTAATATATAAGGCTTGGTTTATACCAGGGAAATTTTCATAGTTCATTTTTAAATGTTATTGGATGTTATGGGGATATCCCTATTAGGATTTTTTTTCTTGGATATTTTAGGGAGATCAATCCTTATAGGTAGGTGTTGTAGGGTCTTGCCTTTTGGAATACAAAGGCATTTATCCCAGTTAGTTGGGTCAACCTTCTTATCTTATGTACTTTTTAGGCAATCTTGGGCATGCTTAGATGGTACTTCCTCTAGGAGATCCCATGTAATGAGATCATGAAGGTTAGAATGGATGATGGGAATATGTTTAATTGGATTGGATTATTATTTATCTAGGATATCTCCTGTAAGGAGGTCTATAATTTATGGCATTTTGGAAGATGATTCAAGTGCACTATTGATTTATTTAGGTAGTTGATCATAAATAATGTTAATCAAGTGGGACTCCTAATTTTTGGGATCTCCAATGTTTGATTGTATATAATTTGATGTAGAGGGGTGATTTTGGAATGGTTATATAAAAATATCAAAAGAGTGATTTGGGAGAGCATTTGGATTATCTAATTGGAGTTCTCCTTGATCAATAATATTTTGGACCAAACTCTTGAAGTATCAACATTTGTTAACCTCATGATGAGGTATGCATGTTAGGCACAAAATTCACTTTCTTTGTACCAATTTGGTTTAGGATGAGATTCATTAATAGACTTAATTGGAGGGAGATCAATAATTGATGCTTTCAAAATTTTGTGAAGGATGGAATCATAAGATTGTCTTAAAGGCATATATTATTTGGGTGGAAATCACATTAACATTTTTTAAGGTTGTGTATGAGAAGCATAAGGACTTTGTTGGTTTGTTGTTGGTAGAAGGGAAGTTTTTAGGACAATAATGTTTGTTGTGCCTTTTGGTTTAGGATTGTTAGGCCCCTTGGAAGTATCATGTTTAAAATTATTATTACATAGTTTTACCTTAGCTTCTTCTACAGCTCAAATTTCCAATTTACAGACCATGGTAAAATCCTCATCAAAGGTTTTGAAAGATTGAAATTGAAGTGTGGATGAAATATGTTTCACACATGACCTAAAAAATAGTTAAATTAACTCTAGTTGAGGGAGGGAAAAGGATAATTGGTTGATGATCCCTTGCCATCTTGTAACAAAATATGCAATTAACTCATCTTCATATTGTTTAATGACACATAAATTGGTGATATTTATCTTCCTCATGATATTGATTGAGAAATGTTCTAGGAAGATTTGATCTAGTTGGCTAAAGGAGAATAAATAATGTTGAGGAATGGTACTATACCAATCTAAAGTTAATCCAACTAGTGAAATAGGAAATGTTTTTAGGAGAAGGGCATCATAATGGGCTATAAGATAACATGCATGTCTAAATTACCTAATATATTGTTGAGGGTCTTCTTTGTTTTAGAATTTTGTGAATTTAGGTAATTCCCATTGTGTTGGATTGGATCTAATTAGAGTAACTGAATTGATAGGTTCATTATATATTTGATTGAATGAGAGCATATTCTTTTATTTGGAAATATAAGCCTCAAGTTTGCCATCCTATCCATAAGAACATGAATGAGGTCAAGTTGGGTATTATACTGAGGTATACCACGTAAAGTGTTTTGTTTAAAATGATGTTGAAGGGGAAATGATGTGGGAAATTACTATGATATAGGATATTTGATTGATGTGTTAATGATTGGTTGAGACAAGGTCACATACTATGGGAATATAAGAGGTATGCCTTATTATTGAGACGGATTGAACAAGGTAGTTGTAAATGGTTATGATGGAGTGAGGTGATAAGTGGATAATAATGGCAAGAGTTTTTGTTGAAGAGGCTGACATAAGAGAACTTGTTGAATGGGTTGTGATGGCTAAGTCAAATGTTGGGGATTCATAGTCACATTTGTTTGGATAGGAGGAATAGATGTAGGGATAGGATGAATAGGGTGGTTGATTAAATGTGGGTTATGATATGGTAATAGTATGGTTCTAAATGCCAGTCTAGATGGATTAAAATATGCCAGAGGTGGTTGATTATCCATAGGTTGTGATAAATTAGTATTATGGGTTAGAATCAAACTCATATGAGGATCGATGGGTGTTGGCAGTTGTTGATGGATAGAGGTCGAGACCATGGATGTAGATTGTTTATGCGGTCCTTCTAGTGGTATATCATACATAAATTTGGAAGAATGAACATAGGGATAAATATGAATGTGTATAGCTTGTGAACTAAAATAATGACTGAGAGCTATCAAAATTTTATCCAATATACTATAAAAGTCAGGGTTTCCTTGTGTATAGTATTGGGACTTAAAATGTGAAAGGGCATTCAAATTTGTAAAAGACCTAAGAAGAGGTATACTAAAGTTGGTTTTAGGTTTGTTTAAGGATGGTATCCTTGATATACCTAAAGTTACATGAGGCTTGAATTTATGTTGATGATGGTATGGGGATTGATGTTGGGGCCTACCCCCTCACTTCATAATCTCACAGTGATAAGGGTGTCGGATGCTTATCTAATATACCATCAACCATTTTTCTATGCTTGACCATAACACCAAGTTGGCTTCCTCCTTGGTGATGAAATATAAGTAGGTATATCTAGATAGGATTATTTTTGTCATTTATTTGATATGTTTGTGGTTTATTAGTGTGTGAGGGAGAAATGTGACTTTAATTGTAAATTAACCCTCTTAATTATGCTATGTGCACTACTTAAGAAAGAAAGCAAATGGATGCAGTTCCTTTTTAAATCTAAAAGAAAGTATTTTTTTAATTTTCTCTTTTAATGAAAATAATAACAAAAAATTTGCTAAAAATCCAGAGTAAAAAAAAGAACTGGAATAAGAAAACAAGAATTATGAAACCCAAAAGGGGTCCCACCGAGTGTGCCAGAATGTTTAAATAGTTTTTCTCAGAGTTTCTTTATAAAAATGATCTATTAAAAATTCATGAAAGTACATGGTTTTAACTAAGATGAAGGAATACATGCAAATATATTACACACTATTGATCAAGGGACCATGAGGACTCCTTTTTGGCTAGGAAGGAAAACCTACACATATTAAGAAACTTGACAAGACAAATTAATAAGATAGTAGGGTGGCTTGCCTAGCAAAGTATCAATTCCATGAAGTGATAAGCTTCTTTTCATGAATGTCAATCCACATTTTTAGCAATCAAGATGATAATAATGATAATAGAAATTACAAATAGTTATTGAAAATGCTAATAAAATATAGTTACGTTCCTATATATTCTTTTTCTTCTTTGTTAAGATACGTGAAATGATCAAACTAAAAATATTCTACAGCTTTGGTGTCCTATTGTATGATTTTAAGATGTGTTGAGATATCTTTGATATTTGGGGTAAAAGCTATGACACAAAAACTCAACTAAATGCAATATCACCTTGATCAGTGAAAAAAAGTTAGAAGAGATTTGGAAAGTCATGGATGTTGATAATTTCATCAGAGGCTCTAGTGATGGTCATCTAAGGATGGCAGTTCATATTTATCGAGAATAGATAAACATATTGGATTAGATATTTATCAAAAATTTATAGAATATGGATTAGATTTAAAAAATGAAAGGTTTTGATAGGGATCGATATTGTTTATCTAAATTGGTATCAATTTTACAAGTATCGATGTAGATTATAGTATTTGACATTGATTCTGCTATAAATTCCCAAGAGTATAGATTATATCCTAGGAAAATGGATTTTATAAGTGCTAAAGGAAAACTAGGATTCAAGGTAAGAAGAAAAAACTAACCTTTGAAACATCTTGATGGTGTTGTGGATTGTATAATAGATTTTGGCTTCTTGAGATAAATATCCAAGGATTTGGAACTTGTGTATAGATCAACCAGATAGCTAAATATTTCACCATAGAGTCACTGAGTGTCAAATATTATGAAATCATTCTATCAACCTTTCATTTTTGTTTTATGGTCCTTCAGATGAATTTTGACCAAGTATATATAATCATTGGTGATTGAAAGAATCACTGCTAGTCATGGGAATCATTAACTATTTTGTCCTATCTTTGCAAAACACATTATAGATTGGTTTTAAGCAATGTCCAAGTTGGGGAGAAAGGATATTTAGTTTTTAACAGGTATTTATATCATGGGTATCCTATTAGGATGATTTGGTAAATTATATTTTATTTAATTTCTTTAGATATTAAAAGATTTTGGTGGTTGGTAGGATTAAAATGGTAATTAGTAAAGTTAATTACAATAGGTAAATGTAAATAAGGATGGTCAGTAATAATTGAATGGATTTATGACATGAAATGACATTAATATGTATCATATAGAATTATAGTGTCTACAATTTGATTCAAAGTGCCAACAATTGAAAGGTAAACTCGATACTAGATGGCTAGGTCCTTATCAAGTAGAAAATAATTTTGACAATGGATCAGTCCAGTTGTTCCCAATTGATGGAAGTGAAAAGACACTCTTGGTAAATGGACACATCTTAAGGCTCTATCATCAACCTCCAAGGAAGGATGAATTCTTCAAACATATTTAATATTAAAAATAATTTGGTTATGTGGAAGAACCTTATTTTTCAATCATAACCAAATAATCATATTTTGAGTCCAATAAAGGAGGGGGATTGAAAGACATCAAGTGTTATTCCTCTTACCAAAAAAAGACACACACACGTAAAGGGAGTGAAAATTTTGAAAACCAACAAATGGAAAAAATTTCAGGAAATAAAACAATCAAATAGTACTCCTAGTTGACTTGTACAAAAATTTGAATTAACTTGTGTGGTCTTTTTATCCTAGGAAAAGTGGCATAACTAGAAACAAAGACAAACTAAAGGTAATTCAACCTATTTGTATTTCATTATTATATGATTAGGATTATTTAATTAATAGATATCACTTAAATCCACTCCCAAAAATAAGATTCCTCTTAGTAAGGACATGCTAAAAGTGGTATTTTTAAAAAGTTACAAAGATATTTTCTAAAAAGGGCATGTATACCAGTTAGATGCATTTTAAAATGAACCAAAAAGAGATATGATGTCACCAAGGTGATGAGTTCTGAGTAATCATGAGGCAAAAAATATTTTTCAAAAGATTCATCATGATAGAGATAGCTATAGACATGAACCAAATTAGGTCAAGGACTGACATTGGATTTTTGCATGAGGAAAAGGATGGAGATAAATTTGGGTCCTCTCAAGTTGATCCACATGAAGAAAATAAATATGTTTCCCTCAAACCATCCCATCTCATATATTTCTCAAGTTAAGAAATATTTCAAGATCTAAGGTGATTAATTATAGATTTTTTTAAGTGTGCCTTGCTCTATTCTTTTCTAATGATATTATGCTCTATCAATCACAAAATAATATCACTTTATGATATTATACTTCATTCCTCCAATATATTACCAATAATTCCTCATAGCACAAAATTTATTTGACAATTCACAAGATGGGTTAGAAGAAGAAGTCTAAATTTAAATCTACAAAATTATTTTAGAAGATGAAGCAATAGCAGTGATTTTTGAGGATTTTTGGTGGCTATAGTTTCTTAATAAATTATAAGGATATGAAGTACATTTAGTTAAGTATTTTATCATCAATATTGAGGAAGAATATACTAAGTTTAAAATAATTAATATTCATGTTAATAGTACTATAATCAATTAGATTTCAGTGATTATAGAGACAAGGATGAGGATCTCAAGGAAATCCACATTCAAAGACCTAATTCATATCTTCCATGAATAAGGAGAACCCATGCCTAGACTAATTATTAGACCTCAAGGGATAAAAAAAGAATTAAGAGAGAAATCATACCAGAATTGTGGAGGACTATTGTAATTTAGGTCATCAAATTATTTACTTGTAATGGAAAATATGGTTATCTTGGAGGGGATGCAATGAAAATTGTGAACCATCTAAAGCAATGACTGCATAAAACTAAATGGAGGGTTAATTTACCAAATTGTCTCTATGAAACTATCCAAATCATGGAAAAAAAGTATGTACAAGGTGTATCCTCCATTAGGCATCATGGGTCAATTCAACTCATATGCCAACACCACTTTCTAAAGAAAGCAGATGGAGAGGTTAAGTGAGAAGCATTTATACAAAACAATTTGAATAAGAAAACTAAGTTAAAACTCACACATTTACATTCCTCTCTCACACCAGATCTATCTCAAATGAGTAAACTTCTAGTGAGGATCCATCTCTAGAATTTGGTAGAAAGAGGAAATTAAGCACAAGAACATCTAAAGTGATTTCCAAAGAGACTCCAAAACATGTTGACCAAATAACCATCAAGTAAATATTTGATGAAGAGGAAGAAGACCCATAGACATATTTACGTAAGATTTTAAGAATAAGTTCAAGAAGGAAGACTCTAATGGATAATTCAAGATCATAAACCTTGCCTAGGAGAAAGAGAAGACTCATCCTACCTAAATAAGATGATGTATACAGAAGTGCTACAAAAAATATTAGTAGTCTCAACCAAGGATAGCCTATTAGAACCTAGAATATATTAAAGGAATTTGTGGAAGAGGAGGTTATGGAAGGATCATCAATTCGTATTGAGGAATTGGTAGTCATGGCATAAATATTTTAAATTGAGGAAGATGTAAAAGAGCCCCTTCTATCTTCTTCATCCAATCCACCATTAGATAAAGGAAAAGCCTCATTTGTAGAGGAATCAGATCAGAATTTCAACCATGATGATGAATAACAAGTACAACATGCCATGATTTTAATAAGGGCAAAATTAGATCTAAAATAATAAAAAGAGGAAATATCCTTCTTCAAGCCAAAATTACAAGGTAAGGAAGAAGTTATCAAATATTTATAGGAGTTATAAGAAACTAAATTTTAGTTTCTTAATAAACATAATGAAATAAATTCATTTCAAGATAAAATCATGGCACCTAAAGAACAAGTGGATTGTGGTATGCAAACATTATTATATTATGATGACATCATGGCCACTTGTGCATAAACTTGTCAAAACCTCAAGGGGTGAAAGCAAAGAATAAGAAGTTGAAGAGGGATCTTGAAGAGGGGAGAAAACAAAAATAAATAATATAATCCACATTGCAAATATATTTTGAGTTGGGTGAGGAACTTATATTTAATATAAGGCCTACCTCTAGGTATGGTCTCTTTCTTTAGTAATAGTTCTATAGATGGTAATTGTTGAAATTTTTTTGTGGTCTTCCTTATGACCTAGAAAATGATAATGAGTTTATAGAAGCTTATCACACTAGTACCCCTAAGATGCAAAATATTTTGTGTTAGTTCTATTTGTGTAACTTTCTCCTAGGACACATGTCCTCCTTCATATTTAACCTATTTGTAGGAGAAGTATAGATTAGATCTTTCACCTCCACCTTCAAAAATTAGATTGCCTAGAGTAAGAGAATAAAATAAAACTTTAAAAAAATTCAAAACTATTAGGATATATATGAGGTATGAATTACCTAATCTAGATAAGTCAATCACTAATTTATGAAGTCTTTTATATATCCCCATGACTCAGGAACAACATCAAAATATCATGAGGAAATGCATCTCTCATTTTGAGGACTATGTTTAACATCATTTTAATACCACCTATTGGGATCCAACACATACCATTTTTTCAAGCTGAAAATGGGGACCCTCTTTTTCTTTGGAGTTTGATCTTGTACCTCTCAAGAGTTCATTATGGTTATTTTCTTAAATCAAATTTCTTGGCAATATACTAAATTATTAGTTACAAGTGACTGAATGTGTTTAATTTAATGTCTTTGTATTTCTTGAGTTCAGTCCAAGATTTTATCTAGTAGTGACTTAGATTTAATGCTTGAGTTTGCATCAATCTACTAAGTCTTAATATATTTATCTACTTGTGTCCTGAAACACATTTTATAGATTCCTTTTAGACTATTTCACCTTAGTTTTATGCAAATTATCTAGCTATTTTAGAGTTTTATACTACTTTTCCTTAGTAAATGTAGTATTTTTTGGATTTGATTTTATCTTAATCAGTTATAAGTTTAGTGTGGTTGGTTCATCCTTTGCCTTAGTCAATTTCATTAAAATAGACAAAAATTGTGTTAAAATGGCTTTATTTCTCAAAGTTTTCATGCCTGTTTGTTATTTTTCAAAAGACTTAGCCATTTGATTTTAAATTCTTTAGCCATTTGATTTTTAAATCAAAGATATATGACTTAGCTTCTTTTCTTTTTGCCTACAGGTTCTTAAATCGATCTTGGTACCAAATGGCACCCTCTTGGTAGTCCTGGGCCTCACCCAAAAGACTTTTGGAACTTGGTAAATTTCACAAAAGTTTTTCAGGGACATGCGACACTTTTTTGGTGTTTCAAAAGACTTAGTTAATTTACAAGAGTTTGCCTAATGGGTCTCTACATTAGCAAAGATCTAGGCTATTAAAGAGCAAGATGATGCCATACAGTAAAAACCCACAACTCTATTATCTTAGAGATGTCTGTACTAAGATAAAGCCTCTAATTTATCATGTTGGTGAGAGGATGCCATGTGGCCTCATCTCGCTACCCCACTCTCTTGGATGTTTTCGTACAACACAAAAATGATGTTAAATCCCCAAGAAAGTGGGTGAGCAAAATCACACCACACGGTGTTATCTCATTAATCCACTATCTTGGGATGGTTTGTGCAACTTTAAAACCTATATGATCTCCAAATAGGTGAGATTAAGCCACATGGCATGATCTCACTGCATTGTGGTTGAAACAATCAGCATAATGTAGAGGCCCAAGTTAAATAACATGAGAGTGAGAAAGAGACATATGGTAGAATTGTTAAAAATTGGCTAAAGGTTAGGAACCAATCAATGAGTGCCATGTGGAGCTATCAAACTTGCTATTAGAGATGTCATTCTTCTAGTTTTCCAAAACTCAGGGAGAGTGAGAAGAGGCCATGTGACCATATAACAATAAAGGAAAGCAATAGAGCTAAAGCCCATGGATGATGAAAAGTTGTCAAGTGGAAAAATGGGACCCATAAAAGTAAAGCCAATCACATAGTGAATAAAAAGAAAGGAGAAGCCATGTGGAAAGAACTTGTTCAAAATAAAAGACATGATAGTAGTGTATCCATCAAGGCATGAGCATAAAATTGAAAGCATGTATGGCCATCAAAACCATTAAAGGTCCATAATAGACTATCATTTAATTTGATTTGTAGAATCAAATCACAAATCAACTGAATCATGAATAAGATGGGAATAATTAGCATGGTGTGCATAGTGGGATTATGTGAAGGGCATCAAAGATAAACCCAACCTGAAAGAGGCATAGAAATTGATTGTACAAAAACATGGGTGGATGGTAGTCCTAATGCAATCCCAACTACTTCTTTGTGCCTAGTAAATGAACACTAGTCTAGGGCTACTTTGAATTGCAAGGCAGGATATTGTTGTAAGTATTTTCATACTGATTATTCAATCCATTCAAGAAAAATGTTAAGTTTGTGGAGAATCCAAGTGGAAGAGAAATAAAAAAATTGACATTTAGATTAATCAAATGATTACATAGAGCTTTATGGAAACAAGAGCCATAGAAGACATTCAACTACAAATTGCTTATAGAAGAATTAGAATGTCATGTTTAAACTAATTATGATAATGATAAGCTGATTTGATCAGATTTACAGTGAAGGGTAGCCTTGGGATTACAATTTCAAATTTGATTTTACCAAATACCTAAACCTGAATGTAATTAATGACCTTGAGCTTGAATTGGTCTATTTAATCCTAGTGGTTTATTTGTTGAAGGGGTCAAGAGATTTTTTACTAATACTCTATTTAAATTATTCCAAGAATACACCTATAATTATGACTATGTCTATGTGTTGTTTATCTTCCATTATTTGAATACAATTTTTATTGATGATAAAAACATTGTTATTATCTTGGTGTTAGCATAAGTTCCTCAAATCACACCAAAACATGTTAATTATAGGTATACTTGCACAGTGGAGAGTACAAAAAGGCACCAAAGAGATAGAAATATTACAAAGCATCTAAAATGTCTTCAAATAGATCAAACATTAGGATGAAGTAGATATAATAGAATGGAACCATAACTAGTATCGCATTAGATTATAGAATAAATCAAAACAAAGTACTAAATATGCATACACCATACATAAAAAATATAAGGGAAAAGCATAACAGAATAATTTCTATTAATCTTTATCAACACATTGAACCAAATTTTATTACATCAAAGTGTTATTTATAACTTTTTACAATCTTATTAGCTCTTCACATTCTAGCCTTTTGAGATACAAAATGAAAGACTCTTTACATTCTCTAAATATCTGATTAGGCTTACAAGGCTAAATACATATAAATATATACAAAAGACAAAATTAAATACTTCACACGTGTTTATCTTATATACTTCATAGTTTTAGCAAGTTCCATTCTTCATCCAAAGCTTTCCTAAACTTAATTATTTGTCTTGTTTCAAGATAAAGTTACAAGCTAATCTGAACTGAGCTAGAAAGATAAGTCATAAAAAAAAGTCATAGTATCACTCCAGGTGTTGTTTAATAGTTTTCACCTTTTTCACACTACTTAGCCTCCCTTTCGGATTTTCAACTAAGTAGCATACTAGCCTATTACCCTTTTGGGTTTTTAATAGACTATCATAATCAGGTGGATACCCTTTATAGGTTTTCAACCATTCTAGTTCGACTCCTAATGTTTAGACTATCTTAAAAAAATTTAAATCTACTAGAAGTGTGATTATAAGAATCTGACAATAGAGAGGAGGTTACATCAAGTGTTAGTTTCACAATATAATGTAATCAACACACTAACATGCTAACATATCTAAGCCTAGATCTTAGGGGGAGCTTAGTGAACAAAATATAATTAAAACCCCAACTAGAATGTAAAGAAAAATTATCCTTACCTTCCTTGAGAGCTTTAAATAATTTTTTTGTGGCTTGCTTAGTTTGTGTTCAAAGAGTCTTTGGCAATGGAGTTTGTATTCTTTGCTCACTCTCTCCTTGGCACCATTAGATTATGGCTTGATATAGATTATGCTTGCTTGATGGAATGGATCAATATTTTGGCATTATAACATTATTGTCATGAGTCTTATGCAAAAACCTACATTATAACTTTACAATATACAAGCTCTTTTATGAATAGGTCTAGGCTTTTATTTATAGGCTTAGAAACTAACCCCAAATCAAGGTGAGTTAAAGTGTAGCTTAAATATGAAATTAGTTCAAACCTAACCTAAGTGATTCAATTAACCTCAGTAGAGTTAAAATATGTCAATAATTAATATTCATGGGTGAGATATTTTCAAAGACTTGACAACTCATAAAAGGTAATCATGAAAAACTAGGTGTTTCTATAAATTATTGCTTTTTTCTTAGTTTTTTATGAGAAAAGATAGAAACACAAGATGAAGGGTGTGTACCTGGTAAACATAAAATCAATGATGACCAGACTAATAGATAATTCATTTTTGTCTTGGAAGGAATACCTACAATAAAACAACACTACCACAAGCTTGTTGGTTACACAAAGATGCAAGGTGGACCGCCTAACATATGCTAGATCTAAGAAACTAAAGCTTCCTTGGATGGATATCAATACACTCCCCTAATAAAAAATGAAGATAATGAAATAAAATAAAGGTAATTAAATTTAAATTAATGATAAATTAAATTCTAAGTACAAAAAGAAATGAAATACTTATTCAAATAAAAATGACTAAATCTAGCACATGCTAAAACTAGCCAAGGCAAGGCCATAGTTTTGGGGTTTGGGTAAAATGGTAAGAGTCAAAAGGATTATTTTGGTGGGTTAGGTAAATGATCAAGGATGAAAATATACAAAATGGTAAATGGATAGATGAGTCAAATAAGATAATATGTCAAGTGTGGCAAAGAGGTGAAAGAGGTCAAGTGAGGAATATGGCAAAGAGGCAAAATAGGGTAAAGGGGTAAAAGGGTAAATGGTAAGATGAGGAAGGGATGAAGAAAATAATGGTGAATGGAGTGAAAAGGTTAAGGGAATGGAGGCCAAAAGGAAATAAATAAAGAAATTTAAATAACAAAATAAAAGATTACCTCAATGTTTATAGATGTTTATTGATGAAGATGGTTTGTTGCATATTGTTGATGAAGATGTCTTGAGGAAATTTCAATAGAGATTCATTCCCTTGAATTATTTTACTCCAAGATGTGGAAGATTAATGACCTCCTTTAAATGGATGAACACCTGAAATAAAATTTGGGCAGCAATACTCTAACTTTTCAACCTCTTCTTTGGGTGAAGGAGAGGGGGGGTATTTGTAGTTTTTTTATGAGGAAACATGCCAAAAGAGGGCATCTTGGAAGCATGGCACATTTTTCCCCAAGGTCAAGGATGGGGTTGGTAGAAGATTACTATGGGGGTTTTCAAGTCTCCCTACCTTGCATGCAAGTCCAAGTGTAAAAGGAATTGTGCACATGGTTTGAAAATTGGACCGAAGACTTTGTTACACCCTTATTTGTCCTCATTTATGACTTTTAAGAGTTTTTCCACCAAATATGGTGCCATTTTTCAAGTTTTCATGGGTGATTCAAGGTGATGTGTGTGAATATTCCAATTTGGGATGATAAGTCTCTTATTGGGGCTAAGAAGTCCAAAATGGGGGCTCTTTGTCTCTGCCAAGGTGTGAAAGGGGCAAGTAAGTCAATTTTAAAGGATATTTTCATGTGAAAATTCAAAATCAAGTTAAATTACTTACCCTTTAGGAGAAATTCAACCCATTTCAAGTGGGGACCCTTTTGATGCTTAAATGAGGTCATGAAGCATCTTGAAAAATGGGGCTAAAGGTGGGGTACCAAGCCATGTCACTTTTCCACATCATTTTGCCATGTCATATGCCATGTCACATGCTATGTCACATGCCATGTCATCATGAATAGTGAAAGTGGGTCCCATAGTGAATAGTGATTTCAAAAACTATTTTTGAATGGTGTTTTCAAATAATACTTTTTGAATAGAAATAGGTAGAATAGGGAGTTTGGTTAAGTTAGGAGGGTGAAATAAGGGGTTAGGAAGGTTTTAGGAGGATTTAAGGTGGTCTTGAGGAATTCAGACACCTAGAACTATAAGTGTGCAGTTTTATAGTATCTACATTTTACCCCTTTTTGTTATGTGGTTTTGAATTAACAAGTTTCAAAACAAAAATAGATTGTTTGATCGAAGGTCAAGGTGCCCTGAGTATGGGAGGAGGTGTTCCCCCTAAAAATAAGATTTGATGAGGAGAGTCTGAATCGGGTGTAGGTTTGATAAGCAGTTGGTGGGGAAGCACTAGGTGGTGCCGCAAGGTAGTGGGGCATGTGAGATGCCAATAGGTGCATAAAATGCTACTAAGAGTGGTAGTCAAGATTATGCAAAGATGAAATTTACCAACCTTGGTAAAATAAGTTTAGTGATATGAATATAGGTGACCAATAGACCACATGGCTATTATTGTGATGGTTGGGTACACTTGTTAACCTTTGTAACAAAAGGGGTGGTGTATGTGTGGGTATCCAAATTTAGGAGTGATCCCATGTGTGGGTAACTAAAATTAGAAGTGATCCCATGTAAAACACCAATGGTCAATTTATGTACTAGGTGGTGTAAAATATTAAACGTTCAAATGTTCAAATGGCAAAATCGGTTGGCACGGTCAAAAATACTATGGTGAGGGCATCGTAAAACATGTAAATAGGTCAGGTTAAAAACTACCAACTTTAGGGTAGCCATGGGCAAGGTGGTTGGGTGGTTGGAATGGGGTGGCTAAGTGGATGCCATATGCATTGGGCAAGTGGACGTTGCCTACATAGCTCTATGGACATAATTTCCAAAATCAACTTTAGGCCTAATGCAATTCTTTTAAGGTTCGCTGTGTTAGGTAACTAGTTGCCTCAATATGAAAAGGTGATGAGTTCACAGATAAAAATGAAGGTAGAAAAATATGGGTGAGTCCAAACATGGGTAGGACAAAAAGAAGGTCATAATAAAATAAAGGGGTAATAATTCTAAAATTTCTACCACCAAAAAAATAGGAGAAATAGGCTATACCAGGCTATAAGAAATCTGGTACTACTCAAATTATCATAGTGATCTGATAAGGTCTTTCATCACCATCCAAATAATTTGGCATTGTCCATACTCAACAATAATGTTGTGAATAGGCTATGGAAGGGGTATGGTTTAATGATTCAGGGAAGCAAAATAGTAGAGTGGGTAAATGGGTCATGGTGAAGATCTAAACCCTTGATGCTTGAGCCAATGGGGCACCAAAATAAGCAAACACTGAGTTTTGATGGAATTCTAAGAAAGACACTAAGGGGCTTTGGAATAAAGAAACATATTAATTAATTGAGGGAGTAGGTTCTGTTCCCACATAGATATCCCAAATCTCCCATTTAAAGATGCGTTTTAGCTTGATTCCAATAGTGGTGAAAGAGTAGAGAAAAAGGGATATAAAATGAGCAAGACCAGGGGGATGGGGAAAGAAAATTCTTCCAAATAGTTGGTGGTGCTTGTGCATGTTTTTTGGTCACATAACTTGAAAATGAGGCAAAAAAAAGTACTAAAAAGTGTCAAGTGAAAACCGTTAAAGGGTTGAGCAGGAGATGGATGAAAAGAGAATCATTGAGGTGACCAAGGGGGATGAAAGGAGCCAGGCATGGTCATATGGATGAAAAAAATAGAGTGCTAGGTAATGATGAAGAGAAAAGGTAGAAGTGAAGAAATGAAAAGGATGAAGAATGAGAGATGGCAAAACCAGTAGTCGGGTGGCCGTGAAAGGCTTGAAAACAAGTCTAAAAAGATCGAGAAGAAGGATTTGGTGGTGAAAATATAGAGAAATAAAATGGAAATGCAAGGGGTAAAAGAATGACATGAAGACAAGGGATGACAAGAAAGAAGAATTGAAGTGGGGATACAAAGCATAGATACTCCTACAGATACAAAAGATAAGTATCATGATGGAGAGCAAAGGGGAATTAGAGATAAAAATGAAAGGGAAATTATGGAAGGCTTCTCCAAGATAAATACATAGAGTGAGGCTAGAGGAGGAGGAAAGAAAAAGGCTGATAGAAAGAGAAAATTGTGAGATAAAGAGGAATGAAGTGGAGGATGTGATGAGAATAGGGGAAATAGTCAGTAAGGAAGACATCCAAGATGAGGCAGAATTGGTGAGGAAATGAAATGGAACAAAAGGAAGTAGGAAAATGCTAAGTGTCAAGACACAAATCAGACAGAGAAGGGGAATGACAGACATGCTTGGCTAAGGTGGTGAAGAGCAAGCAGGGAAACAAAGAGGATGCAACATGGTTTGAGGTGTAATCAACATAGCAAAAACACAGGAAGGCAATAGGGAGGCCAAAGAAATAGAGGAGTAAGTGGCTAGATAGGAGAGAAGAGTGGGGAATTGGGAAATCTATCAATCCTTGTGTTAAAAGGGATTGACAAGCTAGAAAAGTGACTAAAAGAGATTGACAAGCTGGAAAAAAATGGCAGACAAGGCGGGTGGTGTTAGAACCCAAGGGTGCCAAGAAAGAATGTTCAAGGTGGTCTTGGTTTAGGATGCCCTAGGTGAGGGGTGCAGTTAGTGGCAAAAATTAGTTAGGAAATGGGGATTTAGTTGTTAGTGGCCAAGCTGCCTGTGAGCGGTGCTTACATAGTCAAAATGGACATCAAGCCAATGTAGTTTGATTAAAAGGATGGCTGATGGTTTGCAAATGGGATGTCCTAATTTGAAGGACCAAAATTTTTAGGTCAATTTGGTTGGATGCAAAAAATGGCAAGAGGTTAAAATTGGTTAAGGTTGGTTTTGGTTTGCTCATGGTTGATGTTGAAGGGAAGGAAAGGGAAATATTAGTGGTCAATTTACTTTTAAGTGACACCTACATAGTTCGTGGACATCAATCCAATGTAGTTCCAAATATGGGTTGGGTTAGTGGTGTCTAAGTGGGTTTCCCTAATTGGATGAGCCACATGGGTTGGTTTGGGCTAATGGCAAAGGTTTTTGGTGAAACAATAAAGGTGTTGGGTTATGGTGAAGGTAATGGTGAAAGTGAATAGGGTAGGTTGGTAAATAGTTACCATAATGATCCCACATTTAGTAGGATGAGAGGCATGGATGGGTAAGGTAGGGTAAATAATAAGGGAATACCAGGCCTAGTAACACAAATGACCTTCAATGGAACTAATTCAAAGAAGAGGTGTCTTTATTTGGAGGTTATGTTAGCTAAAGTTGTGTGAGGTTACAAGCAAAGTGGTAGTAGTTATCAGTATGAGCTAAGTTTTAGGAGATGTTTTTCTATTAAGATCTACATAGTCATAATAACAAATGGTCATCACTGCTATGAGATGAGTTTTATTGGCTATAGAGGATAAATGATGTGCAAAGAATTTATTTGATGGCTAGGTAGATTCTATGAGTTAGAAAACCAATAGCATGGTGAGAAGTGGAGGATAGTCTATGTCTTACTCAGAAGCTACATAATGGGTTGGGTAGAAGGTGTCCTTGTATGCATCCTCGATTCCTAAAATGATAATCACTAGAGGCCTTTTGTTCAGGTAGTGATGTATTGAAGGGATATAGAGCATGCAATTGGATAAGATGGTTATGAATTTGCTTAGGAGGATCTAGTAGTTAGCACAAAATAAAATATTGCCATGCTAATGATAATAGTCACCAAAAAGAGGTGATCAGAATATGGGCCCATGGTAGTGCCGTGAGATGACTAATTGGATCGAGAATTATGTGGCCATGTGAAAGGTTGGTGGAAATGCTTACGTCGCACTGAAAGACACTATGCAAAAGAATGAATGATGTCATAAAATGCTCACATTAATAGAGTGGATAATCATGTTGATGAGAAAGGATGATCAAATGGTTGAGTTAAAGCGAAGCTCTGGGGATGAGGATGCATCACTAATCGCTTGGCCACATAGGTCGCTTAGAACATTGAGAATGAAGGGAACTACAAATGATGAGTAATGGGAGGAATGGTGGAGAGGAAAGGGAATCTCCACATCTTGAAATAATTAACATGGTGAATGTCTAGATCTACCAGATGCTTCAACACATGATGGAGATAATAGAAGTGCTGCTAAGCCATCAGGAAGAGGTGAGACATCCACGACCTAAGCTAGAACTAAAATTGCTACCTCCTCAGTGGTGGAGTAGGTGAGAATTGTATTGTGCTTAGTGTGAGGCTAGAATCTATGTTATGTGGTGAATTCATGGAGGAAATCCACACTGCCTAAGGGGATGCACGTGGAGGCAACAATAGATGGCACCTTTGCAAGATAAAAAAAATAGAGGAGGGCTATGCAGCGAGGGTTCTAGGTGAGTAAAATGAAAGACGTAGAGTAGAGCATGATTATCACCTTGAGAGGATGGATGTGAGATAGGAGAATAAAGGATGCCCTTTGGTGGCTGTGGAGATAGTGAATATTACTGAGGTTAGCTCTAGGAGTAGTCAACTAGAAGGAGGGATGACTATAATCCTAGAATCACCAGAGAATCATCCAAATGTAGAGTAAGGAGGATGAGGTATAGATAGTTAGATAGCTTTGTAAGAGCCATGTGACTTCTCGCACCTTAAATAAATAAATAAAATATATTGCATAGTTTGTTTGTAAACATGTACAAAATGCTTAATGTGATCTATTCATTTTGAGCCTAGATGAACATAATGATGAAAATGATGGGA
This sequence comes from Torreya grandis, assembly GCA_037957365.1. Lineage (NCBI taxonomy): Eukaryota > Viridiplantae > Streptophyta > Pinopsida > Cupressales > Taxaceae > Torreya > Torreya grandis. The sequence goes on from JARHVA010000138.1 coordinate 2,571,983, forward strand.
AATGGTTAGAATTGATAAAAAAACATTTAACCACATATTTGAGAGATAAAGAATGGGGCATGATGCTTCATTATTGGTGAGGATCGAAAACAAAACCCAAAAGTGGGAAGTCCATTTGATTATGTTGCTTACAAGTTGATTACAGCTGACAATGGGTCTTTTTGAGTTTTATTATTTGAGAAGTTGATCGATGCGGGAAGCTTCCAAAAAATTGATTTCTATTTTTGTCAAAGCTGACTTAGCCATCCTGTGAGGGAGTGGTCGAAGTTTATGGGCTATTTTTTTAATTTTTGTAATAGTTGCCCTTCAAGGGAGTAGTCTATTTTAAATTTTTTTGTTTTAATAAAATTTGAATTTCATTTGGGTAGCTATCCTTCAAGGGAGTAGTTTGATTTTAATTTTGAAGTAATTTTTTGATTTTGATTTTGGGGCAGTTATTGTTTGAGGGAGCAGTTTTTGATGCCAAAGAGTGTGACCCAGATAATATTTTGTATTCGTAGAATAATTTTGATATTTGTAGACATGGACTAGTCTAATTAGGTTCAGGTGTTTCTCCTTTATAAAGACAAATCTTGAACATAAGAAGGTTTGTGAAAGGATGGAAATCGAGGAACAAGAACCATGGGATCCTATCATGTTAAAGATAAAAAGTATCCATGAGAACCATGTTATGGGTAGAGCCAGGGTACCCATACTTAGGATTGGATCATGACTATGATAGTTAATCACATGGTTCTATGTTTTATTTGATTGTTATTAGAAAGGAGAAGAGGAATGTTAAAGGGAAATATCTCATAATCAAGGGATGAGCTTAAGTAAAATGGGTCAAATTTATGTTTTAGCAAAAGAATTGATGCAAATGCAAAGCATTGAGAGGCTCAAGTTTTGGTTTGCCTTCAAGGGAGGACAAACGATAAGCCCATAATATGTACTTGTGGGTGATGATGTATGGTCTGAGCTAATTGAAATCAAACTTGCCCCATTTTATTTTCTCCATATTGGTTACATGTTAGTTTTCCTTTAGGACAAGGTCTCCAATATTGAAGTTTTGAAGTTTGAGGTGATTTTTATAAGAATGAGTGATACGCTCTTGATAGATGCAGAGGTGGGTGAGGGCTGCCAAGTGAGCTCATCAAGGAGCTCAAGTTGAGCTAAACGATGCTGATGAAAGTCCTCTTCAGAAATGACATCTTACAAAGAGATGTGAAGAGAGGGGATTTGGACTTTGAGAGGTAAGGCTGCCTTTACTCCAAATACAAGAGAGAAATGGGTAACACCCATAGAGGTTCAGATGCTAGTGTGATAGTCCCATAAAGTAAATGGGATGTGCAAGTGCTAATCCCAATCCAAAGCACTAATTATATTAGTGAGCATTTTGTTAAGGATTTTGTTGGAAGCTTCTGCTTGGCCATTGCCTTGAGGGTGGTATGGAAAAGAAAAGCTCAACTCGATCCCAAATGCATCACATAGGCTTTAAACTTGTTTGTTTTTAATGGATTTACCATTATCGATGATGATTTTATTAGGGACACCGAAGAAATAAATGATATGATGATTGATGAAATCCATGATCATTTCCACTTTGATCAAGATAAGAGGGATAGCTTCTACCCACTTGGTGAAGTACTCAGTGGCTATGATGATGAAGCTATGTCACTGTGCATAATGGGGGTTAATTTCCCCAATGAGATCAAGCCCCCATTGGGAGAAAGGCTAAAAGTCTTGAGATACCTGGAGACTATTGGTTGGCACGTGATGTAAATTAGTATGTTATTAGTATTTAACACACTTTTTTACATAAGTGCAATAGTCTTGGTTGAGGGTGGACCAATAATAGCCAAGGCAAAGGATACGTTTAGCGACTGCTAGACCACTAAAGTGTCCCCCATACATCCCATCATGTGTTTCCTTGATGGCATGGGAAGCTTCATGATTGCATAAGCAATGAAGGAGGAGATCATCAAAACCACATTTTTAAAGGATTCCCCCTAGTATGGTGTAATGAGAGGTACTCTAAATAAATTTTCTTTGAGTGTTCTAAGAGAGGTCAAGAGGAACGATGCCTAGGTGGAGGTAGTTAAAAGTTTGGTCATACCAAATGTTGGATGGGGATTTCTCCACATTACAAAAGGTAAGGGGGTCAAAATGGTTATAAGAAGGTGTTGTAAAATGGTGAATGGTGACAAAGATTTTGGAATTGGAAGGCTGAGAAGGGATCTGGGAAGCCAGGAAAGCCATTTTATTAGTAAATTTATTGGTAGATCAAGGAACATATTAGATTAGGTAATGTTCAAATGATGCTAAGAGTTTGTCAACTAAAAGTTTATATTTTTGCAAAATATCATTCTTACATTGATAATATCCATTGACCTAGTTGACCATGAGTTGGGAATCACCAAAGATATGGATTGTCTTAATTCTTAAGGTTAGAGTAGTTTGGAGACCTATCACTAGGGCTTCATACTCAGATATATTATTGGTGCATTCAAAGTCAAGTTTTAATGATATTATAAGGGGTTTGAAATTGATAGGGATGAGAATAACTCTAGCACCACCTCCAAAATGACACTTTGAGCCATCAAAGAACATGGTCATCTGATAGGTTATACCATCTTCCTAAAATAGGGTCATGATGGACTCATCTAGAAAGGCAAGAGGAGGTGTTTAGTCATTGGGTAAAGGAGCTTTAGCTAATTGGTTAGTGATGACTTGCCCCTTAATTGACTTCTACTAGAGGAATTCAAGGTTGAATTCAACTAAGAAAATGAGCCACTTAGCCATATGCTAGTTTTGGTATGGTTTGGAGTGCATGTATTTGAGTGGGTTGGTATTAGTTATGATAAAGGTTTTGTGGTTAAGAAGGTAGTGGTAGAGTTTGGTGGCTATGAACGTTAAAGCTAAGAAGAGCTTCTCAATATGGGTATATCAAGTCTCGTATTCTACAAGTGTGTGGCTAATGCAGTATACAGCTTTCTTTTTATGTTCTTCATCTCGATGAGCCAACATTGCCCCTAGGGAATGATCAGTGGTAGAAACATATAAGTAAAATGGGTGGTCATCCTTGGGGGGGAATAAGAACTATTGGAGAGAGAAGGTATTCCTTAAGGGAATCAAAGGCTTGTTAGAAGTGCTTGGTCCACTTAAAGGAGGTATCCTTCTTAAGGAAATGGTGAAAAGGGTGACATCTTTTTGATAATTATGAAATTAAGCACCAAATGGATTGGATTTTTCCTTGTAGGCTATGGAGTTTCTTAAGGTTGGTATGAGGAGGTATCCCAATATTTCTTTGACCTTGGCAAGGTCCACTTTGATTCCTCAAAGAGAGATGATAAAGCCAATAAGCTTTCCTGAGAGGACTCCAAAAACACATTTCTTTGGATTGAGTCTGACTTGGAAATGGATTAGGTGTTTGAAGATGATGTTGAGAACTTTAAGATGATTTTTATGAGATTTGGATTTTCCCAAGAGATCATCGACATGATCTTCTATAATGGTATGAGTGAGGTCATGAAAATGTGGGTCATGGTTTGTTGGTATGTGGTGTCAGCATTTTTAACCCTGAAAGGCATGAACCTATAGCAAAAGGTTCCCCATGGGGTGGTGAAAACAATTTTATATTGATCTTCCAAAGCAATCAAGATTTGATTATAACCCAAAAACCCATCCATGAGAGATAACATCTCATGGTTGGCTGTAAGATCAACAAGTTGATCGATGCAAGGCAAAGGGAAGTCATCTTTTGGAAAATCAAGGTTAAGGTCACAGAAGTCAATGCAAAGGCAAAGTCCCCCTATGGATTTGGTGATGGGAACTATATTAAAAACCCATTGGGGACAAGTGATGGGTTGAATGAAGTTTACCGATAGAAGATGCTAAAGATCTTCTTTAACAAGAAGGGCTATGTGAGGATGCATGCATCAAAGCTTTTGCTTGACAGTTTTGGTGTCGTGATGAATGACTATGTTATGGGTAGTAATGGTGGGGTCAATCTTAGGTATATCACTATAAGACCAATCAAATGCTATGTTATGGTCTCAGAGGAGAGAAGAGAAGTCTTGAAGTTCCTTAGTATTTAGTGATTAGACCAACTTGATGATGTGGGGGTCATCCAAGGTGCCCAAGTTGATATTGATGGTAGATTCATTCAACATGGTTTGGTTCTTCAAAGGAAGAAATTTATGGATAGAAGAATCCCTACACTAAGGAAGGTGAGAATAGAGTCATCATCTTGATGATGAATGGTATTATTGGTAGGAGAATCCTTTTGACATTTTGAGATGGATGAGGGGAATGGTTTTGGTTGGCTATCCCATCCTTTGACAAGGATCACACCCCCTGATATATCTCTTCACATATTTATAAAGAGATGGCCAATAGTAACCAGTGCCAAGTATCTTGTGAGCTTTTATTTTCATTGAATAGTGTCCTCCACTTGGTTCATCATGACATACCTAAAGGATGTCAAAAATTTCATCTTCTCTTACACACTTGCGTAAAACCAAATCAGGACCACATTTAAATAGCATTCCATTTAACCATTTGAATTGTGCACTGGTTTTGATTAATTTTTTTATTTGTTTTTAAGTGAAAGAAGGAGGAAACTTACCTGTTGCAAGATAATTTGCCATGTCAACAAACCATGGTGTGTTAGCTGAAATAACAAACAATTGTTCATCTAGAAAGTTATCCTTGACTGGATCCTGCTTCCTTGTACTGGTCAATCCTGACAAGAAATCAGCCACCACATTAGATTTGCCTGGATTGTCCACAATAGTAATATCAAATTCTTGTAGATGTAATGAACATCTAATTATTCTACCTCCAACCACTAGTTTGTTCATTAAATATTTAAGTGCTGAGTGATCTGTATGTACAAATATTTTGTACTTTATAATGTAATATCTAATTTATTGATTGCATAGATCACAACCATAAATTCTTTTTCAATGGTAGTGTAATTTATTTTAGTGGGAGTAAGATTTTTACTGAGATAGAAAATAACATACATTCTTCCTTATTCATCTCTCTATCCCAAAATTGCACCAATTGAGGTATTTGAGGCATCAGTTTGGATGTGAAAAGGTTTCTCCCAATTAGGTCCTTACAATATTGGGGTAGTTACTAATTTCTCTTTAATTTCTTCAAAAGCATGTTGACGTTGTTCATCCCAAATAAATTCACAGTCCTTGGTAAGCAATTTAAACATGGGGGCAGAAATTTTATTAAAATCCTTGATAAAATGCCTATAGTATCCAGCATGTCCTAAGAATGATTTGATATCTGTGGGAGTTTGAGGAATAGGCAAGTCTGAAATAATCTTGATTTTGTTTTGGTAAACCTAAATTCCTCTTTTTGAAATATGGTTCCCTAATATGATCCCTTCATCAACCATCATCAAACATTTCTCATGACTAAGATACAAGTGATGTTGTTCACATCTTGTTAATACTCTTTCCAAAAAATTTAAGGCATCATCAAATGTATCTCCATACATAGTAAAGTCATCCATGTATACCTCCACACAGTCATTTGTTAGGTCTGCAAAAATTGTTAATACAACTCTTTGAAAGGTTGTTGGAGCATTATATAGTCCAAATGGCAATACCATGTAAGCAAAGGTACCCCATGGACAAGTAAATGTAGTTTTGTCCTAATCCTCAGCAACAATTTTGATTTGATTGTATCCACTAAATCCATCTAAGTAGGAAAAGTATTGTTTACCTGAAAGGTTATCTAAGACTTGATCTATGAATGGTAAAGAAAAATAATCTCTCAGGGTGGCTTTGTTCAGTTCCCTATAGTCAACACAAATTCTCCATTTTCTATTCTTTTTAGGGACAATTACAAGAGGAGACACCCACTGGCTATCTGAGATAGGGTAGATAAAACCTACTTGTAATAGTTTTTCAATTTCTTGTTTGACTATATCCCTTAAGGCTGGATTAATCCTTCTTTGAGGTTGCCTAACTGGTCTAATATTTTTAGTATAAATGTGATGGGTGCAGATACTTGGATGAATTCCCTTCACATCTCTATAGTCCCAATCAAATGCTTTAGCATGATCCTTTAGAACATCAAACAGTTTGACTTATTCATCATTCTTTAACCAGCTATTAATATTCAAAAAATTTCTTGGTTGAATCTCAACATGTTTGGTTCCAAGATATGATGAACTAATTTGTTGAAAGGGTTCCATCAAAGTGTTTAGTGGATAGGCATGTGGTAACAATATATGATATGTATCAACATCTCCGAAAGTTCCTAGAGACAGAATGCTGGCTAAAGGACAACAAGAAGAGTTATGATACTTATCTTGTTGTAGGTCAAACTCCTCGTTAATATTGTTTTCCAAAAATTCTTCACCATCTCTTGATATCTATAAAGCTGATGCTATAGATCCTTCCTCTCCCCAAGAGAAATCATGTTCCTCTGGAGTGTAGTTATCTTCACTTGCAGAGAATTGGTGTGGTTCCAGAATTAACTGTGATGGTTCCAAAACTAACTATGATGGTTCTGGAACTAACTGTGATGGTTCTATAACTAATCCTGACTGCTCCAATGATAATTGATGTTCATTTAATGAAGGATTAACCATATCATTTATTTCCCATACATGATCTTGCAATGTTATCATAGCCAAAGAAGACAGATTTTGCTCATTAATATCAAGATTATTAACCCATAATTTTGTTTGATTATTAATAAAAGGTCGTGCAGATGGATATAATGAAATTTGCCTAGAATTCTTACCATTTGAAATAGTCATATCACTTGACCTGAAATCAATTAAGGCAACAACTGTAGCTAATCATGGTCTCCCCAAAATAATGGTATAACCAAGTGTTTTACCTTTTGGCTGCAATATAAGGAAGTCAACTAGATATTCCCATGATTCCACCAATATTGCCACATCTTCAATAACTCTTGGTTTTGCTACAGACTGATCTGCCATCTGTAATATGGTATTAGTAGGTTGTATGCCTATTAATGGTAATGTTTTCAAAGTGTCCACTATCATTACATTGATAGCTACACCCAAATCAATCAAAATGTTATGTATATCCTTATTCCCTATAGAAATAGAAATAATAGAGCTTTCAGGATCTCCATATTTGGGTAGTAAGAGTTTTCCTACTAATAAATTAGCAAGTTTCCCATCTACTTGAAAAGTCCTGGGGTACTGCTTCTTTCTTCCAGATTTTTTAAAACATAACAATTTGATTAACTTGTTCAACTCTGGAATATCCTTAATTTCTTGTAACAATGGTATTTCAATATTCAATCTTCTTAGTTCTTGCACCAATTTAGATTCCTTAAGTTTTATGGTTTCTTTAAGTCTTTTTAGAAATGGAATCTTAGTAAAATTTATTTCTGGTTCCTTATCTTTTTCTTTGTCATCTTCCTTAGGTGTAATTGTGCTAGGGGTTTTAGCTTCTTCTGTGATCTTAGTGATTATAACAGGTGGACTGCTAACTATTTTGCTAGATTTGGTTTGAATGTTTTTACAATCCATTGTATTTAAATCAACTAATTTTTTTGGTTCTATTTCGTATACAAGAGTTGTCTTTTTGTTTCTTGGGTTTGCTACTAGTTGTGCTGGCATTTGGGTTTGGACTATGTTTTCAATATGTGGATTTTGTGTTGGAGGTCCCATTATGGCTTGTTGGTTCTGATTTGGATATGTTTTTCCTTGCACATAATTTCTAGGGCTCCATCTAGGTTGTGGCCAAGCATAAGGATTTCCTTGAACAACCCAAGGTTGTTGATGTCCTTGAGTATACCAAGATTGACTTGCCCAATCCTGAGGATGCCATGTGGGTTGAGGGGCCCAAGGTGGCTGTCCCCAAATTTGTGGTACTGTTTGAGCTACCCATGGCATCATCCAGGGATTAGGAGTTGGTCTTGGCATAAACTATCCTTGGTTAGGTTGTCTCTAAACAAAATTTATGATGTATTGGTTTGTTTGAGCTATTTTTTATGAGTGGAATAAGAGAACAAGCATGAGTATCATGTTCTATAGATTCACAGACAAGACATACTTCCATTTTATCCAAAGGACATTCCCTTATTGCATGCTTCTTCCTACATCTAGGACAATACATGGCTAATGGTTCAAGTTGGGCATTTGCTTTAGCTTGCAATCCATCCATGGTGGAGGTTAATTGAACTAATATGTCTATTTTAAATTTTGTCAATTCATCCATCAATTTATTTATATCTGGATTTGAATTTTTAACCATTTTCCTTTTTCTAGGTCCACCCCTTGTTATTGAATAGTTTCTACAATTTTTTATGATTTCATCCATTCTTAATTGAGCAATGTTTCCTCTGCAAATTAAATCAAGGGTTTCCCTAGATTCATCATCCAGACCTTTGAAAAAAATGGTTTTATTTAAATCTTCTTGAAGTACAAATCCACATCTTTTACTCACAAAGAGGAATCTATCCAAATAATCTTCCATATTTTCATCTTCTTCCTGTTTGATTTTGAAAAATTCTTCCTTTCAATTTCTTCCTCTACAATAATCTTGATATTTGTCTAAGAAGACAGTTTCCATTTGTTCCCAATTGGTAATAGAATTAGATGTTAATCCCATAAACCACCTCATTACTGCATCCTTCAGGGTAGATGGAAACAACTTTATTTTTTTATTATCTGTCTTGTAATCATAAGTCTGACATAGTACTTTAAACTCAAACAAAAATTGGCCAAGATCCTCAGATGACATTCCTCTAAATGTGGGAAAGTGTGCAGGTGAAATATTTTTCATAGTGGTTTCATCATCCTCGATCTAAATGGGATAGGTAAAGGTTCTCTCAGATTCTCTTCCAGCTTCTCATTCCATCTCTCTGGTATTTTCTAATCCCTTCTCCCAATCAATGTGGTATGTGGTCTGTTTTGGGGATGGTGAAAATTCAAGAGTAGGGGGTTGACTACTCAATTGAGAATCAAAACTTTCCCTCAATGGATCTTGAGAAATAATCCTCCTCCCTAAGGTTTTACTTGGTTCTAGTGACTGATCCAAAAATTTCAAAAATGGCAATTTTTCTTCTTGTCTTGTAGGAGATAATGGTGCCTCTAATTCTTGCTCAACATCCTTTCTTAAACTAGAGGATGATGGAATTTCTTGTTCAGATATTTTGGGGAGAAATCTACCCTTGGAATCTCATGGTCTACTCATAAATTAGGAAAATTTTCTTTAATTACTAAATGAATGACGGTTGCTCTTGTTGACACCTAATTAGAAAATTCCAACTAATGTTCCCCGGTAATGGCACCAAAAATGAGGGGTGTCATCATCCCCTTCATTTAATCAACTTTCTATTGATGTCATATTTAACCAAGGCTGTGTCTAAAGCTATATGCAACAAGAGGAATCATAGATATTTAGTAAATGAATGGAGGTATTTGTATATATATATATATATATATATATATATATATATATATATATATATATATATATATACAAATACCTCCATTCATTTACTAAATATCTATGATTCCTCTTGTTGCATAGTATATATATATATATATATATATATATATATATATATATATATATATATATATATATATATATATATATATATATATATATATATATATTTGTGGGATTTTTAATGTCTTAAGGATTTCTTGGTTAAAACCTTATTGGAATCAAACTATGCAAATCTGCTAGAAATAAACACATGTTGTAGAAATGTAATAGATTGATGGAAATAAACACACGTTGTAGAAATGAAATTGATTGCTAGAAATAAATACACATTGCAGAAATGAAATAGATTGCTGGAAAAAAACACACATTGCAGAAATGAAATTGATTACTGGAAACGAACACACATTGCAGAAATGAAAATTTAATCTAAAACGCCTACAGGAACAAATTTACAACAAATCTTAACTTTAAGGAGTTATAAATTTAACAGAGTTACCTATTTACTTTTGTGAATAGAAATATAAATACTGACAAAAATGAAGATCCTGGTTCTTTGGAGGAGTGGGCCCTTGCTCCACCTAGAACAGGATTTGAACAATTTAATTTGCTTTCAGAACAGAAATGGCTATTTTATTGATAAATTTTTTTGTATTACAAATGTACTAATCTACCCTTTATCTCTCTATTCTTCAATGATTTTCTCTATCTTTTATATTATATATCTATATCTCTCCTTTACTAAATTCCCAGGTCTATATATATAGATGTTTTGATGGTTGTAACTATTTCATAGATAAGATAGAACTGAATCATACCCAGAATAGATGTTGAATCAAGATGTAGCTGGATGTCAAGCTATGTGATAAATGTTTTGATTCTGAAAGTTTAGAAAATAAAGAATTTGTTCTTGATTTAATGGGATCATTGATCTGACAGATCGTTGGCCATTTGGAATAGATCCTCATCAGTTCCATATCTAGCTGTAAAAGTTTTGGAGTTTATTTGTAGGAGTACCAGAGCTAAATATAGATTTCTGGAGCTAAGTCTAAAAATGTGACAACTTGAAATAGTATGGTGGAGTTTTGGAGCTAACTTTGATGGTTCTGAAATAGATTCTACAAGTTTTAGAACTAACTATGATGATTTTGAAACAGATTCTACAGGTTTTGGAACTAATCTGAATTGAGTCCAATGCTTCTAAAAACATGCAATCCACTTCATATTTGTTCTTTAGCCTGATGATGACCTATTTTATTGTAAAACTAGAATTTCCTAACACACTTGTTAGGAATTACAGGTATTTTAAAATGTTAGAATCACAATCAACAAAAGATGGATAATCACATCCTAACTCATCTCAGATAAAAACAAAAGTTACAAAATGCAATCAAACTTAATATAAAGAGAGAGTAAGATGAGGTCATTTATTATAAATTTATTGGGCATAGCCTAGCCTCATCATATACCATTTTTTCAAATTTTATACTCTACCAGAGAATGGATTTGGTTAACCCCTCGGTGATTAAATTTGAGTACAAAAATTAGGTAGGGGTAAGGTTGCCACTTGGTGACAAAATCCAAGTCAGACCTTGTCTCAAGTATTGTTTTGGTGTGTTGATTATGAAAGTAGTTCAGTTTGTTTGTGAAGAAGAAAAGTGAATCTAAGATTAATTTACCTATTTAATTAAAGCTATGTGAGCTAATTAATCAAGCAACTAATGAATGCACTTGATTTTAAACCAAAGGAAAATTTTGATGTCTTTAAATGAGCATAGAATAATGCAAAGGTTTATTTTATGCCAAAGGAAATTTCAGATTCTAAATTGATGAGAATAGAAGAATGAAAGGATTTATTTTATGCTGAAAAAAATTTTGGATTTCAAATTTCATTTGATGAACATAAAATAATTCAAAGTTTTACTTTATGCTAAAAGAAATTTTGGATTCCAAATTTCATTTGATGAACATAAAATAACATAAGTTTTACTTTATGCCAAAGGAAATTTAAGATTTCAGATTTCATGAGCATAATATAAAGGAGGAGAGCATGCAAATGCAAACTATGAAAAATTGGAGGAAAAGGGCACCTAGATGATGCTAGGTCCCACCGGGTGTGCCAAAATGTTTCTATAAATTTTTGCTTTTTTCTTAGTTTTTTATGAGAAAAGATAGAAACACAAGATGAAAGGTGTGTACCTAGTAAATGTGCACTCTTTGGTGACCAGAAGAAGAGATAACTCCTTTTTGTCTTGGTAGGAATACCTGAAATAAGAAAACACTACCACAATCTTGTTGGTTAGACAAAGATGTAGGGTGGATTGCCTAGCATATGCTAGATCCAAGAAGCTAAAGCTTCCTTAGATGGTTGTCGATCCACTCCCCTAATAAAAAATGAATATGATAAAATAAAATAAAAGTAATTTAATTTTAATTAATGATAAATTAAATGCTAAGTAAAAAAATAAATGAAATACTTATTCACATAAAATTGACTAAATCTAGCACATGTTAAAACTAGCCAAGGCAAGGCCATAGTTTTGGGGTTTGGGTAAAATGGTAAGGGTCAAAAGGATTATTTTGTTAGTTTGGGTAAATTATCAAGTCTGTAAATAGACAAAAGGGTAAATGGATAGACGAGTCAAAGAAGAGAATATGTTGACTATGGCAAAGAGGTGAAAGAGGTCAAGTGAGGAATATGGCAAAGAGGCAATCAAAATGGGGTAAAGGGGTAAAAGGGTAAATGGTAAGATGAGGAAGGGATGAAGACAAGAATGGTGAATGGAGTGAAAAGGTTAAGGGATGGGAGGCCAAAAGGAAATAAATAAATAAATTTGAATAACAAAATAAAAGATTACTTCAATGTTTGCAGATGCTTATTGATGAAGATGGTTTGTTGAAGATTGTTGATGAAGATATCTTGAGGCAATTTTAGCAGAGCTTCATTACCTTGAATTTTTTTCTCCAAGATGTGGAAGATTAATGACCTCCTTGAAATGGATGAACACCTGTAATAAAATTTGGGCAGCAATACTCTAACTTTTCAACCTCTTCTTTGGGTGAAGGAGAAGGGGAGTATTTGTAGTTTTTTTTAAGAAACATGCCAAAAGAGGTCATCTTGGAATAATGGTGAATTTTTACACAAGGTCAAGATGGGGTTGGTGGAATATTCCTATGGGGGTTATCAATTCTCCCTACATTGCATGTAAGTCTAAGTTTAAAAGGAATTATGTACATGGTTTGAAAATGGGACCGAAGACTTTGTTACACCCTTATTTGTCCTCATTTATGACTTTTAAGAGTTATCCCACCAAATATGGTGCCATTTTTCAAGGGGGCATGGGTGAGTCAAGGTGAGGTGGGTGAAGATTCCAATTTGGGCTGATAAGTCTCTTATTAGGGCTAAGAAGTCCAAAATGGGGGCTCTTTGTCTCTCCCAAGGTCTGAAAGGGACAAGTAAGTCAATTTTGAAGTCTATTTTAATGTGAAAATGCAAAAATAAGTTAAATGACTTACCTTTCAGGAGAAATTCAATGCATTTCAAGTGGGGACCCTTGTGATGCTTAAATGAGATCATTAAACATCTCAAAAAAGGGGCTAAAGGTGGGGTACCAAGCCATGTCACTTTGCCACATCATTTTGCCATGTCATATGCCAAGTCACATTATATGTCACATGCCATGTAATTTTCCATGTCATATGCCATGTCATCATGAATAGTGAAAGTGGATCCCACACTAAATAGTGATTTCAAAAACCATTTTTGAATGGTGTTTTCAAATAATAATTTTTAAATATAAATGAGTAGAATAGGGACATTGGTTAAGTTAGGAGGGTGTCAAAAGGGGTTAGGAAGGTTTTAGGAGGATTTAAGGTGGTCCCGAGGCATTAAGACACCTAGAACTATAAGTGTGCAGTTTTCTAGTGTCTACATTGGGATATTTCATATTTTTAAATTTATTTTATTTAGTAATTCATTAATTGCACATGTATAATTTAAATAAGAATTTAATTTTGTTTATCTTGTTAATTAATTATTATTAAGATTTTATCTCTTTGCAAGATTTGATTTATGTGTGCACTTACCCACTTAATAGGTCTATAGTCCAAATTGTATGTTATGATGTCGTAAGATGATTAGAGATGAATCTGTGAGTGGTTTTTGTTGTTTATGGTAGGATACCCCAATTAGGGATGTCTCAATGTGATTCTGAGCTTTGATGAATGATGTAAAATCAAATTTGAGATGTTCAATGATTTCTAGCCTTAATTTGTAAAGGTTGGTATAAATCAATCTGAAGTATGGTCAAAGACCATTGGTGGCCAATTTTAGGTGTCTAAAGTTTACCCTTATTTAGGAAGGCATTGTAATCTATAATCACAATAATATATTTTCAAAGAATTAAAATGTCCTATATGCTTATGATTTTAATGATAATGGATGAACTATAGGTGCCCCCTTGAGGGAGCGATTGGCAAAGGGGTCGGCAATCAATCCATTGAAAGGAGGAAATGAATGCACAAAAAATATGAAATGGGGTGGAAAAGATTTATTTTCCCATAGGTGGTTATAATCAATGGTATATGGAGCTGCCCTAGATAGGGTAGGCAAACATGATGATTTGCCCACAAGTGGTTATAATTATCGGCATAGGTGGTACAAAAAAGGTAATGATTTGCCCAAAGGTGGTTATAATCATTGAAAAATGATTAGGGTAACAAGTTACTAATTTTCCTAAAGGTAGTTATAATCAATTAAATGGAAAATAATGATTTATCCATAGGAAGTTATAATCATTGACAAGATAAAAACATGCCTTAGTTGGATGGATAGAGATAATAGTTTTCCCAAAGATAGTTATAAGCATTATCTTAATGAAAAAGTTCCCCATTTGGGTAGAAGAAAGAGAATGATTTTCCCAAAGGTGGTTATAATCATTAACCCTCAAATTGATGGAAACATAATGATTTTCCCAAAGGAGGTTAAAATCATTAGAAATGTAGGTGGGATTATATACAATGGTTTTCCCAAAGGTGGTGATAATCATTGTATCTTGATTATGGCAAACATGATGTGGAAGAGAATGAAAAACTAGTATAGAGAAGAAAGATAAATTTGGGCAACATGCTAGTAGGGAGATACTCATCTAAATTGGTGAGGAGGAAAATTATTTTAGTGACTAATTACTTTTTGTGGGATATGATTTGGATTAGATCGGGAATGTTACTAATATTGGTGCCAAGGAGATATATTATTGATTCATTACCATGTAGACTCTCAGAGCTAATTTTTGTTATAGCATGTAATACTAGACATTTTGATAGAACACCATGATAACTTGGCCAAAATATGCATATGGACTGACACACGATCTGATAATCCAGTTGAAATAATACATCGATGATAAAAACCATGATGACAATGTTGACATATTAATATAGATGGATTCAAGAATAATAGGTAAGGAATCACCCAGTAAATGCATATAAACTAAATCAAGGCACAAAAATTAAGTAAATAAATAGGAAAACAAACAAATAAACAAACACCTAGAAAAGAAAGAAAAATAAAATAAATAAAAATAACAAATAAACAATGGTTAATCACAATGTTAGTACAAACATCATGATATACAAGACAACAATCATTGTCCCTAGTGTATAGGAAACAAAAAAATAAATAAATAGAATGGGGGAATATAATAAAAGGAAGGGGGTGTCCAAGATGTGTCCAGATGTATTAGGCAAGTGGATGCTTCCTACATAGTTTCATGAACGTAATATCCAACAAAAACTTCAACCCAAATGTATTTCTCCCAAGAAATAGGATAGAATAAAATGATGAGAAAGAAAACATGATGGATGGTATAGAAGAAGATAGGAATGGGCTCACAAAATGGTGAGAGTGTGATATTGAAGGACAATAAAGATGGGGAAACTAAATGACAAGTGGTTTCTTATGACTTAGTGAGGGTTCCTAGAATCCTTAAGGTAAAGAAGTGGTCAATGGGCATTGTTTTGGATTTTCTAAAATGGTTTTACAAATGTTTTTTGGAATTTTCTATGTATCTCAAATTGATGAAGAATGATGAGATACTAAACTTTCCAATCTCTCAAAATGGAGAGAGTATGGCTTAAGTTTCTCACAAAATGGTGAGAGCATGGCAAAGGGGTAATTGAGATGACCTCAACATAAATTGAGCACTACTTACATAGTCATGTTAGGTTGTGGAGCTAAAAGCTTCACTGATGCAAATAGAGGAGGAGGTTTTAGAAGGGTTGCGGAGTGTCACAGACACCGGCATCGATTAGGCCAATCGATGTCGGTAGGATTAGACAAGAAGGCAACTGACATCGGTCAGTAGTCGGCTGACGTCGGCACCCCCCAGGCAGACAGGGACCGACGTCAATCACCTATGTGGTTCAGACTGCGAGTATGTTACGGGCAGTTAGCTAACGAACCAAGTGTTTGTATGTTGAGAGCCAATTTTAGACTGGAAGCTGTAGATCTAATTATTGTAATTAGATGTCTAATTATTGTTTGGATGAGATCTATATAATAGACTCATAGATTGTATTGTAAAGTTGTTCTAGTTTGAGTTGAGCAAAGTTAGCTCCTTCTGTGTGTGAGGTGAGTAAGGGTGTTCCTCCTAGTTCCACAGTAGTACCAAGGTGGGTGCTGGTTTTGGAGAGTCAGCAGGATTCTTCAGGTGTGTATGATCTTGGTCATCAGGTGAGCATGGCTACTTTAGGAGATCTACATGGTAAATAAGATCATTGATCTATAGGTGTGTGTGTGTGTGTGTGCAAGGTCAAGGTTCACAGGTGTGCAGAACCAGATTGATTTACAGGTGTGCAAGATCAGAGAGGATAGCAACACAACAGGGAGCAGGATCAGGTAGGATCTACTTGGAGTACGGTGTGTACTCATTGTGATGTACGTGGAGTACATAGAGAGCTAAGAGGAAGGCAAGGCAGTCCCTTCCATAAGTATGGTCTGTTGAGTTGCAGGTTATTGCAGGTTCATGGGAGATCTACTTGAAGTACATTGAGTACGTGTGGAGTGCGTGGAGCACTTGTGGTGTGCGTGGAGCAATGGAGAACTTGCAGTAGTGGATACTGACTAGTTGGAGGTGAACACCAACTCTGTGTTTGAGTTGTGTGTTGGGACCTAAGAGAGAGAGCTTTAAGGAGAGAATTATTGTTCACTTGAGGTGTGGGAAACCTCTAAAGAGGTGGTGGAGAAGAAGTGGCATCTTCTTTATTGTATTCTTTTCCGTATGAGTATTAATACAAGTTGTGTATTGTCTCTCATATTCTCTGTTATTTCTAAATTCTAGTTACTTGTGTATTCTAGTTAATTTCTACATGTAAGTTGCTTGGTAATCAATTGTGTGCTTCCGTTATTCATATCCCAACACGTGGTATTAGAGCTAAGGTTGTAGGGAGCAGGTTTTGTGTTTGGTTACAGGTCACTCTTAGGGATTTCTGATTGAGTGGGAGTAGAGTAATGGCAGATGAAAGTAAGCTAAGAATGGAGGAGTTGAAAAGCACAGATGGTAACTTACGGTCCTATGGAAAGAAAGAGCAGGTAAAAGAAAATTGTTGGTTTGTGGAAGATCAGCATGAAGGAACTGAAGAAGCAGATGTTGCAGGTGATGTGGCACAGGATGCTATGGTATGTTTCTTGGATAAAGTTGAATCTTGGATAATAGATTCGGTTTCCTCTTTCCATGCAGCCCCAAGGAGAGGAGCTGGTGAGCCTTGCCAAAGAATTGGCAAAGGGGAAGTGAAGCTGAAATTGTAGGTGGCCAACACATGGGTGTTGAAGGAGGTCATGCAGGTCCCAGGTTTGGAGATATGGCTAATTTATTCAGAAAAGTTGGGTGATGAGAGATGCACAAGAACTCTCACAGCGGATGCACTTGAATTAGCTGGTGGTAAGAAAATAGGTACTCTTTATCTACTTGTTTATATTACTGATTCTTCTTCTGTTACAGAGATGTGGCTTTGTAGGCTTGGTCACATGAGTAAGAAGGAGATGTATGTTCTTAAGCGGAAGACTAATATATTTGACAGGCTTAAGAACTGGAAAGCCTTGGTGTTTATGGAGGAGATGACGGACAGAGACCAGTGGATGGTGCTAGATACTTCTGAGCAGGGTAGTTTGGACATGGATTTTGATTCAAAGGAGCTCGCGGGTAAAAATTCATCACTCACAGGAAAACACAAGTACCGGCATCGGTCAGGAGGAACCGGTGTCGAATAAATAGGTGCCGATGTCGGTCATGTGTATACCAAAGCCGGTGATGTCGGGCAGGGTAAGACTGATGTCGGTCACAAGGACCGACATCAGCATCAAGGTAAGACCGATGTTGGTCAGGAGGACCGACGTCGGCAATAGTCTAAGATCGACGTCGACAGGAGGACCGACGTTGACAAAAGGAGACACTGACGTCGGTAGATTTGGTAGTCAGGACAGGCGCATGGAATAGACGTCGATTGGATGCAGACTATGTGGTGACCAAGGTCGGTCACTATAACATATTTTGGACAAATAGCAAGCTGTCAAGGAGTCTCAAATGCCCATATGGAGGATTGAAAGTGGTAAGTAAGCCTCAAATTCATTGTTCATCTTCTTTATACTAGTTGCTGACTGCAGAGTAGGAAGGATCCAGGAAACAAGTGGGAGCATGGCAGGAATATGATGCAGAACCAAGCAGAGACTTGGTAGGGTTCCCAACAGGTATGAAAGCACAGAGACAAATGGATACCTTAGTTGAAGAATAAAGAGAACGGACACGTGAGATAGAAGACTAGGCATATGGTCTTGAGGAACTGCAGGACAGTGGTACAGGTGGATGACAAAGCAAGACTTTAGTCAATGTCAGGGTAACTACTGTGGTTTGTCTTACCAGGGGGATGATGAGTCGCGACATCATTCTTTTACTATATGTGGATGGTATGCTAGCTAGCAGGTTTGTACATACAGGGTTTTGCTGAACTAAGGGTAAGATTAGTTCAGTGGCATGTCATGAGGAATTTGGAGCAGCGAAATTCTTCGACATGAGAGACATGGAGATCACAGGTTAATTTTGTCTCCAGTGGGAGCTGATGTGAATCAGGTGTTGGCGAGGTTCATTACGCAGGATGCAGAGCTGAAGCACACTAAGGGTTGGATAGTTCAGTGTCTGAAATCACATGAGGTCTGGTGTAGACCTAAGTTTGCCCAAGCAGTAGGTGTTGTCAGAGAGTTAAGAGCCAATTCGAGGAAGTGGGTTCTCAGGTATTTGAGAGGGACCAGCAGTAGGTATACATGTAGGGTCAGGACTTCACTACATGGGTTTGTAGGTTTGGATGTGGCAAGGTACTCAGATGACAGGTGGTGCACCATAGGTTGTGTGGTGGGTTGTCTTCAGGATTGATCTTGAAGAGGGATACAAGCCAAGAAATAGATTAGACAGAGTACAAGTACAGGTACAGTGCAGCTATTTATCTCCAAGTGGGAGATTGTTAGGTTGTGGAGCTAAAAGCTTCACTGATGCAAATAGAGGAGGAGGTTGTAGAAGGGTTGCGGAGTGTCATAGACACCGGCATCGGTTAGGCCAACCAATGTCAGTAGGATTAGACAAGAAGGCAACCGACATCGGTCAGTAGTCGGCTGACGTCGGCATCCCCCAGGTAGATAGGGACCGACGTCGATCACCTGTGTGGTTCAGACTGCGAGTATGTTACGGGCAGTTAGCTAACAAACCAAGTGTTTGCATGTTGAGAGCCAATTTTAGACTGGAAGCTGCGGATCTAATTATTGTAATTAGATGTCTAATTATTGTTTAGATGAGATCTATATAATAGACTCATGGATTGTATTGTAAAGTTGTTCTAGTTTGAGTTGAGCAAAGTTAACTCCTTCTGTGTGTGAGGTGAGCAAGGGTGTTCCTCCTAGTTCCACAACAGTACCAAGGTGGGTGTTGGTTTTGGAGAGTCAGCAAGATTCTTCAGGTGTGTATGATCTTGGTCATCAGGTGAGCATGGCTACTTTAGGAGATCTACATGGTAAGTAAGATCGTTGATCTACAGGTGTATGTGTGTGTGCAAGGTCAAGGTTCACAGGTGTGCAAAACCAGATTGATTTGTAGGTGTGCAAGATCAGAGAGGATAGCAACACAATAGGGAGCAGGATCAGGCAGGATCTACTTGGAGTACGGTGTGTACTCATTGTGATGTACGTGGAGTACATGGAGAGCTAAGAGGAAGGCAAGGTAGTCCCTTCCATAAGTATGGTCTGTTGAGTTGCAAGTTGTTGCAGTTCATGGGAGATCTACTTGAAGTATGTTGAGTACTTGTGGAGTGCGTGGAGCACTTGTGGTGTGCGTGGAGCATTGGAGAACTGGCAGTAGTGGATACTGACTAGTTGGAGGTGAACACCAATTCTGTGTTTGAGTTGTGTGTTGGGACCTAAGAGAGAGAGCTTTGAGGAGAGAATTATTGTTCACTTGAGGTGTGGGAAACCTCTGAAGAGGTGGTGGAGAAGAAGTGGCATCTTCTTTATTGTATTCTTTTCTGTATGAGTATTAATACAAGTTGTGTATTGTCTCTCATATTCTGTGTTATTTCTAAATTCTAGTTACTTGTGTATTCTGGTTAATTTCCGCATGTAAGTTGCTTGGTAATCAATTGTGTGCTTCCATTATTCATATCCCAACAAGTCCTAGGATGGGAATTTAAGTCACTATAGTTCTTCCTTATAGTAAAGGAATTTGACTAGTGTAGTAGTCAGTTCAAATAAAATAGGAAAAATTGGAAAATGGCACAGTACGACATATGCATGGAAAAGTGTTACTTCAAGGCATGATAAACAAGTGTTTCCCCTAATTTGACCATAAGTAGTTATAATTAGGAAATAACGGCATAGGTTAATGATATTAATTTGCCCATAGGTAGTTATAATTAGTAGAATGATAGTGAAACATTGATTTTCCCAAATGTGGTTATAATGAGGCCCACCTAGTATCTTATAAAACAAGAAATGAAGGCTGCAACTTCCAAACCACTGTCATACTGCTCCAAAATATGGTTTACATCTAGAATACTTGAAACAACTATTAAAACTAAATCTAAATCTTCATGATGAAATTGGTCATGGAACCAATAGAATGGAACCAAGGTCAAATGGGCTAAGTAGGGAGGTTAAAAATAAATTGGTCGATAGAAAAGGTGTGGTAGAATGAAATATGGTAGAATGGTAAAGTGATAGAATGATATGGTAAAAATAAGAGTGTCAATATTATGATACAACTAAAATGGGCCTCATAGACAATACACTAAATGTCTCAAGTGAAGTCATGATTGAGGTGTATAATGTTCATTAGCTCATCAAGTTCATCCCCATCTGGTGTAATGAGCACATATGCTCCAACACCATAGTTTGCAACAATGATGAAAGGGCTTATCTAGTTAGGTTTGAACTTGCCTTTGTGTTTCTTCTTAGATGTGGTATTCTTTTGGTTTTCTTTAATAAAAAGATCACCAAGATCAAATTATTTATGTATAATGCACTGATTGTAGTGGCCATGAAGTCGATTATGGTATGCTTGAAGGTTATTAACTACTACCAAACATTTTTCATCAAGTAGCTTTAGCTCTTGTAGATGAGTTACTTGATAGCCTTCATCATCCAGGACATGATTCAAAGAGATGCACAAAGAAGGTAACTCAACCTCAATGGGAAGAATGGCTTTAGTGTCAGAAACAAGTGAGTATGGAGTGGATCTTATTGGATTATGGTGATTAGTGAGGTATGCCCATAGGACACAGAATATTTAAAGGTGCCAATCACAACCAACATTATTGACAATATTTTTAAGGATGTTGATAATGGTTTTGTTAGATGCTTCTACCTGGACATTACCTTGTGGATAATATGCCATGGAAAAATGTTGTTTAATCTTGTACTCAGCACATAATGATTCAATATCTTTATTTTTGAATGATCTGCAATTATCATATATAATTTTGGAGGGGATATCATAGTGGCAAATGAGACAGTTAAAGATGAATTTGGAAGTTTGCTTTCTAGTTACATAAGTGAGGGGTATACTTCAACTCACATAGTAAAATATTTAGTGGTGGTAAGGATATGTTTATGGTCATTGGATGAGGTGGGGTTTATCTTCCCAATGAGATTGAGGCCCCATGAAGCAAATGTCCATGGTGTAATCATTGGTTTCAAAGTATTGGCTGGAAATGAATTAGATTGGCATTCCATTGACATTTATCACACTTTTTAACATATGCAATTACATCAACATCTATCATTGGCCAATAATACCCAATACGCAAGATTTTTTTAGATAGGATGACCTTGATTGTGTGGGCTCTGCATACTCCTTCATGAACTTCCCATAATGCTAATGTATATTCTACCAAAGTTAAATAATGTAGTAGAGTTTCATCAAAATTATAGTGGTATAGGGTTGGTTCAAGTAAGGTATAATGTGTGATAGATGGATAAAGGCTTTGGATTGTTTGCAAGATAAGTCTAATGGTAGAATATGGTCATGAAGATATGTATATAAGTTTGAATACCAAATAGATCTGGGACCAACAATATCATAGATCATTACGATAATTGAAGGTTCATAAGCTGACACTAGTAGATTTCTGATAAAGAACTAGTATTCTTTTGCCGTATATGTATGTTGAATCAAATATACAATCATGGCCATGGAATTTACTATTATATTACTGGCCCTTTGTATGTGTTTGAACTATACATCGATAATCTATTATTTGTGAATGTCGACCAGGGCCTTATATGGCACTAACTTGTCATGTTTGTTCTAAAAATGGTCTATAACCTGATTGATGATTAACTAAGAATCACCATAAAAATTTACATGTTTTATGTTCCATTATACTACCTATTGAATCCCTAAAATGAGTGATTCATATTCATCCATGTTATTGGTACAAGGAAAGTTGATCTAGAATGATTTAGGGATTAGATCCCCCTATGGTATAATGAATAAAAGGCTTGTCCTTGATCCATGTGTTATGAATGATTCATCAAAATAAAGCTTCTAGTTCTCCTCCTCAAGAGGTGTTTCAGTGATGATCATAATGGATTCATCTGGGAATTGGAATGTTATCAATTTTGTATCTACAAGGGGTGCTTCAATAAGCTAGTCTACAAAAACTTACCCCTTGATGGCTTTATTATTGATGTATTCTATCTCAAACTCACTTAATAGCATGATCCATTTGGTCATGTGGCCTCATAAAGTTGTTTTAGATAGTAGATAATTGAGTGGATATACTTTGTAAATGACCATGGTCTTGTTGTTTAACATGTAATGTTAGAGTTTTTGAGCTAAGAAGACCATAGCTAAACAAGATTTTTCAATGGGCATATAATTATGCTCATATGAAACTAGTGTATTGCTTAAATAGTACATGGCATGCTCCTTTCCATTATCATCATGTTGATCTAGAATAGCCCCTAGGGCTTTATCTATAGCTAATAGGTATAGGAGTAATAGCTTTCCTAGTATAAGTGGCAATAAAATAGGTGGATTTGCTAGATAGTCCTTCAATTACTGAAAAGCATTTTGGCATTCATCATCCCAATGAAATGTCACACCTTTCTTTAGAAAATGTGTGAAAGTATGGCACTTTTCTACCAACTAAGATATGAAGCATCTAATAGACTAGATCTTGGCTTGAAAACTGTAGAGCTTCTTCAAATTGGTTGGTGGTGGCATGTTTTTAATGGTTTGTACTTTGGCTAGATCGACTTCAATGCCTCAATAAGACACAATGAAGCCAAGCAATTTTCTTGAAGTAACTCCAAAAACACACTTATTAGGGTTGAGCCTGACTTTGTATTTATGCAGTTGATCAAATATCCACCTTAGTGTTGTTAGATGCTTAGCCCTAATCTTGGATTTTCCTAATATGTTATTGATGTAATCTTTGACAATATTATGCATCATATCATGAAATATGATGGTCATGGATCTGTGGTAAGTGGCCCTAGAATTTTTGAGACCAAATGGCATAACCTAATAATGAAATTTCCCCATGGTGTAGTGAAATTTTTTTTATGTTGGCCTTTTGGTGTAATTCAAATCTGATTGTGCCCTGAGAATTTGTCCATCAGTGAAAGCATTTCATAACCCACTATGGAGTTGATAATCATATCAATGTTTGGTAGAGGAAAGTCATCCTTGGGGTAGGATTTATTTATGTCTTTGAAATCAGTGCAAATTCTAATTCCTTCTATCTTCTTAATTACTAACACAACATTTGAGATCTACTCTGAATAGTCGATCAGTCGAATACATCCTTCTTCCAAGAGATTTTCCAACTCTTTCTTCACTAAAACAGTAATGTAAGGATGCATCTTGTGCAATTTTTATTTTACAAGTTTGGAATTAGGATGTACCACAAGGTGGTGTACAACCAAGGTAGGGTCCAAACCAAGTATGTTAGAGAAGGCCCATGCAAATATATCAACAAATTCCCTCAAAATGTTGTAAATTATTCATGTTCTTTCTCAATGAGGGATGTGCCTAATTTGATCCATTTTAGGTTATTTATAGTCCCAATGTTAACTTCTATTATACATTCCAAAATAAGAGTCAAACCATCTTCTAGAATGGTTGGAAAATATTTAAATGAGCTGACTACAATAGAGTCCTCTATTAGGACTAGCTCATTAAGTTCTCCTATGCATGATGAATCAGAATCTCCTAATGGTAGGGATGGCCATGTGACAAATATTAATAGAAACTCTTGGATGATTTGATCAAATATTGTTGTTCTTCAAGAATGAACTTAGGCCCATTGATAAGTTCATCATTGGTGGTATCCTATGCTATGTTTGAGGAAGGTTAAACACCCCCAATTAATGGTGCCTAAAATAGGTTTTCACCACTAGATTGACCTTTCTCTTTACTATTTCCCTGGTCCAAAAGCACCTCAAAGAGGTTTTCACTTTGCTAACTCAATTTTTTATTTACTTGTTTTTATCTAAGGTTGTTCACCCTCTCTCCAAAATAGGTTGAAGGATCCAACTTGATTGAGAACACTTATTTGTGGTCTCTCAATAGAATAGTGTCCCTAAGGCATAGAAAATCATAGAAGGCCTCATCATTCAGAAATTCATTGATCAACACTATTGATTTTTGTTGGTCCCATTCTATTAGTTGAGGATAATATAATATAAGTGGATTATGGTGAATAATAGGTCGAAGAGTAGAAATGGCATTAATATCAAACAAATTGGTACTGGCTAGGTCATCAAAAAGGCTATGATCAAACTTTGCTTTATTATTGGCATCATTGTCACTAGTCATTAGTGATAGAACTTGAATAAGATATGTTGCTTTATATCGAATGGAAAAAATTGGTTCAAGTGGACCTTGTTGATTTATCCCAAGGCTTCTTCCTTCATAGGCATGTATTTTCATGATTTTGTTTAATATGGGATACTTGGCATTGAGGTAATAATCGACCATTTTGTCATTATATAACTAAGATTCACCATATACAAGTGGATCCTATTCTTGGCCAGACGTTGGTATAAAAATGATAGGTGTTGGACTATGCAGTTTGTCTTTGCCCTTTCTTTTCCATTCCATGCAAGGTGGTTTGGATTTTGGTCTTCCATAGGACTTGGGATTATATGGAAGCTTGGCAATGTGAAAGGTGTCATGGGTCAAATATTCTCTTGGAATATTAGCTGAGATGGTGTAATGATTAGATATTTTAGGTGGCATTGGGAAAGTGAATCAAGGGTATCAAGGGAAATGAAATTGGCCTCTGGTGAATCAACAAGTATTTCTTTCCCTTTTTCCTTCTTGGCAACTAGATTTAAGCCAAAATGATAGTTATAAATTTGGTACTCAGCGTCTAAATGCTTTCAATGTTTGTATGGATGAAAATATCTATGAATGGTGACCTTCATACCTGAATGGGAGAACTTGATAAACTTGTGAAATGTTGAAGGGATTACACAAGTCTCATGTATCCAAGGTCTACCCAAAAGTATATTATATGATAAATCAAGGTCTAATACATGGCATAGTATATCATGGGTCAAGGGCTCAATGATAACTAGCAAGATGATAGTGCCTTGTGATTGCCATTCTTCATTATCATAGACCTTGATCATGATCATTTTTGGTTGTAATAAATTGTGGTGTACCTAAGAATCTTGATGAGTTTTAGAGACATAATATTTATACCCGATCCATTGTTTATGAGGACATGTTTCACTTTATGCCACATTATGACAACTTTGATATACAATGGATTATTATGCATAGGGCCAAGGGATGACATTTCGCTTTGGTTTAAGGTTAATTATTGGTCTGGAGATAGATGTCCAACCAAAGCTTGAAATTTTTCTAGAGATATGTCACTTGGAACTTGGGATTGGCCAAGGAACTCTGTTAAGATGTTCTTGTGGATTATAAATGTACACAACAAATCCAAAATGGAGATTTGTGAAGGCATCTTCTACAATTGTTCCACAATATCAAATCTCTTATCTTTCACAATGGTAAATGGTAATTTCAAGCCAAAATGGTTGGTTGAATGGATGAAGCGGTAGATAAATGTGGGCCTCGTATGGTGATCTTTGACTACCAAGTTATGATTGCATAAATGGGATTAGATACAAGACCATTGTTGCTAACAAATGATGATGGAAGGAGACCAAATAAGATAAGTCTTGGTTACTGATACACTTGTATTGGGTCATGGGTCAATGATGATGTATCAGTATAGGGTTCAAAAGTGGGAATCTTTACTTGCTAATACACTTATATGTAGTCTTAGGTCAAGGAAGGATCATCGACATGGGTTGGTTGGTTTAGAATGATTAGCTATGATATTGTTTGATTGGTAGTTGGTCTTGGATTAATGGACATGGTGAAAATGCAACCTCCTAAAATATGGTCTACAAACTTTTTGTAGTCATGTGCAACTACATGGTAAGTCTATTAGTTGTTGGCATCATTTTGGCCTTGGTTCTATCCATTTAGTTGATGTTTTTTGTTATACTATTGGTTTTCTTGGTTCTACCTCAACTTTTGATACTATTTTTGTTGTTATACTAGCCTTTGTTGCTATTATTTTTGGTTGTTATGTTGGGGAAAGGGGTTTTGATAGATGTTGAAGTTTTGATTGGATGTAGAAGCTTCACAGTCTAATTTGATCTCTCTATTTCCAACACATTCTCAATCAAATGTTTAATTTACATGAAATGACATAAATGATATCCATTAACCATATGATATTCATAGAATTAATTTTGCCTCTACCAATCTTGATAGTCAATGTCCTCTAGATAATGTTTTAGAATAGGCCAGTTAATCAGATTAGCTATAGTGAGCTTGTAAAACACATATTCAATTGGTTCTCCAAGGTAACTAAAGATGCAATGAGTAGGCACATTTATCCTTGGAGGATGGGCTTGCAAAGGCATAGGTTGTCACATTTATTACATTGGTTTAGGTTGTTATGTTTGTTCACTTACTGAAGAGGTTATTGGTTAGGATTAATTTGCATATGTGGTGTAGGCTAAGCAGATGACATTTTCAACATTTGGATATGTCATGACTTGATTAATCCATTTCCTAAAACATTTTTCTTATGATTAAAATTCTTGGGTTTGTCATAATCTATTTCCTAAAACATTTTTCTTATGATTAAACTTCTTGGGTTTGTTACGATGTTTGCACTTCGACTTGGTTCTAACTTTGGCAATTTTTCTAGTTTTGGTTATGGATCTGATTTAAAGAGGTAAGTTTAATGATCCCTTTATTAATAAGAGCTATTTCAATCAACAAACCTTTGTCAATGATTTCCTTACAAGTGTGTGCACACCTAGCTCCAAATGGTAAGATATCTCATTATGTAAATTATTGGTGAACACAACAGTTAGTTTCTTATCTGGTAGACTATGGGTGAATAAGCTTGTAAGGGATATACATCACTGTAAATAACTTGAGAAGCTTTCACTTGCCTTTTGTTTGGATTACATAAAATCTACCAATAAAATCTTGTGTTTGATAATATAAGAGGAGTGTTACATAAACTTGTCTGAAAGATCATCAAAATTAGAAACTGAATTCTTAGGCAATTTCAAGAACCATTCCAATGCTTGTCTTGCTAGGATCCTTGGAAATAATAGTTAAGGGTATATGTTAATATAGGCCACTGGTTGGCATGTAATAAATAATTCTATCAAATGGGCCTTGGGGTCACCTTTACCCTTGTATTTGTGAAATTTTGTTGGTTCATACCCTGGAGGAAATGATATCTACAAGTATTCCATGTTGAAGGGGTAGCAACACACATCATCCAGCTTAAAATTTTTGGTATGTTTTCCATCTTAGATGGTAGTAATTGCATCCTTAATTTTTTGCAGTTCTTGGGCTACTAAACTTAGGGAACATTGGCTTGAGGTGGAGGCTGGGTGGTCAAAAGTGGATTTCTTTGACCAAGGTATAGTGGAGGCATGTGTTAGGGAATGTTGGTTTGGTTTAATAATGGATTAGGAATATGCATACATGGATTAGGGTATGATAGTTAGAATTACATGTGATATTATGCGATATTTTGGTTAAGATTTGGAATATAGGCTTGGCTTTGGGGAAATTATGGTTGAGATAGAAAGATATGGTTGCACTATGCCTATTAAGGTTGATTAGGGACTTGTTGATAACTAGTCAAACCTTTTTGATTAAGGGGAACTTGTGAACCAAGACCATGTTGTTGAAGTTGTGGCTCGTTTGGCATGAAAGGAAATTATTGCCTAACTGGTACTTGTGGAACATTAGAACCTCTTAGCTACATGAACCCTTGTTTGGAAGCAGACACATGTTGAAGGTTCAACATTTATTGCTAACCAAGACTTGTCTACTATTGATTAGACATCATTTATGATTGTAATGGTATGTTGGTCTATGACTGAAGAGGTATGTCCATCACTACCTGGTGAGGTGGAACATTAGTTACCTCCTGTTGAGGCATCAAAATGTTTTACCTTTATTTATGGGTACATTAGATTGTGTTAATTGTTGCAGAATGTTAATCATCACCTATTGGGGTGGAGTAACATATTTCATATTTTATTAAGGCATGGCACTAGTTGTTACTTGGCTACTTAATCCTTGCAGTTGGGTACTTGAAGAAGTAGCTAGTTGAGGATTAGAGGTAGTTGCTTGAGGTTGAGAGGTATAAGTTCCTTTCCCCTATGTTTGTGAACCACTCATGGTGTTTACAAAGGGCACATTTTGTTTTTTACTATTTTTTTGTGTATTTACACCTCTTTGATTTGGATTGGATGGTACTTACATGTTGTCCACTATGTTTGGCTCACTATTTTTCATAAAAGCAAAAGATACTTCTTCAAAGGTGGGGGAATTGAACATTTCTCCAACCAAATTAATTTGCATGAATAGGTCTATAACCTAATTGTCTTAGCCTATCAATTATATTAAGACTCTTTTTGAAGGATCTATCTCAATAAGAGGAGAATTCGACATGGTCATATTTTTGAAATTACATGCTAAGTTTAGGTATGTCTGGTATGTTGTCTACATTTGTATGAAACAGTCCTCCATGAGGCCTTTTCTTATGAAAATCATATGAGGGTCTTGATATAACATCAACACTATAGCATGATGATTTTTAAAAGAGGCATGTTCAATTTTCTAATTATAAGGCATGTTGTAAGGCCCTCTTACTATACTTGGCAAGATTTCATGGGGAAAGTCTATCAAAAACTCAGCTCATACCTCTATAGATTTGATTAAGACTTCATCCTTGTTCATAAACAAGTGAAACTCAAGAAAATAAGGGTTATAGGCTAATTTCATTTTAATGTAGTATGGTTGTTGTTGAACTTGTTCTTCAATTAAAGGTATGTAGCCAAGTACTTGTCATTTGTTCTTGGTCCTGCTTTGAGTATGGAGGCATGTTGACCAAATATTGGGCCAACATATCTTGGATTTGTTCCCTCATTTGAGTGTTTTAAGGTGGATAAGGATCCTTCTAAAAAATTACATCATCTCCATAGGGGTCTTGAACAAAGTCCTCTTATGAGACCACATTTCCATACCCTAGATTGTACATGATGCCACTACATGTATAGTGAGACATGATTGAATCAATGGTGAATGTTTAATGAAAAAAAGGTTAGAGTTCTAAAAAATAATTTATAAAAAAATAAAAGGTTCAAAATTAATCTAACTTGGTCAAAGGATGGAGCTATATCTCCAAAAAGGGTCTATGATAAGACTTAGTATAAAACAATCTAACATCAAATGTCTAATGTTAAATGTCTCACACAAAAAGGTCAAGTGGATTAAATAAATAAAAAATGCCAAACTCTAAGTTCAAAGTGTTCCAAATAGGTCTAATTTAGTAAAAATAAAGGTTGCTAGGTATTTTGGCCAAATATAGAATTAAAAGATAGGCTCAAATAAGGCATGTGCTAGGACTTTTGGCCAAATGTGATGTCAAAAGATAGACTTAAAACAAAGGGGTATTTAATCTAAAAAAATTGGAACACTTTGGCATAAATGAGGCACTTGATTTTAGACATGAACTTGGTCAATTTGGTATGAGTCATGAAACAAAAGGCACTTGGAGATAGACTATTTTATCCAAATAAAGGCACAAACAAGTAGTTTTCAAATTTGGGTACAGAATTAACCTAATTTATGCAACCCAAAAGATAAATATCAATGTCTAATCCCAAATTAGACAAGGCATAAATAGAAATAACAAATGTTTGAATTTGAACTTGTCAAAGTTAATTAAAAAATCAACTTAGGAAAACTAGGCTTTTGTTGACCAACAAGCTAGGAAAATTTAAGAAACATAATGACACTAAAAAAAACCCTAAAGACACACATGGTTTAATTGGTTTTAAACCTAAAACTTAGACACAAGTAAAGATGAGTCTAAGAAATAATTTGAGCAGTGTAACAACATTATCACTCTCTAAGATGTAAAGAATGGTTGATTTCAAATACTCCAAGGCATAAAACTTGAATTGATTTGGATAGTGTAACATGACCTATTTTAATCAAGTGGCACACATAACATTTTTGATAAGCTACTAAGATAAAAATAAGGTGTTAAATATATAGAATAATGCCTTCTCAAATAACAGATTAATGTAGACACAAGACTCTTTTTTAACATGGGAAGACAAATAAAGTTTTTGACTCAAAAGACCTTGAAATAAAGGAATAAATGACAAAATCCAACTAGGTAAATCATCATAAGCCCTAACCTGACAAGGTTGCATCATATTATTGAAATACATCTATATACATGCTCTTGGAAGGATTTTGATTGTTAATCCAAATATAAAAGTGCATGAAGTAGTAGGGTTTTTACAGCCCCCTTATCCCAAGAGATTGTATAGTGACATAGACATTTGGGATACTCGACTTGCATCAACAATATGTCCATGGCAAGTGGTGTTTGTATAAAAATTAAATTGTTTATTATTTAGATGGTCCCAAGTATTGATAATGATAGAGATGTTGCACATTAATTTAGCTCATATTGATTAACTTACTATGCAAGGGTCCATTCCTTTGCATAATGATTCCATCCATGTACTACTTAGTAGAATCCCCTAGTTAACTAGACCTGACTCAAGTTTTTATTATGAAAGGAGAGGTTAGTTGCTTAACCTCATGGCTCTCATAGTATGTGTACCCTGATTTGTATACCCTATCATGGAGTGGGGTTGAAACAATGTCGAGAGATGAAACCCTAGGTCAAAGCTTCCCTAAAGAACTCATGAAGAAGTTATGAACTCTAGAGACTTCACAAGCCAAATTTAATAAAATAAATGATCTAAGTGAAAAGATTTTATAGGTTATTTTTAGATCACCAAAACCATTCGAGTTTTGGGGAGAGCCTAGACAACATTATTTCCACGCCTTGTACTAGGCACAAATTGCAAGTGAAAAGACACTTTTGGTCACACAAGTTCCCTATAGAGGATGGGGGGAGAGCATACACACACTCTTCATTTTTCATAAACAAAGAAACAAGTAATAATATAAATACTTTAAATAATTTTCAATCTAAGCGAATGTTATTTTAGGAATCAAATGAAATGTTTGATTAAGTTATTTGGCCCTTTGGCTTATTTGCAAAACTTGCAAGAATTGTCACAAAACAACTTTACACAAATCACCTAGGTTATTTTTAAGCACTTAAAACAAAATGTTTGAGACTTAGAAATTCATTTTAGGAACCAAAATGAAGTTTTCAAGCATTAGTATTTGTAATTTTCTGTCTTATTCCCACCTTGGTCCTGCAAGGTTTAGAGAGTTTCCTTCTTTGAATCATATTTATGGATGAGAAAATAAGTTTTGAAAAGATAGATCTCAATTTTATCCATATTTTTCACACAAAGATCGATGTCAGTCACCTAGGACTGATGTCGGTTACCAGAGAATTGATGTCGATTATCATAGAATCAATGTTGGTTACTAGTTAATAGATGTTGGTTCCCAGAGAACCAATGCCAGTTGATATTAACTAATAATAATCGATAGAAATAGAGATCAGTTTCTTGTGAATTTGAGGGAAAAAAATGATATAAATACATTATTTAGCTCAAAAATATTATAAAAACTCCTCAAAACCTATAATAATATGGTTAGATATGGAAAATATAGGCTAATGAAACTAAGAAATAATAATTAGGAGTTTTCAAAATATTCAAAATGTAAGTTTTTAAACTATGTTTTACCCTGAATCTTGATCAATGATGTTTACCAAGAACTGATGTTGGTTAGGTAGAATCGATGCTAGTTAAGCCTGATCGATGTTGGTCTTTGTGTAAATCCAAGTTAGCACAAAAAATAAAAATAAGGTAAAAATAAAGCTAAAACTCTAATTTTGAAGATATTCAAGAATTTATTTAAAAATTTAAGAGTTTCATCTTGGTCTCCTTGGTAGATGGGATAAATTTATATCCCATCGGGTATGCCATTTTTGATCACAGGAATTTGACAATAGAGAGGAGGTTAGATCAAGTGTTAGTTTCATAAAACAATGAAATCAACACACTAACATGCTAACATCTCTAAGCCTAGATCTTAGGGGGAGCTTCGTGAACAAGATACAATTAAAAACCTATCTAGAATGCAAATAAGAACAACCTTAACTTCCTTGAGAGCTCCAAATGATTTATTTGTGGGTTGCTCAATATGTGCTCAAAAAGTCTTTAACAATGGAGTTTGTATTCTTTGTTCCTTCTTTTCTTGGCACCATTGGCTTATGGTTTGATATGGCTTATGCTTAATTGATGGATTGGCTCAATATTTTAGCATTATAAAATTATTTTCATGAGTATTATGTAAAAACTTGGATTATAAATCTATAATATCCAATCTCTTTTGTGAAGAGGTCTAGGCTTGTATTTATAGGCTTAGAAACTAACCCTAACTCAAAGTGAGTTAAAGTATAGTTTAAACATGAAATGAGTTCAAACCTAACCTAAGTGAGTCAATTAACTCTAGTATATTTAAAAGGTTTCAATAATTAATGATTTTTAATGAATAGGCATGGGTGAGATATTTTTAGATATTTTCAAGGACTTGACAACTCACAAAAGGTAATCATGAAAAGCTAGGATATTTCATATTTTTGAATTTCCTTTTTTTTAGTAATTCATTAATTGCACATTTATAATTTAACTAAGCATTTAATTTGGTTTAGATTGTTATTTAATTTTTATTAGGTTTGTATCTCTTTTCAATATTTGATTTATGTGTGCACTTACCCTACTTAATAGGTTTATAGGCCATATTGCATGTTATGATGCCGCAAGATGATTAGAGATGAATTCGTGAGAGGTTTTTGTTGATTATATTAGGATAACCCAATTAGGTATGTCTCAACATGATTATAATCTTTGATGAATGATGCACAAGTAAATTTGGGATATTCAGTGATTCTTAAGCTTAATTTGTAAAGGTTGGTAGAAATCAGTTTGAAGTCCAATCGAAAACTATTGGTGGCCAGTTTTAGGTGTCTACAAGAAGTTAAAAAAATGAAGTGTGAAAACATTACTACTATGGCTAGGAGTTTTTTTTACTTGGATACTATAGAGGTTATTATTGCTAAGAAACTGCTAGCCTAATGGCTTATGATGTATCCACTGCCAAAGGTATCTATGAAGACTATGCCTTTGTATCTATCTCCCTCTCTTGTATGATTTACTGAAGTTGTTATGGAGGAATGAACTAGGGATCATCTATTATATGTTCAATTGCTAAATCCACTTGAGCTAGATCCTTCTTGAGCATTTTCTAGTAAGTGAGTATTTTATGTACCATTATAAGTAGAATGCATAGTAGTACCTAGATCATCATCATGTTTTGTAGATCTTCATCTACTATGATTTTAAGCAATGCCTTGGATTTGGATTATTTTTGTTGAAAATATAAAATGAGCTCATCCAATATATTTGCTATCCTCTAGGCTTGGATGGCTACAAAAGTGTTGTACATTATTTCATGATGTCATACTTATAGCTTATGTATAATGGCATCCCTTAAATCCAAAAATTATTTGAGTGTGTCACTCATTTTTTATATAGTTGCTATTTGATCCTCTAGTATGGATTTATTTTTGTTATTAGTTGAAAATTTAAGCTTCATAGTGGCCAGGGATTGATTCAAATGTTGTCTCTATTTTAGTGTATCCTAGGCTATCTTCTTGGCTTGTGTTGCAGCAGTGTCTAGTGTATAAGAATTGCCTCTATTTCTGATCTAAGAGCTTGTCCTTGTATGCACAATGCCAAAAATTTGTGTACATCACCCTAGATCTTTATAATCTATATCAATAATAATGTGAATTATTTATCATTTAAAATAACCTGATCACCTAGTACTTGTGTAACTAAGGTGGGACAAGTGTTATTGATCAATTACCTCACATTTTCTAGGCTCTCCTTTGCTTCAGCCTTTTTGTCTCACAACCTCATGACTTCTTACCCCAAATATAAAGCCCTCTATGTAATGGATTCCTAGAAACTAGTTATTCCTTAAATATATTTGGATAATGACTAATGGGTTACATCTAATGATGTTTCCATTATAGTGGTGGCAAGTATCATGGATGTCACATGAGTAGGTGTAAACTGAGCAAGTGGAAGAAAGAAAGTAGTTTACCATGTGGATGTAGTAGGGACATCCCATAGATTTTGACTAGGAATTTTTTATGCTTCTTCAGTACCCTTAGTGTGAGTGGTAGATGTTACCTCTTCTTGTGCTTATGCATCCTTGAGTTATTTAACCTAGGTTATTGCTTACGCCTTAGCCTTAGCCTTGACTTCAACATATGCTTTAGCTTCCTCTTTAGCCTTAACTTTAGCCTCATCTTTGGCTTTGGCTTTAGCCTTTACCTTAGATTTATCTTTGGTTTTAGCTTTGGCCTTAGCCTTGGCTTCATCTTTAGCCTTAGCTTTGGTTGCTTGATCCTTATATTCATGTTGCATAGATTATGCCTCTTGTTATTTCCTTTATTATTCATCTTTTTATTTCTTATTTGCCTATACTTATTCATCCTTCTTGTACACAACTTCAACTTCCTTAACTTTATTTTTTATAGCTTTAGCTTTATTTCATGTAGCCTCTACTTCCTCAGCTTTCCTTTGTTATTCCATAATTATGTCCTGCTACTTTTATTACAAACTCTATGTAGCTTCCTCTTGTGTTGGGTATAGCATGGTTGCTTATTCTTATGTTTCCTCAATATTTTATTCTTCATATATTTATTCAAGCTCAATTGTACCCTGCATACTTTGTTTTTCCTCAACTTCCATAGGAATGGTTATATCCATGGGTTCTTCATTTCCTTCAACATCATTATCAAATTTAGTCTACTCATGTGATTATGCTTCGCCTAGCTAATATTTTTAGATAAACTTATTCCTTCTATATTTTTTTGGAGGATTGAATGCCTAATTTCTTTTTTTCACACCCTAGAGTTGAGGTTGTTGAGTTGGCTAAGCCTATTTCACACTACTTTATTTTATAGGTGCACCAAAAGAGACCATCCTTTGCCACACTATTTGTGATGGATTCACATTTGGATGTGTGTGTGGTTTCCTAAACAAAGTTTGTGTAGGGTTGCCTTCTACAAATAAATCTACTACATGCATAGTGGATGATCTCATGGTTGGTTTTATTGGAAAGAGTTTGGCCTCCAACTTTCATCAAGATAATTCATGTCATAAAGTGTCAACAAGGATATAAGGACGTGGTTGAGTGATATCAACCCAAAGGTCTTGTTTTACCTAATTTTGCACTTAGAAAGTGCACACTGAGTTATAAAAGAAAATATCCTTCTCTTCCTATGTATCATATGCTTTATTATGATGTCTTATAGCATTGATTAGATTACTTCCCATTCCTATACCCCCATCTTAGGTAGGTCAAACTCAAAAACTATTCATGGAACCATGGGATGATCAAGCCATGACTTCATTTACTAGGTTATTTTCTTTGGTAGAGGTGGTGAGACTATATGCATAAGATATTACCTCTTTCCTTTCTCTTGTTGTGTTGGAGCTTGTGGTTATACTGATTATGTGGGTTATTATGTAGGTACTTGATCTACCTATTGTTGTTATGCCTACAAAGGGATGACTTGCAATGGAGGTACAAACCCTGTAACTAGGGATTTTTACTGGTAGACTTCAGCCTTCACTTCAACCATGGAAATTAAGAATGGAATCAGGGTGAAAGTTAGGGTAGTTAACTTGTGAACCTTGATCTATATGTCATTATGTAGATTGTTAAATGATGCATGCTAACCTAGGTACTACATTAAATCCTAAGGAATCTTGGGGTGTGATCGATTAATTTTAGGACTTCTAGTTACCATGTGTGGGCCCTCAACAATTATTCATAATATTAAGTTTTTTTAGTTCATGCAATTCTTGGAAAGGCATTACCAGGCCAAAAATTAGTAGTTACATTTACTATCCCTAGTGGAGACTTCCACTATGTTAAACACAATAACTGAACTAAAAACTAATATTGAAATGTCTATGTAGTTTTTTCAAGTACATTTTATATATTTGTGGTAAGATCGGGTGCTAAAATTTTATGCCAATTGAAATCTTCATGCATCTTCATCATTTGATAGGTAGTGTTAATGATTCTTCTTGTTGTTTGTTTTGCATGCTTTGTGGTTTTCCAAAATCTTTTAGTAATACATGAATCATGATGTGTAGTGAAACATCTACAATTGAATCAATAAGAGTTCCTCATCTTGCCCTAGTGCTGTATTGTTCTCTGATATCTGAGTGAAGTGGTGGCATTGTATACTTGTATGGCATTAGATATTTTCCATGATTGGGTAGACCAATTGCTCATGACATTGGGTGTGAATTAATCAAGATTATAATATCTTGAGCTAAATGGATAACTCCTTGATTATATCAAATCAATAATGTCATCATCACTTCATCTAACTACCTAAATATAGGTAGCTTAAGTAATCATTCAATGTCAGAACCTTGCAGTGGATGTTATAGTGTTAAGGTTCCTATTTGTGTTACTCCTTAAGCCTCTTGAAAAAATAGAGTATCTTTTTCCCTGTCTATGAAATCTAATAGTTATGGATCATTGTATTTCACTTTTCAAAGCTTGGTCCATATTCCCATTTCCTCTTTCTAGGCATTGGATAGTAGAATCAATAGTTGACCTTTGTCCATGGCTTGATGAATAAGTTGAGCTAAATGATTAGTCTGATAAATTATGGCTTGATTTAAAATATGTTCACAAAAAAATAGTCAAGAGGCTGATTTCAAAAGTCTATTAATAGCTGGAGGATATAATGTTTGATCATTGTCTATATCCTTCTCTTTTATAGTTGTTTGGTGTCCAAGTTCATATCACTACCTCATTTGAATGCATTGACTATTAGTGTAGGTTTTAATTTTTCCCTATTTATTAATTAGGGAAATTGTATTTTTTGTGCATACATAGAGTTTTTCTACATTTGTGGGATAGGCTAGCTTATGTGGAGATGTGTGTCATAGATGTGTCATAGGTGTCATAAGAATGTCATAAGTAACTCCCTTGATGGGAGTTACTTCTCTATTCTTAGCACCTTGTTACCACCTTTCATGGAGGAGTTACAGTCTATTCTTGGGGTGCCTTGGCCACCTTTTGTGGAGGAGTTACTTACGTGCTCTCCTATATGTATTCTTCACTTTGGCCATCTCATGTTAATCATATTTTGGTTTTCTCCATTTTGTCTTGTGAAATTTAGCTTCTTGTATAATTTCAAATTGCTTTAGCATCTATGTGGTGTGCACTTGCTTCATCTCGTGTGATCACGTCTCCATTGCATTCGCATTATCCGGATTCTGACAACAACTCCAATATGGTATCAGAGCAACTTCGGTAATCGTGTGTCTGGTTATGCTATTAGTTTATTCTGAAATTCTTACTTTGCTTCCTTAGTAGTTTTTTTAACTCCGTTGCATTTGAGAGCTTTGGTAGAGTTTCTTGAAAACTCATGCAAATCCATATGGAAACTTGATTAAAAAAAAAATGCTTCTGAGTTAGAATTTGCCAAGACATCTTGTCAAGATCTGTTGTGGCTTTAGTAAAGGCAGTAGAATTCCTTTTCTCTTGGTCATTCTACAGGAAAAGACAGATCTCTGCAACTTGTTTCTATTCTTGGATACCACTTTCAGTGTGGGGCATCTAGTAGGATGAGGTGTGCAACTCCAGCAGGGCGCAGTCCAGCTCCACGACCCTATCTCTATTGTTGCCCTTGCTGAGTTCAGTCTTTTTTTGGTTTCTAGTGCCCCAAGGCCATGTTGGACACTCTTTTGGTCAGCAACACCTTCAACACTCCACGCAGTAGTCCAGGCGCAACCAGATGCTTCTATTGTTATCCTTCCTGCAACGCCAAGCAACAACCACGTCATCAGGCCGTACGACGTCCAGCGTGCAGATCTACAATTTTTTTTTTGCAAGCAAATTCAGAACTGCACCCTTTTTTGGGGTGCCACTACCTGCATTTTTTTTGTTGTCTGGAAATTAGATGTGCGCCCTTGTTTTTGGTGAGAATATTCTATCACATCTGTTGTTCATTTATTTTTTCTGCCAGCACTTTTTTTTTTTTAAAATGGCGCCCCTTCCTTGCTTGGCGTCCCATGTGGCAACTTGAACTGGGCATTGGTAATTGATTTTTTAAATGTTTTCTGCCTTTATTCACTTTAGAGGTTTTTAAAAAACTTGTATCTTCAACCTACGAAGACGAAGGGTGAGGCCCGGGTTGGAAGGAGACCAATTCTCCCTCACACAAACCTCTTTTGGATTCCTTGTTCCGTGCCGAATCCAATGAGTGGTTGGAAGGCCACTTTCTCTCACAAAACAGGCATTTTTTTAATGTTTTAGTGCTTTTTTTACAAAAACACTAGTTTACGGGAAAATTGAACCTTTAATATCTTGCAAATGGTAGCTCAGATTTGGGTTCCATTTTTTGAAAAAGTGTTTGTAATTAAATTATCCATAGCATAGTCTTGTTATTTTTCAAAAACTCACTAGTTTATAAAGTGCCTAAAATTTGGGTCTCCCAGGATGCATTTTCGACTGAGTCCGACGTTCTGTTTACTTATAGTCTTGCACTGATTGCTCTAAGACACATTCTCAGCTGAGCCCAATGTCTTTCGAGAGTTCTCTTACATATTTGGGGGGGCTCAATATTTTGGGGGGGTGTGATTGCTTTTCACAACTTGCAAATCTTTGCTTTCATTCTCCTTTCTGCATAAATTCACAACTTGCAATCAACACAACTTCACCTAAATTCAGCTTAAAATAGATTATTTTCAAATTAAACCCCTAACACCCTTCAAATATCATGAATGGAAGGTTAAAATGTCAATCATTCTTAGAAGCAAAGGGTTGTATAGGATCACCATGGGTACTGAAGTAGAACCCAACACTGATGCTGAAAAGGTCAAGTGGTACAACTGTAGTGATGAAGCCTATAGATTACTGAGTTTGTCTGTGTCTCTAGAACTTCTCTTCCATTTAGAGAACTCTAAGACTCTCAAAGAAATATGGGAAACCTTAGAAAACTTATTTGGGAAGCTTGATGAGATGAGAGGTCATGAGCTCGAAAAGGAACTCATAAGTCTAAGTCCTAGCAACTTTGATACCCTACAGGACTTTTTCACTAAGTTTAAGGCCCTTAGATTGCAATTGAAATAATGTGGGATAGAGAAGAAAGATGATCAACTCATCCTTTCTATTTTCACAAAGTTAGGTCCAAGTTATTCAGTCTTTGTCTCCACTTTCCATGCCACAAAAAGTGCCCTTGGCACTACATGGAAAATGCCTTATTTGGATTCATTCATTGCTGACTTGACTAAGAAGCAATATAAACTAATTAAAATGGTCACAATGAAGTCTACTCAACCCCAAGCTTTGATATCTGGAAATGGTAAGGATAAGACTTTAAGAAAGGAGAAGAAGAAAAAGAACAAGGACCAAGAGAAGAAGAAAGAAAACAACAATCCTGCCAAAAACAACACTGAGTCTTCATCCTCCAATGTTAAACCTAAGAAGGAGAAGGTTAAGTGTGCCTATTGTAAAAAGACAAGGCATGATGAACACAAATGCATGAAGAAACAAATAGATCACCTAACTCATCTTCTAGAGAAGAACAACATAGGTGTTCCTAAGTTCATCAAGCATAATTCATCTACCCAAGATTCTACCAAGGCAAAAGGCAAGGGTAAGGAGAAATAAAAGGGCAAGGCCCTTGTAGTTACTACAACTTATACAACATCATGGGTTGTTGATTCAGGTGCTTCTCACCACATGGGCTCTTCACTAGTTGAGTTTTCATCTTTAAAGCCTTGTAGCATGACTTTAATTAGTTTGGGTGATGACACATCAGTTTCTGTTGCAGGGAGAGGGTCAGTTCAAATGTAAGGAGGAACATTCAATAATGTTCTAAGTGTTCCTTCTCTTTCAACCAATCTCCTATCAGTGTACCAAATCACTCACATTGGTCAAGGCATGAGAGCTGAGTTTTCACCAGATTTAGTGGCTATCAGGGAGTTGCGTAGTGATACTACAGTGGCAGTGGGTAGGGCAGATCACCAATCAAGGTTATACACCTTCTCACATTTTGCATCAGATTCTTATCCAATAGCATTCCTGACTCATTTAGATGGAGTTAGAAAATTGTGGCATGAGTAGTTTGGCCACCTTAATTACTGCTACCTTGAACAACTTTACAAAAATGACATGGTCATTGGCTTGCCTCGTGTCCAATTCTCAAAAGGACTTTACGATGGGTGCTCCCTTGGAAAGCATCTCGAAGCAAAATTTGACAAAGGTAAAGCTTGGAGGGCTTCACAACCTTTGGAGTTAGTCCATAGTGATGTATCGGGACCCTTTCCTAAACCATTTTTCACAAGGGCCAAGTACATCCTCACTTTCATTGATGACTTCTCTAGGTACACTTGGATATATTTTCTCAAACAAAAGTCTAAAGTGTTTGAAAATTTTCTAGACTTTAAGGATCTTGTTGAGAAACAAAGTGAGAAATCAATCAGGGTTCTTCAAACTAATAATGGAGGGGAGTATGTCAACATTAGGTTTGAGTAGTTTTGTACCACAGAGGGGATTGATTTTCAGCGCATAGTCACTTACAGTCCTTCACAGAATGGGGTTGTAAAACACAAAAATAGGTTCTTGAAAGAGATGGGTAGCTGTATGATTCACTCCAAATCCTTAGCACCACAGTACTGGGCCGAAGCCATCAATTGTGCTTGCTACATTCAAAATAGGGTTCCTCACAAAGCTTTGAAAGGGATAACACCCTTTGAAGCTTGGCATAAAAGGAAACCTAATGTTGAGCAACTCAGGGTTTTCAAATCCCCAACCATGGCCCACATTCCAAAGAAGAAATGCAAAGCTATGGAATGTCAGTCCAAGCCTTGCATATTTATA
This sequence comes from Torreya grandis, assembly GCA_037957365.1. Classification (NCBI taxonomy): domain Eukaryota; kingdom Viridiplantae; phylum Streptophyta; class Pinopsida; order Cupressales; family Taxaceae; genus Torreya; species Torreya grandis. The sequence continues at coordinate 2,613,468 of JARHVA010000138.1, forward strand.
GGATATCTGGATGGTATTAAGGGTATCATCTTCTAGATCTAGTCACTCATGAGTTGTTCATCGAGAGAAGTGTCCATTTTCAGGAGAGTCCTAGAGACTCAACACTTGACACTTCTTCTCCCTCATCGGATCTACTTCTTCATGATGATTTCTCATCAAATTCAGATCAGCCATAATAAGTTCATGAGCCAGAGACATCTTCTTCTTCGAGTTTAGACAGCGAGGATAGTGATGCAGGGTCATCCACCTCTAGTCAATCAGAGGATGAGTAGTTAGCACCTGACTCACCCATTTATGGGCCACTTTGGGCTAGACAGACACTTAAGAGTGCTGTCACTTGGGCAAGAGATCTCGCAGATGATAAACATACTAGGGGGGATGTTTAGAGAGATCCACATGCCTTTTTTGCTTTAGTTTCGGATCCACAAACTTTTTGAGAGGCATCTGGGGTACCTGAGTGGGATAGTGCTATGGAGGAAGAATATTCTTCCTTACTCAAAAATCACACTTGGGATTTGGCTTCACTTCCTAAGGGAAGAAAGATGGTTCGATGTAGGTGATATATTGGACCAAGTTTGTAGCAGATGCATCGGTTGATAAGTACAAGGCATGATTGATCACCAAGGGTTTCTCACAGGTGGCAGGCATTGACTACTCAGAGACCTTTGCACCTATTGTAAAGATGACTTTTATCTGACTCACCTTGGCTATTGCCGTAACACATGGTTGGGATGTGCACCAGATGGATGTGAAGAGTGCTTTTCTTCATGGAGACCTAGAGGAGGAGATCTACATAGAGCAATCACCAAGGTTTGTTTAGGATTATTCCTTAATATGCAGACTTAGGAAATCTATCTATAGCCTCAAATAGGCCCCTCGAGCTTGGTATGCCAAGATGGATTCCTTCCTTCTCATAGCGGGTTTCACTAGGTGCCATTCTGATCCTAATGTCTACTTCTTACGGCAAGATGATTCACTCCTGATTTTGGTTCTATATGTTGATGACCTTTTGATCACTAGGAGTTCTTCATCAGTTATTACAGTGGTAAAGGCATCTCTTTAGGATAGATTTAACACAACAGACTTGGGTTTGTTGCACTACTTCTTTGGCATCGAGATCTCACAGTCAGATTTAGGGATTTCTCTTACATAGCCTAAGTATGATCTTGATTTATTGGCTCAGTTTCACATGGTTGATTGCAAGCCATCTCTGACTCCCTTTCTATCAGGAGTCAAGCTTTAGGCTGACTATTCTTCACCATTGGTTGATGCCACTTGGTATCGACAACTTGTTGGTAGTCTCATCTACTTGACTCACACTAGGCCTGACATATCATATATAGTGGGACTTGTCTCCAAATTCATGCAGGAACCTCATGAGATGCATTGGAAAGCAGTTAAGAGGATCTTGCATTACATACAGGGTTCACATAGATACGAGATTCATTACAAATTTGGCATAAAGGTTGACTTGGTTAGATATACAGATTCAGATTGGGCTGGCGATTCACAGAATCGCAAGCCCACTTCCAATTATAGTTTCTCTCTAGGTTCTAGTCCTATCAGTTGGTCTAGTAAGAAGCAAAATGCTATTGCTATATCATCCATAGAGGCAGAGTACAGGGGAGTTGTTAATGCAGCTACTGAGGCTATTTGGCTTCAGGGGATTCTTTTTGAGTTTGACATTCCTATCAGGAAGCCCACCATCATTTATTGTGACAACTAGAGCACCATTCAAATTTGCAGGAATCTAGTTTAGCACCAGCGGACCAAGCACATAGAGATTCACATGCATTTCATTCGAGAGCTTATTCATAATCAGGTCATTGACTTGATATTTTGCTAGTCTTCAGAGCAGGTTGTAGACATCTTCACCAAACCTTTCACTAAGAGCAAGTTCATTCATCTATGAGATCTTCTTGGGGTGCGGTCTACATCTGTAGCAGCATCATCTTTAGGGGGGGCTTCTAGCCTCTTCATTTCTTTTATGTCTCTCTTTTGCGGGGGGGAGTTTTTTCCTATGGGTTTTCTCCTTTTCTCTATCTTATGGGAGATTGCATTTGTACATGGGTACCTCATCAGGCCTAGTTTCCAGGACCTATTTTATATTTCCACACTGCCCACCTAAGCTGCGCTTATGGGTCAGTATTAGTGTAGGTTTTTATTTTTCCCTATTTATTAATTAGGGAAATTATATTTTTTGTGCATACATGGAATTTTCTTACATTTGTGGGATAGGCTAGCTTATGTGGAGATGTGTGTCATATATGTGTCATAGGTGTCATAATAATGTCATAATTAACTCCCTTGATGGGAGTTACTTCTCTATTCTTATCACCTTGTCACCACCTTTCATGGAGGAGTTACAGTCTATTCTTGGGGTGCCTTAGCCACCTTTTGTGGAGGAGTTACTTACATGCTCTCCTATATGTATTCTTCACTTTGGCCATCTCATGTTAATCAAATTTTGGTTTTCTCCATTTTGTCTTGTGCAATTTAACTCCTTGTATAATTTCAAATTGCTTTAGCATCTATGTGGTGTGCACTTGCTTCATCTTGTGTGATCACGTCTCCATTGCATTCGCATTATCTGGATTCTGGCAACAACTATGATATTGACTACATGTGTATGAATGTTCTCTTTACCATTAATATTAGATATTATAAATCACCTTGATAGGGACATTTGGTGCCTAGGATCTTTGATTTAATTTTGGGTAGTTATTATTGGTGAGTAGTTGTTTCTTCAGTTAATCAATTCATTTTATGCATCCACTTGTAATCTTATTGCCAAATCTACTTTGAAACTAATTCAATATTTTGAGATGTCACATCATTAATATTCTAAATTTATCATTGGCCTTCCATCCATCATACCCATCTTTCCTCCACCTTCCTAGACTTAATTACAAAGTTTGGTGTAGTTATAACCAACTATCCTTGATGAGTTGTCCTAGGAAGGTGGTCGCATCTTGCAATGATAACCAGTTTTGGTGGTTGTAATGTGTTATTCAGCAACCAACATAATATACAAACATTCTAACCTAAGAAAACAAAACAAAAAACAAACAACATTGAATAAAATCCTAACTACATGGTGTTACTCAACACCCACTTAATTTTTAGCAACATGATAGAGATTAAATATGATATGGCTTAAGCATAAAACCATTGATTCACCCTGGTAATATGGGTCCATGAAAATATTTTAGCACTATGGTACCCTATGGTGATACTTCATGAATTATGTAGGGTCCTTTCCATCTTATGTACAACTTTCTTGGGAATAATTTAAATCTACTCTCATACAGCAATAATGTTTGGTCTAGATGAAATTCCTTAGATCATAGATTATGATAATGCCATGCTTTTTGACTTTGTTTATTTATTTTTTATGTCCATTATGTTCTTAAACTATCTTCTTCCATCCTAGTGAAATCTAGCAATTGTAATGAGTCCTGATCCCCTAATCTCATGATCATCACAATGCACAAACTAGGTATAATATATTCCATAGGCATTAGTGCCTCAAAGATATATAAAAATTGGAAGGGATTAAAACCAGTATCTCACTTATAATGTGTGTGATAGGCCCATATAATTTCAAAAATTAAATCCTCCCAATCATCTCTTTGGACATTACAAATTTTTTCAACATCTTGCCCAAAATTTTATTGGATACTTCTACCTATCCATTGGCCTACAAATGGCAAATTGTGATTTTGTGGTATGATATCATGAAATCTTCAATGAGAGTCTTAATAGTATTATTGATAATTTTCATGCCTCTATCACTTACTACCTTAAATGAACATCCAAATCTCATGATAATTTTTTCGTATAAAAACATGGCAACATCCTTCACAGTGTAACTTGGAGTGGCAGTCGCTTCCACCCATTTCATGAAATGTAGTCATTGTGATAATGTATATAGCATGAATACACTTATTTAGGGGATATATAGGTCTGAAAAAATAAACTCCCCATTATTCCAAAGTTTATTCTGTAAGCATAGGAACCAAAATAATTTCATCTTATTGATTGGGCTTACCTAGTCTTTGACATATGCCACAATGTTTAGCAATTCTATGTGCATCCTAAAAAAGAGTAGACCATCACAGATCACTCTAAAATATTTTATTGGTAGTGGATTCTCCTACAAATTTTCCTCCATAATCCCTTGGTGAGCTTCTTGAAGCCATTATGGTCACTCGTGTTTTAAAGCTACCCTACTCAACATGTTATCTTTACCAGCTTATACAATAATCCATTGATAAAACTATATGGTATAGCTCTAATAACCATATTGTTTTTTTCTCTCTCTATATAATGTGCAAGAAAATTTCCTTGTTCCAAAAAGTTTTAAATGGCCTCCATGTTATCAAGTACTGCAATAGTCCTAAATAAATGCACATCAAGGGATTCATCTTCAATTTCCCCTGGTTCCTCCTTATTGTGAAGTTAGAAGAGATGCTCTAATCCCACATTATCCCAACCTAGCTTCACATTGATATGGAATTATAATTCTTTAAATTTTGTAAACCACCTTGAGATTCATCCCATAACATTGAATTATTAACCAAGTATCGCAATGCCTGGTGGTCCGTGAAGAACTCAAAAGAAGTAGCCAATAAGTAATGCCTAGACATTTTCAATGCAAACACCATGGTGAGTGATTCTCTCTCCATGGTTGTGTAATTATTTTCTATAAATGAGAGTTTCCTACTTGCAACATATATTAGGTTGTCTAACCTACTTTCACCTAGCTATGCTAAAATAACTCCTATTATAGTGCCTGAAGCATCCACATGTAGGTGGAATGACTTCTTCTAGTCATGAAATACCAAGATGGGTGTTATTGACAACCTCTGCTTTAATTCAAGTAATGTTGTTTGACACTTTAATGTCCATTAAAATTTGGTATCTTTCTCTAATAGGTTCTCCATGGTTGTTGATATACTTGCATATCCTTTTATGAACTTCCTATAACATCTTGTATGATCCAAAAATGTGTGCACTTTAGTTGAGTTGGTAAGATGTGGCATTCCTATTATAATAGAAATTTTAGCTATACAACCAAAATTCCAGCATCACACACCACATGACCCAAAAAAACACTAAAAGGTGTAAATAATAGATATTTATTTAAATTTAAGGTGATGCACAAAGTCCGACATCATCTAGATAAACCTCTAGGAAATCATGAGTGAAGTCTTTGAATGCATTTACCATAGCTCTAAAAAATATAGGTACATTATTTAAACTAAATAACATTACCTTATATACCAATGATCCTGATTCAATAGAGAAGGTGGTATTGGCTTGATCCTCTTTAGTAATTGGAAGTTGGTGATACCCACTAAAAATGTATGTAAATGAATATAACTCATGCCTAACTATGAATTCAAGAACTTCATTAGTAAAAGGGATAGTAAATGGATCATTGACACAAGTGTTGTTGAGTGCGTAGTAATCTCCACACACTCATATTTCTCCTATCCTTAGGTTGCACCACCATGGGACTCACCCATTCTACCTTTTCAAATAGGTAAATAATTATAGCTTCTTGAATTCGATCCAATTCAGCCTTTACTTTAGTTTTCATATTAGGATTGAGTTTGTAGGGTCACTTTTTAATTAGGCACACACATTCTTTTAGCTCGATATACATTTCTCCTAGAGATGGATCTATGCCTTTGACTTCTAATAATTTGCTTGGAAAAACATCTTGGTAATCTCTTAACAGTTCTAGGGCTTTATAGATCTACTCTTGTCCCCAGTAATCTCCCATTATTTCAAGCTTATGGGCCACTTTTGTCCCAATATTTCCTTGAGTCTTTCGCAACAGTTCCTGATATATCTTGCCTAATCCACTCGAAATAGTACCTTGTAAAATGTGTTTCCCTTCACATTGTGGGATGTCAATATTTCATAATTCATCCTCTTATACTTGTTCTATGATTTGCACTAGTTTAGACTCCTCTTCACATTGTAGTTTAAATAATCTTTCTAAATCAAAATACCCATCACTATCACTATCACTAGATTCTATCAGATCATTGTTTATTTTATTACACGATTGAACCTAGATCTATTATTTTTGGTTGGATTTGTAATTTTTTAGTGTAATATCTAGGTCATATGGAACTTCTTGATGAGAGTATGATTCAACAACATTTGTTAAATCCTCTGCACATCCATAACATAGAAAAAGTTTTAATCTTTTGCAAGGCATTATGTATTAATGGATTATCATCTCCAAACACAAAATTTTGAATGAAATCCTACTAAAATTGTGCCCAATGTTTATTTTCCCTTCTATGCTCTTGATGCATGTACAAAACTATTAGAAGAGGTGCAATGGTATGACTAAATATGTGTGCCCAATATCGAGGTTTTACTCCTTGTGTAGTTCATATGTCTACACACTGATGGATGTGTAGTTTGAGACATTGAACCTCTTGAAATAAAGGTCATTCTGATTTAACACTAACTGTTAGTTGGAACCTTGCATGCAATATTTCACAAGCATCCTCCCAATACATTTCTTTATTTATATGCATGACCCACCATGTCATAGGAATTCATTTTAGCACATAGCTGAGTGCACTAATGCATTATTCCACCTCTGGTACATGGTGTTAAATATTCAATACAAATGGATTTAGATCCTCTATCATAAAATATTGAGGTATTTGATGTTCTACAGTGAGCATCATGTGTATATGTCACAACTCATGATATCTATAGGACCAATTCAAGATATGTGCATCTGAGTCACCACTTATGGATGATGTTTAATCCTAGGGTATAATTCATACATGGGTAGGTCTAGTGTAATCCATAATAGTTTCACTATTATTATACAAAAATTATACCTTAGAATTTTTTTTAGTGAACATGTTGAAGGAGAAACACATTCTTTGATTTGAAACTATCTAACTGGTGACTTTTTATATCCGGTTTGAATGTCAGTGGTTGTTCCTATTACATAGTACTAGGCTTCCACTTTTGACATTCTATAGTTTACACCCCAATTTGTCTTTCATCTATCCCCACCTTAAACCAACTTATGTCCCTATAAGAATGAGGAAACTCTAGATCCTTAGGAATGATATATGGATTTTGTTCATATTTTTTTAAATGTATCACTACTATTTTGTCTTTCTAATGCACTTCTAATTGATTATTCATAGTATTAATAATAATCTAGCCATTGTAAGCCCATTTCTTACCGATTAAGGTAGGGTAATGGGTCTATGTTGTCTTCATGTCAATGAACTCAAAGTCCCATTGCAATCTAAGTTAAATCACTTTAATTTCAACATCTTCTAACTATATAATGGGTTCAACTCTATCATAATCCACTAAGCTTAATGTTACTAGATTGTACCTCAGAGTTGGTTGACTAATGGCTTTCCATGTTGAACAAGGAATCATATTGATAGTAATACCAAAGTCAAATGATGCATTGGGAATTTTTTATCCATCCAACTCAATGTCTAGTTGTGAATACACATCCCAGTGCTTCTTGGTCTTGACATACCAAACTACTTTATTGGCCCTTATTTGCCCTTGTTGTGCACACTCCAAAAGATTGTGAAGGAGGTTCATGATATTTTGGGATATATCCTCATTATGTAATGTACTGAGTATTTTTATTAGATATTTTAAAGTGGTTACAAAACCTTCTTGTTGGATTATATAAATAATTTTCCCATACATTTGAGCATCAATAGCAGTGTTATCCTCATCAAAAACTAGTTTCTATTGTATTTCCTATAATACCTACACAACTTAATACATTAAAAAAAATTCTATTGTAGGGTCAAGATATTTATCCTACTAAACTTTTTAAATACCTTGATCTTAAGGCATCTTTAATGTAGTTAAACTTTGTTCATCTATTTTTTTCCTTGTGACGGCTTACATAAATGCATTTTCCTTTGGCTACACATTAATAATGTTTATGTTGATCACTGACTTCTCCTTTCTTTATTTCTTCAGAATAGGGAAATCTTACATTTGATGTTGACCTTTAATCCTATAATATATATAATAAACTTGGATTTTAGGATTTGTGGGATAGTTCCTTGCATAATGATTATATGATCCACATAGATAATATTGCATGGGTGATCAAGTTTTCCAATTATCATTATTATGACCTCCTTGATATCTACCATAATATCCTCCCTTATATATTCATCTATAACCTCCTCTATTACATTGATATCCCCAACTTTAGGATTTTTATCCATTATATCCTCCCTATTGATTCATATGCACATCATATCCCCCATATTGATGCTAAGGAGAACTTGGAGTCGAAGTTGCTTATTGTTGTTGAAGATTTGTGTTGTTCCATAGTTGTGCATACTGACCAAAATATTGATATGAGGGAGACGATGTATTATTACATCTTGATAGGCCATATGGTCGGTACTGTGGTGATAAAGGCATCTAATATTATGGTGATGAAGGCACCCATCCTGGAATACCTTGAGTCACATTTATCATCTCCACATCTGGTCCTGGAATTGCTTACTTTGTAGTGGGTATTTATTGGGTCACAATTGTGAGGATGTTCTTTGTTATATCTTGATTTAAATCTTGAAATGTGTGTAAACTTGCCTCATCATGATTTGTATATTTTTAAAAATTAAAATACATGTTATGTGACTTTTGGATATAGTAATAGAAGAGATGACATTTGGCGGTAGGATGTCCAACTACCCTACATATTTCATAAAATTATGTTTTAATTATTAGGTAGTCATTCCTATGATATCCATTGTGTCCACACTCTATTCACCATAAGTTTAATTTAGTCTTATAATTTTCATGCATCTCATTCATCCTCCTCATAAAATCATCTAACTTAGATTATACTTTTCATCATTCTGAGGAAAGATCTACATAGTCTTCTATCTATTCCACTCTAATGGCAACAAACTAAGCATTGGTCTTGGTGGAGAAATGGGTTGGCATAATAATGAACCTTATTATTGATCATAATCCATCTATAAACCAAAAAACATTATATTTATCTTTTAGAATAAAATTTATTTTATTCATTACATATAAAAACCTACGATCATATTCTCTAACTGTTTCTCTTGATTTTTTCCTGAATTTCCTTTAGATCTTGAATCACTTGACTAGACATTTTTTTACTTTAAATTATACTATCAACAAATCTTTAACTCGTGTGAAATCTAGGGTATTGACATTTATTTTACAAATAAAATCCAAAGAATGTCCTAAAGCCCTTACTAATTTGTATTTCATCACATCATTTGATATTACCCATTTTATGACCCATTTCATCTTGTAGGTTACTAAGTATTTTTTGGGATCTGAAGATCCATCATATGACATTAAAGGTACAAACATTATTGCATGAAGTGCCATAGTTGGTATATTGATAGTTGTTGTAGATGTCTAAATACTAGTAATTATGACTGGTGGTGTCTATGCACTAGTCATTGTGCAGTTAAGCAATTGTGTAATGGTTATTGTGACTATAGGCTACTTCACACTACTCTTTTTAGGAATAACCAAAAATCTTGCTTCTTTTAAGGTATTTATTTCTAACACCTATTTTGTTTATATACTAAGCCTTCCAAACTTGTTGGTATAGAAATCAAACAAACCTAAATTAGCTTCTCTCTCTGTACTTTTCCTACCTTCTATAAATAAAGTGGGTTTGGGGGATGCATACCCTTTAAATGAATGATGCTTATTTATAACTTATTATTTCTTTTAAATTAAACCTCTAATATTATTAACTTCAAATTTAACATTTTCCCAAGAACTTTCCTTTTGGTTCCATAAAAAAACCCTCACTTAACTGTAAACTACCTGTACTTCTTAATTTATCTACCTCATCATCATTACTTTTAGCATCCTATTTCTCATCATAATCTTTCCCATATTCTACATACCCTTCTATTTTAGTATCTTTTACACCTTCTTTCAGCACCCTTTCTTCTCTAACATCTTTCCCTTTCATATCTCCAACTCTAGTAACTTATTCTTTACTCCTAGTCCCAATCATAGTTAATTCAAGGTCATTTATCTTATTCCACCTTATTTACTATTGTATCCCTCTTTTGAATCCTAGAATTTTATTTTCACTTAGTCTTATCACCTTCCATATTATAGGATCAAGTTCAATTTCCTCTTACTCAGCTCTTCATCATCCACTTTTTATCACACACACCCTCATGGTGCCCAAAGTGACTATTCTATGTTGGTTGGAGTAGGTACCATGGCCTTTTTCATAACCAATAGCTTGATTAGCAAAGGTAGTCACTACAAAAATTTCCCTCTGATTCCTTAGACAAATTGATCTTGTGTAGTCTCAAAATCCATGTATCTTTGTACTGTAAATTGTATGATATAGTTGTTGATCATAGTATTTATCGAATAATCTACTACTTGGGACTAGTTAGTATCTATGTTGTATAGTCTCTCTAGTTTGTCCTCAATGTAAACTATAAATCTTGTTCTCCTCAAACTAAAGTAATAATATTATAATTTTTCTAACCACATAACTAACAATCTAGGAAATTTACACCAAAAAAATTCATAGATTTCTCCATAGAGGTGTCCTTGGATGATCTCCTCTGTAGTCTTTTCAACTCTTCATGTTTTTTCCTCTGCAAAATTCTTGATTCTATCATCTAGACATCATTCTATGTCTCTCAGCCCTAGAAACCATCTCAACATAGTTCATATAATTAGTTCCACTCTCACTGCATCATTGATAGTAGAGGTTCCTAGAATTACATTGGAACATGTTAATTATAAGGATAAATTATGTAGTAGAGAGTAACAAAAGGTGCTAAAGAGACAAAAATAGTACAAACCATCTATGACATCTTCAAATAGACTGAAGAATATGATAAAGTAGATATAAAATAATGTAACCATAACTAGTATCACATCATATTATAGAAAAATAAAAAAAGAGTACTAATTATGCATACACCATACATAAAATAAGATAAGGGAAATCCATAATAGGACAATTTATATTAATCTCTATCAACACATTGAAATATATTCTATTATATTTATAGCCTTTTACAATCCTGTTAGCTCTTCACATTCTAGCCTTTCAAGATAAAAAATGAAAGACTCTTTGCATTCTCCAAATATTTGATTAGGCTTATAAAGATGAATACGTACAAAGCTATACAAATTACAAAAATAAACACTTCGCACATGTGTTTATCTTATATACTTCATGGTTTTAGCAAGCTCCATTCTTCGTCTAACACTTAGACTACTACTAGAATTATAATTGAATTGAGATCTACTATTTTAATTAAGTTTGCTCTCTTTATTTTTTCTCTCTACTCAAAATTTTCTTAGCTATGGTGTACACTTTTATACTTGATAATTATATGTACAATGGATAAAAAATTGTGGATGAAGTGTTTCACTTTTTTATGCCCTTAGAAGCTTTCTTGTTATGTCATTATGGTTTGTGCATTAGTTATATTAGTGATATAGTGGTTTATATCAACCAAGTGAGCCTAGATTAGTTATTAACATTAACTGGTTTGGAATATTCACATATAACTTATTCTTTGTCCTACCCTATCTTGATCCTTTTTTTGATGAGTGATTTCCTTTCCTTCTGTAAATATGTTTATATAGTCTTGACCATACCTGTAGCCCACTAAAAATTCTAAAGTAATGACTAAGTTTGAGCCTCTGGTGGAATAGTTCATATATTTTCCCATGCTATGTTTGTTGGTGAAATCTTGGGCCTTGGATCACCGGCATATCCTAAAAATAAGGAGACTCCATCCTATTGGGTTTGATATATATGTTCTTTCTCAAAGCATTCAATCTAATGAGAAACTTGTAAGGGTGAGTCACTTGCTAAGACCAACACTTACTAGTGCTAGAAGGAGGGATAAACTCTAGGACTTCAAAATTCTTAGTAGATTCTAGTTAGTCAGGACTACTTTTATTTGAGTAGATAGTTTTGGTCAATGCTTAAACTTCATGTAAATTTTTTTGGAATGGTAAGAATTATTTGATATTTTGTTAAAGTGTGCTCCAAGTTATTTCACTTTTGGGTGAATTGCATTACTTGCTTAAGTGTGGTTTATCACTTTGGATCCTTCTTCCTAGATTACATAGTCTACTAGTAGATCGAGCTCTAGAAGATTGATTTTCTCCCCCATGTAAATATATATGAAATTAAGATCAAAATGAGGCAAATTGAGACCCAAAAAATTAACCTTCGTAGCCTTAGTGTTTTCCTAACCTATTTTCCATATACCTATTCCAATGGTAGTTGCCTATTTAGTAGGGTCTAATATTAATATGCCCAATGATATACATGATTTTCCAAGGAATTCAAAATTCTATCTTTCAAGGTTCAGCCCTAACATGGGTAGAACTATAGAAGAACATATTGTCACCTATAAGACATCATTGAGACTATTGAATGTTAAACATGAATATGTGGCATATAGGTTGTTCCCCTTTACACTAATGGATGTTACTTATGATTGATTTCTTAACCTTACTCTAGACTTCATTACTAATTAGGCCTAGTTAAACATTGCATTTCTAGCCTAGTTTAGATAGGTAGTAGACCCTAGTTTAGTGTATCAAGAGTTTACTATCATGAACAGAGAGCCAAATGAGCCCATTCAAAATTCCATTTCCTATTCCCAAAATATGTATGCTTGAGTCTCTATATTATACATTCCCAATGCTCAACTCACCTTAGAGATGTTTAAAAAATATCTTGACTCATGGACTACAATGTTTGTCTATAGAGACCCATCTGTGAACACTCTACCACTAGCATATTTAAAAATAATTAATGTGGATAGGCAGCTCAATCCTTAGGGGCATGTGTTTAATCCCCTTCCAAACTAGATGTCACCCATGCATGTTCTTACTATGATTATAATTATTTAATAGAATGTTCCCTTGCCCTAGCCTTTCTTGATCACAAATCAACTTCCATTAGCTCAATTTGCTCCTAATCAACATCTTGGTTTCTTGAGTCATATAGTAAATGATCCTACACCATAACCATATACCTAAACTTTGGTCCCAATTTCCACTAATAACACTCAAACCATTCCCCAAGAGCCACCCAAACTTGAATTGGATATTTTTCAAAGAATGGTCTAAAGGATTTCAAATGATTTTCTCAATCTATAAAGACAAGTAGTGAGTTTAATTGGTGTAATTCCTTCCTCAATTTACACTTACCACCACAATTTTAGACCTATGAATAAGACTAGGAATAAAATTGAGTCAAATTCAAACAAGTTAAATGAGATAAATCTATTAGAGATTACTCTCCCAAATTGGTGTAGGGTGCAAAACACATCCAAACATGGAGAGCTAGATTGTGTCAAATTATGCCATGATTTTGAGGAATTCTAAAAGGAGATGGATGAGTATGATATTTTACTTAACATCTCAAATTCCTCTACCCATATTGATTCCCCTAGATCCATAAAGTCCTATATCAATGATATGGTTCTAGAGACCGTGGAATTACCAAAGGTAAAGGAAAATGAACTAGAGGATGATGTCCAAACATTTCAATAATTTTATAGGTCTAATTATGCCTTGAGTAATAAGACTCAATATCCTTTAACTACTTCCACTCCACCTAATAATCTTGATGTGTCCCTAGATCCAAAGGCAAATAATAATCCTCCTCCACCTAAGGCCAATGATAGACAACATCCTAAAAGTAAGACTGGGTACAACATCATGGAGGAAATGAAGAATATTAAGGTCAATATTATGCTCCATGAGCTATCTCAAATAACTAAACAAGGATACTTAATCCTTTGATATCTTAATGATTACAGTAGCTAGCCTAAGAAAAAGGTTTCAACCAATACTAATGTGGTCATACACAAAACTAAGATATAGGTGCCCCTTTTTTACTCACTATCTAAATCCTTAGAAATAATGTGCATAACTGCTTAGTTGATTCTAGTGCATTACAAATGTCATGCCTCTAGGAGTGTGCAAAGTGCTATGTCTAACTCATATAAAATCTAATAAGATTATGGTTCAATTAGATAAATCTGAAATCAAGGTCATAGGTGACTTGTTGAATGTGTATATGCAATTTCAAGCTAACCCTCGTATCCAGATGTTTATGGATGTTAAATTAGTTTAGATTCATGAAGGATAAGGTATGATACTAAGTAGATATTATTTTAATTCCTTGAATGAATACGTGTCCACTAACTTCTCTCACATATGGCTACCAGGCAGGGAGTTTTGAACCAAATCTTTATAAACTAATATCCCCACATGAAAATCATGATCACTAAATATAATGTTGCCAATGAGAAAGTTAATTACACTTCCATTGATATGGGTTTGTATACGTTGACCACTAAGGTAGAAAAGATAAAAATGACAAATCAAAATTAGGCTTCTGGTATATGGTCTATCTTCATAGACAGAGTTCGCTCCAACCAAGGTTTAGGTGTTGGTATTGTATTGATTGAACCTAATGGCAAAAGGTATGTGAAAGCATTTAAATTATAGTTTCCATAGACAAATAACATGGTTGAATATGAAGCTTTAATTTTGGGGCTTCAATTTGTGGTTAGTTATTAGGTTCATATGTTGAGAGTCTTTAGCGATTTCAAATTAGTTGTTTATCAGATACATAGTATTTTCTAATGCAAGCTCTCTTATTTGAGGAATTAAAAGTATTATTCATGGTATTTAATTGAATCCTTTAATTTATTTAACATCTCAATTGTTATTAAGGAAGAAAATGTAATGGCCGCATCATTATCTATCTCAGTTGTAAGTTTAACACTACTAGATAGTTCTGATCTACAAAGATTCTCTATTGAATTAAATTTTTCTCCTTTGGTTTTAGATAGCATAAAAAAATTTCAAGTATTTGATGATGAAAAGACAATTTTGGACTTCATGACTAATTTTGGTGTATTTAATGTGTAGATAATTAATGAAAAGCTTGATTCAAATGATAATCATTTCAACCATGTGGATATTTTATAGCCAAAAGACAATAGAATCCCCAAGGGTATGCTATCCTTAGAGAGGATTTTCAACATAGATAACATTGTATCTACCTATAAAAATAAAACTTATCTTACCTATCCAACCCACGTGCTTAATATAGGGACTACAAACAAGCTTAAAAACATAATGGTAGGGCCCCAATGCACTAGTGAAGAAATGTAGAAGCTCAGGAAGATGTTTATTCATTACCAAGACATCTTAACATGGATATATAATGATATCAAATCATTTGATCCAAACATCATGGCCCATAGTATCCCCATGAATCCTAATCAAAGGCCCTTTAGATAAAAGTAAAGACCAGCGAATCCTATCCTAATACCTCTCATTCTTAGAGAAGTGTAGAAAATTCTATCATCAAGGATCATTTTTACAATAAGACACTCAACCTAGGTAGCTAATTTATTGCCCACAAAGAAAAAAATTGGGAAATCCACTTGTATGTAGACTTTATTAACCTTAACTCAACTTCAAACAAAGACTTTTACCCTCTACCATCCTTGGATGAGTCATTCAATAAGTGAATGGCTCCAAGATGAAATACTTCTTGGATATATTCTTAGGCCATAATCATATTTTGGTTGATAGAGTTGATTACATCAAAACCACATTCAATACCAAATGGGTCATGTTTACTTAGAATAAAATTCCATTTGGGCTACTCAATGCAGGGGTTAATTTCTAAGGAGTAATGGACACTGCATTTAAAGGTTTGATTGGCAAGTGTATCATAATTTACATGGATGACTTGACCATAATTTTCTAAGTGCAAGTCTAAACATTTCAATCATTTATAAAATATATTCAAATGATATAAACATTATAGTATATATATTGACCCAAAGAAGTGTATGTTCTACACTATATATAATAAGTTACTAGGCTATGTGATCACAAAGATAAGTATGTCTATTGACCCTGACTATGTCAGTTTGATTGCTAAGTTGCAGTTACCTGACAGTAAAAAGGAATTGAAGTCTTTATTCATAAAAATAAACTTTGTATGTAAATTCATTTTAATATTTGCAAATAACTAAGCCTTTGAATTTGATGTTGAAATAGGGTGATAAATTGAATTAAAATGTTGTTGTAAATAAAACATTTCATGAGATTAAAGATGTAGTGATGCAAGTTCCTATGTTATCTAGCCCTGATTATGTAAAGGACTTATAACTCTAATCATTTGCCTTATATCACACTATTGTAGTAGTATTGATGTATAAATTCATTGATGGAGAGAATCCTATTGCTTTCATGTTCAGTTACTTGAAGGAGGTTGAGATGAGAAACTCAACATTAGACAAGCAAGCTTATGCATTAGTGAAAGAAACCAAGAGGTTTTTCCATTAAATTTTGTGAAGCAAAGTCTATGCCATTGTTCTTGACCCTACAGTCAAATAGATGTTGAGGAAGAATGAGTTTGGTAAAATAAGAGGGTGTTGGGTTTCCAAGTTATAAGAATATGATGTAGAGGTGAAGTTGGCAAGGCTAGTGTGTGGACAAGGGATTTCAAACTTGATGACTAAGGTTGATCCCAAAAATTATGTGGTAAATTTGAATGAGCAAGATATTTATCCCATATCATGGTCTGATCCAATCATATGCTACTTATTCCATGGGATGGCCCCTATTGAATTTGATAGAATGCAGTAAAGAGCTCTAAGGTTGAAGGCTACCCATTTCATGCTGAAGAAAGAAATTTTGTATAGGAAGAACCATGAAGGGATTTATATATATTGTTTATCTTAATAATAAGTGAAATAATTTATGAGTGCATTTCATGAGAAGTTGGTAAGTGTCAATCCCTCGGGCAATGTCACTACACACAAGATCCATAGAGAAGGGTATTATTATCCCACTATATTCAAAGACACCCATGCTCATCTACACACATGCTACAAGTGTCAAACATTTGCCAAGAGATAAATCCACCCCATCATGCCACTAAATCCCATCATTAAAGAGTTTATATTTTCCTAGTGGAGATTGGACTTCATTAGGGTGATAAATATGAATTCTTTAGTGGGACACCATTTCATTATCACTGCTACAAACTATTGCATGAGTTGGGTAGAAGCCAAGACCATAAGTAATAACACTACTGAGGAGGTCATCTCATTATTATAACAACACATTTTGACTTTATTTGCTATACTTATTACATTGGTATGTGATAATGGGCCTTCATTTCATTCTATTGAGTTGACCGAATGGGCATATACAAATGGGATTATTCTTAAGTTTTCTTCCAATAGATATCTCCAAGGCAATGGTCTTGAAAAATCCACTAATAAAAATTTTATTGACTCTATAAATAAGGCAATTGACTAAAATCCACACAATTGGCATGCTCTACTAAAATATGCTTTGTGGGTAGATAGGACCTGACACAAGAAAAGTTTGAAGAGTTTGTGTTTATTACTAGTCTATGGCATGGAGCCCATCTTCCCTATGAAACTCAAGAAGCCCACTCATAAATTTAACATACACTACCTCAATCCAAAATAGATAACTTAGGAGATAATTCAAATGTAAGATAGAATGGGTGAGTCTTTGTATAAATTTATCAAGTCTGATATAATAGTTAAGATATGGTTTGATAGATCATATGAAGTGAAGAGCTTCAAGTTAGCATACCTAGTCATGCTATGGGACAAGGCACATGAGAAGAGGGGTCAACATCCCAAATTCAACCCATTATGGACCAGTTCATATCAGATCTCCAAGTTTCTCAGATCTAATGCATTCAAGTTGAAAGATCTTTAAGGAAATGAGTTACCACTCCTTGTGAATGGGCAGTACTTGAAGCATTACTTAATGACTTCTGATTCAGATGTCACCTTTGAGTAATTAAACATTCAATTTTTTTTAAATAAGTGTATATAGTTTCCTTAATTTTTATATTTTAGGTTGTATATAAGTTCCTTTTCTATATTTATTCTGTATTTTCTTTGTTTTGGTATTGATCCATTGCCTCCTTTATTGTTTTGTCTTGTTTCATTATAGTTTATTTCTTCATTGGGATAATTGCCCTTGTTTTGGTTCCATTTTTATGTTGGGTGAAGATGTCTCAACCCCCTTGCTTTAAATAAAATCATTCATGTAACTTATAGACTGTGTGCTTCCAAACATAGTGTTCTCAATGATAGCGCTAATGCAAACATTTGTGTTTTTAACACTAATGATATGATTAGTATCCCCTTGCATGTCTTATCCTAAATCACTAATAAGACTTGTTGACTAATGTCTTGTGTAGTAATTTTGTATGTGTTTTTCAACCAAGTCAATCCCATTTCATGTTGGTGGTCAATTTTAAAAGGTAGAAAGAAGGCAATAACATGTTAAGATGGGTTTTCCTTGTGTATAGCTTCAAGAATAAGGGTGTTTGATTATGCCAATTGGAAATTAATTCCTGGGAGTGTTGTCTTAACATTATGAGTTTAGATTGTGGATAAGAAAACTGGGCATAAGTATAAAATAGACCTATTCTTGATGCATTATTGAATTATGAAAGTCCATGATCCTTAATATAGCATGGGTATAAATAGAAATGTGGATTTTTTTGTTCCACACCTTTCAACTACACTAAAAGTCACATCTTAAAGCAAAATAAAGACAATGGGTCCATGTAGATTTGTTAAGTAGTCATGAGTTTTTTGAGATCATAATTTGAACCATAGTTTAGTTCTTGAACCCTTAGTTGAGAGAATTTTAAACATTCATAAATAAACAAAATGAATCTAAAAGCTAAATCTTAAAACTCTCCATATATAAGGTTGATCATGGAAACTCCACTGTAGGCTTTTCAGCCTGAATGGCATTGGAGCAAGGCCTTAGAAGGAGCTGAAAGCAACTCCTTTAGGGATATGGATGCCTGGCTAGAAGTAGAGTAATACTCATGTCACTTCCCTTCCAAGTCAATTAACATCAATTCCCCTCTCAAAAACTCAATTTTATCATAAAGATTTGATTTATAAAAGGGCAATAACTGAATAATCATTATACACACACACTAAAAGTATGGACATGAGATAAACTTAGTATGTCCCATGTTGAGGCAAGATTTTTCACTTTCATTTTTTGATTTTGTATTGAGAAGTATGTTTTTTTTTATGCCCTTGTTTCATGTTTGAATATTCATGTTCTAAGTTCTATTTTCTAAACAACACTCTCCATCTAAAGGTCACCATTTATTGGGATCCAACACATCCCATTTTTTCAAGTTGAAAATAGGGACCCTCTTTTACTTTGGAGTCTAGTCTTATACCTCTTAGGAGTTCATTATGGTTACTTGATTAAATCAAACTTCTTGGAAATCTACTAGATTATTAGTTATAAGTGACTGAATGAGTTTACTTTAATATCTTTGCATTTATTTAGTTTAGTCCAAGATTTTATCTAGTAGTAAATCAATTTCAGTGCTTGAATTTGCATCAATTTACTAAGTCTAAGTGTATTTGTCTGCTTGTGTTTTGGAACACATTTTATATCTTCTTTTAGATTATTTTGCCTTAGGTTTATTTAAATTATCTAACTATTTCAGAGTTTTTTGTTGTTTTTCCTTAGTAATTATAGTCCATTTTAGCTTTGATTTGATCTAAATTGGCTATAAGTTTACTCTGGTTCATCCTTTACCTTAGTCGATATTATTAAAATAGATAAAATTTATGTTAAATGGTTTTATTTTGCTAATTTTTCAAGCCTCTTTTTTATATTTTGAAAGACTTAGTCATTTACTTTTAACTTCTTTAGTCGTTTGCTTTTCAAATCAAAGATCATTGACTCAACTTCTTTTCTTTTTTCCTATAGGTGCTTAATCAATTTTGATGCCACATAGAGACCTTATAGTAGTCCCTAACCTCACCAAAAATACTTTCAGCACTTGGTAAATTTCATAAAAGTTTCCCAGGGACATGCGACACTTTTTGGCTACTTCAAAAGACTTAGTTCATTTTTGAGAGTTTGACTAGTAAGTCTCCACATCATCAAAGCTCCAAGCTATCAAGGAGCGAGATGATGGCATGCAATGAAATATTAATACTCTATTACCTTATATGTTTTTGTACCAATGCAAATCCTTAAAGCTAACAAGTTGGTGAGATGATGCCACATGGCATCATCCTATTGTCCCACTCTCCAAGATGTTTCTATACAACCCAAATATGATGTCAAAAACCTAGGCAAGTGGGTGAGAAATATCATACCACATGGTGCAATACCATTACTCTACTATCTAAAAATGTTCCATGCAACTTTGAAGCCTAGATAATATTTGAGTGAGGAGTATTGCGCCATGTGCATGTTGTCACTATGTCATGATAGAAACACTCAACATAACATATATGCCCAAATTGAATAATAAGAGAGTGAGAAAGAGCCATATGGTATAATCATCATAATTGGATATAGGTCAATAAATTATTAGTGAGTTCCATGTGGAGTTATCATCCCTACTATCATATTTATTAGTCTCCTAGTTTTCTATAGCTTGGGTCGAGCAAGGAGATGCCATGTGGCCATAGAACAACAAAAGCAAGTAATAGAGATAAAGCTCGTAGATGACAACAAGTTTCCAAGTGTAAAAATGGGACCCACAAAAGCAAAATCAATTTCATAATGAAGGAAAATAAATGATAATCTACATGAAAAGGACCCCATCAAAATAAAGGACACGTTGATAGTGTAGCCAACAAGGCATGAGCATAAAATTGATGTCCCATCTAGCTGTCAAAATTGTTGAAGACCTAGAATAGACTATGTTTTTAATTTGATTTACAAAATCTAATTGTAGATCAAATAAATAATGAATAAGAGTATAGTAATTAGCATGTAGTGCATAATGGGATTATTCAAAGAGCATGAAAGATAAATATAGCTTTAAAGAGGTGTAGCAATCAATTGTGGATAAGCATGGGTGGCTAGTAGTCCTGATGCAATCCTAACTGCTTCTTTATGAGTAGTAAATGAACACTGATCTAGAGTTGCTTTAAAGTCCAAGTCAGGGGGTTGTTTCATAATTATTATTAAAGCCACTCAAGAATTGGTAAGTTTGTGGAGAAACCTAGTGGCATAAAATGAAAGACATTGGCATTGGGTGATCTGTAATCTATCGGAGTTGTTGCCAGAATTTGGATAAGGTGAATGCAATGGAGACGTGATCACACGAGATGAAGCAAGTGCACACCACATAGATGCTAAAGCAATTTGAAACTATACAAGAAGATAAATTGCACAAGATAAAATGGAGAAAACCAAAATCTGATTAACATGAGATGGCCAAAGTGAAGAATACATATAGGAGAGCATGTAAGTAACTCCTCCACAAAAGGTGGCCAAGGCACCCCAAGAATAGACTGTAACTCCTCCATGAAAGGTGGTGACAAGGTGTTAAGAATAGATAAGTAACTCCCATCAAGGGAGTTACTTATGACATTCTTATGACACCTATGACACATCTATGACACACATCTCCACATAAGCTAGCCTATCCCACAAATGTAGGAAAACTCCATGTAAGCACAAGAAATACAATTTCCCTAATTAAAAAATAGGGAAAAATAAAAACCTACACTAATACCCCCCCATAAGTGCAGCTTAGGTGGGCAGTGTGGAAATATAAAATGGGTCCCGACAACTAGGCCTGATTAGGTACCCATGTACAAATGCAATCTCCCATAAGATAGAGAAAAGGAGAAAACCCATAGGAAAAAATTCCCCCCCAAAAGAGAGACATAAAAGAAAGAAGAGGCTAGTGGCCCCCCCTAAAGATGATGCTATTGCAGATGTGGACTGCACCCCAAGAAGAGCTCGTAGATGAATGAACTTGCTCTTCATGAAAGGTTTGGTGAAGATGTCTACAAACTGCTCCAGAGACTGGCAAAATATCAAGTCAATGACCTGACTATGAATAAGCTCTCAAATGAAATGCATGTGAATCTCTATGTGCTTGGTTTGCTAGTGCTAAACTAGATTCCTGCAAATCCGAATGGTACTCTAGTTGTCACAATAAATGATGGTGGGCTTCCTGATAGGAATGTCAAACTCAAAAAGAATCCCCTGAAGCCAAATAGCCTCAGTAGCTGCATTAACAACTCCCCTGTACTCTGCCTCTGTGGATGATATAGCAATAGCATTTTGCTTCTTGTCAGACCAACTGATAGGACCAGAACCTAGAGAGAAACTATAATTGGAAGTGGACTTGCGAGTCTGTGAATCGCCAGCCTAGTCTGAATCTATATATCCAACCAAGTCAACCTCTATGCCAAATTTGTAATGAATCCCGTATCTATGTGAACCTTGTATGTAATGCAAGATCCTCTTAACTGCTTTCCAATGCATCTCATGAGGTTCCTACATGAATTTGGAGACAAGTCCCACTATATATGATATGTCAGGCCTGGTGTGAGTCAAGTAGATGAGACTACCAACAAGTTGTTGATACCGAGTGGCATCAACCAATGGTGAAGAACAATCAGCCTCAAGCTTGACTCCTGATAGAAAGGGAGTCAGAGATGGCTTGCAATCAACCAGGTGAAACCGAGCCAATAAATCAAGAACATACTTAGGTTGTGCAAGAGAAATCCCTGAATTTGACTATGAGATCTCGATGCCAAAGAAGTAGTGCAACAAACCCAAGTCTGTTGTGTTAAATCTATCCTAAAGAGATGCCTTCACCGCTGTAATAACTGATGAAGAACTCCTAGTGATCAAAAGTTCATCAACATATAGAACTAAAATCAAGAGCGAATCATCTTGCCGCAAGAAGTAGACATTAGGATCAGAATGGCACCTAGTGAAACCTACTATGAGAAGGAAGGAATCCATCTTGGCATACCAATCTCGAGGGGCTTGTTTGAGGCTATAGATAGATTTACTAAGTCTGCATACTAAGGAATAATCTTGAACAAATCCTAGTGGCTGCTCCATGTAGATCTCCTCCTCTAGGTCTCCATGAAGAAAGGCACTCTTCACATCCATCCGGTGCACATCCCAACCATGTGTTGCAGCAATAGCCAAGGTGAGTAAGATAGAAGTCATCTTTGCAATGGGTGCAAAGGTCTCTGATTAGTTAATGCCTACCACCTGTGAGAAACCCTTGGTGATCAATCGTGCCTTGTACTTATCAACCGATGCATCTTCTACAAACTTGGTCCAATATATCACCTACATCGAACCATCTTTCTTCCCTTAGGAAGTGAAGCCAAATCCCAAGTGTGATTTTTGATTAAGGAAGAATATTCTTCCTCCATAGCACTATCCCACTCAGGTACCCCCAATGCCTCTCAAAAAGTCTGTGGATCTGAAACTGAAGCAAAGAAGGCATGTGGATCTCTCTGAAAATCCCCCCTAGTACGTCTGTCATCTACGGGATCTCCTGCCCAAGTGCTAGCATCCTCAAGTGTCTATTTGGCCCAAAGTGGCCCGAAAATGGGTGAGTCAGGTGCTAACTCCTCATCCTCTGACTGACTAGAGGTGGATGACCCTGCATCACTGTCCTCGATGTCTGAACTCAAAGAAGAAGAAGGTGTCTCTGGCTCAAGAACCTGTTGTGGTTGATCTGAATCTGATTAAGAATCATCATGAAGAAGTAGATCCGATGAGGGAGAAGAAGTGTCAAGTGTTGAGTCTCTAAGACTCTCCTGAAAATGGACACTTCTCTCGATGAACAACTCATGAGTGACTGGATCTAGAAGGCGATACCCCTTAATACCATCCGAATATCCTATAAAGATGCAAGGCTTGGACTGACATTCCATAGCTTTGCATTTCTTCTTCAGAATGTGGGCCATGGCTGGGGATCCAAAAACCCTAAGGTTCTCAACATCAAGTTTCCTTTTATGCCAAGCTTCAAAGGGTGTTATCCCTTTTAAAGCTTTGTGAGGAACCCTATTTTGAATGTAGCAAGCACAATTGATGGATTTGACCTAGTACTTTGGTGCTAAGGATTTGGAGTGAATCATATAGCTACCCATCTCTTTCAAGAACCTATTTTTGCGTTTAGCAACCCCATTCTGTGAAGGACTATAAGTGACTATGCGCTACAAATCAATCCCCTCTATGGTGCAAAACTGATCAAACTTGTTGCTAACATACTCCCCTCCATTATCAGTTTGAAGAACCTTGATAGATTTCTCTCTGTTTCTCAGCAAGAGCCTTAAAGTCTAGAAAATTTTCAAACACTTCAGACTTTTGTTTGAGAAAATATATCCAAGTGTACCTAGAGAAATAATCAATGAAAGTGAGGATGTACTTGGCCCTTGTGAAAGATGGTTTGGGAAAGGGTCCCGATACATCACTGTGGACTAACTCCAAAGGTTGTGAAGCCCTCCAAGCTTTGTCTTTGTCAAATTTTTCTTTGGGATGCCTCCCAAGGGAGCACCCCTCACAAAGTCCTTTTGAGAATTGGACACAAGGCAAACCAATGACCATGACATTTTTGCAAAGTTGTTCAAGGTAGCGGTAGTTAAGGTGGCCAAACCGCTCATGCCATAGTTTGTTAACTCCATCTGAATGAGTTAGCAATGCTGTTGGAGAAGAATTTGATGTAAAATTTGAGGTGTATAACCTTGCTTGGTGATTTGCCCTACCCACTACCACTGTAGTATTACTATGCAACTCCCTAATAGCCATTGAATCTGGTGAAAACTCAACTCTCATGCCCCAACCAATGTGAGTGATTTGGTACACTGATAGGAGATTGGTTGAAAGAGAAGGGACACTTAGAACATTATTGAATGTTCCTCCTTCCATTTCAACTAACCCTCTCCCTACAATGGAAACTGATGTGTCATCACCCAAACTAATTGAAGTCATGCTACAAGGCTCTAAAGATGAAAACTCAACTAGTGAAGAGACCCTGTGGTGAGAAGCACCCGAATCAATGACCTATGATGTTGTAGAATTTATAGTTCGTACAAGGGCCTTGCCCTTTTCGTTCTCCTTACCCTTGCTTTTTGCCTTGGTATAATCTTGGGTAGATGAATTCTGCTTGATGGACTCAGGAACACCTATGTTGTGCTTCTCTAGAAGATGAGTTAGGTGATCTATTTGTTTCTTCATGCATTTGTGTTCATCATGCCCTATCTTTTTATAATAGGCACACTTAACCTTCAACTTCTTAGGTTTAACATTGGAGGAGGAAGTCTCAGTGTTTTTTTGGTAGGATTGTTGTTTTCTTTCTTCTTCTCCTGGTCCTTATTCTTTTTTTTCTTCTCCTTTGTTGAAGTCTTATCCTTACCATTTCCAGCTATCAAAGCTTGGGGTTGAGTAGACTTAATTGTGCCCATTTGAATTAGCTTAGCTTTCTCCCTAGTCATGTCGGCAATGAATGAATCCAAAGATGGCATTTCCCATGTAGTGCCAAGGGCACTTTTTGTAGCATGGAAAGTGGAGACAAAGACTGAATAGCTTGGACCTAACTTTGCGAGAATAGAAAGGATGAGTTGATCATATTTATTCTCTATCACAAATTCTTTCAATTGCAATTTAAGGGCCTTAAACTTAGTGAAGAAGTCATGTAGGGTGTCAAAGTTGCTAGGACTTAGACTTATGAGTTCGTTTTCAAGCTCATGTCCTCTCATCTCATCAAGCTTCCCAAATAAGAGTTCTAAAGTGTCCCATATGTCTTTGGGAGTCTTGGAGGTTTCTAAATGGAAGAGAAATTTTGGAGACACAGATAAGCTTAGTAATCCATAGGTTTCATCACTACGGTTGGACCACTTGACCTTTTTAGCATCAATGTTGGGTTCTACTTCAGTACCCATGGTGATCCTATACAACCCTTTGATTCTAAGAATGCTTGACATTTTAACCTTCTATTCATGATAGTTGAAGGGTGTTAGGGGTTTAAGTTGAAAATAATCCATTTTAAACTGAATTTAGGTGAAGTTGTGTTGATTGCAAGTTGTGAAATTATGCAAAAAGGAGAATGAAAGCAAAGATTTGCAAGTTGTGAAAAGCAATCACACCCCCCCGAAAGTTGAGCCCTCCCCAAATATGCAAGTGCATGATCAAAATATTTTAGGCTCATCTGAGAATGCGTCTTAGAGCAATCAGTGCAAGACTTTAAGCAAATAGGACGTTGGACTCCGCCGAAAATGCGTCCCGAGAGACGCAAATTTTTGGCACTTTATAAACTAGTGCATTTTTGACAAATAACAAGCCTACACTATCGAGAATTGAATTAGAAACACTTTTACAAAAAATGGCACCCAAATCTGAGCTACCGTTTGCAAGATATTAAAGGTTCAATTTTCCTGTAAACTAGTGTTTTTGCAAAAAAACACTAAAACATAAAAAAAAATTCCTGTTTTGAGAGAGAAAGTGGCCTTCCAACCACTCATTGGATTCAGCATGGAATGAGGAATCCAAATGAGGTTTTTTTGAGGGGGAATTGGCCTCCTGCCAACCCGGGCCTCACCCTTCGTCTTCGTAGGTTGAAGATAAAAGTTTTTAAAAACCTCTAAATTGCTTTTTTTTAAAATGTTTTCAACTTACTTGTTTTCCATCGCACTAAATGACACTGTGAAGTGATTTAAGTCAGAAAATATTTACAAAATCAATTACCAATGCTCAGTTCAAGTCGCCACATGGGACGCCAAGCAAGAAGAGGGCGCCATTTTAAGGAAAAACAGCAGGTGTGGCAGAATATCTCACCAAAAATAAGGGTGCACTTCTAGTTGCTAGACAGTAGAAAAAATGCAGGCAGTGGCGCCCCAATTTACCTTGCAGCTGTTCAAAAAAAGGCACAGATTTTGCTTCCAAAAAAAAACAAATGAAAAAAACTGCAGACCTGCACATTGGACATCGTACGGCTGCTTGGCGTGGTTGTCTTAAAGGCATTGCAGAAGCTTGGCATGGTTGTCTTAAAGGCATTGCAGAAGCTTGGCATGGCGTTGCTGATAGCACAGACAAGGCAGACAACAAGGAAATCAATCAAGAAGGAAAGATCCTTGAAATCAGCTCACAACAGAGGTGGTGCACAGGTCAGGGGTATGAATAAGCTTGCAACAAGGGCAGCCCCTGCAGCTCACAACAAAGTCAGTGCCCTGCAGCTTGCAACAAAGTTAGCCCCTCCAACATCCAAAAAGCATAACCAGATTGCATAGATCTATCTTTTTCCTGTAGAATGACCAGAAGAAAAGAAATTCCACTACCTTGCTGAAGCCACAACAGATCTAAACAAGATGTCTTGGCAAATTCTAACTCAGAAGTAATTTTTTGAACAAGTTTCCATATAGATTTGCATGAGTTTTCAAAAAACTCTACCAAAACTCTCAAATGCAACGGAGTTAAACAAAAAACTACTAAGAAAACAAAGTAAGAATTTTAGAATAAACTAATAGCATACCCAGACACACGATTATCGGAGTGGCTCTGATACCATATCAGAGTTGTTGCCATAATCTAGATAATGTGAATGCAATGGAGACGTGATCACACAAAATGAAGCAAGTGCACACCACATAGATGTTAGGTTGTGGAGCTAAAAGCTTCACTGATGCAAACATGGAGGAGGTGTTGAGTGTCACAGTAACCGGTGTCGGTCAGGACAACCGATGTCGATCAGGGGTAGACAGGAAGCAACTGACATCGATCATGGATCGGCCGACATCGGTCATCTCCAAACAGACAGGGACCGATGTCGATCACCTATGCATTCCAGAACTGTTAGTTACACGAACAGTGAGTTTGTTGAATGGCTAGTTTGCATGTAAAGACTAATTTTAGTCTTGAAGCTGCGTTTCTAATTATTGTAATTGGAAATTCTAATTATTGTTTATATGGGATCTATTTAAGAGACCCATGGGTTGTATTTTAAGATTGTAGAATCTGAAGGGTTTTATCCAAGGGAGAATCATAAGGACTTGGTGAGGCAAGGACAAGGGTTCTTCCGGGTGTGTAAGATCTAAGTCGGCAGGTGTGCAAGGCCAGGTTGATCTGCGGTATAGCAAGATCAGGGGAGATCTACATGGTAAGTAAGATCATTTGATTTATAGGTTGTTGCAAGATCAGTGAGATCTACTTGGAGTATGCGGTGTACTCAAACTTGGAGTATGTGTGTGTACTCAGTGGTACTAGCAGTATTGTTATTGACTGGTTGAAACACCAACTCGGTTATTGAGTTGATTGTGTTTGTAATTAAGAGAGAAAACTCTTGAGGGAGAATTACTGGTATGCCCAAGAGGTATGGAAAGAGTGTGATCTCTTTATTGTATTTCCTTCTGGAAGAGTATTAATACAAGGTTGTATTATCTCTCATATTCTGTGTTGTTTCTGAATTCTAGTTACATATTACTTCTAGTTAAATTCCGTGTTTAGTTGCTTATACAAAGGTAATCAAGTGTGCTCTTAGTGATCAGGGATCCTGTCAAGTGGTATCAGAGCTTTGTGAGCCTTGGTCCTATCAAGTGGTATTAGAGCTAGGTTGCTAGTTCACCAAGTGATACCACTATCAAGTGGTATCAGAGCCAGGTTGCAGGTTCATTAGAGCTTGGTTAGGTACACTAACAGGTGGTCAGAGCGTGTTAAGTGTTTGTTGATTATAGTTCACTCTCAGGGGTTTTTGATTGAGTGAGAGTAAAGCAATGGCAGAAGAAAGTAAGCTAAGAATGGAGGAACTCAATAGCAAGAATTCTCAATTACTAAATTATGGAAAGAAAGAGCAGGTAAAGAAAGATTGTTGGTTGGTAGAAGATCAGCATGAAGGAAATAAAGAAGCAGATGTTGCAGGTATTGTTGCACAGTATGCTCTTGTATGTTCCTTGGATAAAGTAGAATCTTGGATTTTAAATTCTATTGCCTCTTTCCATGCAACCCGAAATAGAGTATTTTTCCATGATTATGTCCAGGGAGACTTTGGAAAGATTTATTTAGGGGTTGGTGAGCCTTGTCAAATTGTTGGCAAAGGGGAAGTGTGGCTGAAATTGCAGATGGCCAACACATGGGTGTTAAAGGATGTCATGCAGGTCCCAGTCCTGAAGAGGAGTCTAATTTTTACAGGAAAGTTGGGTGATGAGGGTTGCACAGTAACTCTCACAGCAGAATCTTGAAAAGATTCCAAGGGTGCACTTGAATTAGCATGTGGTAAGAAAGTAGGTACTTTTTATCTATCTACTTTTATTACTAATTCTCCTTCTATTGCAAAGATGTGGCTCTGTAGGCTTGGTCACATGAATAAAAATGGAATGCATGTTCTTAAGAGGAAGTCTAATGTCTTTGACAAACTTAAGAACTGGAAAGCCTAGGTTTTCATGGAGGAGATGATGGACAGAGATCATCTCAAGGGATTGATTAATTCTGAGCAGGGTAGTTTGGACAAGGTTATGATCCAAGGTGAGCTCACGAGTAAAAATTCATCACTCACAGGAAAACACAGTTACCGACATCGATCAGGTGGAACCGACATCGAACAGGCAAGTACCGATGTTGATCATGTGCAGACCAGAGTCGGTAGTGTCAGGCAGGTGGAGACCGACATTTGTCAGGGAACTGACGTTGACAACCAGGACACTAACGTCAGTCAGGGAACTGACATCAGTGATCAGGTGGAATTGACAACAGTTGGGTGCAGACCAGGGTCAACCAGAGAATGGATTTTGGGCAGACAGCAAGCTATCAAGGAGTCTCAAACACCCATATGGAGAACTGAAAGGGTAAGTAAGCCTCAAATTCATTATTCACCTTCTTTATACTACTTATTTCTCATTGATGGTCAAGAACTAGGAAGTTTTAAAGAAGCAAAGCAGGTAGAATCCAGGAAACAGTGGGAGCATGGCATGAATTCTTTGGAAGAGAACCAAATGGGAGATTTGGTAGAGTTGCCAGCCGAAAAGAAAGCACTAAAAGATGAATGGATTCTTTGGTTAAAGAAAGGAGAGAATGGACATGTGAGACAGAAGGCCAGGTCATATGGTCTTGAGCAAGCTCCAAGACAGTGGTACAGGTTTGACGGGTGTATGAAAAAGCATGACTTTAGTCAATGTCATTGTAACCATTGTGTTTATTTTACCAGGGTGGATAATGGTCGTGACATTATCCTATTACTGTATGTGGATGATATGCTTGTTGTAGGTTCATACATGCAGGGATTTGCTAAGCTAAGTGTAAAATTAGTTCAGTGGTGTGGCAGGAAGGATTTAGGAGGAGCAAAAATCCTTGGCATGAGTATTCCTAGAGATAGGGAAGATCACAGGGTGATGTTGTCTCAAGATTATTGTGTGAATAAGGTAGTGGCAAGGTTCAACATGTAGGATGCAGAACTGGTTAGCATACCTATGGATGGATAGTTCACAGAACAGTGTCCCAATTCACATGATGAGGTTGAGTACATGTGTACTAGACCTGAGTTTTCCCAAGTAGTGGGTGTTGTCAGTGAGTTTGTGGCCAATCCAGGAAAGAGCACTAGAAAATAGTTTAGTGGATTCTCAGGTATCTGAGAGGGGCCAGCAGTAGGTATACATTCGATGCAGGGTCAGGGACTTCTCTACATGGATATGTAGATTCAGATGTGGCAGGGGACTTGAATGATAGGTGTAGCACCACATGATGTGTGGTGGTTGGTCTTCAAGATTGAACTTGAAGAGGGATACAAGCCAGGAAACAAATTAGATGATGTACAGGTATAGGTATAGGTGCAACTATTTATCTCAAAGTGGGAGATTGTTAGGTTATGGAGCTAAAAGCTTCACTGATGTAAACATGGAGGAGGTGCTAAGTGTCACAGTAATCAGCATTGGTCAGGCCAACCGACGTCGATCAGGGGTAGACAGGAAGCAACCGACATCGGTCATGATCAGCCAATGTCGATTATCTCCAGACAGACAGGGATCGACGTCGGTCACCTGTGCATTCCAGAACTATTAGTTACATGAACGGTGAGTTTATTGAGTGGCCAGTTTGTATGTAAAAACTAATTTTAGTCTTGAGGCTGTGTTTCTAATTGTTGTAATTGGAAATTCTAATTATTTTTTATATGGGATCTATTTAAGAGACCCATGGGCTATATTGTGAGATTGTAGAATCAGAAGGGTTCTATCCAAGGGAGAATCATAAATACTTGGTGAGGCAAGGACAAGGGTTCTTCTGGGTGTGTAAGATCTAGGTCAGTAGGTGTGCAAGGCTAGGTTGATCTATGGTATAGCAAGATCAGGTGAGATCTACATGGTAAGTAAGATCATTTGATTTACAGGTTGTTGCAAGATCAGTGAGATCTACTTGGAGTACGTGGTGTACTCGGACTTGGAGTATGTGTGTGTACTCGGTGGTACTAGCAGTATTGTTACTGACTGGGTGAAACACCAACTCGGTTATTGAGTTGATTGTGTTTGTAATTGAGAGAGAGAACTCTTGAGGGAGAATTACTGGTATGCCCAAGAGGTGTGGGAAGAGTGTGATCTCTTTATTGTATTTCCTTCTGGAAGAGTATTAATACAAGGTTGTATTGTCTCTCATATTCTGTGTTGTTTCTGAATTCTAGTTACATATTATTTCTGGTTAAATTATGTGTTTAGTTGCTTATACAAAGGTAATCAAGTGTGCTCTTAGTGATCAGGGATCCTGTCAAGTGGTATCAGAGCTTTGTGAGCCTTGGTCCTATCAATAGATGCTAAAGCAATTTGAAATTATACAAGAAGATAAATTGCACAAGACAAAATGGAGAAAACTAAAATTTGATTAACATGAGATGGCCAAAGTGAAGAATACATATAGGAGAGCACGTAAGTAACTCCTCTATAAAAGGTGGCCAAGGCACCCCAAGAATAGACTGTAACTCCTCCATGAAAGGTGGTGACAAGGTACTAAGAATAGAGAACTCCCATCAAGGGAGTTACTTATGACATTCTTATGACACATCTATGACACACATCTCCACATAAGCTAGCCTATCCCACAAATGTAGGAAAACTCCATGTAAGCACAAGAAATATAATTTCCCTAATTAAAAAATAGGGAAAAATAAAAAGCTACACTAATATAATCCTAATCAAACAAGTGTCATAGCATCAAAAAACACACGTACAATTGGATCAAAACCTTAATTCAATGATTTACTTAAAATTGACAGTTTAAATGATTACATAATTAAAATTAGTTTTTAAATATCCAAAATAGACATAATTTTAAGAGTGAAATAAAATAAAGAGATAAAATTTGATAAAAGTACCGAACACAATTTGATAACAGATTTTGGCTATATAGCCTACATCTTCGTATCCGCTCCAATGGGGGATCACTCCTTATTAATTATATTAAAATTAATTTACAATATTAATAAGTCTTCAAAAGTATCTTTCTAAACTTTACTCTATCGAAGAGATACTCTTGAAATAAAATAATATTATTCGAGGCCTTCAAAAAAATCTCTAAGTCTCCAAAAACACTCTATACTTGCCTTGTTTTCTTCTCCGCGAACAAAAACATGCCTTCAAATACTATTTCATCCCCTTTATATACTATTTAAGCTCCATGTTTTAATGGTCTTGCCCTTATCCTTTTACCCAATTGGTCAAGGTTTGAATCCCACTTCCATCACTTTTGGTGGGATAACTAAATCTTATATCCCACATTAGGAAGGTGGGAGTTTAGTAATATATTTAAATTCCATGAATTTGGAGGCTTATAATGCCAATTATTTGGCATTACCATGTATTGCATGGAATTATGGTAGAGTGTGGAGAGTATGTCGGGGGACCATGGGAAAATGCATGGATGTTTTTGGTTAGCACGTGGCATGAACATTCAGTATGTGGCATGAACATTCAGTACGTGGCATGTTCATGGAGAGTTTGGATGTTACATGAAAATTTGGAGGAATATCAAAGGAATTTGTCATGAAATTTAATTACAATATAAAATTAGATCATATCAAATGGTGGAAATCCACGTGGTGGCTTGAGGACCCACCATGCAGTCTGATCTCTATTTTCCACTTGTTGACATTTATCGATTGTTGACCTCTCATCGCTTTTCGAAAAAACCCAATTTTTTTTATTTATCCAAAATGATCTTCCATGTGCCATAACTCATACATACGAGCTCCATTTTTCAAACCACAAAATATGTCAAAATTCTCTTGATGAGCCCTTCACCATGGCATTGATAAACCTACAATTTTTGAAGACTTCATTTTTGAAGTAAAACATAGATCTTCCTAGATCATTGGGAGTAATCAAATGACTATGTAGATCTTCATGGAAATAAGAGATGGATAAGACATTTGATTGAAAATTGCTTCTAGAAGAAAGAGAATGTCATGTCTATACTAATTGTGATAATGAGAAGATAATTTGATCAAATTTGTAGTGAATAGTGGACTTGGAATTAAAATTTCAAATTTGATTTTGCCAACTACTTGAAGTTGAATGCAATTAATGACCTTGAGCTTTAATTGGTCTATTTGAGCCCAATGGTTTGTTTGTAGAAGGGGTTGAGAGATTTTGTACTAAGACTATGTCTAAATTCTACGAGGAATACACTTGCAATTGTGATTATGTCCATACATTGTTTACCTTCCATTGTTTGAATACAATTTTGATTGATGCTAAAAACATTGTTATTATCTTGGACTGCTACTAGAAATACAATTGAATTGAACTATTTTAATTTAATTAAGTTCACTCTTTTTATTTGTTCTCTCTACTCTAAAATGTTATTATCTATAGTGTTCACTTTGCTACTTATTAATTACATGTACACTCGATAAAATATTATGGATGAAGTGTTTCCCTTTTGTGTGCCCTCAGAAGCTTCCCTATTGTGTCATTATGGTTTATGCATTAGTTGTACTAGTGATAGAGTGATTTATTATAGCTAAGTGAGCCTTGATGGGTTATCATCATTAACTAGTTTGACATATTCACACATAACTTATTCTCTACCCTAACCTATCTTGCTTTTTTTTATGAGTGATTGATTTGCTCTTTGTAAATATGTTTATACATTCTTGACCATATTTGTAACCCACTAAAGATTCTAAAGTAACAATTAAGTGTGAGCCTCTAGTTGAATAGGTCATATGATTCCCCATGTTATGTTTGTACGGTAAAATATTAGACCTTGAATCACCAATAAATCATAAAAACAAGGGGACTCTATCTTACTAGGTTTTATCTCTAGGTGCTTTCTCAGAACATTCAATCCAATGAGCAACTTCTGAGGGTGAGTCACTTGTTGAGACCAACACCAATCTTAATTTTTGGGATCAAAGGTGGGATAAATAATTATTCCTTTTAAGAGAATGGATGTCATTTCCCCCAAAAATATTAGATGGTGTCTCAAAAGAGGCAGATATATCATAACACTGATATAGTAATTTGATAAAACACATGGGCAAGAATAGATAGGCATACAATATAGGCTGCCATTGATTCTCAATCATATACCCTAATGTAAAAATATAATATATTAGGCAGAAAAATAATTTGAAAGGTGGAAGACCTAGGTTAGAGCATACAAAGGTTATATCATCACAACACAACTAAATTGGGACACCTATTATGACACTTGCGACCTCAATAAGAAACTGGGAGATATTATATCTAGCAAAGAACAGAGGGGATCATGGCTTGTAAGAGGTAAAGTGTGGGGGAAATAATAATCCCATAAAATGACTCATTATTTCCAAGTAATGACCTCATTTTCCCCTAAATAACCTTAATTTTGTGTGCATTTAGATGTACATTATGTAACTCATTACTAATTCAAAGTAGAAAATGAGTGTTTCACCTTGATTATTATGAAGTTAATGTTGCCTATTTACACCACTTTGTTCTAATTTTTTGTATGAAAATCCACCAATTTTATGTATACAAGTCATCTAGATGTACTAGAGGAAAATAATGTGCTTTTAAAAAGAAAATGGGACTTTAAAAAACCAACTTAGACCAGCTCTAGTGATCTCTAGTCTAGCTCTGAAGATCACTAGGCTAGCACTGGAGATCACTAATCTAGCTTCAGAGATGCTTAGACTGGCTTCAAAGATGCTCAGATTAAACCTAATAACTTTGAAGAGCTCAAAAAATGACATTTTTAAAACTTTGAATCATGGTGAAAACCATATTTACTTGATTAGAATAATCTTATTATATTTTTGAAACATTTTTAGATGTCATGTATAAACTTTCCAAAAGTAGCATGTTTATTTATATCAATAAGTATATATAGTACTTTTGATAAAATAAACTATAAGTATTACAATAATATTTTTCTTAGAATATTTATGGTTTCAAATGTAAGAATAAGTTGTAATTAGTAGCAGCCAAAGGTGGCATATGAGAACCATTGCCAACACTCTTCCACTAGTTTTCCCTTTGAAACATGGAAAGGATGTTGTTATTTTTATTTTTTAAATAAACAAGATCCTTGTTAGTCATGGTTTTATTAGGAGGTTATTCTATTTTAATTACGTATTGTAAAATTATTGTCACATATAAACGATGTCTTCCTATTGATATGTAGTAGAGAATATAATACGAGTACATAGGAAGTAAATAATTGAAGTATGAAATTAAGTTTTTAAAGCATTGTAAGCATTTATAGAATTAATGAATAATTGATTTCATGGTATTTATACAATTATAGTGTGATCTAATCTTATTCTAAGAGAGAGCAATGGCTCACTTAACCAATAAAGTAGGATCATTTATGGTATTTATATGTTTATGTTGTTATGTGTTTTTTTTTTATGAAATATATCAATATATTATTATGTGCTTTTGTCTATCATTCCTTTATGCAAAGTATTTTGAGATGAATTATAACTTATAGGTCTCTATGTTGTGTATTAAATGCATGTGTTTTAATTTATTTCTTTGAATTTTCATATCATTACTTTTCAAAGCAATTCCAAGTTCTACAACTTATATTGATGGTGTGTTTGCTTCAAGAGTAATTTACATTACAGAAAGTGTGTTTCTTTTAAAGCATTTAAAATTATAGTAAAATGTTTTTCCATTCCAAGCTTTTAAATTCAAAAAAGTGTGTTTAATTACAAGTAATATATTGGATTTAAATTCAAGCAAATAGACTAAAACCATAGAAGTAAATGATCCATAACTCCTTTAAAATAGACAATTGTTAGCCTCTATCTTACATATATTAATATTGACTGCCATTAGACACCAACTCTGGTTTGATATGACATCAACTTGACTTAGTTAATTAAATGAAGAGGATACAATGACCCTCATCAAGAAGCATAAGGTGACATAAAAAATATTGGTTGGATGAAAATTACCAACAAATATTTTTTAGTCAGTAATAAATATACCCACTTGAGTGCTACTTCCCTTGTGACCAAACCCTTTTCTAAGGTACCCAATATCATTCCCCCACAATAGACTCCCATAATGATGTAAGCCCCATAAAATCATGTTGCACAAGTTTTTTAGCCATAATTGAGATCTTTTCTAGTTGGGATATCCTATACAAGAGGTTCGTTTTGTAGGCAGTCACGTGGTCCACCTCATAGTGGTGGTGACTCTCCCCGAGAGGATAATGGGCCTAAGTGCCACTCCATTTCTCTTGGGGATTTTTTTATACCAAACCAACACAATAATTGTTTATCTCTTAAATATATTGAAGATAGTTAGGGGAGCTCTTCATTGGATGATGTGTCAAAATGAATTTATTATCTTGAAATGTTCAAGGTCTCATAGAGTCCTCTCAGAAATTCTCTATGCAAACTGTCTATCAACACTTGGGATATTTATATTTTATTTATTTATAAGAAGTTAAAATTTGGATGTTTCTTTTTTAAACTACATTTAAATGAATCTTGTATAATGTTACTCAATTATCCACCCCACATGATGATGGACATGGTGGCACTAGTATCTTGGTTTACCTAAAATTTTATTCCTTAATTATTTACGTGAGGTGTGATCCATCGACACACCAGGATATTTTGATTTTCTTTGATGTTAATAGACAATTCTCAACATCTACACCATAATTATGGTCCTAACAAAGAGAATTTATGGTAATATTTTACTGACAACTATCCATCACCACATGGCTTATGTGTGGGGATTTTCATACAAGGGAGAGTTTCGAGGACAAGTTTCATACCATGTTGATGATATAGTGCGTGGGAGAATGTGAAGCTTGGTATTATTTTTAAAATTGGTGGGGCCTAGTTGAACCTCTTTTCCAATAGTGCACAATAACTGTTAGAGCATTTAATCTTAAGTGGGTTTATTGACCCTTAACCTTAGTAAAGTTATTAAATAATAATAATTTATTATTTATTAACACGAGGTGAAAACCTCATGAAAATAAATAATAAAATTATAATTATTTAATGAGTTACCAAAATTTAATTAAATGACTTTATTGGGATGGATGGACCTGTTATTTTTACAATGATCACCTCCCTTATAATTTTACTATAAAATAGGGTTTTAACCCTATTGTGAATATACATCTGAATATGAATGATTTTTATCATATTCAACTTATAAATTTTGTGAAGGCCATTCTGTGAAGTGAGAAGGTGGAATAATTTGTATTGGGGTTATTGTTTCTCAATTATTGAATATCACTCATGGGTTTTTTTACCACCTGAAGGTTTTCCCACTTTAAAATCTCTATGTCATTTGTCTCATATACTTTGTCTATTCATTTACATTTCTAGATCTCATCTTGTGTATTGTTGTGTGTGTGTGTGTGTGTATTATGGAATCAGAGCTTGTGGAGTGTAGAAGTTTGGGAAGCAAATTATATTGAATTAAATATCAATATTCGATATATTAAAATAATTTTATTCAAATATTGGGATGCCATTGGTCTGGTGTATGGCCCATGCCTAAAAAAACTCAAAAAATTGATTTTTTAGTCAAAATTTAATTGTTTAAATTCTTTCATTATTAAAAAAAAATTTAGAAGATTGGAACAAATTTCAAGATTTTTGGGTGCTTGTACAAGTTTTTAGGCTCTCCCAAACATTTACAAGGGCACCATACTTCAGCCTGGATAATTTAAAATATTGAATTCTTCATCAAAAGTTTCATTTTGAAGGTCCAGTTGTGTTTATCAAATAAAAATAGGAGGGTTGACCAGCTATGAATCTAAATGTTTTTTTTTTTTTAAAATTCATATAGTTTTTGAAAAAGTATTTAAAAAATAAATTATTTATTAATTTCTTTTTAAAACTCATGTTCCACATTTGGAAAAAAAAAAGAATTATTAAAAATTTAATTTTTTTTTATCTTTTTCACTTATGTTATTTACATGCACATAATATATATTTTTATTGTTGAAAAATTAGATAAAAACATATAAATTTAAATTAGTGTATGTAAAATCTCAAGTAAACTCTTGGAAGGGTTCGTAGCTTTTATTCTTTTAAAAGCTTGTCACAAGGGAGGTCTTGTGTTCAAATCCCCCCTAATTCTATTTAATTATTTATTTTTATTTTTTGAAATTTTTTTCAAATTAACTTCAAATTAAATTAATTTGAATTTCAAATCTTGGTTTACATGCTATGTTTCATGCATTCAAAACCCTAGGTAAACCTATCGACCTTCATGCGACATTTGATTTAGTCAAAACCTAGGAAAGCATAGCTATGTAACTAGTCAATCTTAAGGTTTTGACATGTTCCTGACACATTGGAGTGGTCTATTTTTTGTGTTTAATTTTTTTATTATTGTTTTTACACCTTTTTAATAATAGTGTCTAAGTGGTCGTTTTGAGTGTGACTCTTTTGACACTTAGATTTGTGCATTTTATATTCAATTTTTTACATTATTTGGCATCTAAATTATGTAATTAAATATATTTGTACTTGTGATTTAAATTATTTTATAAAATTAAATTAAATTCACATTTGAAAAGTTTCATTTTAAGCATTTATTTACTGTCTTATTTAAAGGGAAGCTATGGTTTCACCTCATTTTTCCTTAGATAAATCTCAAATGCTTAATATAAATAATTATAATATATGAAAAATTCATGTTAAAGCTAAATTTATGGCCAGTAAATTATATAATATTGTTATTGGGACTAAAAAATCTTTTTATGAATGACATGTAACCCCTGAGCTTATCAATGCATTTCAACAGAAATCTCAAGAAGTTATCTATTATTTTGAGGAGTGTTAAGGATGAATTCCTTATCCGCATTGGTAATCAGGAGTCTCCTAACAATTCTTGGAAACTTCTTGAATCCATGCATGAAGGTACTCACCTTTCAAAGATCATTAAATTAATCTTTGAATTGCTAACTACACCTATGAAGGGTGATGAAAAAGTTGTTAATTTTTTTACTAAAATTAAAAACATTAAAGCTCAGTTAGATGGATGTAATTATAATTTGATTCCTTTATTTTATCATTTAGTTAAATATTCATGAAAAGTTTAGAAATTCTATTTCAATTTTAAATTCTAAGTATCAAACTGAGCAAGATATCCTTGATCTTACCACTTTATCTGATCTCCTAATTCAAAAAGATAAAGTTATGACAAATTTTGATTCTAAATAAAATGTCACTCAAGCACTTCTCACATTAAATAATATTTTTGATAATACTAAAAACCATAAATCTAACCCTAATTTTGTTAAATGCAAATAAGAAATCTAGTAATAAAAATCATACACTTAAGTTTAATGAGAATTTCAATCTGTGTGGTAAATTTGGTCATAGAAGGGAAACTTGTTATAAAAACAAAGATATAATTAATAATAAATCTTCTAAAAATAACAAAGGGAATAAAACTAATCAAAACAAGAAGAAGAATTAAAACTCTAATCAGAATAACAATCAAGATTCAAATGTTATTACTTTATATGTTGTTTTATATGCTTCAAATGAGAATAAATGAATTTTAGATAGCGGTGCATCACACCATATGACATGCTTATATGATATTTTATGTGATTCTAGAGAAATCTCTGAAATAATTTATTTAGGAGATAATTCTTTTTTAGAAGCAACTAAACAGGGAAAAGTAAAATTTTTAAATGTTGTTATTAATGATGTTTTCTATGTACCTAAGCAAAAAAAGAATTTGTTATCTTGTTTTCAACTTAGTAATTATAATTTTATTGTGACATTTTTTAAAGATAGTTGGTCCATTAAAAATCAATCTAGTTCCTTGATTGTTGAAAGTATTCAAAAGAATGGTTTATATATCTTCTCTCCTTCTACATGTTTAATTTCATTGCATAATAAGAATGAATCTCAATTATAACATGAAATATTTGGACATGTTAATTTTATAAGTTTACATGATATGTCTGTGAATAATCTTATTGTTATACTTTCTTCTATCTTTTATCATGAAACTTGTGAGGGTTGTCTATGTGGTAAATAACATACTAACCCCTTTC
The DNA here is from genome assembly GCA_037957365.1 of Torreya grandis. Lineage (NCBI taxonomy): Eukaryota > Viridiplantae > Streptophyta > Pinopsida > Cupressales > Taxaceae > Torreya > Torreya grandis. The sequence goes on from JARHVA010000138.1 coordinate 2,653,869, forward strand.
ACAAAAATCATGATGTGAATTTCTCTCATCCTTTAGATTTAATTCATAGTGATATTATAGGACCTTTTGAAGTTATATATCTTAATGGTTCATTATGTACTATTACATTTATTGATGATTACACTAGAATGATCTGATCTTATTTCATTAAAAATAAATCTAATAGTTTTTCTAAGTTTAAAAGAATTTAAAGCTTATGTTAAAAATGCATCTAATTTTTCTATTAAAAGATTAAGAACTAATAATGGTGGATAATATGTTAGTAAAAAAATTGATTCTTTTTTCATTAGTTGTGGTATTTAAAGGGAACTAATAACTCCTTATTCCCCTCAGTAAAATGGTATTGTAGAAAGGAAAAACTACACCATCATAGAAATGGTTAAGACTATGTTGCAATCTGCAAAAGTTCATAAGTTCTTATAGGCTGAAACCATGAACACTAATGTTTATATTCTGACTAGAATCCCTACCAAAGCCTTGCATCTTTCTACCCCTTTATAAATGTGGACTAAGAATAAACTCAATGTGGCTCATTTTAATATTTTTGGTAGTCTTGCTTATATCTTTGTCCCTAAAGTTAAGAGGAAGAAGCTTGACCCCACTTCCTATTCTTACATTTTTTTAGGATATGGAGGTAAGACAAAAGGTTTAAATGTGTATGATCCCTCTAAATGTCAGATCATTGAGAATAGGAATGTTCTTATTCTCAAAAAATATTTTTTTGATCCCTCTATGGATCCTCCTCAATGTTCTTCTATTGATGAACTTAACTCTCATGTTTCTCCTTGTGATGAAATACATGCCCTTAAGGAAGTTGATCTAGTTACAGATAACTTAGAGTCTGAGGAACCTCTTGAATTTCATGTTTAATCTTAAAAAACTAAATGGATAGAATCCCTAATTCAATTTTTTAGTGTTAATAACTTTAATAAATTAACTAGAAGTCAACATTCTTATCATACATTAATGACTATGTATGAATGTCAACCTTAATCCTTTGAGGAAGCTACTCAAGATGATAGATAGAATGTTGCTATGTAAGCTGAATATAATACCTTAATTAAAAATCAGACTTGGAACCTTGTCCCTCCTCTACCTAAAAGACATATTTTCAGTTATAGTTGGTTGTATAATATCAAATATAATTTAATTGGTAAAATTGACAATTTTAAAGCTATATTAGTTGCTCGTGGGTTTACTCAAAAAACCAAGATTAACTATGTTGAAACCTTTGCTCCTGTAACAAAAATGTGTACTGTTAGACTTTTTATTTCTCTTGCAACCCAAAATGGTTGGATTATCCACCAAATGGATGTCAAGAATGTATTTCTAAATGGTGATTTAGAAGAAAAAAACTATATGACTCAACCTAAAGGTTTCATTGATCCTAACAAAGAAAATTATGTATGCACGTTAAAAAAAATCTATGTATGGCTTAAAACAAGGTCTTCAAGCTTGGTATTCTAAGATTATTTTTTTTCAAATAAATAAGTTTTTTCTAATTGGTATTTAGATAACGATCTCTGTGTTAAAATTAAAAATGGTCATTTGATTGTAACTATCTTATATGTTGATGATTATTGGCGATCTAACTAGTTTAATTCATAAATATAAAGACAAACTAAGTCAAATCTTTGAAATGACTGATTTAGACATTATAAATTATTTTTTAAGAATGATTATATTTCAAGATATAAATCTAATTGTTGTATCACAATCTCAGTATGTACATAAATTTCTTGTTAAGTTTAACATACTTGATTGTAAATCTTCTTCTACTCCTATTGAAGTTGGTATTAAACTTGATCCTAAATCTACATGTAAAAAATATAACCCTATTTTATATAGACAACTTATTATAAGTTTGATTTATATAACCATTACTAAGCCAAATATTTCATATGTTGTTAGTGTTGCTTCTAGATTTATTCAGGATCTATACTTGGATCATTGGAAATTAGCTAAACAAATTCTTCATTATATCAAAGGAACAATTAATTTTAGTTTATTTTATTCTTCCATTGATAATGCTAATTTACATGGTTATTGTGATGTTGACCATGCTAGTGATACTTTAGATCTTGAATCTACTTCTAGATATGTATTTAAGTTTGGTGCAGGTGTTATCACTTGGAGCAACAAGAAGAAACCTACTGTCTCTCTTTCTTCTACAAAAGTGTTATGAAAACTTCTAAAAAAACCATGTGGCTATGAAGGTTGTTGGGATAAATGTATTTGGATATTTCTCAAAGTACCATCCTTCATTGTGATAACCAAATTTGTATAACTCTAGTGAAAAATCCAATGCAGCACCAAATAATTGAACATATTGAAGTTCATGTGCATTGAATCTAACAGAAAGTCCTCAATGGTGATATTAATCTACATTTTTATCCTACAAATGAACAAGTGGCAGATATATTTATAAAACCACTTGGTGCTACTAAGTTTTTTAAATTTTTTACAATGCTAAGCCTCTCAGAGTTGCCATTGAGGGGGAGTGTGCATGACAATGCCACTTCCTAATGGCCATGTGTTTCTTCTCCTTCTCTATACTTCTTCTCATTAGAAAGTATTGTAAACTTCATGTGGAAGCTATGTGATTTAAGTAAATTTCATGTGGAAGTTTTACTTATGTACCACAATACATTTAAAATCATAATTTGTAATGGAGGTCCTTATGTTATAAAAGGCTCCAAATATGCTTAGTGATTATTTATGAGAAACAGTGACATAATCTCACAATCATTCTAGCCTAAACTTAATTTTGAGTAGTTTATGGATTATAATTTCTTTTGTTTCAAAAGGTGACTTTTGGCATGATGAAAGTTTGTAAATCCTTCAAATTTTATACATAGTATAATCCCTTTCTAAAGTGACTATGACATTTATCCCCACTGACCATTAAGGGAGAGTGTTAGATCATTTAATCCTAAGTGGGATTATTGACCCTTAGCTTTGGTAAAGTTATTAAATAATAATAATATATTATTTATTAACACGAGGTAAAAACCTCGTGAAAATAAATAATAAATTTATAATTATTTAATGAGTTATCAAAATTTAATTAAATGACTTTATTGAGATGGATGGACCCGTTATTTTTACAATGGTCACCTCTTTTAAAATTTCACTATAAAATAGGGTTTTACCCCTATTATGAATACACATTTGAATATGAAATATTTTTATCATATTCAACCTATGAGTTTTGTGAAGGCCATTCTGTGAAGAAGTGAGAAGGTGGAAGAGTTTGTATTGGCGTTATTGTTTCTCAATTATTGAATATAACTCATGGGTTTTTTGCTTCCTAGTGTTTTCCCACATATCTCTATGTCATTTGTTTCATATGATTTGCCTATTCATTTACACTTCAAGATCTCATCCTGTGTATTTCTATATATATGTATACATGAACTCTTTCAATAGCTTCCACTCCCTGGTTTATGTGGTCCAACTATCATGATATATATGATAGGGTCCTTGAGAGATTAGATTATTATATGTTTTTCAATTTTTTTTATTTTGCTATTACTAATGGACAGTATGTCATCATGCATTTTGAATACATTTTATTAGATCAAAATCACAAAACTTGAAGAGTAGATTGGAGCATAAATTAATTCAAAGTGCTATGCAATTAATTCTTCTTAAACATGTCCCCCCTTAACTAAGAGGGCACCATTTGTCTCATTTACAAGCTATAGAATCTCACACCTTGACCCTTTATTGTAAATTGGATAGATTAGTCAAATAAGGTTATTTTATTCACCACCACCTTTCTCCACCACTATGGCAAACAAATTGATTACTTTTATAAGCGCAATGATGAGGTTGTGTTCAAATACTACTAGAAGATCTCCTCTCACCTTGAGTGCAACCATTTTTACTTATAGATGCAAGCCCAAGTTGCCTCTCTCAAACATAAAATCAAAGTGGTATATGGTCATGTAACTAGAGGAGTGTAACTTCACTCTTGCTTCTATTAGATCAAAATTAGTGATATGATTTCCAAAGTTTATTTAAATTATCTTAGAGGTAAGAAAACTTGGGATCATATCAAGGCCATCAAGTAATCCAAGATAAGGCTCACTAGTATCCCTGACATTTCCTCTACTTTTCTATACCACTATAAACTAGTGTTTCAAGCACAAGAGAAAATAATTTAGTGGTCATAGGGTTTTCAAGAATGTCATGATGTGGTTTCTCATAAACTCAATATTTTTGACCAAAATTTAAGTGATGCACCTTTATCTCTTCATGAGCTCTCTAAGGCATTGTTCTTTCTAAATGATCTTATCAACTCATCAATGGATACTTTTCGATGATACTTTTGTCATTATTTAAGAGCAATAAAAATATTTTAAGGATGCTATGTAGTGTCTTGAAATTTTTTTCATAGCTTCTAGCTTTAGCTTGTAGTGGATTAAAACCTAATGCTTCAAACAAAATATGATACCCATGCTATATTGGTTACTCTAGTAAAAATGGAAATGGATTATCAAATGAGAAAAAATCAAGAATTTTTTCATTCTATTTGATTTTGATATTTCCTCTATATATTTGTAGAAATATGTCATAAATAGAATCAATAAAAAAGTGGATTACTAGGTCACCAAACCCCTATTTGTTGGGGTAATTCCAAGTGTGCACTATGATTTTGGTCACTACTCGTGTTTATTATTCCTCATATTGGGACCCCTTTAAAGCTTATCATGACAAATTGGCTAACATTTTTAGACTTTATTTCATCTAAATCCAAAAAAAATTGAGGGTTCTACATGATTCATTGGGGTATTTGTTGTCTTCATTGTGATAAATGAGGTATGATAATTATTGGTGCTTACAGATATAACCTTGTACTATGTGATATATGGGTAGTCAGATCAATTAAAGGTAATGAGTCTTGAAATATTCCATCATTTTAATTATTTTGAATCTCCTTATCATAAGTATAATTGGAAAAACTTTAGTTTTCACACTAAGTTGATCACTTTTGATCCTATCAAAATTGAAGACTCATTTGTGGTAAAAACCATCTAGAAATATTATGAGGCTATCAAGCCTCATTTAAAATGGGTTTATGATGGTTTTCATAGAGATATCTCTTTCAATGACCAAAATATATGGTTATCTACTATCATAACCAATACTAGTCTTTTGTTGGATAAAATCCTTAGTATAAAAGCTTTGAGACTCATTAAAAAAGGAATTCAAACTATTAAGGATTAGGTTTCTACTCACTATTAGGCTCCTTGGCCTATGTTAAAATTGAAATTTAATTTAAGTTATTCTAACATACTAGTTATTCTCTAAATTTAGTAGTTAATCCTATATGTCATGCTCTGTAAGCTAGGTCTACAACCTCCGTAGTTGTGTTGGAAGGATTGGAGGTGGAATTTTGATATTGTTTTCAAAAAATAATCTTCAGGCATCCTTTATCAAGTGATAAGCCTCTTTTATTTATCCTTTGGAAATATCAATAGACATTAGAACCTTAATTCCTTAAACATAACATGGATTTCCTAACTCGATTGAGTTTAGAAGGCCAGGTTTGAACCCAAGATAACTCATTTATTTTGGTGTCTAGTTTACCAAGGCCTTTCACTTGGGGAGTATATTTCTCACCTTGGATTTTATCAACCCAAGTTTTCATACTGGGACATACATGAGTATTTCAAGTACACCTTTTAGACATGCCTTAAATCCTAGTCTACATGACACTATATACACAATTTATTTCAGCCTTACCATCTCAAACCTTTCACATGGTGCTTGGCCCTCCTTGGAGATTCTGCTAATTAGCCAAAAAAAAAAAAATATGAATGTTTTTCAGAGTTATTGTTTTGTTTTAATTATGGAAAGCTATAAATTATACTAGATTTAACAATGAGGAACCATCTTGTCATTTTTTTATTAATGATAAGGTTTTTATACTATCTTTGTCTTGCATGAAAATTTAAGTCCAAGCAGAGAAGGTTTTCATGGAGGTCCAACATTTACAAGAGCTAATTGACCACTAGGGAGTGCTCCCTATAATGTGAGTTACAACCCCTAGATCATCTATAATAGGGTTTTCCACCTCCAGCATACAAACATTATCAAAGTTGATCACATAATTATGGTTATTTCTCCACTCCCCCTCAATGGGGCGATGGAGTTTGTTGCCACTTAAGGGGAAATCTATTTTTGGTTCTTCTCGATGAGGTTCACCAAATGGCCCTAGACCTTCTAGTACTATGGTGCAGAATCCTGCTGAGTTAGACATTACTATTTTCGAGGCTCCTCTAGACCTCATGGATAGATGGGTGACTATGGATCTTCACTTGTCAAAGCCTTCATCTTGGGATGCTGTACCACCTATGTATTATTCTCTACCTCCTCATTCTAGTGTGATGATGTGTGTCTATTCTTTTAATTTAGTTGTTATAATTGTTGTGATGTTTTATTGCTATCATGAATTGAATGATGTTAATACTTTATTTTTCTTATTTTGCGTTGATGTTTTTATTCGATAAGGAATCTAAACTGTGAACATCAAGTAGCTACCTTATTGTATAAATTTTAGTAAATTTTTATTTTATTAATAATAATTATATTGAAACATTCCAATAATAAATATATCTTTAATTAGTTTTTAGTAAATATATCTTTACCTAATTTTATTGTCCCTACCAAGGTAGGAGACTATAGGAATCATTTTTCAATTATTATTTTTTGTTCAACCAATCAAATTTTTACAAAATACATATTATGATAATATTATAAAGTTTTTCCTATAATTTTATACATAAATATTAGTATATTGTTTATGTCTTATTTATTAATATTATATTAACTTCAATGCAGTTGTAAGGTGGCAAATAAATGTTATATACAAACTATGTACAACTCTAAATGTTATTTATAATAAACTCCTATAATTTTTTTAATATTATTATAATACATAATAAATAAAATAAAAATTGGACAAATGAAATGTGTGTAGTTGATGCCATATTAATATGTACTAATTAATAAATGCATATATAATTTCTTTTAAAAAAATAGCCAAATGACAATCACTTTTTGATTGCCTTTTTTTTAAGCCAATCAAAAAGATGGAAATGCATATTATGACAATATCATATATTTTTACCTAGATTTTTCCATATTAATAATAGAATATTTTATATATATATATATATATATATATATATATATATATATATATATATATATATATATTCATATCCTTGTACATTTATTGTAACTATAAATTTTATTTATTACAAATTACTCTTGTAACATTTTTTTTAGTTGGGATTATCTTCCAAGTCTATTAAGTTCCTCATATATATATTCATATCCTTGTACATTTATTGTAACTATAAATTTTATTTATTACAAATTACTCTTGTAACATTTTTTTTAGTTGGGATTATCTTCCAAGTCTATTAAGTTCCTCATATATATATTCATATCCTTGTACATTTATTGTAACTATAAATTTTATTTATTACAAATTACTCTTGTAACATTTTTTTTAGTTGGGATTATCTTCCAAGTCTATTAAGTTCCCTAGACAGCTGAAATCATGCCACATATCAGCATTTTATTGATTCAAACTTAGTCATTTTTCACATAATATTCAAAGTCTTAGCCCCTCTAACGGTCCAAAATTGTGATAGTTGTCATTATACGGTTAACCTACATATTTTTTATGCTAATATAAGTTTTGATTTATAATAACCATCTGAGCTCCCAAGATAGTGCATAACTGAAATTTGATTACTTTTGAATCCCCAAGACTTTTCTATGTGACAACATCTCAACCGATTAGTGCTCATCAAGTAGAGTACACATTTATATCTCTAATGCCCTAATATTGTGCCATTTAGCAACATCTTGTCCACTATGAAAATGATGCATAGTTGAAAGTAGATTATTTTTAGAACCTCGATATTGTGCCATGTGGAAAAATATTGATCACTCAAAGCCCATCAAGAAGAGAATATAGTTATATATTTGAGGCCTTGATATTATATCACATGGAAACATATCATTCACTTAAAACATAGTGCATAGTTGAAAGTAGATTATTTATAGATCCCTAAGATTGTGCCACATGATAACATCTTAACTGCTCAAAGCTTGTCAAATAGAGTACATATTTATATCTTTGAGGCCCCAATATTGAGCCATGTGGAAATATCTCTTCCAATCAAAGCACAATGCATGGTAAAAAGAATATTTCTTTCTAAACCCTAAAATTATGCCACATGGTGACATCTTGACCATTTGGTACTCATCAAGAAGAGTACACACTCATATATTTTAAGGCCCTAAGATTATGTTATATGATGACATATCATCTGCTCAGAGTATTGTGCACAGTCAAAAGTGGATTATTTATGAGGCCCTAAGAATACGCCACATGGAAATATATCATTCACTCAGAGCCTTTCAAGTAGAGTACATAATCATATATCTAAGGCCTCAAGATTATGCCATGGGACATTTTGACTGTTCAGAGTATTGTGCATAGTCAAAATCAAATTGATTATGGGGCCCTGAGATTGTGTCATATGGAGACATCTCGACCACTTAAAAATTATCAAGTAGAGTACACAGTTATATCTTATATCCCCTTACATTATGCCATGTAGTGACATCTCAAATACTTAAATCATAATACATAGTTAAAAGTGGATTGAATCTGGGGACCTAAGATTGTGACATGTGGGAACATCTCAAACACTTGGAGCCTTGTGCATAGTCAAATTCTAAAAGCTTCTAGAACCCTGAGATTATGCCACATGGTGACATCACAGTGAATTTGAGCACAATTCACAATCAAAAGTGGATTGATTTTAAGTCCTTTATATTATGCCATGTGGCATCATCTCATCCACTCAAAGCCCATAAATTAGACTACATAGTCCTATCTCGAAGGCCTTGATATTATGCCATGTGGTGACATATCGATTGCTCAAAGTAATGTGCATAGTTGAAAGTAGATTATTTATAGGCCCCTAAGATTTTTCCACGTAAAGACATCTTGACCACTCAAATCCCATCAAATAGAACACATAATTATATATTAGAGGCCCTTACATTGTGCCATGAGGAAACATCTCAACATCTCAAAACATAGTACACAATGGAAAGAAAAACACTTATGAAACCCCAAGATTGTGCAATGTGGAAACATCTGAGACATTAGCAACCTTGTGTACAATTAAATTATGAAATATTCCCAAACCCTGAGATTGTGTTGTGTGGTACCATCTAAGTGACTCAGAAAATAGTGCATAGTGATCAGTTGATTGCTTCTATATCCCTAAAATTATACCTCATGTTGGCATCTCAACCACTCAGGGAATGTCAAGCACACTATACAATTATATCTATGAGGCCCTGATATTTCACCACATGGTGAAATCTTAGCTATTCAGATCATGGTGTATAGTCCATTAATCTTAAACTCTATGACATTCACCTATTTTATAGGCCTAGGTGTTATTTCACAGCCATTGGTAGCTTTTATTTTTTGAAAATTGTAGTGTTATAAATTACTTTCATTCCAATGTTTTTTTGGATAGAAGATCCATCATTATATAACTTGATTACCAAGATCATATAACTAAATGTGGTCAATTCATAAATATAATGAAATTATATTATATGGGCTGATGTTCAAGCCTATCAATTATGGTTGTTCTTGTCCATATTATTTTATACCAATATAACTAAGGTACATAATCTACTCTTGAATTTTTTAATTTTTGTCTCATCTTACAAAGATAAATACCCATTTCCCCTACACAGATAAGACAAATAACTAATTCATGAAAAACTACTAACACTAGTGCATATAAAGGGCTTGCATCTCAGAGTTATACTATGTTTTTGTTCTATTACCAATGTATATACAAATTTAAATGATTTTTGTAAATTTGTCCTAAAGTTCAATACATTTTTCTTTATCAATAGTTTTTATTTATATATCTTACTATTGGATCACTCCAATCAAATTTCCTTTATAAATAATATTTATTGACATATCTTACTACAAATTTATATTCTTCACATTTGTTTCCCCTACATATCCATCATTTTGTTCTCATATTATTCTATATTTATCAACAAATGAAACTGCTTTTTATATTCTCTAACAGTCACTAGTAAAAAAGTGCTTTCATATATCTCATGCTAAGACATTAATTTTAATGAAACAAAGACCAAATGTAATATACTATTCAATACAAAGGATGGAACTAGCCACTATTAAAAAAATAATATAGGCCAAGGTGAACAAAGGCAATATAAGACTGAAGCTTCAAACTAGTCTCGAAGCTATGAACTAGTGCTAAAAATTCATTAAAATGAACATGCTAAAATAATAAAATAGGGGAGATGGAGTTGTATAAGAAAACATATAAATTTATATATATTAAATGATTAAAACTTCTATTGCAGTCTATCTTAAACTCCTAAAGTAACATAGTTATAGCTGTCATAAAAAAATCTTACAAAAACAAATTATTCTCTATTGTTCTCTACTCCTATTTTGTCTTCTCGATCTACTACAGGTTCTTATTGCATCTATTTTATACCCTTTCACATCTTCTCTGGCTTACATAAACTATTTTTGTGTTTCCTTCTCTCTATTGTGTGTCTTTTTCTCTGGGCTTCTTCTGATGATGCTAAAACTCACTACCCTCTACCATGTCTTCTTATGTAAAATATTACGTGATATTTTCCACTTCTACATTATTTTTATATTTTATTTATTTTGTCTAATTGTTTTTATGAATCCACCTACCTCCCTTTTTTTGGCCCAACTCCAAGTAGTTACTGGAATTTCAAATTCAAATTTTATGCATTTAATTTTATTGGTGGTTATTGCACAACTTTGAAGTTATCTAGGTAGGTAGGAAAGAATAATATTCTAACACTCTACCTTATTATTGACCTTCCTACCATGCTCAATAGAATGATAAACAACACGTAAAACATCTCTATAAATTATTATCATCTGACTATATGCTTTTTTATCCATTTTGTTCATCTCTAAAGCTAAACTATTGAACTCCAAAGCTGGTATGATGTACTCTAAACCTGGCCTAAAGGACTCTAGAGCCAAATTATTGGACTCTAGATCTATCCTATTAGACTCTAGCCTCTGTTGATAGACTTCAAAGCTTCATTGATGAACTCCAGAGCTTGGATGATATACTTTAGATCTTCATTGTTAAACTCCAAAGTTTGGATGATAAACTCTGGAGCTTCACTAATCAACTCTAAAGCTTGGTTGATGTACTCTAGAGCTTCATTGTGGGGTTCTAGAGCTAGAATACAACCAACTAGAGTCAATATTTTTGCATCTATGACCCTTGATCTTCTTCTTAAAAATAGAAAATTATCTTTTGACAAAAGATTACTGAATATGTTAGCGATTTGTTACTTTAACATGAAAAACTTAAGCTCTATTACATGTTTTTCAACCAAATATCTAATGAAATGATAATTGATTGTAATATGCTTGCTCATACCATAAAAAATAGGATAATTTGACAATGCGATTGAGGATATGTTGTGACAAAATATTGTTGACACACCTTGTTACTTCTCATGCAAATCTGATAGTATTCTCTTAATCCATATGGATATACATACTACTACATTAGATGGTATATATTTCACTTCATGTATTGAAAAGAGAAACTATGTATTATTTATTAGAATCCTAATAAATGGATCATGACCCAAGATGAAACACATACCCATATGTTCTATTTCTATCATCTAGACTACTAGTCCAATCACTATCTATGCAGCCTACTAACTAAAACTCATTTATTGATGTATATAAAACTCCATGGCTTTTCATGCCATTCACATAACTCAAGATCTTCTTGACTAATTATTAGGTGTGTTTATTTTGGTGTCTTCATGAACCTAGATATGAGGCTGACTGCATAAATGATGTTTGGCCTAGTTGCATTCAAATACATAAGACTTCTCATTAAACTCTTATATTGTGTGGGGTCCACATTATTACATCAATATTCCTTGTGTAATTTTAATCTTGTTTTAGCTAGGGTAAATACTGGTTTATTGTCTAACATCCTAAACTTTTCCAAAATCTCCTTTGAATACTTGATTTGGCATATAAATATGTCTTCATTCATTCTCTTGACTTCTATCCCAATAAAGTACTTCAACAAACCTAAATAAATCATCTCAAACTCCTTCTTCATGGTAGATTTGAACTCTCTTATGGATTGATTTACATTTATGGTGAATATTAGATCATATACATTCAGAACATCTTATTTACTTACCTTTATGTCTAATGTGGGCTCAATACCACTTTTGATAAAGCCATTACTCAATAAGTAGGAGTCTATTTGTATGTACCATGCCTTAGGTGATTGTTTAAACCCATACAATACCCTTTTCAGCCTATATACCTTATTTTCATACATGATAATCTCATATCTATGTGGCTATCCCACATGCACCTCTTATTCTAGTACTCCATTCAATAAGGTTGATTGACATCCATTTGGTGCACCTTCCACTTATGTTTAGAAATTATTGCAATGATTGTTCTCATTATTTCTAGCCTTAACATAGGGGCAAATGTCTCATTATAGTCATGTTTAGGCCTTTTATTATATACTTTCACTATTAGTCTTAATTTATGTCTCTATATCTTGCCTTGTGGACTTTTTTTGGTTTTATAAACCCATTTCACACCTATGACCTCTTTTCCTGTTGGAAGGTCTACTAGTTCCCATGTCTATTTTTTCTCAATGGAATGCATTTCTTTGTCCATGGCTTCACACCACTTGTTGTCCTTGATTTATTCCTCATAGTAGATAGAATCAATTGGTAAAAAGAAATCACAATTCATTGTTTCATCTTTGTTTTATTCATACCTTGATTGGTCATAGACTTTTTTCAAGCTTCTTGTCCTTACTAGGAATTGATTTGAGTTAGAGGAGGATGAAGTTGACTCATGAACTAATCCCTGACCTCCTTATAGGCTAATGCCATCGGATGAATCAGAATTTTATGAAATAGGTCTCCAACTCAGTGCATGAATGGTTGTACCACCTACTATTTTAGCTTCAATAAAGGGTCCACTATCCCTTATTTTTTATTGTTGCTCTTCTTGTCTCTCTTCCCATGTTGTAAAGGTTTCAAATGCCTCTAATTTGTTCTTCAAGAAGTACACCCATATATTTTTATTGAATTCATCTATGAATGTCATGAAATACACATTTTTGGATGAGGGAGTCTTGATAGGGCCACATAAATATGAATGTATTAGTTCAAGAGGATCTCTTACTCTCCATGACTTACCCATGGGAAAGGCACTTCTTTGTTGCTTCCCCAACATACAACCTTCACATACTTTGTTCGTTTATTATATGAGGTAAATTCCTCTCACCATTTGGTTATTCTGAATACTTTTCAACCTTCCAAAACTAAAATGCACATACCTGAAGTGCCAAAGAATAGACTCATCTAATACAACTATTTTTAATGTTGTCACAAGTACACTTTGGATATTTAAAGGGAACATCCTATTGGTTGTCATCTTGACTACTATAATCTACCCATTTATTACACTTATGTCAAATATGATGCACTCTCCATCTTAAAATCTCACCTTATATCCTTTTTGAACAAGTTTCCCAATGTTGATTAGGTTTTACTTCAAACTGGGCACATAGTTAACATATTGAATTTGCCTTTTGTCACCTTGCTTGGTGCAAATAGAAACATTGCATTTTTCCATGATTGTAACCTTCTCATTATTTTTCATCTTCACTTCTAATTTTATTATTTCATAAATGTAGTTGAATGTCTCTTTGTTCCCACTCATGTGGTTACTACAACCACTATCCAAATACCAAATGTCTCTATCACTTTGCTCATCTATATTGCATATTATAAAAAATATTCTAACTTTATCATTCCTATTAAGTTTATACTATTGTGTCTTAGAGAAATTTGATTTTTTCATATTCGTATCATACTCTTTCTTTCTACATCCACTAGCATAGTGTCCATACTTCTTGCAATAATAACATTATACTTTAGACTTGTCATAATTTTGTGTAGAACCACCTATTTAAGAGTTATTGTGCCTTCCTCTTACTCTTCCAAGTGACTCTTGATGGTTATGAATTCCAAATCTTGAATACTAAAAGTTCTTCCTCTTCCTCTATTATTTGATCCTCTACCCCTTTCTCTCACATTCACATTGGTCTTGAATGCTTACTCATGAGAGGAGGTGGCTAACCTATTTAACCTTTGTTCATGGGTTTGTAAGGAACCCATTAGATCATCTATTATCATTTGTCTCAAGTCTTTACACTCTTCAATAACAACCACTATTGGGTCAAATTTGATTGGAAGGCTCCTCAGCACCTTCTCTGCAATTTTATTATCTTCAAGAGTGTCACCATTTATCTTAATTTGATTGAAAATGCTCATTGTCCTAGTGAATAAGTTACTGATAGAATCATTATAATTTATCATCAAAGTCTAAAAATATATTATTAATAACTACAACTTGAAAATCTTTACCTTGTCACTACCATGATATGCATTTTTCAGAATTTCCTAGGCTTGCTTAGAATGGATAGCTATTGTTATCCTTTGAAAAATTGAATAAACTAGTGTCATTTGAATGTAGCTAAGAGATTTGGCATACTTATTCCTATTCTCTTTCAATGCATTATTTTGTTCTTAGGATAGTGCATTAAATGTTTTTTAGTCTACAACATATGTGTATCCTCCTTCTACAAGCTCCAATATTTCTTGACTATAAAATATAATCTTCATCTTAATACACCAAACGTCATAGTTATTTCCTCCAAACATAGGAGGTTTCTTCCATGAACTAGAACTACTAGATTCCATGATAACAGTCCCTAAAGACCAAGCTCTGATACTATTTGTTGGAAAAATAATCTAGGCCCAGGTGAATAAAATTAATATAAGACTGAAGCTTCAGACTAATCCTAAAGCTATAAACTAGTAGTAAAAATACATTAAAACGAGCATTCTAAAATAATAAAATAGGGGAGGCATAGTTGTAAAGTAAAAAACATAAATTTTCATATATTAAATGATCTAAAATTCTACTACAATCTATCTTAAACTCATAAACTAACACATCTACAATCTATCTTAAACTCATAAACTAGCACATCTACATCTATCATAAAAATCTCTTACAAAAAACTTTTATTATTTACTACTCACTACTCCTATTTTATCTTCTCTATCTACTGTAGGATTTTGTTGTAGTTATTTTATACCCCTTTACTTCTTTAACTGACATAGATTGTTTTTGTGTTTTCCTTCACCCTGTTGTGTGTCTTTTTCTCTAGGGTTCTTCTATTGCTACTAAAACTCACTACCTTTTGTCTTGTCTTCTTCTGTAAGCTATTGCATACTCTTCTACCACTTCTTCTACATTATTTTTGTATCTTATTTATTTTGTATACTTGATACTCTAACTCCACCTACCTTCCTTTTTTCCACCCAGATCCAAATGGCTACCAAAATTTCAAATTAAAATTATGTGCATTTTTGTTGGTGGCTACTACACAACTCCAAAGCTAGGTGGGAAAGAATAATATTTTAACAACTGATACACAATGTTTATTTATTTTACCTAAATAAGGGAATTTTTCCCTATTTTAAAAAATAAATAATAATTTATATTAGAATATATACTATAGGATCATGATCACTTTATACAATTAGTCCCAAAAATTATTTTGCAGTACTCGCTTAAAAAATAAATAAGGTTTTCCTTTAAAACCACTTGATTATTATTTGAGTGGAATTATTTTTTCATTAAATGGTTCAATCATGTTAACTATATTATGTTTAAGTGTAGGTGTGAAGCATCAAAAAATCAACATTGAGGTAGAAGCAAAGGAAGTTTTAGGCATTTCAAAGATAGAGAATGAAGATAGTCATAGTTTTGTATAATTACTATAGTTATGTGGAACCATCTAATGATGTGTTTGATTTTTCCATTGAAAATTTAAAATAATTCCTTCATTTGTCATCAATGATGTGGAAGAAACTATAAACATTTAAATCATTGTTATGTTATTATTAGACCATACTAGTGAAGCAAGTGGTCTCGATGGCACTTGGTTTTCCAACATAGAATACAGTGAATAACAACTTATCAATGTGAGAATTATTTTACAAAATACATTAAATAAATTAGTTAAAGAGGTTTTTGAATTAGATTCTCTGAGTAAGTGAGTGAAAATCCTTTGTAGTAACATGAACCTAATAAAAGAGGTAAGGAGGACAACTAAAGACATTTCTTCATCTCTCCTATACGAAGTGAGGTCAGTGTGAATTCATGATATACATTTTATGACCTCTTCATTCATATGGATAGTGGGACTTCTATACAATGAAGAACTAGATGTTTCAAATATGGTAGCATAACATGAATTGGAAATAACCTATAAATTTATGGTTTAATACCTAGAGATAATTATACATGTTTGCTAATTGGGTGCACAAAATGAAAATTACATGTCCTCAACAATAGGTAAGGTGAAATTGTTGTTTTATAAATTATAGTTTTGTTTTTTCATTCTTTCTTTCACCTCACCTTAGCTTTAAAATATTTGTTTTACGTCTTATTTTTGTATTAACAATATATTGAATTCAAGTACCCAAGTGTGCACTCTTTATTACCCAACTAGACTTCTCTCATCATTTTATTTCTTGTTTATGTATTCATGTAGGGAGGCATGGTTTAATAAAAGGAAACCCATCACACACACTCTATAATTATTTGTGCCACCCAATCCTCCTATTTGATTATAGTTGCCAAATTGGTGACCTATTGATAGATAGTGGCGTGGCTAAATAAATATATTTATGTAGAGTGTAGTGTTTTAATTATAGAAAAAAATTAGAAACCTACATAAGTTCAAAATTTAAGTTAGCTTCTATTTTCACTATCTTGTCATTTATTATATTTTCTATATATATGAGTATTAATTCAAAATGAGTTGTTGTGGGTATTAAAAATGTTGTGTCCATAGGGTTTTATATCTAAACCCTTTTTTAATAATCAAATAATGTCTAAACATAATTAGGGGTAAGCATATAATAGTTTGAATTTTTAATCTAAACCCTTTTTTTAATAATCAAATAATGTCTAAACATAAGTAGGGGTAAGCATATAATAGTTTTATCTTTGTTGTTGAAAATGATATTTGGGATTTCTTCGAATAAATATATTATAGGATAGAGAATATGGGCATTGTTTTTCTTTTTTTTTCAATAAAATAATTCTATCATAAAATTTGTGTGAACATTATGGATATAGGATGCTATGCAACATCATATATAATTCAATTAGACTAAGTGGGAAGACTAAATAACAATAAGATAACCTCTTTAAAACAAGAAGGTTAAAGTTATTTTCTTGTGATTTTGAAAATGAGGCTCACATTATGCATATATAACAATCCCTAATATACATGACAAGAATCATGACAAAGTATAGAAGATAACCATCTCAACAAGAAATCACACACACATGCAAGAGTACTCAAACGTCACATAAAGAGGTGTCCAAGGATACCACAAACAAGGGGCATGTTCAAATGTTTCACACTCAATTGGAAGACATGTGAAAATGTCCACACATCAAATAATCAAGAAACACTCATGGAATTTTGGCCAACAAGCAAAGGAACAAGTTTAAATGTTCCATAAGAAAGATAAATAAGCAAACAAGAAGTACACTCAAGTAAACTAATGTAAATATATGAAGTAATGAGAAAAGTAACTAGTATAATAATATGATACTATGTCATGTAAAATAACATATCAAATATACTATGTAAGGTAGCAACATGAGTATAGGCATGGTTAAGATATATAGGATCAATAAGATAATGGAAAATGATCATAAAAAATAAAACATGTGTAAATCATGATCATATAGAAGCCTTATGTCCCCAACATAGTGTTTCATACTAGAAGAGGAAAGGTTCCACATCTACATGTTTGAGATATCATGGGTATAATGTATGCATGTATCACACTCAAGTACCAGTGAAACATATGTGTGTTTATAAATGATATTCCATCTACTAACATAAAATAAACAACATATGTAAAAGCTAGTAAACATGTGTAAGGTTAAATATTTTTGGTAATTTTGAAATTATTTGAATGCTTTTATATTTATTTTTTGGAATATTTCATTTTTTTTGAATTTTTTTTTTTTTGATTTTTTTAATTTTGGGAATGTTTAGAGTGTTATCCAATGATCCCATCTAAGGGGTCATTATAGGGTGTTATATACTTTGTATGTGGTAAAATAAATTGGTCATGCTGCCAAGTATCATGTATATGTGCCAAATCTAAATATGTAGATATATAATACTTGGTGTATATCTCATAAGAATCAATGGTAGTAAAGTAGTAATAGAAGGTATAGGGGTTCATGAAACCCACTTTTATGTGATCTGTAATTTTCTTGGTATAATAGTGGGTCTTGTTACCCATTTTGAAACATGGTTTTCTAATGTAGGTAAATGGCTAGGCCATTGAGGTGTGAAAGAGGATCTCAAAGAGTCCATTGTTGCTTGTTGATGAAAAGGCCTCTTAATTATGGGGAACCTAGGAAAGGGAATTACTTATTGTTTACCCTTTCATGCATGATGAACCTTAGTAGGTTGTTGATCAATTGTCATAGAACAAAGTTTGCCTATTGCAAATGATGTTCATACAGAATCATAGAAACTATAATTTCCTTGTTGGCATGAATATAATTGAGATAAACATGCATGGTGGAAGGTATTTCATGGAGCTTATGTATCCAAGGACTTCCCAATAACATATAAAATACTCTTATATGTTCTATAAATAAAAATCTAGTGGTCATATGTGTTGATGGCATGAAAATAATTGAGACAAACATGCATGGTGGAAGGTACTGCATGGAGCATATGTATCCAAGGACTTCCCAATAATATATAAAATACTCTTATATGTTCTATAAGTAAAAATCTAGTGGTCATATGTGTTGAATCAAGCCGAAGAGGTAAATCAATCTCACTAAAAATTTATGTTATCTTCCCATAGAATGATTTGATCATTTTAGTTTAAGGGAATAATTCATCATGTGTGTATACCAAATGTGTGATTAATGTCATGATACATACATTCTCACTATCACCATTGTCAATTATAATATTATGCATAGGTTGATGATCAATATATGCCCTGATAAATAAAGAATGAATATCTGAGTCATCTTCCACAATCTCATTATCATGAAATGAAATCAAAGGTCTCAAAATAATAGGAGGTGTCTCATCTATAAATGTACCAATAATCCCATCTAATGGGTTCCCATGATTGGATAGATGAGGATGTCTATGATATGCCATTTACACTGTTGTATTTATCTTACAATGATCTTGTAATGGATTATTTAATATCTTTTGGTTTTTATGATCATTTGTTTGTGATCTTGAATATGTATGAGAATCCTCAAAGTTAAGTTGATCATTGTCGATAAGGTCCTGTATCTTGTGTTTTAGTTTATATATTGGTCTTAGAATTCCATACACATTGGTGGTAGTCACAATAGGCATTGACATCATATACTTTTGGTAAATTTGGACTCATATCAACCACCATAGTAGGAGGGACAAATATAAGATGACACTCTACCAAATCTAAAAGTAATGAAGTTGGATACATAGGAAATCATGTAGATTGTCTCTTAGGTGCATTAGATAAGATGAGCCTATTAGGTTGTTGCAACATTATATTAACCATGGTAGTTGTGTCATTTTGAACCTTAGTATTAGACCCTAAATTTTATATTTATATATTCTAAGGGTTTTGGAGACATAACATGGAAGAGCAAGGGTGTGAAAATGACAAGGAGGACCTTGGCATAGAAGATAAATGCATGGAAGAGAAAGGTATGGAAGAGAAAGGCATGGAAAAGAAAGGCACAAAGGACCTTGGTGAAGAATAACAAGTTGTAGGAGAAAAAGATACAAAAGACAAGGAGAAATAAAAGATATAGGACTCAAATAAAAGTGCAAGACTTGGACAAGGGCATAAGAAGTAAAGATGATTATGAGGTAGCTAATAGAAACATCACAGAAGACTAATCAAGCATGAATCTAGCACTATTTCATGAAATAATAAGAGCACGAGCATAGATATCTAGCATGCAAATAATATATAGGTATCATTAGGCCTAAGTTAGAAGGATTTAATTATAATGGCTCACTATGACTTCTTTTTCTAAAATAGTCATTAGCTAGTCATCACTATTGTATTAGATGTAACCTAATATGGGTCATTTATAAATACCCCTTAGTTTTTTCAGAAAATATATGAAGAGAGAATACTAAAGAGGACATGCTACTAAATTATATTTATAATCTTCTATTTTACATTAGTAACCTAAGGTGTACAAGTGAATATAATTTAAAAATAAAATCAATGGAATCATTATTTTTATCTGTAAATTCTAAAATATGTGTCAATATTTTACTATGGTGTTTATTAGAAGTATGTGGAATGTATGGAGTGAATAACTTGGTTAACCATAATATGATTTTTTTAGTAAAAATAACAAAATGTAACTAACCCAAGCACCTAAGTATAGGCAAAGAGTTATGTATATCCACCATTGTGGGGAAGAATTGATGGAAACTAGTCTTGGCTACATGCTTCAAGTGAGGAGTGAGGTCATTACTTGCATGATATTCCATTTCACTATCTTTTTAGATTCTTTATTTTCTTTAGGCATGCAACTAGTATTAGTCAATCAAAAATAAGGATAAGGCCCAACATTTTGGTTCCATTTTTAGGATCCATTGAAATTTTTAGTGCTATGGTAAAATAATGCTTGAGCATCTCTCTTTGGAAAATGTTGAGCATTATGTTGACATAATAGAAGATAACTTTGAGATTTAATATATTAGACCAGGAGTTTCTATGCAATAATGGGTAAATCAACATCTATATGATTATTTATATGAAACCTTCTTTGTATAACTACCCATCAATTTATATGCTTGGATTTTAGCATACGTGTAAGACCACTCGAGAAATTATAGATGAAAAGATCCTTAGATAGCATAGCATCATATAGACTTGAAAAAGATGAAAAGTACTTGGATACATGTAGTGGACATATCATGGAAAGGAACACTAAATAACAACATATTGGAAACATTGTGTCTACATAGTCTTGTTTTGAGGAAGCACAATTCATTTTCCTAAGGGAACTATGTATAAGGTATCTAAGATAGATTCCCTTATAAATTAATAAATTTATGGTTGACTGTGGACTTGATAACTTCCCCATGGATGGATAAAACTCTCTTACACATAAGCGACATAACCAATGGGGAAATTAAGGGGTGTACATTGGTATAGGATTGGAAATTTAACATGGAATTCAATCAATAAGAACTAGAAAAGCATAAGTATGATGAGGCAAATCATAAGGCCATGATTGGTAGGGATCCCAAGGGAAAATAGGAGGATCCTAGAAGTGTGGTGAGAATCCATAGGAAAGTGAAAAGGCATATTGAGTACTCCCTAACCATGGATTTATGCCCTTCACTGGCACAACTACATGTAGAAGATGCAATATAAACACTAGTGATAGTGGAAACCAATCCAATTAGGCCCAATTCCCCCCTGTAATGCATACTCATGTATCTGAGTTTGAAAAAAATATTGTAAGATATTGGGATATTGATAGTGTGGAGTTTGAAGCCAAATCCATATAAAAGACTCTAGGAGTACAAGTTAAAAGTATCATTTTACATCAATGCCAAATAAATTTACCATTAGCCTTTACCTTTCTAGTGCAGTTAAGACATATGGCTAACATTAGAATGCTAGGTGAACCAAATATAAGTAATGGGAAAAATATAGGCCCAACTCTAGATAATCAGCCTCCCCTAATTCCCAATGTTTTAGGTGATCCTATTCCATTAGGAGGTGTGAGAGGTAGTACTAGTGGTTCTACTAGAGGTGTAGGAAGATCAAGAGGTGGATTAGGAGGAATGGGTAGACCTTCACCACAGGGTATGGGTGGAATTAGAAGACCACCACCATAGGATCCATTATAATGACCTAGTATACCTACATTTTACTATGAGATGATGATTCATCTATTGGAATCACAACCATTAAGAGGGGATTGGTGAATTAATTTTAAAACATTTCATTCAAATCCATACTTCATTCATTAACCTTTCAAACCAATCTAGTAAACAAGTAATGCATAGAGAAGCAATCATATAGACAAGAAGCAAGATATCAACACATGAACACTATATCTATGTGGTAAACCCTCATGGGGGATAAAACCCACTATAAAAACACTTGTATTAATGTCCTATAAGTAATGAAACAAAATTTAGTGAGGCACCAACCTCATAAGGAGGAGCAACCCCTCACTAGTTAGGCACCAACCCAACTATTCCTTTAGATAGATCCAACTTGTAAGGAGGATCCAACCCCATAAGTTAATTGAAACCAACCCATACAAATTATATAAGCTCCAACTTGTAAGGTATCTCTGACTCCCTTCTTGACTGAGCACCAACCTAGCCAAGATAAGCTTGATCACCATCACAACAAATTATTGCTCAAACAACAGGTTGTGATCTCTTCTTCAGATCTCTCTCTTCTTATTTGAGTTCCTCTCTCTATCATACACTTAGAACACTAATATAATTAATATAATATGTTCTCTCACCTCATTCATCTCACTTCAACCTTCTACCCCTCTCAAATAGCCTTCTAGGCTCACTTGTTCAACATGCCTCTTCTAGGCTCATTAGGTCCATTGACTTTATCATTCACTTACATAAGATATTTTATATGTTAGTAATGATTTATTTACTCTTATAATGTTCCTAAATGACCTATTTTTTCTCCTCTAAGATCTTTTTTCTTTGCTTCAATCTTCAAATCTCTAACTAGCTCAAATAGGCCCATTAGGCTTTGCTTATACACTCAACACTTACTTTCACCCATATTGGTCAGCCAAGGACCTTACCACACTTGGATAAATATTTAAATAGGTCCTCATACACATTTCACACAACAAAAAATCACACCATAGGTTGGTCATACCCCTTAAGGGCCAAAACCTCCATTAGGCCTAATAGAGACCTAATGCAATTAGGTTTATCTTACGTACACGTTAAAATTGAGTTATCTTGGAATAGATTTAGCCTCCAAAAACACTTGAAAAAAATAAAATATGTATTCAATATACCCTGTCTAACATTCTCATATCTCCATGCCACCTGTTAGTCTAATTTATCACTTCAACCATGCCATTAGGCCTACTCGCCATTGGCCTTTTATACACAAGAAAAGTTTATCTCATAAAACCTAAGTATAAAATAAATTTTATCAAAAAAACATATGATAAAATCACTTGAAAATATCCTATATGATTTATGGTCATCAATATGTTCATTGGACATCACCAAATAGGCCAAAAGGCCTCAAGCTCATTCTTATAACATAACCATTCAAAACGGTCAAACACTACCAAAGTACAATCAAGAATATTTTGTTCATAACAAATACTAGTGCACTTTAAAACACTCAAAAATCATGAATTATATCCTATGAAATATATAAAACATATACCATGATTTTTACTCTTTTGGAGTAGGTGAAATTTCTCAAAAACATCTTTCTTACCAACACACAAAAAACTATCAGATACCTTCAAAACATAATTTTGAGGAATACTATTTTTAACTCATGTAAGAATACTTTAAAGACTTATTATTCACATTAATAGTTTCTCTGTGACCTCTATATCAACCTCCAACATATAGATATCAATCTACAGTGTCAATTATTGGTCTTACAGACCAATTTCTCAAGCCACTCTCTCATAGTCCTCACACAGTATGACAAGCCATTTTGAATTTCATGTTTCAACCTCTCAAACTATATTTCCATATTCAATAAACCATTAATAGGTCATTTAAGTCTCAAAAAACATCAAAATGTTCATTATATATAATGAATCTCGTCATAGAGTCTCAAACCCTTCACTTCCCCTAGCACACCTAGAACAAGTAAACTACCTTAAGAGATAGTCATGATGAACATGACTTCCCACACCTATAGGGACACTTCCTTGAAATTATAATGAATTTTGATGATCCTCATAAATATTTATCTCAACTCAAATCACAAATATACATAGATCAAATGACAAATATATACCAAACTGATTAAACTTTGAACCTCACTCTTTCACTATCTTCACTCACATAGATAGGTCACTTTGAGAGCACTTTCTTGCCTATATGTGATCATCTTACAAAAATTTATAAAAAAATTAATATTATGTATATGTATTTAAAAAATACCCCAAGCAATTTAAACCATTCCTAATCCTCTACAACCAATCCCTAAACACTTTCTCACTTTGACTGGTTTTTCTCACTGTTATCACTCTTAGCCAGTTTAGCGATAGGTCAACTTTATTGACAAAAATAGTTGATATATAATCCATATATTATCAAAAAAACACCATGGAAATAAATAATTAGTATTGACCTTCAAACTCCATTGATTATATAATCTTGACTTGGTCAACGCTGCATATAACATCAAATTATTCAAAAATAAGTGTTTTTTTGTAGGTTATACTCATTACCTTGACAAACCACTACCACCTAGAGATTAATAGAGGATTAACCTACATGATAAAAACATAAAAATTACCTTAAAAATCCATTTTGAGCACTTTATATCAATATCTCTCTAATTGGGTCACTATGAGGGTTTTGAGAGGGTTTTAGACCAGTTCTGGTGTTAGCAATTATTCATATAGTATTGCTCCTTAAATTCCAAAATAATGCTTGGAGATGTAATATAGTACCCTTACCCATATATCTTAAAATAATTAGGATATAATTTAAATTTTACACATGCCAATGAGCATCAACAGTTCCTTCTTAGGCTCTCATCTCTTTATTCTGCACACATAGAAGACCTTCAAATGTGATTTCTTACTTTATCCTCCAATCCATGACCTCAAAATTGGTTAAAATTCTTGATATAAACTATCAAACCTCACTCCTTTCTCATATGTTCTTAAACACCTTGGAAATTCATCTTGACCCTTCATTAGACCACACTAGGTCTTCATGCACGTTTGGTCTTGAACTACCAGTCATATTCTGGGACTTGCATATGACTTGAAACCTCTTTAATTGATCTCAAAAAATTATCTACATGTCATATGACATCATATCAAGCTCACAAGATTCCATCCATCAAATCCCAAGTCTCATACTCTTCATCTTAACAAGCTACCAAGCCTGTGCCTTCACACTAGGTCTCTCATGCAAGGACTGAGCCTCAATACCTAACCTTGGAGTTATTATAAAGGATAATTTACCTTATTCACATGTTAAAACATTTATAACATCATCTCATATTTTATGCCATTTTTTTTACAACTTTAAGCTCACGCATACTTATATCATCATCACCATGCCTCTAGTCTAATCACATAGACCTACTAGGTACCATACCTCTTAGAGACCTTCCTATCACTGTAGATGCATTCCATAATGAATCCTCATGCCATGTTATTTTAAATTAAATCCAAAAACAACTAACAAGTCTTAGCTTATTATGCTTCATAAGACATTCCATTGGATCACCATACCTCACACTAACATGCTCAAATAGTCAACCTCATCCTCAGAATTTTTTTGACATCAATGACATGCTTAATCATAGGAAATAAATGACAACTTAAAAAAATCTCCCCCTTTGTCATTGATGATAAACCACATTTATGTAAAGCCACATATGAACTGATCCAAACAACTTCTCCATCAATCTGATCTATCTCCCCTTTTGACATTAATGATAAAGGGTCTATTGAACTACTACCTTGTGTTTTCACTCTAAATCAACAAAGCTAATAGAGAAAAATAATCAAATGCTAACTTTAGAGTTATTAAACTGATGTCTCTCAACTTGACATGTTTCTCATCATCTTGACATGTGACTATCATGACTCTAAAAATATTCCTTATAGCTCATCATCTGCTCTTGATCTTTCCTAAGTCCATTCATCTCTTTATCTGATCTTACCACCTGATCCTTGGACCTATTTACTCATAGAGATCACAACATATGCACCTCAACTAAATTTTCACTACCAATTGTTCACAAGTTCCCCCTATCACCATGCTTATTTATATTTCCTTATCCTTGATCTGAGATTTTGAACTATTATTTTGATCTTACTATACCATCATCATATGAAAATACCTTAAGGCATCATTAATAAATGCCCCCTATGTCTATGCTTACTTATCAAGCCATCTGAGTAATATCCCCCTAACTCCATGCTCCACCTAGATCATGTTATCTAAAACTAAAAATCAACTTTTTACAATAAATGTAACTCATTTACTCACCCTATGTAAGATCCACATGTCTCAAATAGAGTCCTCAATTTATTAAGGCTTGACTTGGCTCATAACACTTTTCAACAAATCATCTTAACCAAATAGGTCTACATACAACTTTATAAGCATTGATTCTATAAGAAAAATATTATTTCTTTATCTGGGCATACTCTTCAATAGATATATTTCACCCATATATCTTTTTTATGGTCAATAAAACCATCATATCTTGGACAAGCTCATAGCACCCTTATTGGTGCATTATACCTACTAAGTCAACCACTCATAGTGAAGGACTACCATGATCTTCTTACTTTGATAGCATTGGTCTTGTAGGCCAATATTCAATTCTCACTTTACTAGTACTGTCTTTGCTTCTTAGACAACAATCTCACACATGCATTACAAGCATGATATCTAGCAACAACTAAAGAATGAACTCCCTTTTTAACAAGGCATATTTTTAGTAGTGTCAACCATCTTGTTCATGATATAACTGAAACCAATATTTCATACTTAAAAAAACTCATTGAGATACCTCACCTTGACATGCACATAAGAATCTTACCATGTCTGTAAAATCTTATTGTTCTTTCAGACCAATTTAAAAGCTTATATGCCTTCTTGAAGCTTATGATTAATCTAAATGGCTACCCCTTTATTCTTGATACCATTATAAGGACACACATAAATTTCACACTTTAATCTTGTCTGAATTGAACAAATGACAACACTAGATGTTACCCGACTTAGAATTATTTTAAACAAGGTCAAGGTCTCCCCCTTTGACCTCATACTATGTGCATACTATTGATCTCTTTTTGATCACTTGAACCAAATTTAACAAGCATATGAAGATATAAATTTTGAACATATACATAGATCTACCTGCCTTTAGGAAACTCACTCAAACTAAATCCTTTTAATGAGACTCCATAAATACCTATTTTCATTAGGCATATTCTTCTTAACACCATCTAAATTGGCATTGTTCCAAAATAAACAATCTAGACTATCTCAATGCATAGCAACCTTTCCTCTTATTTTAGATCAATTTTCACATGCCAAATTACCAGTTAGGTCTATGAAACCTCATTCACTATGTTCTACATACCTTGATAAGCCATCACTCACTTATTTGTATGAATAATTCCTATATGATGCCTAGATAGAGATGCCCCTTCTCACGGAGCTCTAGAACAATGAAGCACCCCAGTCCATGTCATAGGACTGAATATTCTTCTATAGATTCTTGTTTGGTTTGATACTCTCTTTTGACTCAATGATGTAGGTGCATTTTAGGGGGTATTATTAAATTATTCTATTTTTCATACTTTTAAATTTTAAAATTATTATGTATGTTAAAAAAAATTAAAAAGGGTAGAAATTAAAATTTAGTCGGGTATCAGGTTGGCAATAGTTGTAAAGAATCTAGAATGTTTGTAAAGGCAAGTTGTGTAGATAGTGTTAAGTTAATAAATAATCCCAAATAATCCATATATGGAAGTCTAAGTTTGGTGTTACTTCCTTGATGAACCAATAAGTTTCATCCCAGACAAAAAAGGGAAAAGGTCAGTATAAATTTTAAAAGTGTATTATTTTGTTGGGTTAGTTGAGTGTGTTTTTGAAATATATATTATTTAAGATATTTAATAATATTGTGTGTAAGTGTATTATTTTCCTTTGAGCTCAAGTTTGATTACGAGAAAAAAAAGGAAGAACTCCATATCCCATTAAAGAAAGAGTGATAGTCAATGTAAGGATATGGTTAGTCTCTATTTTGTATAATTCAAGGAATGTTGCATTGACCTGGTACTTTTTTTATATACATACATTTTTCTCTATTATGAGTGGTACCAAACTATTTTAGGTGACTTTCATGTTATAAAATTGATATTTTATAATAAAAAAATAAAGAGACTATAAATTGACATAATAGAATGGTACAATTGGTTATTGGAATCTTTTGATTGCAATAGTAATCTAAATAAAGATTTTATAAAAT
Source organism: Torreya grandis (assembly GCA_037957365.1). Classification (NCBI taxonomy): domain Eukaryota; kingdom Viridiplantae; phylum Streptophyta; class Pinopsida; order Cupressales; family Taxaceae; genus Torreya; species Torreya grandis. The sequence goes on from JARHVA010000138.1 coordinate 2,682,393, forward strand.
CAATGAGGACTGGGCATCGACTAGCACCAGTAAAGGTGCTAAAATGGCAAATTAAAGAGTAAAGAGAATATAAAGTTAACCATATTTTTCATTGATTATACAAGTGAGAATGTGGTAATTGGACGACCTATTGTGTTTGGCATGGCAATCTAGAGGCATCAATTTGTAAAATAAAGGAGAATATTTGAAATTTAATTATACCATTTCATAGTTTTCCATTTGAAGACCTGCACCTACTTTATTCTCAACATCTAAAAATATTAACACCACAGCTGGGTGAGTTATCTCTACAAATCTCAGGCGTACCATAGTGTGTGGCATCATAATTGGGGTAGATGGACTCAACAAAGAAAAGAATATTAATTTAAATTTGTATGTTGTATTTCATAAAGAGGGTAAAATATTTAAGTTCAAATATGATATTTTAAATTATTTTATCATTCAAATTATATTTAATGGTTGGGTCAATCTCTGATATGGTTCTAAAGAAGCTTCCATAAAAAGAAAAGAAAGGGAATCGACTCATTAAGTCCTCCATGAGAAATTTAATATTTACCAAGGATTACATAGAGGTCATTCTCCATACTACAATCCATGTAAATTATATTGTCACTATAGAGAAAGAAATAGAATTATAAATTCATATTTAAATTGAAGAGGATTTAAAGCTTTGCTTTGCATTCTCTAGAGTAATGGTGAAGGTTTTATTTTCTCTAGAGGTTTCATTTTTTAATAAATAATCACATTTTTTCTAGAGAATGCAAAACAAAGTTTGATCTAATAATTTTTTTCTAAGAAATTTGGTATCACTCAATGTCCTCAACATCCTTTCTTTTGATTTCCACATTCTCTTGACTAGTGTGATTAGCATTGATTACCTTTGGTCTCCATAGCCAAGTAGGACCCTTCTTATTCATTTTAGGGAAAGATCTATCAATATGCCCCATGTTATGACAACTATAGCAGGCCATGTTATCCATACCTCTTGCTGACCAAATGCTCTTTCTTTTATAATCTCTCACTCTATGACTAAAATGATTACATGCAAAGTAATGACCATGAAATTAACTTCCATACCTTATATCATTTAGTTGTCTACTATATCTTTTGACCTTCTTTTCATTCTTCTTGGTTGTAGTTGTCTCTTTATCTTTCTCAACCTTACTCATCTTGTCTATGATCTTCTCATGCTCAATATTCAAAGTACTTAGCTTAGTCTTCAAATTGAAACATTCCTCCTCTTTTGAACTTTGACATGCCTGTGAATTCTTTAGTTTATTCTTGAGATCCTTGATGATCATCTTATCGTCTTTAACCACTTCAACAATTTCCTCAAACTTAGTTTGAAGATGACTCATCTCTACTTCACATTCTATAAGAGACTTGGCATATTCTTTAAGATTATTAAGGATCATCTCATGTTCATCACCCTTGGATTTTTTGTTACTCCTCCTTGTCTCAATAAGACTAATCTTTTTCTTTAATACCTTTAACCATGGATCTCAACTCTTGATTCTCTTTCCTTAGCTGCTTAGCCATCTTGTGCTTCTAGGATCACCTTAAAGCTATCAATACTCCTTCAAAGGACCTGATCTAATACCAATTTTTGGAATAAAAACCACTTGGGGGGTGAATAAATGTTTAAACATTTATTTCAAATCCATACTTCATCCATTAACCTTTCAAACCAATCTAGTAAACAAGCAATGAATAGATAAGTAATCATATAGACAAAAATAAAGATATCAACACATGAACACCATATTTATGTGGGAAACCTCATGGGGGATAAAAATAATTGTCACACCACTTGAAATATTATCCTATAAGCAATGAAACAACATTTAGTGAGGCACCAACCCTTCACTGGTAAGGCACCAACCTAACTAGTCCTTTAGCAAGCTCCAACTTGCAATGAGTCTCTAACCCATTAATTGAATTAGAAACAACCCAAACACTTAAAGGAAACTTATATAATCTCCAACCTTCAATCCATCTCTAATTAACTTCTTTACTAAGCACCAACCCAACCAAGATAAGCTTGATCACCTTCACAATAACTTGTTGCTCAAATAATAGATTGTGATCTCTTCTTCAGCTCTCTCTCTCTCTTCTCTATCTAAGTTCCTCTCTATTTCATACACCTATAACACTCCTATTATGAATATAATAATGGTATCTCACCTCATTTATCTTAATTTAACCTTCTACCCCTTTCAAACATCTTTCTAGGCTCACTCGCTCAACATGCCTCTTCTACGTTCATTAGGTCCATTTACCTTATCATCCACCTGCATAAGATATGTTATATGTTCATCATTATTTATTTCCTATTTTTATGGTCCTAAATTACCTACTTCTTCTCATCCAAGATCTCTTTTATTCACTTTAATATTCAAATCTCTAACTAGCTCAAATAGGCTAATTAGGCCTTGATTATAAACTCAACACTTGATTTCACCCATTTTGGTCAGCCAAGGACCGTAACACACTTGGATAAATATTTAAATGTGTCCTCATAAATTTTTAATATAAGAAACAATCACACCCTATGTCTTTCATACCCCTTAAGGGCCAAAACCTTCATTATATTGGAACACATGTTAAGCACATGTTACACTTGAATTATATTGGAACACCTTTAGCCACAAAAAATGATTTAAACACTTCAAATATGTATTTAATATACCATTTATAAAATTATCATAGCTCCATGCCACCTTTTAGTCCAATTCATCACTTGAACCATGCCATTAGGCCTACTCACCATTAGCCTTTTATACACGAGAAAAGTATATCTCATAAAAATGAAGTATATAATCAATTTTCTCAAACAAACATATGATAAAATAAAATTAAAATATAATTTGTTATTTTATGGTCATAAATATGCTCATTGGACATCACCAAACAGGGCAAAAGGCCTCAAACTCACTCTTGAAACATGACCATTCAAAATGATCAAGCACTACCAAAGTATAGTCAATAATATTTGATGATTAACAAATACCTATGCACTTTCAAATAATAAAAAATCATGAATTATATCATATTTCATCTACACAACATCATCATATGATTTTTACTCTTATATATTATGCAAAATAGCTCAAAAACATCTTTCTTACCAACACATAGAAAATGGTTAGATACCTTGAAAACATAGTTTTGAGGAATACTATTTTTAGCTCATGTAAGGATACTTTAAACACTTATTATTCACCTTAATAGTTTCTATAATACCTATATATTAACCTTATATATATATATATATATATATATATATATATATATATATATATATATATATATATATATATATATATATATATATATATATATATATATATATATATATATACATCAATCTCTAGTGTCAATTATTGGTCTTACAGACCAATTTCTCAAGCCACTCTCTCACAGTCCTCAAATAGTATGATAAGCCATTTTGGCTTTCATGTTTCAACATCTCACATTGTCTTTACATCTTATCATAGAGTCTCAAACCCTTCACTTTACATAGCACACCTAGAACAATCAAACTACCTTAAGAGCTAGTCATGGTGAACATGACTTCCCACACCTGTAGGGACACTTCATTAAATTTATAATGAATTTGGATGATCCTAAAACATATTTATCTCAAATACAATCACAAATATATATATTTCAAATTAAAAATATATACCAAGCTAATCAAACTTTGAACCTCAATCTTTCAATGTATTCACTCACACAGACAAGTCACTTTGAGATCACTCTCTTGCTTGAATGTGATCATATTAAAAATTTATAAACCAAGGTAATATTAGGTATAGGTATTTAAAAAATACCCTAATAAATTATAATGATTCCTAATCCCCTACAACCAATCCCTAAACACTTTCTCACTCTAACTGGTTTTTCTCATTGTTCTCACTCTTAGACAGTTTAACAATAGGTCAAATTGATTGACTAAAATAGTTGACACAAAGGATATATCTTCTCAAAAAATCACCATGGACATAAATAATTAGTCTTGACCTTCAAACTTCATTGATTATGCAATCTTGACCTGGTCAACCCTACCTATAACATCAAATTCTTTGGAAACAAGGGTTTTTCTATAGGTTTTGCTCATTGACCTGATAAACCAATACCACATAGAGATGACTAGAAGAGTAATATACATTATACAAACATAAAAATTTCCTTACCAATCCATTATGGTCACTTTCTATTAAGATCTCTCCAATCAGATCACTATGAGGGTTTTGAGAGGGTTTAGACCAGTTCTGGTGTTAGCAATTATTCATACAATGCTGCCCCTAAAATTCCAAACTAATGGTTGGAGATGTAATATAATACCCTTACCAATCTCTCCTAAAATACTCAAGACACCATGAAAATTTTACACATGCCAATGAGCATCAACAGTTCCTTTTTAGGCTCTCATTTATTTATTATGCATACATAGAAGACCTTAAAACATAATTTCTCTCTTTCTCCTCCAATCCATGACCTTAGACATGATAAAAATTATTTAAATAAACTTTAAAACCTCAATACATGCTCATATGTGCTTAAACACCTTGGAAATTCATCTAGACCCTTCATTAGACCACACTAGGTCTTTATGCACGTTTGGTCTTGAATTACCAGCCATATTTTAGAACTTGAATATGCCTTGAAACCTCTTTCATTGATCTAGAAAACTTATATAAATGTCATATGACATTATACCAGGCTCACAAGCTTCCATCCATCAAATCCAAAGTCTCATACTCCTCATCTTAACAAGCTACCAAACTTTTGCCTTCACACTAGGTCTCTCATACAAAGATTAAGCCTTAATACCTGACCTTGAATTTCTTCTAAAGGCTTCTTTACCTTATGCACATATTGGAACATTATCCAACATCCTCTCATATTATCTACCATTTTTTTCACAACTTCAAGCTCATACATACTTATATCATCATCACCATACCTCTAGTCTAATCACATAGACCTACTAGGTACCATACCTCTTGGAGATCTTATTGCCATTATAGATGCATTATATAATACATTATCATGCCATGTTATGCTCAACTAAAGCCAAAAATAACTCAAAATTATTATCTTACTATGCTTCGTATGATATACCATTGGATCACCATATCTCACACTAGCAGGCTCAAACAGTCAACCTCATCCTTAGGCTTATTTTGACATCAATGACAAGATTAAGCGCATGACATCAATGACAAATTGAAACATAATCTTCCTAAGTATCTAGGTGTTAATAATGTATTTGAACATGTTCATAAGTGTGAAATCATTTAGTGGGTATGGGGCATAATTTCAACTAAGTAGAAGGAAACTTAGTTTTCCACTATTCTACTGAATCACGTGAATAAATGGTATAAGAATTTTGATCCTCAACAAGATGTTATAAACTATGAGTTATTAAAAACTAATTTTCTTGAATAATTTGACATTCCCAAGTTTAATAAATTATTTTTTCTTTAAAATATATTAATTACGATATCACTGAGAGTGTGTACGCTTATGATGCTCACTTCAAAAACCTTCTTTCCAAGTTATCAGTTGAAATCAATCCAATGCAACATGCTTAATGGTTTTTAGGAGATTTATTACTTCCTTTTCAATGAGCCTTATCCCATAATACCTTCATTGATCTGTGTGAAGCATTAAAATCTTCCCTCCATGTAAAGCTATGGGAAGTATAGACACAAGAATCAACCCCTTTATGAATGCCCAAATTTTTTTCATGGCTTCTTAACTATAGAATCTAACAGCCAATAATTCTCATAACACTTTTAGTGGCCTATGTTGTGTTGACTCTGAAGTAGAGGGTCATAATAGGAATAATTATCCATGAAGTAATGTTCATTTAATGTTAAAATAGTCCTATGAAATCTACAAGGAAGACCATGATTTATAAAGATTTCCTTTACTTTAGCATGCCACCCAAGAGTAAGTTCCACTATATTATAAGATATGTGATGCATATACCTATGATACTAAATACTGCCAGGTCATCAATGAGATTCATGAAGCATGTGCATGAGGTACTTATCAGTCTTTTATATCTAACACATATAAAATTGGTAGAGTCAATATTTCAGAGGTCGAGGGCATGGCAATGGATGAGGAAGTGGTCACTTTCCACATAGGACATGTTATAAGTGTGGATCTTTAGACCACTACTAGTGTGATTTCATGATCTACCCAATTGTGCCTTTTGTAAATATGAGCATCAATTATAATAATACCCAGACTTGTATGTTACTACTACCAAAGAATGGAATGAGAAGGGTTTTGAAATGATAAGTTTTACTAAAACTTTAACTACTCAATGGAAACTACACCCTACCACTCCACTAGCTAGACCCAAGATAAATATCACTACTCGAAGTGGATCTCATTCTCAACTTATTACTTCAAATCCACATGATAAAAAGATTCAACATGAAGAACCTAATTCACAACACTATCTAGATGCCCAATGTCAAAAATAGGAGTTACATAACGTTATAGCCTTAGAATGGGAGTTGAAAAGAGAAATTGAGTTCTTGAAAGATAAGGATGTTACTATGCATACCTAAATACAAAAATTTATGGTACCTGTTATCCCCTAACATCATCTACTAACATTTATCTATTAAATGGCTTTTCTTTGAAAGACCATTACTCCATTTACTACGTCCACTCACAATACCCTTTCAAAGAGGGGAAAAATGTATGCATCTAAAATCACTCGGTTACAGTATTGTCACTAATATTCCTATTAGTAGAAACTAATTCTACTCATCTCATTTATTCTAATTAATCACCCCTTCCTAGTCAATTTATCTAATATCCCCCTTCTATTATAATTCATATACTAAACTTATCTCATCCCTACCAATTAATTAATCTATCCCAAATCCCCATTATCCCATCCTAATCCTATTTATTATTATTTGGGAAAATAAAATTCTCATAACCCTACCTAACCACCTAAACTAGACTATCCCTAGGCTCTCCTACACCCCTAGTCCCTAATCATCTACCTAATCCCTATCTAACCCATCCCTAAGACTAACTAATCCCTAAGAGGATTTTATAATTGGAGGATTCTAGAATCCTTTCTATTCTTACCCTCCTCTCTAGAAGCCTCTAAATCTAGAGGCTTATAAGGAATTTAAAATTCCTTGGATCATCCTCATCCCTTGATTTCCTCCACCCAACTTCAAATCTCCACTATTGATCTCTCCTTCCAAAATCTAATTAAACAACTCAATTCCTCCATATAAGGCCATCTTGGAAAATCATAAAGCCTCCATGTCCAACTATAATCTCCATAGCAAATCCATGCCAATCTAATCTTTCATCAACAATCCTTTGATCCAGCAACCATGTCAAAAATCTAAGTTAAGGTAATTCATATCCCAATCCTTTTATTTTAATTATATTTAATCATGATGTAAAGCATTTATCCTTAGAATTTTAATGTTGTTTTGAATTTTGAATTCATTATTTGGAATTAGGTTCTAATGGTTCTATCACTTTACCTAGCAGTTTAATCTTTGGGTTTGATGTACATTGTTAAATCCATATAGAGCTCAAATTTCATCTACACTTGCAAACACAGGGTATGATAAATTTTTTGAGTTGTACAAGTTATTCCTTAGTGAAGACATCATCTCCTTCCTAAATATTTGATTACAACAACAAATGATAAATTATTCATAGGATCATCATGTGAACCATGTGCATATACAAGAGATTCATATCGAACTAAATACAAAATGGGGCAAAGAGGTCTTTGTAAATGCATCCATTTATGGCTAGATGATCCATGATATATTGGTGGACACTAGAATGAAGGTTAATGTTCTAATAAAGGATGCCTAAAAAAAGGGGGTAGCCCCACTTTGCAACCTTCCCTACATGTTTTATTTATGGCCAATAAGACTTGCACATTTCCTATAGGTGATTTTAAATATTCCATAATTAACATCTTGGGTGTCACATTTAAGGGTGATTTTGAATAGTTTGAGATTGTTGAAGTTGATGACTTTCCTACTTTATTGGGTAGACCTTGGTTCTATGTTAAAAATGTTGGCTTGTATTTCAATAAGAGTTAATAAGATTTGAGACTGATACTCAGCATGTGGTCATACCTATAAATAATGACCAAGACCCTCCTTTTGTATAAACTATCAATGTTGATGAGGATATCAAAACATTATAACATCACTACCCAAGGGATTGAACATGTAGATCCTACTCTGATGGCATATTATAATGAGAAGATGAGTAGTCCATTTCAGACATTACAAGTATTGCTAGCGACCAATGGACTTAATGAGCATATGATATTACAAGGCATGTTTGTGGTGTCTTTTATATCTACCTAATTTCCTCCCCTAAGTTAGCTATGTTCCACAAAAAATTTCACATCATTGGTCTACCACCCTTGAAGTTGAAACATTCACCTAGGTTCCATGGTCAAATTGAGGTCAAGAATTATTTGAAGTAATTATAAGACTATTATGTTAATGAAGGTGAACATTTATGTCTACTTAAATTTTTGTTTCAAGGAATAACTGCTTGATGGTGTTCTACTCATCGATATTAATTGTAGACATGAGAATGAGCATGTGTCACTTTGCACTATCAATCCCACCATGGTAACCGTGTTTATACCACCTTGAGTTATGATGGTGTTGCTTCTTTAGAAGATCATCTAAAAATATATGAAAGCCTTTAGAACACTGAATAAATATTTTTACCATAATCCTTATGGCTTCATGAATTTTATGGTAATCTACACACCTAAACTAGGTTGTGGTACATCCATCAAGAAAACCATTTGGGAATGAATACCTGAAATCATATCACACGTGGTATGTTTTCAACATTTTCATTTTCTTCTCCATGGACTGATTTACATATCTCTTTGGAAGTAATCCATCAAGTAGTATTAAGAGATCATACACTAGTTGAAGACCACATACGTCACATACATGGCATACTTGAGGACAACTTGGCCATATTTCAAGAACATAATACTCCTACCTTGGCTCTATTAGATTTTAACTCTCAATTTCAATATGCATATCAAGAACAAATACATAAGGGAAAGTAAAAGGTCATGTATTAAGTTGATGAGGGTACCAATTCTAATCTATCAAAACCAACATTCAATCATTTACATCTTCATATAGATTATGGGGTGCATGACATCAGAGATAGTATGTAGTTTGAGTAGAAACCATATTCTTCACTACTCCAAATAGTTTAGCATAATATTGGGATGGAGGATGTGCCTAAAATAGCCACTGTGGGAAATTACTACGTTGATATTGAGTTAACCAAAAAATTGAACTCTTATATGAATTTTCAAGACATTTTCCCACACAACTACATATAAATGAAGGGATTGCATCCATCATTGGGAAATATTCATATCAAGTTGGTAGAATGAGCTCAACTAGTGAGGAAATGACCATATCAGATGGATCCTAATCTATGCACTAGAGTTAAAGAATAAATTGATAGTATGTTGCATGTTGGAGTTGTTATTCCCATATATGAATCTGAGTTGATTAGTCCTATGGTGATTAGCATCAAAAAATATGGTTGAATTCATATTTGCATGGATTATAGGAAACTCAATGATGTGTGTGTCATTGACCCTTTCTCAATGCCATTCATGGAGGAAGTTTTGGAAGGTGTTTTTGTATGTGAGATCTACACTTTCACTGATGGTTTTTCTATCTATCACCAAGTGCAAATTACTGAGGAAGATAAGGCAAAAACAACCTTTGCAACTTAATGGAGTTTTTTTGTGTATAATTTTATGTCATTTGGCTTTAAAAATGCATCAGTAGTGTTCTTGTGCATTGTAGTGGAAGCCTTCAAGTATGTATTCCATACTTTCATTTAGGTGTACCTTGATGAATGGATCGTGTATGATTTAGTGCAAAACCACTATGATAATTTGTGCCTCATGCTTGAGCACTGTCATCAAATTTAAATCTCTTTAAATCTTAAAAAGTGTATCTTTGTCATATAATTTATAATCATATTGGGACACATCATTTGTTGGGATGGATTACTGGTGGATCTAGCCAAGATTGCGATCATTGTCTAACTTCCATCTTAAACCAATCAAAATGAGTTTACAACCTTCTTGGGTCACACTGGATACTATCGTAAGTTCATTTTGGGTTATGCTAACAAAGTAACTTTGATGGAAGAATTACTCAAACAAAATGTGTTGATAGCAGTTCAGTGGAAAGAATGAAAGAATGATAAACAAGCATATTTACACACAAAACATTAAATGATTGAAAATAATTATAAATGGAGAAGAATACTAAACAAATACATAAAGAGACCATAAATGATAAATATTTATTTGGTAATGGCCTGAATTGCTTCGTTTCATACACTTGTCTATACAGGCTTTTCAAAAGAATCATCACATTCTATTTTGCTTCTTCCTCTCTAATGAATCTTCATCTCCTCCTTGACACATCACATCTCTATTTTTTCATTTTTATTAAAATTAATATCAAATAGGATTAAATATCCTTGCCCTTTACCCATGCTAACACTCACTCTGACTTAAAAAGGTGTCTTTCCATGAGACACACAAAGATTTAAAAAATCAAGTTTTTATAATTCCACTCCATTAAAAATGTATTTGGGGACATATAAATTACTTTTATTCCTACTCTCTACAATCTTGCATGTTGGAGATAGCTTCCTACATCTCTAATCTTCCTACTCTAAAACCCCCATGTACATTTATAACTTTACAAAATTATAAATGCTTGACATGGAAATTTATTGAATTACATCATGAAATTTGAACCATTATGTTAGCAAGGATAAAGTGTCATTATATTTTATTCATTGGAAAGGCCAGTTTGAATTTGAATTTTTACAACCACCATGAATTGCCTTTAGAGGATTGAGGGCTTGTAGAGGAACATTGATACCAATCCACTTGTCTTAAGAATAATAAATAATTTTACCTTTTCAATTTCAAGAGCTATATCTCTAATGAATTTTTGCATCATCAAAACCACAACCTGATCTCGATTGTATGCTTCCAATTTTAGTGTTTGGTGCTAATATTTATGCTTATCTCATGTAAACTTATTGTTTAGTGCTAAACATATCACATCATCATCCACATTAGCTATTACCATTACTGCCTGCATGGTATCCATTGGCCTAGTCACCATGTCCGAATGAATATTAACAAATCTACTTGCAAATTTTTGGCCCAAAACATCACCATTTGATAGAACTTCCTCACTCGAATTTATATCCTTGGCTTTTGTTAAATTACAATAAAAAAGAAAAGAATTGAGAGAAATTATTGGATACATTATATTTAATTAAATAAAGTAGCATATAAGACTCGCAGATGTTCCCCTAGAATAAAAATTGGTGCACAATGCCAAAACTCATCACGTAAATGAAATTGGGATTCAAACCCATGATGTACAAGGTCAAATGAATGGCAAAGATAATAAAATAATTGGATAAATGAAATTGGGATTCATTTTAAAAGTATATGGTTTCACATCTACATCTGCATTTGATTGGTCATCCCGTGGTGTAAGTAATTAAAGACAAAATATGATTAAAACTATTGAAATTGTAAAACCAAAGTAGTAAATCAAATCCTTCCAAGGATCAACAAAAATAACTTGATTTTTTAATATAATTCTCAAATACTATAGGCTCTTCCACTTTTTCATACCTTAGTTGTCTAAAACATGCAAATCCTTGACCTGTTTTGATCATGCTGAGATTTTGTGTGGATGATGGATGCTTCTTGAAGCAACAACCTTCAAACTAGAACTTATAGTGAGCCTATTTATCAAACCACTTTTATACCAAATTAATCATGTTATTTTTAGCAACATCCACACAAAAAATCTTCTTCTATGCTAAATACAATCAATGGAAATAATAAAACCAACATGCCACCTTGTACACCAAATTTAGGTACTTCCTATTCTCTTAAATCCATCCCTCAGATTCTTATTCAACATAGAACTTACCCTTTTCATTTACCATCAAATCTTCTTTGCATGGAGTGGGCTCAAATCAACATAGGGAGCCACACCATTATCGATAATAGTTTAGAGGTAAGAATGAAAGAATGGTAAATAAATAGATTTGCACACAAAACATTAATGACTAGAAATAATGATAAATTGAGAATAATACTAAACAAATAGAGAAAGAGACCATAAAATATAAATCATTATTTGATAATGGCCTAAATTAATTTTTTCCCATATAAAGGATTTTTAAAAGACTCATCATATTTTATTTTGACTCATCCTCTTTAATGACTCTTCATCTCCTCCTTAACAACTCACATCTTTATTTTTTCCATTTTATTACAATTAATATCAAATAGGATAAAATATCCTTTCCCTTTACCCATGCTAATATAATGTTTTATTCCTATGGACTATTACACACCATAACACATTTGAGACTTTGAAGGAAAATTTGGTGACTGACCCATTTTGTAGTTCTTGGACTGGACATAACCCTTCATGTTCATGTCAAGACTTTGAGCATGGTATTGGGCACCATCCTTATAGAACCTAGTGAAGGAAAACTTGATCATCCCATTCACTTTTATAGTCTAAAGCTCACACCAGTTGAAATAAACTACTCTACTACAAACCATGAGGCCATGTCCATGGTTTAGGCACTTCAAAATTTTCACCAGTACGTTGGCCACTCCATTTATCTTATATATAGATCATGAAACACTCAAGTTTTGGTTAATAATTCATTGTTACATAGATGCATTTGTTGATGTATTATCCTATTTTAGGATTTTTAGTTCTTTATGATCGTGAAACCAAAAAAAATAAATTTTGGCCCAGACCAAATATCATGCATTTAACCTAGTGAACTAGCATACATAATAGAATATGATTTACCTAATTTTAAAATATTCCAATTTATGCACACGCCTGAAGAATTGTAAAAATTATTTCTTTTTCAGCACCAAGTCACCTTATCACCCAAGAGAAGTAACTAGTTGTTCACACTACCCCCTTCTAACTTATTGGAGGAGACCTATACAAGTTGGGACATGATGAGTTATTAGGAAGGTGTGTAACATAGCACAATCATGGTGAATTACTTTATAAATTCCATGAGGGTGTTGTGGGAGGACATTATGTTGGTGATATAATAGGTTCTACTAGCTAGGTCAAGGTGACAAACATTATTCAAGGATTTCAAAGCCTATGCATGGTAATGTAATATCTATCAGCACATAGGTAAACCAAATCATCAAGATGCCATGCCCCTTCATCTGGTGTTTTCTCATGATCCATTTTTAATATGGGCTATTTATTTTGTTGGACCCATTCAACCTGCTACAAGATAGACTAACATGTGTTATATCATTAATGTCATGGATTATCTCACATGATGGGCTAAAGTAGCACCTACACGAGATTATATTGTTACTACCACTACTATATTTCTATGGGAACATATCATCACATGATATGGATGCCCATTAATTCTAATCAGTGATCATGGAAATCACTTTATCAATGTAACATTGTGATCCTCTTTGTTGAATTCATGATTTCACACCATAAGACCACACCATATCACCCTCAATCCAAAGGTACATCTGAAACCTTCAATAAAGTCTTTGATAATACACTTACTAAAATTTTTATTATTGGTCACATTGATTGGGATGATCATGTTTTATCATTATTATGGGCTTATCAAATTACATATAAAATGTTGAACAAAAGTACTCCCTTTAACCTTGTCTTTGGCATCAAAGTAGTCATACAAGTGGAATTATTTATACTTTTCATGTTTATTACATGTGCTAGTAGATTATAGAGAGAGAGAATACTAGAGAGGAAGTTATATTTAATTATATTTTTAATCTTTCATTGATCATTAGTAATCTATGGTGTATGACTGACTGTAATTTTCAAATGGAATCAATTGAATCACTATTTTTATCTACAAATTCTAAAATATGTGTCAATTTTTTGCTATGGTGTTAATTATAAGTATTTGGAATATATGGAGTGAATAACATGGTTAATCATCATATGATTTTTATAGTAATGAGAACTGAATGTAACTAACCCAAGTACCTAAGTGTAGAAGAGTTAAGTTTATCCACCACCATGTGGTAGAATCAATAGGAATCATTGTTTGTTGTGTGCTTTAGGTGAATATGTGAGGTAAATATACATGTGATATGATAATTCACTATCTTATTGGTTTCCTCATTTACTTTATGCATGTGACTAGTATTTACTCAAGTAAAACTAAAGATAAGGCCCAACATTATGGTTCTATTGTCAAGATGAAGATGAAGAAGATTCCCTAAAGGCTCAACTAAATGCTTTAGTTTAGTTGGATGAAACACATATTCTTTCAAACTAGAGTCATAGGGTTGAGAAGTAAAAAAATATTTTCATGATCAACATATCAAAATAAACATTTTTCATCCTAGTATACATGTATTGGTCTATGATTCGAAGTTTGTGGCCATCCAAGAAGACTAAGGATTTGGTGGAATGGTTCATTTATTATTAATGATATCTTCCCAATAGGTAATTTCAAGTTAAAAAGGTTATATTTCCAATTCCTTCCAATCCATTTTAATGGTAGTTGTCTCTGGCCCTACCATTCTATGTAACACTTTTAAGCTCCGTAAATAAGGTTTATGCCAATAGTTTAGCTTACGACTTAATTTTTTTTTTAAATAATCTTATCATTGGTTGAATTCCTTTTATAATGTTTAATATAAAATATTTGGTTCTCTCTTATATCTTTAACTCTACCATTTATCATTATTAACTTCTTGATAAATGTATTTCACTATGTTATGTCATGAAGGACCACACACATCTTTTAGTGTGCGGTAAGTTTAAATATGGATTGTTGAGAAGTGTTCTCATTAATTTCAATATTTATGTCATTCTATTTCAAGGTTTATATAATTTATTTCAAGGTGCATTTGGTAAAGATGCATGGTGAGTGATCTACAAAGTATGAGCTTGTGTGTCTGATGTGACAAGGAAGCCATATGATAAGAGAGAATTTGAAGGCAACCTAATGTCTCTCTATTGATATATAATTTTAATAAAACCTAATGATTCTTATAAATTTTATTTCAATAATCAATTCAAGGTAAGCATGATTGAGTATTAGTCCTTAAGTACAAAGTGTCTTGAGAAGCCTAGTCATAAAAAGCATAGTCATATCATGAGCATTTTCATGATAAGCATGAAGAGGTATGTTCAGAGGTATTATATTACCTAAGGATCATGAAATTTATGTTAAAAATGTTTAGAATCATAAACGAGTGTTTTAAGGATAGTTTTCAAGCTTTAAGTGCTTGAGAAGCCTAATCATGACACTGGTAATTGCATGAGAGATCTTGTGAGAAGGTGTCAGTCTGATGGCTTGGTGAGATGAGTATACACAAGAATGAATGGATATATTAAAATTATTGATCAAGTATTTGAGGCATTAGATCACTTAGGTTAGTTTTAAGGTGAGCCTATAGGTGTAAGACCTTAATCCCAAGTCTATAACTAGACTGGTTCTAGACCAATGCTGACCTAATGATGTGTCATGAAGTGCTATCAAAGCATATAGAGGATGTATGATAGTGATTTATCATGGTAAGAGGTTATATGGTATGAATTTTATATGTAGAGTTCATGGAAATAAGCTATAAGGTTAGTTTTAAGGCCTAATTTGGTTTATAGGTCAAGGTCTAAGCAAGCAAAGAAAGAAAGAGAGAGAGTAGGGCCTAATGGGGTATTAGGTCCTAGTTCAAAATAAATTATGAATAGGTGAGTGTTTTTAGAGGTATTTCATATTTTTTTAAGTATTTGACCAAGTTTTAGGTCAAAATTTTAAGGTTAAGGTAATAAGAAGTGTTTTGAGGTCTCTCGTGTGCATAGAATGAAGGGTTCTCAACCTGAGAAGAACTTTCAAGTGTTCATTGGCACATGTAACTTTTACATGGCAACTTAAGCTATTTATTAGAGATGAGGAAGGGTCCTAGCTAAGATTTTAAGGCATTATTTTTGAAAATTAGGGGTAGTCCTTTATGAATAATCATTAACACCAAAAATAGTGTTAACCCTTTCTAAAACCCTAACAAAGACCCAATGTGAAATATCTTGTTCTAAAATGCTCATAATGGTTTATCTTGGCTAAATAAGGGATTATTGGTTGTAGTAAACTCTCCTAGGCACCTCCAAGTGTGAATGGTTTATTAGGTGAATGGACACTATAGGAAGGACATTATTTCTCAGATATTTGTTATAATAGTCAAACTTTAACATGTCAAAGTTGATAACTAGATTCAGGAAAAATATTGAGACTTTTATTTAATGTGCATGGTGGTTTTTGAGCATCTTCTAACCCTCAGGTGTGCTAAACTAGTCATACAAGTTGATTTATCATTAAAAATCATAATGGTGTTATTATCACAAAATCTTACACCTTAGAGGAGGGTGTTTAAGCCTCCTCCAAATTTGGGAAACATGGGAATACTTATATGTATGTGGGTTTACCTATATTAGAAGTAAACCTCTAGGTTTAAGTGCTAGATCCCTGAATTTACCTTGAAATGTTTATCACCTACTTAACTAATCACTTGTGGGAAAAGAGATAAAAGTTTACATGAAATGAAACTATTATAAGGGGGTGATACACTAGAAGTATTTCCACAAGACCATCATAATTCTATCACAATGAAACAAGACCTAATAACTAGCGTGTGAGTCTTATGGGGTTCTAACATAAGTGTTTCAACATAAAGGTGATATGCATGAGACAACATAAGGTAATTGAACTAGAGGGAAAATTTCACACTCTAAGAATAATTTTACACTTGAAAGGAGACTCACACATTAGATACACTATATATGACCTATTACAATAAGAACTCTTGCATAAACATGAGAGGATAAGGAGAAGCAAGGATAGAAGATTATCATTTAACATCACCATACATCACTTTGAACACTTAGACAAATTTTCATAAACTTAAAAATAGATTTGTATTTATTGTTCAAAGGCAAAGTACAATGTCAAAACTATTAGTACTTTGCCATGCATGGTGTGGTATTAGTCTACAAGAGCCAAAATGGCTACTACTTATATAATTTAAGAGAGGAGAGAAGATAATGAAGTCCAAAAGTCACTAAAACATGTGTCAAGATGATTTGAGGGTTTACATTTACATTATAATGAAGCATGGAATAGACCATGCAAGGTTTTATAGCAAAAATGTCCCTCAAAATGCATGGAACTCCTAAAATGTGGTGTCGGACTCTTCATTTACAAGCCTAGAAACTACCCTCATCATTTGGCCTCCTTGTAATGCTCCATAGTAGACTAGGGATAGGTGAGATTATTTAATTAAGAGGTAGGGGTTATAAACAATCCCCAACATGCATTGGTTGAGTCCTTAATCATTATAATTCTTTTATACATGAGTTATCACTACCTATAGTCATAATCACTCCTCTTTCAATCACCCTTCACCCTTGGAACCAAATTTACCTTAAATTTTCCAATCCAATCCATAAAAAGGAGTGTATGACATTTTTTAATATTTCACATGGCCTTAGATTCATCAGGTAGACCTTAAAAAGCATCCCACTTAGAGTTTTCACCTTCTCACTTAATAGTCACTATACCAGTTTGGAATGGTTGAGATGAAGGTGTTAGTAGAGGCCCTTTTGAGATCTCCTGATACAATAAATGGACATGAGAGGTTATCTCAAGTCCAAACCTATCTCCCAAATTAACTTTAATATTTTTGAACCCTTCCATACCTATATAATACAAAAAATAGTTAATAAAATCCATTTTTCACCATGTCCATATAAGCAAGGTACAACTCAAATGGATGGGAAGTATCCCTGGTAGGTCCTATACAAGATCCAATTGTTTTCCTACCCATTGTATCCCATCTAGATTCCTCTCCTTCTTTATTTTTCCAATCAGGTCCCTAGCAAGGGTTTGAGAGGGTTTTAGGTGGTTTTCAACCTTAGAATTTGTTCATAAAGGTCTGAAAGTAGAAACCTAAAAAAGTTTCACAAATTCTTTTTTAAAGACACCCTTCAACATTCCCCAACTCATAAAACTCCCATACTAAGAATCCATATATTTGTGAGCTCTCAAATTTTCCTTCTCGATCTCTTTTCTCCATTTTGTGCAGCCCTGTATTGGCTTTGATCCAAAATATGGCTTCCTTATGGTATCCTCTACATTCCAAGGGATATAACACATATCATAACTCCCCATTCATTTTTTTTAATTTATTATAATTCTCATCTAAGGATAGAAGTGAAATCATACCCCTCTAGGGCTTTAGGCCTAATCAAGGCCTAGTAGGTTCAGCCTGCGTAATTATAGGTTTAGACCACATTGACATGTTTATAACACCTATGAGACCTATATCATGTTTATTCATGTCTAATTTAACATTCCACACCTCATTTTAGGGTTTAATTAGCTTATAGTTTATCTTCTTATCATCTTTATAACCAACCTGCAGGAAATGACCTTCTGGGAGTACCCTATATCTGAGATAAAATAGAGGGAACTTCCCATATGGTCTCAAAAAAATTGGAAATATGAGGGGGTTTTACAAGTTATGGGTATGATATTTACCTATTTCCAAGGTCTTATCATGTCTTTATCATCTCAAAATATCTCAAAACCTAAGGCAGCCTGCTTGAATACTCATCGTGCAAGATTTCTAAGTGTTGCCTGCAAGTACACCTTGAAGATGGATTTCATGATATTTTTTATTGAATAAGATTCTATTATGATATGTACATAATCATACTAAAGGTGTTAAAAATTATTAAAAACTCACTATCATACATGCTTGCATCTTCAACTAATGTCTCTGTTTAACTAGGTCTGACTGGTAGACTGATTGTGTTTCACTTCAAAAAGGGACCTACATATATGTGTATATTTGTTCTTATATATTGTATTAAATTCATAAATACCTTCTTAAATTCATCACTATCATCCCATATTCATCTAGGTTACTGCACATCATGCATGTGTAAGGCCAATCACCAAGGCAATCATCTTTTAGGTCACTGTTAACCATAGTCAACTATAGTTGACCCATTTGGAGCAAGCAAGGGCCCTATAGGTGTTTTTCATCCTTTTAAATCTTATGTTTCACACCTTATGACATTTTTAGGTTTTATAACCAACTCTCAATCTAAATATTTATGTTTACATGCCTAATGTCACCAAATTTTACTTCATGAGTTTGTGAGTCACCTACAGTCAAGCTCTAGGAGACTTTTCTAGGTAATGACACACCTGTAGGTGTTCATGGAGATATATACCCTAAAATTTAGTTATCCTCCAATTCCCTTGATTAATTATTGTGCCCCTTACTCCAATGATATCACTATTCATGGTTATATGCTCTTACATTTATCTTAGACTTATGAGATCACTTGAAGTTAAACATTCGATAGAACATACTGAATGTTTGCAGTGAATGAATGTGTAACCTTAAAGCCTCCATTACACCACTTATTTGGATCAAAAACCCATTTTATTTGGTCAAGATATTACCCCTACATGATGGTTACATGATGGATGCATTCAAAATCAACAATACTCTAATTTACCTCATCTTATAGCATCATCAAAAGTACTAAAGTCTCTATTTTAGAGTTTTTTAGGGAACTTGTCCCTACAACTCATTTCTACATATTTTAAGTGACTCTCAAGTCTACCTACTAATAAAATGATTCAAACATGATTTTCATGGTCTCTCCAACATCCTAAGACCTCAAGGAGGGTCTCAAAACACATTCCAACATCTCTGAGCAACATTTCTAGATCTTTGTGGGGCCACCTATAGGTGGATACAAAATGTATAGGGCAGTGAGTGTGGATATGGGATTTATGCATGGAAAGTGACCTTATGGTTCATCTTGGACCTTTCATATTATTCAAACAATACCTTTCAACCATAAAGTGATTGAAACTAGACAATTGTTTTTTTCTAATGTGATTGATCTTCTCTATGGCACTTGTAGGTGTTCATTCATGGTGTATGACTATGTGTGCAATTTACATGAATGTCACAACCCTTTATGTGTTATTTTTAGGGTTTGGTTTGATATCTTATGCAATAATAAATTATTCAACACCTTAAAACTATTAATCACACATCCATGACCATGTTTAGGACCTCTATATGCCATGACTATGAATGACCGTAAGCAAAATATGACTATGTATTATGTTTTTGAATGCAACTCCATGAATGACATAGGTGTGAGATTGAACATGGAAATAAAGATATTTTCATGACATATAAGATGTATGTAACATCATATAACATTTATTTTAAGCCATTACAAGGAAAGAGACCTTCTATAATTGATGAAATCTGACTACAACCTCACTAGCATACTCCACCTACAACCTAAGAAGTTTGAACTCAAAAAATGACTTATAAACATGAAAAAAAATATGGAAAACATGAGAGAAGGAAGTAAAATTCTTATATAATCCATTTTTCACCAATTATGTTGTACATACATGATCAAACAGAGGCAAAACCTATAGGGTATAGGGATTAGCAAGTAAATCAAGACAGTTACTTCTAAACTATGGTTCATAAAGCATAAGAATCTAATCCTTGAAATCCTACCATGAATGTGAATCAAACCAAGTGTACTATCCACCACAAAAATACTTTAACATGTAATTCCTCCTACTAGCCATACCATCCAAAGACCTATTGACTAGTTTTGTTTGTATAGTGGAGTGATGGAGAAGAGAAATAGTTTTGGCCCATTTTTGGCACTTTCAAAGCATATAAAACACGGAAATGGAGTTAGAGAAGCTAAAATTTCAATGCATATGATTTTACCATGTTCAATTCTTCCCCATAGGCTCTAAAACCTTCAAAAACCTCCATCTTTTCACTTATTTTCTTAATTTTAGTTAACACCTACAAGTTTTTTAGTTATAAATTGAAATATCTAAAACTGACTAATATGAGGGACATTGAGAAGGATTTTAGAACACTTGTTTTCCTAATAAAATCATACCACCCTCATTTATGACCGCTTAAATGACATAGAATAACTAAGGACTATATTTTACTATGACCAAGGCTAATAAGATATTAAATGACATAAAATTGACCATGACACACCCTATAACATATTACTAGACCCTTATATCAAGTTTTGGACTATGGGGGGTTTACTTATTTTGACTTGGGGTCAAAATAGTTAACATTCATGGTGATTTTCTAAGGGTGGTGTTTCAAAGAATTTTAGCTTATATTCCAAGAGAGGAAGAAGAAAGAAACTAGATACGGGTATGGTATAAAAACCTATTTAATTGTGCAAGTGTTGAATTAGATGATTATAGAGAGATCTTCTTTGACTTGGGAGAAATGACCTATAAATAAGATAACACTAAAGTAAATAGTTTTGTTAGATAGATATTAGGGTGGATTGTCTAGCACTAACTAGATCCTAAAAGCAAGAGCTTCTTCAGGCATTGCCAATCAATAATTTTTAATCAATTAAGTTCAAAAATTGAAAGATAAAGTAAGTTGGATTGATGTTGATGTTTAGTGGTTTAGATGGTCTAAATTGACCATTATTGGTTAGGGTGACCATCGATAGTTAGGGTGACTATCAGTGGTTAAGGGTTAAAGTCAAGTTGAGTTAAAAAGGTGGGTTTATCTATTAGGCTAATCTATCTTGGGTTAGGTTTAGTTTGTAGTCAAATGGTCAAGGTTGGGCTCAAGAGGATCTTGAGGTGGTCTAAGAGAGTTACAATATCTGAAACCATCGTGTGTGGATTATTAGTGTCTACATTTTTCCCCTTTTTATTATGTAGTTTGTATCAACAAGATATAAAATTAAAATGGATTGCAGGTCAAAGGTTGGGTTGCCTCGAGCATGGGAGGAGGTGTTCCCCCTCAAACTAGGAAGTGATGAGGTAAAACATAATCAAGTGTGGGTTTGAAGAGTGGTGAAGGTGATGGTAAAATATGGGTGATATATTGGGCACTGAAGCATGAACACACACACAAAATGTGATAAAAGTGTGATAGTCAAGATCACACATTGACTAGGTTGCCATAGTCGGTATAAACTAAGGTTGGTGCTAGAAGGATAAGTGACAAGTAGATCATGTGACCACATTTAGGTGTGGTAGTTGGGAACACTTATAAACATAGGTCTTCTAAGCAAGATATATGTTTTCATCAGTATCCAGGGTAGGAAGTACTCTCAAGAAAAACATAAATTGGTCTGGTGTAGTCATAGGTATTCAAGGTAGGAAGTGATCGCAAGAAGACACAAATGGGTCTGGTGAGTGTAAGGTAGTTCAAGTGAAAAAAACCTATTCAACATGGCTAGTGTTGTCAGTGTGGTCAAAAGGACTAAGGTAAGGGCATCACAAAAATATGTACTAGTTTGTGCTAAAATGGCCACTAACAAGGTGATGTGGTCAGTGATTAAGATTGGCAGAGAAGGTAATCTCTATGGGTGGGAACTAAGCTTGATATGTGCCAAAATTTTGAAAATTTGTTGGTTTTAGTGGGAAAACCCAATATGCTGACCATCGATAGTCAAGGTTCTTAGGTCAACTGTCAATGGTCACCCTAACCATTGACAATCAGGGTGAAACCCTAAAAGGGTGGAAAAAAGTGTTGTCAAGTGTCATTTTCATTCAATTGAAGATTTTTACTTTTGCATTTTGCTCCTTGACCTTTTATGAGAGAGTGATGATGACATTTACTAAGCAAGTGAGTGGTTGAGTTTAGATTGTGTTGATCGAGCCAGGAAGTAAGGTGGATGAGGACATGGTTGGGAAACAAGTCCTAAGATTCCTTTTTGACAATGATCAAGTAATGACGTAGGGTTGTATTCAATTGATAGAGTAGATTTGATTTTGTAAATGCATTTCTATTTGAAATTTATTGGTATGGTGTGATTGATGGTTGGGTGAAAATTAGGTTTTGTTTGGTTATACCCTAGGGTTAGGTTTTGAGATATTTTTTGGTGAAATTGGCAGGTGATTTTGGAAATTAGAAGGGTAGGGTAGGATTAGGGTAAGATAGAATAGGTGTTTAGGTAAATTTAGGGTTAGATTTTGGTGTTTTGTTAGATTTTTGGGTGGGTAAGGTTTAGGCATTTTACTGACGTTCACACATAGTGACCATCGGTAGTCATACTTGAAAGTCGATGGTCAATAGAGGTGGGAAATGTTTTAATGTTGTTAAAAATGTTGAATGTTTATATAAGTTTAAATGTTTAGGTAATATTTTGGCTAAAAAAATGATGTCAAGGGTAATGTATAAATTATGAAGGTTGATAGGTAATAGTGTAATTTTCCAATAGCGTTTAAGGGGTAGAGGGTGGAATGTTCTAGATAAAAGGTCAATTTATAAGAGTGAAAATAGGTAGGTTAAGGGCTTTATTTTGGAGATAAGTCATAGGAATAGGTTACAAAAGGGTAAGTTCATGGTGGGTAGCAGGCGATGGATGCAAATCTAGTTGGTAGAGGTGGTCAACAGGCATTAGTATAGGGGTTTGCCCCAGATGTATAGTTAGTGACTATAGAGATGGATTAGGCTTGAGCAGTACTAGTTGTAGCATAGGCTACTATGGTATTACTATAGGGTCAATTGGTAGTGGCATAGGATCAGGTGGCTATAGTTACAAGAGAAAGGGACCAGGTGAGAGCTACATTAGTATTGGTTATATAGGAGAGAGACTCCTTGAGATAGGCCAAAGGGAGAGCTACAATAATTATAGGACCATCAAATACTATCCCCATGGCATGGTAAATAGCCATAGTGGAGGAGATTCATTATTATGAGGTCATAGTCATGATACATTATCTTGATGAACCCTGATGGGGTGAGTACATACCTAGTTTGGTAGGTGGTGCTAGCATGATGACACTAGGTCAGTGGGTTGGTTATTTAGGTGGATAAGTAGGTACCTCAGGAGGATAGGTAATAGGGGGTAATAGTGCTCCAGGGGCATAGTTATGATATTTTTTTTTGTACATCATTTTGATACCAACCTGTGAGTCGATGTGGTGAGATGTATAATTTGAGAGAGATACATATATATTTATTGTATACATGGTGACATTTATCTATGATTATAGTCTCATAATTTATAGATATGCTATTTATTTATTTCTTATGATTCATGGTTATTATGTTCTTGTTGATCATTTGATGATGTTACATTGATTATGGTTGTGATATGGATATGGATGTTGATGTGGACTCACCTATTTAGGCATGTGATGAGATTTATTTTGTTTATTCATGGTTATGATGATGTTTATGACATGTATGATTATGATGATGTTTATGACATGTATGGTTATGATGATGTTTGTTCCTGCTAAAATTTAACAAGTATATGCTTCCTTATTTATATTTAGACATGTGGTGAAAATGGTTTATTGCTCTATTATTCATGGATGATATGATGCCAATATGATGTTGATAGTTATGATTATGTTTATGGACATGGTTTATGCTAATGATGTCTATTTTTGGTTCATGATATGATGATGATATGAAGTGATGTGGTTATGATTATGGTGATTTTTCTTTGGGTATAAAACATAAAGTAAGTTGAATAACAACACTAGATGTGAGAAAGATAAGATAATCAAAAAATAAACATCTAAGTTAATATATCAACCAATTATGAGAGGATAAGAAGAGGGCACGATGCTTCTTCTTTAGAAAGGAATAAAACAAAATCCAAAGTTGGATTAGCTTAAGGAACATAAGCCCTTTGAATTATTCACATTAGCATTCTTTAGTTGGTTATAAAGGTGTGTTGATCACATAATGTCAAGTGAGCTCAAAAATCCCTTGCTTTATAGTGTATAAAGGGGAGATGGATGAAAATGGAACCTTATTGTGATACTATCATGCCTCTTTAATAGGTTACCAAAGAGTCAGTATAAACAAGTCTATGTTATATAAGGTGTATATTGATCGATGCGAGAAGCCTACTCATGAGAATCGATTATAAATTTCAAAATTATTATGATTATGAGAGTTGATTGCGGATTTCAAAATTTTTTTGCTCTTTTTGATGCTTGATAATACATCTTTTTTTAATTTTATTATTTCTTGGGAGGGTTGGAGAAGTTGATCAATGTGGGAAGATTCTAATAAATTATTATGCTTTGACAAATTCTTTACTCAGCCATCCTTCAAGGGAGTGGTCTAAGTTTGTGTGCTTTGATTAATGCCTTTGATAGTTGTCTTTCAAGAGAGCAGTCTATCTTATTTTGAGTAATTTTGATATGTTTCCAGTAACTATCCTTCAAAGAATTAGTATGTGAATGCTAAGAATGACCCATGATTATTTTTGGTTATGAATTTACTTCTCATGTTTGATTTTTTGATTGACATAGATTTACTTATATAAGCTTAAATTTTGACCTTTACAGAGGCAAAACTAAAAGCACAAGAATGTTAATTAGGTGTAAAGAGGTTTAGGTGACAATGATAATGGGAATCCATCTTATAAAAGGGGTGAAAATTGCCATGAGAATAATGCCATGGGTAGAGCCATGGTTCCTATTGTTCAAGATTTGGCCATGATTGTGATGGATAATACATGATTTATTTTTAATCGATTGCCCCTAAAATAGGGAGATGAAAGTGTTTTAAAAGTAAGGGATGAGCTCAAGTGAGACAAAAGGTGAGTTTGATCCTTTTTAACAAAATAAAGGATGAAGATGCAAAGCATTGAGGGGATTAGGCTTTGGGTTTCCCTTAAGAGAGGATGATTGGTAAGCTCTTGATCTATACTTGTATGTTATGATATAAGGTCCAAGCTAATTGAAAGCAAACTTGCCTCACTTAGTTTTTATCCATATTGGTGACATGTTGATTTTATTTTAGGATGAGATTTTTAATGTTGAATTCTTGCACTTTAAGGTGTTTGTTATAAGCTCATTTGATGCACTCTTGATAAACATGAAGATGGGTGAGGTCAGCTAAATAAAGTTCATCAAGTATCTCAAGTTAGGCTAAATGGTGCTGATGGTAATCATCTTTAGAAAAGAGATCTTGAAAAGAGATGGGATTTGGAATTCAAAAGGCAAGACAATCTCCGCTCTAAAAACTAAAGAGAATGGGGTAGCACCTGTAGGGGTTCAGATGCTAGTACGATATGCCCATAAGGTGAAAGGGATGTGAGAATTCCAATCTTGACTAGATGCATTGACCATTTTAGTTAGTATGTTGTTAAGAGTTTTTTTAGAGGCTTTTGCCTATCCATTCACTTGATTTTGATAGGGAGATGAGAAACTTAACTTGATATTGAATGCATCATAAAAACCCTAGATTTGTTTGTCTTTAAAATATTTGTCATTTTTTGTGATGATTTTGTGAGGAACATTGAAATAGTAGATGATGTGATGATTGATGAAATCGATAATCTTTTAAGATTTGGTTGAGATAAGAGGAATAACCTCTACCCATTTGATAAAATACTCGATCATAGTAATGATAAAATGATGTCACTATGAATAATGGGGGTTAATTTCACCAATAAGGTCCAGACCCCATTGTGAGAAGGGTTTAAAATTAGTGGATACACAAAGAATATTAATAGAAAAAACAATACGATTGCATATGAATACCAAATCTAGATGTGAGACCAATAGCAAAGACATTCACCATGAAATAATGAGAGCAAAGTTGAACACACCATAACATAGATATATGTGGGAAAACCTTTAAAGAGGTAAAAAAATCCACAAAGATTATTCATATTATGAGAAACTAACAAGTTCCCAATACAACATTTCTTGCTCACTTCTTTTTTAATTATATTTTATAGTATAAACTCTTTATTTATATAGGCAAGGTAATTTATCCATTATAATTGCTTTTTTCAACCACCACATTAATAGATCCAACCTCTCTAAAGGTTATTTAATATATTTTATTATTTATTTACACGAATATAAACTCATGATAAATAATAAAATATATTATTATTTAACCAATGTAATTTAATGTATTAAGGGTACATAAATAACACCACTTAATCATTAATTATTCCAATACTCCTCCTTAATGTTAAGTGGTGATACATGGTGATTTTTGAGAGGTAACAATATAATGAACTTATTTTCCATGAACCATTCACATGATGAGTTTTAGGAGATAATAATTGAAGAAAACATTCTTTATCATGCCATAGTCACCTTTAAAGTAATTATGCTATGTAAACATAGTCACCCAAAGGTATCACACTATGTAACCACAATCACATAGTCACCTTTAAAAGAATTACACAATACAATTATAGATACCCAAAGGTATTACACTATATAACCACAATTACATAGTCACCTTTAAAATAATTTCACTATACACCCATAAACACCTAAAGGTTTTGCACTATGTCCCCATAGGCACCTTTAAAGGAACTACACTATCTTATCCTAAACCACTTAAAGTGAGTTTAGGCTAGCATGATTGTGAGACTACATCTCATAGTGAGAATATATCCCACAATTTTTCATGAATAATCAACCAAACATATTGGAGTCTTTTATAACATAAAGACCTCTATGATACTATGTGTTGGGTACAATGTAGACATCCATATGAAATTTATCAAAATCACATAAAGTGATATATTATAATGTTTTATAATGAGAAAAATTATAAAGAGATAGAAGGAAAGACACAACCCACATGGCAACTAAGAAGTGACATTGTCATGCATATTCCCCCTCAATGGTAACTTTGATAGGCCCAACATTGAATGAACTTCTATAAGCTTTAGTTTGTTGGTGATGCATTAGATTTTTCACCAAAGTTATTCAATTTTGACTATCACCAAGAAGGTTGGTACAATGAGGAACTTTCACATGATGTTTTTCTATCATCCTTCATAGCCAGAAGGGTTCTTTAATAACTTTCATATGGAGTGTTCCAAGTGATAGAACCTACACCAAACATAAATATATATCCAAAAGTAGACTCATCATAGTATGGTTAGCATCACAATAACCAAATAAATTAGTATAATCAAAGGAAAAATAATATAAACCAAAAATTTACAATTCTTTTTATATACTGATGTATTTGTTTTACTAATTTCCAATGATCCAAGTATGGATCTTGTATGAATCTGGAAGTAACACCCACATCTTATGAAATATCTATCCTAATAATAGTTAGATATATCAAAATACCAACAAGATATTTGTAAATAGGGGTTAGCTTTATTGCACACAATTTTTGGATTAAGTTTTAAAACAACCTTCAATGTAAGCTTACAATTAAGTATTTTAAATTTAACAAACAGATTATGTGATGCATATACAATAAATTCAATAATAATTTGATACTAAGTTAGCCAAATATTACATATATTATTAGGAATAATTTAAAATTTGAGTCATAAATATTCTTTTTTTTTTTTTAAGTCGACAACACAAGTTTGAATTTTATACTAAACCAAAAAAAAAAGTATAGAAAGAAAAAAAAATTAATATGTTTTATACTTGATTTTACAATAAAAACACATATTCTAGTAAGTAAATAACACTAGACACTTTAGTTGTTGCAAGTGTCATAAATAGTGTCACAAATTGTATTATTTGAATAAAGTATTGTAAAATCAATAGTAGGACATTTCAAATTAAATAAAATATCATCACAATGTGTTTGAAAAGTGCAAAAACTTAAAGATCGACTGGTCACATGACCATCTTCGATAAAGAATATGATAAGTCAAGGGTGTCAAAAGTGTTGCATGCTTCACACGTGAGATTTTGCACAACTAATAACCAGACTTTTTAACTAATTATTTTAAAATAAATTAATTAATTTGATAAAAAAATATACTAAGATTTATATTTGATTTAAGGACATTGTATCTATAAATATTTTACAAAAAAAATACCAGTAACTTCCCTTTGTCCAATACAAGACTTCACATGCAATTCAACACACATGGGCCCACCATGTGCTTACATGGAAAATTAGTTAATTACAACTCACTCACTAAGCACTAACTTATGTCTTATGTTTAATCCTTTTTGGTCTAATTTTTGTTTTTGTTTTTAAAAATAAATAAACCATAATTAAATACTTTCATAATAAGATGCAAGTATTTATTTAAAATTTGGAAAAAAAAGGTTTTAAAAAAATTTAAGTGGGGTCCACTGCTTGGGTGGAATAAAGAATTAAATACAAGTTTTATTTTTTAAATAATTTTATAAAAATATTGACATACCTATTAATTATTGTTGAAGCACATAATATGCAGATTAGTGGCATAGGGAAGGAAGCAAAGGAGCTTGTAGGAGCTACATGAGGTCAAAATAAGTTCTATAAAGCACATATAACATTCAAAATTTAATTTTGAGCTCAGAAAATGGTTGTTAGAATTTACCATGCTGCGCACGGCACCCAACTAAGATAAAAAAATTCTAGAATTCTTTTTTGTTGCTTCTCAGGGTCTAAAAATGGCTCCAATAGGTTTGGATATTACAGAAAATAGTTAATCAACTTTTAAATCTCAAAAAATGACTGAAAATTCAGGGTTTTTTATTTTTATTATGACTATACAAACTAAAGTATGGTGCTTGACAGGAGAGAGAAAATTAAAAAGAGTTGTAGGAGACCAAATCAAGCAAAGTAAAGATCAAAATTATTTGGAAATAGCTAAATTAAGCAAATGGAATAATAAAAATTGAGATTTATTTTCCAAAATCTAATCTTTCACTAATTTTTAGCTCACACATGTTAAAAAATGTCATTTGGGAGGAGAAAAAAAATTGAAATGAGCTACAAGAATCTAAATCAAGGAAAATAAAGATCAAAACTATTTGGAAATAGAAAAACAAAGAAGATGGAGTGACTAGAACAAATATTTAATTCCAAAAAATAATTTTTTACTCATTTTTAGCTTTATTATGCTAAAAAATGGCACTCTAGGCTAACTTGAACTGCTAGATCTTTAACTAGTAGCTTCAAATACTTCTGCAGTAGTGTTAGTCAGATAGAAAACACATATCTAGTATTTAAAAATATATTTTAAGCTGTAAATTTTTTTAAAATAAATTCTTTACTATTTTTTATCATATTTAAGCTTTCAATAGATCCAAAAAATGGTGCCCAAGACTAGTCTTGCTTTCAAATGCTTTTATTTGCTCAGATCTACAACTAGAGAGCTTCAATCACCTTCATCCAGATTATTAGTCCAAAAAACAAGACAATTTTTAAAAAAATAGTACTTAAAGAAGCATTTTTAGCTCATTTTAAGATTCTCAATTAGATCTATGACATGAAAATAGGTTTAAAATATAAAAAATTGCATAGATCTGAGATCTCTAGGCTTCTAAGAGAAAAAAATTAGAATAACTTACTTCCTATATAAAGAGAAGCTTGAAAATTTTCATTAACATACCATGGCTTAAAAAATAGATGAATCTAGGCTTGAACACAAGCCAAAACCTTCAATCTATGATCTTGCAACTTGATCAGCATCAACTGGCTCTGATACCATGATAGAACAAGCAATATGATTGCATACGAACACCGGATCTAGATGTGAGACCAATAGCAAAGACATTCACCATAAAATAATGAGAGCAAAGTTGAACACATCATAACACAGATATATGTGAGAAAACCTTCAAAAAGGTAAAAAATTCACAAAGATTATTCATATTATGAGAAACTAACAAGTACCCAATACAGTCTTTCTTGCTCTCACTTCTTCTTTTATTATATTTTACAATATAAACTCTTTATTTATACAGAAAAGGTAATCTGCCCATTATAAATGACTTTTTTCAACCACCACATTAATGGGTCCAACCTCTCCAAAGGTCATTTAATATATTTTATTATTTATTTACATGAGAATAAACTCATGATAAATAATAAAATATATTATTATTTAACCAATGTAATTTAATGTATTAAGGGTACATAAATAACACCACTTAATCATTAATTATTTCAATAAATATGGCTAGGTGTGTGATTTAAATTGGCATGTTGTTGACATTTAACATACTTTTTCATATAATCACAATAGTATTGGTTAAGGGTAGGCCAATAATAGCCAAGGCGAAGGATGCATTTAGCCATAATGAGGCCATTAAAGTATCCCCCACATATCCCATCATGTATGTCACTGATATCATGAGAGGCTTTGTGACTACGAAGGCAACAGAAGAGGAGACCATCAAAGCCATTTTTATAAAGAATTCCTCAATAATGGATTAATATGAGGTACTCTGGATAAATGCTCTTTGAGGATTCCTAGAAAGACCAGAAGGAATGATGCAAATGTTAAAATAGTTGATGGTTTGCTCATACCAAAGATCAGGTTAGGTCTCCTCCACATTAAAGATGGTAGGAGAATATGGTTTAACATAAGAAGGTTGGTTAAGTATGTGGATAATGATAGATAACTTATATTCAGATGGTGCAAATGGAATGTGAGAGGTGAGGGAAGTCATGGTGTTGGCAAACTTGTTGATAGATCACGGGGTGGTTTGGATATTTAAATGTTCAAATGATGTTAAGAGTTTGTCAACTAATTGTTTGTACTATTGTAAAACATCATTCTTACACTGATAATAGTCATTGATTTGATTGACCACTAGTTGAGAGTCACCAAAGATGTTGATCATTTTGGATCCCAAGGTTAATGCAGTTCGAAGGCCTATGACTAGAGCTTCATATTCATCCATATTGTTGGTACATTCAAAATATAGCTTGAAATATAAAGTAATAGGTTCACCATAAAGGGGAATAAGGATAATTTCAGCTCCCCCACCATGTTGACACTTTGATCCATCAAATAACATGGCCAGTTGATAGGTGAAGTCTGCTTGAGAAAGGGTCACAATGGACTCATCAAGAAATTCAAGAGGAGGAGGTTGATTATCTGTTAATGGTGATTTAGCCAATTATTCAGTAATGATTTTCCCTTTATTTAAATTTTGATAAATAAATTTAAGGTTAAACTCAAATAAAAGTATGAGTAACTTGGCCATACATTGATTTTGGTATGGTTTGAAGTACATATACTTGAGTGGGTCGATATTGGTTATGACATAGGTCTTGTGGTTAAGAAGGTAGTGGTAAAGTTTGGTGGCCATGAAGACTAAATCTAAGAAAATTTTATCAGTATGAGTATACTGAGTCTCATACTCTATAAGCATGCAACTTATGTAGTAGATGTCTTGGTCTTTGTGTTGTTCATCCTGATGAGGGATCATGACCCCTAAGGAGTGGTCGATGGTGGAGATATAAAGGTAGAAGGGTTGATCATCCTTGGGAGGGTGAGGATAGGTGGAAACAAAAGTTACTTTTTAAGTGAATCAAAAGCCTTTTGAAAGTTATCATTCCATTTAAAGGACACATTCTTCTTCAGAAGGTGATAGAAGGGTTGGCATCGGTCTAAGAGCTAGGAGATAAAGTGATGAATGGATTAGATATTTCCCTTTCAAAATATAAGTTATTTGAGATTGATTAGAGGAATCATCTCAAGGATTTCTTTGATTTTGGTTGGATCAACTTTGATTCCCTAAAAAGAAAGGATAAATCCAAGGAGCTTTCCTAAAAAGACCCCAAAAATGCACTTCTTGGGGTTAAGACAATATGGTAATGGATGAGGCATTCAAAGATAATCTTGAGAATGGCCAAATTATCCTTACGACATTTGGATTTTACAATAAGTTCATCAACATAGTCCTCAATGATTTTGTGGATAAGGTCATGGAAGATGTAAGTCATAGTGTATTGGTAGGTTACACTAGCATTCTTTAGTCCAAAAGACATGACGCTATAGTAGAAGGTCGTACATGGGGTGATAAAGGTATTTTTGTGTTGATCTTTGAGGGAGATTAGGATCTTATTATAGCCCAAAAATCCATCCATGAGAGATAAAATCTCATGGTTGGTTGTAAGATCAACTAGTTGGTCAATGCTTGGTAGAGAAAAATAATCTTTTGGGCAAGCAAGGTTGAGGTCACAAAAGTCCACACAAATGCATAGTCCCTCTATGGTTTTTTTGATATGTACAATGTTTGAGACCTATTAGGGTTAGTCAATGGGTTGAATGAAATTGACAGATAGGAGATGTTGAAGCTCTTCTTTGATGAGAAAGTCTATGTGAGGGTGTATTCATCAAAGTTTATATCTAATGGTTTTGGCATCACAGTTGGTGACTATGTTATGGGTAGTGATGGAGGGGTCAATACCTGACATATTATTATAAGACTGAGAAAATGCTATGTTGTGGCCTTGTAGGAGGAGGGGAAGTCCCAAAGTTCCTCAAAATTTAGAGATTAACCAATTTTGATAATGTGAGGGTTATTTAGAGTATCCAAGTTGATATCCATGGTAGATTCATTCAACATGATCAAATTATCAAGAGGTAGGTATTTTTGGATCAAGGAATCCAATGCACCAAGATAAGTGAGACTAGAATCATCATCCTAACACAAAATACTATTAATGGTAGGAGAGTCCTCTCATATCATCTAAAGATGGGTTAGAGGGATGGTTACGATCATCCCTTCCTTTTGATAAGTTAGGGGTTTGAGGCTGATCATGTTGATGAAAAAAAGGTAGGTGGGATGATGTCCTCATCCTCCCACTCAAGAGGAGAATAAGTTTGTGAGGAAGGGATGTCTTCCTCAAAAATGGTGGAAATAGGTGGTTTGGTTTTCTTCATGGGTAGAATGAAACTAAGGCCATGTTTCTCATGAGAATTTCTATTTTTAATTGAAATCAACTCATGCATGCCATGCTTATATCATCTAAGATCAAATCCCTTCCAAACACACTTTTAGATTTATGTCTTAGAAAATGTAGGTTTATGCAAGTGGGAGAAACCAGAAGTGAATGATCAAGGCAAAAAAGAGGTGGAAAAAGTGTTAAGAGGTTTGTCAAGTCCCCAATAGATGAAATGGGTTTGATAGTTTGAATGTCCAAGTGGAATAATGGATCTGATATTGGGTTCATACCTAGGTTGGTTGTTAAGTTATCGGTACTCATGTGGAGTAGGGAAGGCATCAAGGGTCAAGAGGTAATATTCCCCAAGTGAAAGATGTTGGAATGTTCATTCTAAGTGGTTTGTGGTGGGGATTTGATTTGAGGGGATTGATGAGCTAGTATATGCCTCATTCGTAAAAGAAGATAGGACTTCATCTTTTATGGTTGAGGGCTTATCTTTGGCTAATGAGGGTGTGCTAGATGGAGGTAGGAGGATGTCATTGGGTTGATAATTCATGTTGCATGATGAAAAGGGACTTGGGTCAGCTTTTATAGTGACAACCTGACCTTCATGTTCAGATTTGATGCAATGATGAAGGGTAGAGGTTACACAACCCATGGAATGGATCCAAGGTCATCCCATCAATACATTATACTAGAATTCACCTTCTACTACATGGTATATCTCTAGGAGTGTGTGAGGTCCTAAGTGAATGTGAAGGATAATAGTTCTTAGAGTAGTGGCCATGGTGTCATTAAAGGATCGGAGGACATATGCATAGGAGGATATGATTTTAATAATGGCTCATCTTTGTCAAGATTTGGTGAAACCATTTGAGAACCACTCTTCTAATTGATTTAGAGGGGTTAGATTGAGAGGTAGCCAAGATAGATACCTTAGGTTTGGCTAAAGGTGAAGGTGCTTCAATTTGACTTGGTTGGGAGGTGGAAGATGGGTATGTCCATGGGATGGACACTTTCACCCTCTCCTTATCATTTTTATAATCATGTGATTGTGTGACCATAGGGATAAAGGGAAGAGTTAGGGTAGGAGATTGGTTTGGTTACCCTTTACTCTGAGGTAAAAGTGGGGGAGTAGGTAGGAATCAGGTATTGGTTATTTTTTGTTGGATTATTAGTAGCCTCATGGGAGGTTCATCTGATAATAGATCATCCTCATCATAGAGCTGATGGATTATGGTTTGGAGAGTTTTGTAGTTTTTCTTGTCATGCCTAGGTGTCATATGATAGGATAATACTTGACGGTCATTATACCATACTGGTTTTAGACCAAGAGGGTCAAATGTTTTGATAGGAGGTAATGTCAAGAAAGAATCTTGTAATAACCTTTGGAAAATAGTTGAGTAATACTTAGTTAAAGGTTGTGAGGGTCTAGAGGTTTTGGCCTTGGTTAGTGAGATGGAAGTATTTTTAGGAATAGGCTTGGTGGTAGAGGCCTTGAGTAAGGTGGAATTATTAATTTGTGATTTTGGCTTAGGTAAGGAATTTGGTAAGTATAAGGTTAAAGATATTAAGGTAACTAGTTTAGTTATTGGTATCTCGATAAAGATGGGCATGTCCAAAAGCAAGAGTGATGGTGTAACCAAAAGTGGTGGTTGGGTTTTGGTTGAGATAGTTGGCTTCTTAATCAAAGTAGAGGGATGAGGCCCCAAAATAGAAGTCAAGGTTAAGGGAGTCAAAACTCTATCCTTCTAGCCTTTCAGTGGTTTTACCTTCTTGGTTGATTTGGTTTGGTGCTTGGTTGTTAGGTCTGGTGAGGTTAGCTCTAGTTTCAAGGATGGATGATTAAGGCTCTGCATAGGGAAGATGTCATGGTTTTTGGTTGGTTTGGTTAAAGTTATAGAGGATGATTTGTTTATTTGGGACTTGGTTGTTTTGTATGGTTGAGGGATCATTGGGTTGGTATAGGTTTTGATTGGTTGGGTTGATATGATAGTGGGTTGGATGATGGAAGTGATGGGTTGGTCCATCAAATATATGGTTGGAGGTTCTTATTTGGTGATGTAAGGGAGCCCCAATTGTTGTCAAAAATTAGTGTGATCCATGTCAATTTTAGAGATAAATTCCAATCTCTAAGTTAGTTTAGAGAATGGTTTATAGACCGATTTTGTTCCCTGGGTAGTGGACTCGAAAGATAAACCCATAAGGTGAGAATGGGGAATGGTAACCTCATCCTTTTCCTCAATCAAAGGGTGAAAGGTTTGAATGGGTGGTTCTTCTATGGGAGATGGATATATGGTGATTTCTTCTTTAGGAATGATCTCTAAAGGGGAAGTGAATTGTTTATTGGTTGAGGGAGGAGGTAAAGTGGTGATGGTTGTTTTTTCTTGTGTGTTAGTTGAAGGAGGGGTTGATGACTCCACTAACTCAATAAGTAGAGGAGTTGAAAAATTTATTTCCATGGTTTGGGTCTCTAAGGGAAGAGAAGGTAATTACACTATCTTAATAAGAGGAGAGGGTGAAGAACAAGTAGATTGGGTGGTAGGTTCTTCAGCAATAAGTGTGTCAAGAGCCATATGGGCTCATGAGAAGACTCAACTTTGTTGCTATCATTTTAGGTAGGTGCATTATTGGGAAAGGATTGTCTAAAAATGTCAATATCTTAGTTCAGAGGTGTGTTCAGGTTATCCAACACAAGTTCCCCCTTACCAATGAGGTTTTGGACAATGTTTTTGAAGGTATTACACCTACTAATGTCATGCCCTAATACTTGATGGAAAGCACATAGGTTGTTCTCATTATTCTAGTCAGGTGTAGGATGATAAAAATCAAATTATTAAGGGGGTTTGATGGGAGGAAGTTGTATGATATTAGACTTTAGTAACTTCTCCAAGATTTAAGCATGAGATTCCCCATGTGGATTAAATTACTTTTGATTGTTTCAATTTTGGTTCTTCATGTTTTGATTTAAGAAGTTAGAAGAGTTTGGTTGACTGATAGATGGTGGAGGAGCAGTCTTATGGATAACTGAATTTGTAGTTCACTTGATTTTGGCATTGGTGTTGGTTTGGTTTTTTGGTTTAGAGGAAGAGGCCTCACTGGATTTGTAGGTAGAGGTTTTTTTTTTCAACTTTAACTTTCCTTCATTGATGGCTCTATTTTCTAGCTTACGTGCCATGCAAAAAAAATTTCAAAGGTTTGGAAGCTCTAAAAATGTAGAGTATAAGAGATTTACTTGGAACATGCCCAATAAAATATTTCTATTAGTTCAAGTTTGGGTAAAGAGAAGAAAATTTTATTGATTAGGCTTCTCCAATGAGCTAAAAAATCAGCAACAAATTCATCATCAAATTGTTGGATAGAGGAAAGGTCAGTGATGGAAAATTTCTTGGAGATGTTTATTAAAAAGTGATCTAAGAAATTTTGGGCTACTTGGGTGAAATAAAAAAGAGAATGTTTGGTTATGGCACTATACCATTCTAGTGTTTGTCCAGATACAAAGACATAGGAAAGGTCCAGTGAAGGAGAGCATCGTCATAGGTAATCAAATAACATGAATGCCTAAATTCCCTAAGGTCTTGTTTGGGGTCCTCCTTACTTTGAAATTTAGAAAAATTCAAGAGCTCCCACTGAGGAGGATATGGTCTGATAGGGATAGATGGGTGAATGGGATCATTACAGATCTGGTCATATGATAAAATGTTGTGAGTCCCAGAAATGGATGACTCTAGAGTGGTCATTTTATCCATTAGCATTTTCATTAGATCTGCTTGGGGTTGCACACCTAAAAGGTTATAAGGTACATATTTTTTTGTGGTTGGGTGATAAATTGATAATTAATAGGAGGTTAAGGAGCTACCACATATTGATATATAGCCATAGTGGTTGGGTGGATGCCATGTAGGGGTAGGTGGATGTAAGTGGTTGGGTAGTGGGTAGAGGTACATGCCCTTATGGGTTAGGTATGTAACCTAGGTTGCGTGTGATGGGCACCTATTGAGAGGTTAAGGTGGGTTAGGTAGGAGATATGGCTGGGTTTATAACTAAAGGAAAGGTGGTGACCTTTGTACTAATTGGTGGTAAGGTAGAAAGTATAGGCACCACAAGATTTTGAAGTGGAGTAGTGGCTAATGGATTGGGGGTAGCCAAAGGAAGGTTGACAATGTTAGTATTAGGTGCTCCCATGGTGAGTGGAGTATATGTGGTTAATGGTTAGGTTATTCCTAAGTTAGAGGAGTTATTGGTGAGGGTGGAAGGCATAAGCATGTTAGGAGGTTAGGTAGGTTAGTTTTCCACAGTAGTATTAAAGGGATTATTTATAGATGATTATGCTTAGGTAGTCAATGGTTGGGTGGTGACTATGGCAATAAAAATGTTCCCCATAAGGTGGGAAGCCATGACATAAATCGTGTCCACAACTAAAATCAAAGTAGGGTTATGGTGAGGTATGGTGTTGACATAATGTTGAAGGGCCACATGATTGTTATCTAAGAAGGTGGCAAAGTCTGTATCTCCTTGGGGAACTACTTGAGGGAAAGAAGGAATTCCTAAAGGATGAGGAGAGTCTTCTAGTTCAGAGATGTACTCCATGGATGAGGATGTAGAAGAGGTTGATTGGTTTAGTGATGGGTTCTATTCTGCTAGGTTTTTACACTGCTAGTGAGTTAGGACCATGCAAGATAAGGGATAGAGAATACAAAAACAATCTCACCACTCAAACAAAGAGGACAAGAAATGAGAAAGGAAATCAAACACACACTAAGAATTATGTTAAGTCCTACAGTTATTTTTAGTCTCTCTCTTGGATTATGCCTTAATCTTTGTAATAAATTGTGTGACTCCACTTGGGTTGATAGAACAAGTACTAGAAAAGAAATCTATGGATGGTTTCAGGTTGTTTTAGCTCTCCAAAAAAATTTGTATTATAAATCAATACGTGGCTTTGTATTAGGGCTTACCCCCTCAATTCACACACCACAATGATAAGGGTGCTGAGTGTTTAACTAGTATATACTAATTTATAGAGTTTATACTTAACTAAAGAGCTGAGTTGGTTCTCCCCTTGGTAATGACCTCCAAATAGGATCTTCAGGAAAGGGTAAGGTGACTACTAGGTGATGAAAACTTAGTCAGGCCTTATGTCAAGTTGTTTTGATGTTTGATTGATACAGGTGGTTTGGTTTGTGTGTGAGATACAAGTGATGATACGATCAAATTACTTTGATTTAATTTAACTAAGTGAGCTAAAATTGCAAGCAACCAATGTATGCAATTTATTTTAAACCCAAAAGAAATTTTAATTTCATTTATGGGCATATAATAGGGATAAGATCATGTAGATGCAGATAAAATAAACCCAAGTAGAGACTTAAGGGTCCCACTAGGCATGTCATAATGTTTTAGATAATTTTAGCTTATATTTTAAGAGAGGAAGAAGAAAGAAACTAGATATGGGTATGGTATAAAAACCTATTTGGTTGTGCATGTGTTGAGTTAGATGATTGTAAAGAGTTATTCTTTGTATTTTGTGGAATGACTTGCAAATAAGATAACACTAAAGCAAATGGTTTGGTTAGATAGATAGTAGGTTGGATTGCCTAGTGCTAGCTAGATCCCAAAGGTAAGAGCTTTCTCAAGGGCTATCAATCCATGATTTTTAAATAATTAAGTTTAGAAATTGAAAGATAAATTACTTGCATAAATCATAGGAGATATTGAAATTAAGTAAAATAAATGCTTGATAAATAAACTACTAATTATAGCAATAAGTGGGTCAATACTAATGCTAAATAGGTTGGGCCTCTATGAACAAGTCAAGGAAAAGAAAGTTAGATTTGGTTGAGGTTAAGTGGGTGAAAATAGCTTGTTGTTATTTTATGCCATAGTGATTGTCGATGGTTGAGATGATCATCAGTGGTTAAGGTAACCATCAGTGGTTAAGGTAACCATCAGTGGTTGGGGCAGACCATTGGTGGTTAGAATGACCATCAGTGGTTACTGTGGGTTGGGTATAGGTAATAAAAGGTTGTTTGGATGGGTTAAAAAATGATATTATAAGAGATTGGCTTAGGTTGGGTTGATTTTGAAATATAAACAAAGTGACTAAATAATTAAAATCGATACTTAGCTTATCAGTGGTCGATCAGATGAATGGTTGAGGTAGTGGAGCTTGGAGTAATGTTAAAAGAGTAATGGTACTTGGCTATTGACTGATGCATGGCATCACTTCAGCTCTTTATCATGATGGATAGATTATTGGATCACTATAAGAACACTTATAAAATAAACTCTAAACACAAAATCTCTTGATAGTTATGGATCCCCTTTTTACTTCCTACTCCTCTCTTCTTATAGGAAGGAAGGAGAGGTGCAACAAGATGTTAAAAAGAGTTCCAACTTATTGCCTAATTTTAACTTTGACATGCATGGGATCACACACAAATTATACAATCTAATTATAGAAAATCAAGTTGGAGTGATGTTGGTGTTTAGTGGTTTAGATGGTGGAACCTGACCATTGGTGGTTAGGGTGACCATCTATAGTTAGGGTGACCATTGGTAGTCAAGGGTCAAGGTCAAGTTGAGTTAAAAAGGTGGGTTTAGCTAGTAGGTCAATCTGACTTGGGTTAGGTTTGGTTTATATTCAAATAGTCAAGGTTAGGTCTAAGGGGGTCCTGAGGTAGTCTAGGGGAGTTGTGACATTCAGAACCATTGTGTGTATATTTCTAGTGTTTACAGGTGATATGCTTGTTATGCCAAGACCAGTTGCCTAATCCTATCCATTGGGCCATAGAGTCACCTGTACACCATTTTTACACATAATTTACCTTTGACACCACACCAAACACAAAGGGAAGACACACAAAATAAAATAAACCAAAGGGAAACAAACATGTGTTCTCAAGAACACTTATAGAATATAACACAACTAATATAAAGACACACACACCTACTCTACTATTTATAAAACCTCACTCTTGAGGTGAAAAACATCTTACCATTCTTTAACTAGGATTAAAGATGGTTCTTCTTTCATCTTTGTCACTCTATGAAGGCAATCTAGCATGAGAAGTATGCTCATCATCAACCACTTACATATGTAGATGACCAAGAAGCCTACCACCTCTATGTCTTCTCATGCTTGCAACTGGACTATTTGGAGCCTTCATGAGTATTCTTTTTTTCTCTCTAAGATACTTTATTGAGGCTTCAAGTTGATTGATATTTCTCATCTTTTATCTACACTCCTCAAATTGTAGAACAGAAGTGATGATAACTACCTCATTTTTATGCTCTTATAGGTAAGCATGTTCTTGATACATGGAGTCATCAATATCTTCTTTATGTTCCAATACCTTTGAATGTGGCTCAACATCAAATGAATATTTTTACTATTTTTGAATCACAACCAAATTTCCCTTGACCTTAATCTTCATGTTTAAAACCTCTTGGGTAATAGCTTCATCAAGCTCTTTTATGACTATAGACTCTTAATCGGTAGAATGACATTCATTTTCATGTTTGAAAGAACACTTAAAAACTTTTTCACTAGTCTCATTAGCAATTTTGATATCAGACATGTAATCTCTTGGATAAAAAAGAGTCTTACCCAGCTTATCAAGTTATTTAAATATGGCATTAAACCTTTGCCATAAGTCATCCTCCTCTCCCTCATGAGTTTCATCATCAAGGGAAGATTAATAAATATTAGGAAGAAAGACATCATTATTCCAAATAAGGTGATGAATTAGGTTCTTTAACCTATCATCATCATATTCATGAATCATGTAGTTACCTTCAGTAGCTTGTGGGAAATAATGTTTGACACTTACCTCAGCTCCCTCAAATGGCTCTTCATGCATGATATAAGTAACAAGGTCAGTTTTATCCATGTATGCATAATGATCATGTTCATAATCATCTACACCATATCCATCTAGAAACAAGTCAGCTATGCCCTCAAGTTTACAAGCACCATCATTCACATTAGATTATTCTTTCTCATTAGTCACACAATTCAAGTTAGAGCTTGCTTCAACATAGGGCTCAATGTGAAACCTTGATAGTGGTTGAGTTCTTATGGTCACCTTGGTTCCTTATATTATCCTAAAGTCCAAGAAAGACTAATAAATAGAGAGATAACCACATATCTTGGCTGTAAAGTCTCTTGAAAGGAAAATTACAAAATGAGCAGGAAGGTCAACAACAACAATGTCTTAAAGGATGTGGAAACTAGGACAATCATGGAGGAAGACCTTTAATTTTTTATCAACACTATTGTGTTAGAAGGTATACCATCTAGATAAATCACTCCTTTTCTATGGGTTTCATATTATAGGCCCAACTTATCAGCTACAACTTTGAGCATGACTAATGTAGAAGCACCACTATCAACTATGTAATTGTGTACTAATTTGTCACCCACTATGAGAGTGAGGTAGAAAGGTGGAGGATTCTTAATTTTTTTAAATGGTTAAATAATGTTATTATGGGAATTTATAAGAACAACATGACCATGAATTTGACTTGAAGGTGAATTACTAGTAGGGATAGTGGATAGCTATTTTTTCAAGAGCTCTTTTTAGCCAGGCATATAGAGGACATCCCATAAAGAGATAGATTATTTCAAATTATTCAATGAATCCATTATGTTTAGGTTAGTATTACTCACCTTATCTTGAGTCATTGGAGTCAAATACATTTTTTAAACTCGAGGAATTGAATCACTTTGAGTAGACCTTACCACATTTTGATTTGGAGGAGTTGTAGGAGTGTTTAGGACTACCATAATTGCAGACATGTTTCATTACCTTGTAGAAGGATTATATGAACATGTAGGCATGATATTATCACCTCCTAAATCCTTAATCTTGTCTCTAGTGTTTTCTACAATAGAATTTCCTTGATTGAGCACAAAAGTGTCCTCAACTAGGAAGTTGGTGAAACTTTCTCCATGAGGCTACCAACCTTCACTTGCTTGCATTAAGACCTCATTTTTAGCTAATAGGAGATGAGTTAATCTTCCTTGAGAAACTATATCTTGATCTCCACCCTCATTGGCATTCATTAGTTGTCCTTGTTTCTAATCTTTTCCTTGTACCAAGTTGTTATACACCGGTACCATTTCTCTTGCATTGGTGGTGGAGTTGGGATTTTACACATTGGTAGGCCTATTAAAGTTAGGGCAGAAGTGCTTACCTTATATTGAGTCCTTGGAGGCAAATAAATTGATGTAACTTAAGGAATTGAAGTACCTTAAGTAGACCTTCTTATGTTCTATTTTGAAGTAGGTGTAGGATTATTAGGGACTGTCATGTTTGCAGCCATGCTTTGTTGCCTTGTAGAAGGATTAGATGAACCTGTAGGCACATTACCATCACCTCCTAAATCCTTACTCTTGTCTATTATAATTTCTACAACATAAGTTCCTTGATTGATCATAAAATCATCTTCCACCAAGAAGTTAGTGAAGCTTTCTCCTTGAGGATACCAATCCTCATTTACTTGCATCATGACTTCATCTTCAGATGATAGGAGAGGAGTGACTCCTCTTTGAGTAACTAGAGCTTGCTCTCCACCCTTATTGGAATCCATGAATTGGCCTTGTTTCCAATATTCTCCATGCACCAAGTTTATATGCATCAGTACCATCTCTCTTGCATTAGT
Source organism: Torreya grandis (assembly GCA_037957365.1). Classification (NCBI taxonomy): domain Eukaryota; kingdom Viridiplantae; phylum Streptophyta; class Pinopsida; order Cupressales; family Taxaceae; genus Torreya; species Torreya grandis. Next base: position 2,725,888 of record JARHVA010000138.1, read on the forward strand.
GGTGGAATTAAGATTGTACACATCGGTAGACCTACTGAAGTTAGGTTTCCCTTGACCTCTTCCTCTCCCATATTGATAACCATTTTTTTTTTGATAAGGATAAGCATTTTGATTTACACTTATTTTCATTATTTATTTCCTAAGCGTAGATTTTAAGGTTTGAATTCTTTCATATGGATCAGGTTCATCTGCCTTCTTAGGAGTAATCATAGACTTCACATTAGCATTAGGAACTTGAGTAATGTTTGGATCAGAAGCTAATTTATTAGGTAGTAGAGGCATAGACACCATAGGGTGAAACTTTCCTATTTGAATTAGTCCATTCTTATCTCTAATGGAGAGTTCATATTCTTCAGGAAGATTAAAACCACCCATGGATTGAAGCATGATGGAAATATTAGTACCAAAGGCTCTCAAACATGTAGGGAACACAAAGCTAGCAAGTGGTCTCATGGGAAGAGGCAATCTATACCATGTATTTTAAAACCTCTCATTAAAGTCTTTCATTATTTCATTGGCAGATCTTTTGATCACATTAAGTTGATGTATAAGAGAAGTATGGTCACTTTCATATTCAAACCTTGAATTTAGAAACACTCTAAAATCATCCCATGATGTGATGCATCCACCAGGTAAAGTCCTATACCAATAAAGTGTTTTCCCTATAAGGGACATGGCAAGAAGTGTAATGGAAATATTATCCTCAATGACATTATGGAAACTAAAAAAAATGGAGATATCCCTAATGTGTTCACTAGTTGTGACATGACCTTCACCATTGAATGTGGCCACATGCTTTGTGGCATTAGGAGGAATGGCATCATATTCTTCAAGATGAATTGGACTTTCAATATTAAATGTAAGGAAGGCATGTGGCATATACATGATGAATTTTATTTCTTTAAGTTCTTCACTTCTTTGGCTAGCAAAATCTTATTGGTCTTCAAAGAGAAGATTAGGCTGAGGGTATTGAACTTCAAGAGGAAGTTTAGGTTGAATAGGTAGATTGATAAGATTGAGAAATTTACTAGATGATGACCTAGTAAGGACCATTAAGTATGAGAGAAAATTATGACAAAAAAATGGTATAAAACAAGATTTTACCTTAAATGGAGTTGTTAAATGTTGAGTAGCACACCAATTTCCAATTGATGTTGTCAAAACCAACATTCACCATGACAAGTTGTCTTGAGGACAATGGATCACATCAGGCATGCCAAAAATATTGTCACCAAATATTTCACCCTAGATGAGGGTGCTTAAGCCTCCTTTATATTTTGGCAACATGAGAATACTTCTAGGTATGTGGGTTTACCTATAGTATAAATAGACCTCTAGGTTTAAGGGCTAGCTCCTTAAATTTACCTTGAAATTCTTATCACCTACTTAACTAATTGCTTGTGGGAAAAGAGATAAAAGTTTGCATGAAATTAAACCATTCTAAGGGGGTGATAAACCATAAGTATTTCCATGAGACCATCATACTTCTATCACAATGAAACAAGACCTACAAACCAGCTTCCAAGTCTTATGGGGTTCTAACATAAGTGTTTCAACATAGAGGTAATATGCATGAGACAACACAAGGTAAGTGAACCAAAGGGAATATTACACACTAATAAAAAATTTAAACCTGAAAGGAGCCTAACACATTAGATACACTATATATAAATTTTTATAATAATAAATCTTGCATAAACATGAGAGGATAAGGAGAAGCAAGGATAGAAGATTATCACTTAACATCACTTTGCTCACTTAGACAAATGATCATAAACTCTAAACCAAACTTCCATTTATTATTCAAAGGCAAAATAAAATGGAAAAACTAGTATGGCTTCACCATACATGGAGTGGTATTAATCTACAAGATCCAAAATGGCTACTACTTATAGAATTTGAGAGAGGAGTGAAGAGAATGAAGTCCAAAAGTGACTAAAACATGTGTCAAGATGATTAGAGGGGTTAAATATTCATGATAATGAAGCATGTAATAGACCATGCAAGGTTTTATAGGACAAATGTCCCTCAAAATGCATGGAACTCCTAAAATGTGGTGTAGGACTCTTCATTTGTAGGCCTAGAAACTATCCTCATCATTTCGCCTCCTTGGAATGCTCCACAATAGACTATGGATAGGTGAGATCATTTAATTGAGATTTAGGGGTTATAAACAATCCCCAACATTCATTGGTTGAGTCCCTAATCATTATAATTCTTTTATACATGAGTTATCACTACCTATAGTCATAATCACTCCTCTTTCACTCACCCTTCACCCTTGGCACCAAATTTACTTTCAATTTTCCAATCCAATCCATACATAGGAGTGTATGACATTTTTTAAGATTACACATGGCCTTAGATTCATCAGGTAGACCTTAAAAATCATCCCACTTAGATTTTTCACCTTCTCACTTGATAGTCACTATACCAGTTTAGAATGGTTGAGATGAACGTGTTATTAGAGGAACTTTTGAGATCTCCTGCTATAATAAATGGACATGAGAGGCTATCTCAAGTCCAAACCTAGCTCCCAAATAAAATTTAATATTTTTTAACCCTTCCATACCTGCATAATACCAAAAATAGTCAATAAAATCCATTTTTCACCATGTCCATACATGTAGGGTACAACTCAAATGAAAGGGAAGTATCCCTGGTGAGTCTTATACAAGATATAATTGCTTTCCTACACATTATATCCCATCTATATTCCTCTCCTTTATTTTCCCAATCAGGTCCCTAACAAGGGTTTAAGAGGGTTTTAGGTGGTTTTTAACCTTAGCATTTATTCATAAAGGTCTAAAATTAGAAACCTAAACAATTTTCACAGTCTTTTTTCAATACCTCCTTCAACATTCCCCAACTCCTCAAACTCCCATGCTAAGCATCCATGTATTTGTGAGCTCTCAAATTTGCCTTCTCGGTCTCTTTTCTCCATTTTGTGCAGCTTTGTATTGGCTTTGATCCAAAATATGGCTTCATTATGGTATCCTCTACATTCCAAGGGATAAAAAACATCTCATAACTCCCCATTTAGTTGTTTCAATTTATTATAATGCTCATCTAAGGATAGAAGTGAAATCATACCCCTCTAGGGCTTTAGGCCTAATCAAGGCCTAGAAGGCTCAGCCTACATACTTCAAGGATTAGGCCCCCCTAATTAGTTTTAGTCACTTGTGAGGATTTTATCATGTTGATTCATGTCTAATTAAACATTCCACACCTCATTATATAGTTTCATTAGCTTATAGTTTGTCTTCTCATCATCTTTATAACCAACCTGTAGGAAATGACCTTCTAGGAGTGCCCTATATCTGAGATAAAATAGAGGGAACTTCCCATATGGTCTCAAAAAAATTGGACATATGAGGGTGTTTTCCAATTTATGGTTATGATATTTACCTATTTCCAAGGTTTTATTAAGTCTTTATCATCTCAAAATATCTCAAAACCTAAGGCAACCTGCATGAATACTCATTATGCAAGAATTCTAAGTGTTACCTGCAAGTATACCTTGAAGATGGATTTAAATCTATTTTTTATTAACTAAGAGTATATTATGATATTTACATCATCATACTAAAGGTTTTCACAATGCTTAAAAACTCCCTATAATCCATGCTTGCATCTTCAACTCATGTCTTTGTCTAACTAGGTCTGACCAATAGACTGACTGTATTTCACTTTAGAAAAGGGACCTACCTATAGGTGTATATTTGTTCTTATATCTTGTATTTAATTCCTAAATACCTTCTTAAATTCATCACTTTAATCCCATAGTCATCTAGGCTACTTAACATCATGCATTTGTAAGGCCAATCACCAAGGTAATCATCTTTTAGGTCACTGTTAACCATAGTCAACTATAGTTGACCCATTTGGAGCAAGTAAGGGTCCTATAGGTGTTTTTAATCCTTTTAAATCTTGTGTTTCACACCTTATAACATTTTTAGGTTTTATAACCAACTCTTAATGGCAAATATTTATGTTTTTAGGCCTAATGTCACCAAATTTTACTTCATGAGTTTGTGAGTCACCTACAGTCAAGCTCTAGGTGACTTTTCAAGGCAATGACACACCTATAGGTGTTCATGGAGATATATACCCTAAAATTTAGTTATCCTCCAACTCCCTTGATTCATTAGTGTTCCCCTTACTCCAATGGGATCACTAGTCATGGTGATATGCTCTTACATTTATCTTAGACTTATGAGATCACTTGAAGTTAAACATTCTATATAAAATACTGAATGTTTGCAGTAAACGAATGTGTAACCTTGAAGCCTCCATTACACCACTTATTTGGATCAAACACCCATTTTATTTGGTCAAGATATTACCCCTACATGAGGGTTACATGATGGATGCATTCAAACTCAACTATACTCTAATTTACCTCATCTTATAGCATCATCAAAAGTACAAAGGTCTCTATTTTAGAGATTTTTAGGTAACTTGTTCCTAAAACTCATTTCTACATATTTGAAGTGACTCTCAAAGATAACTACTAATAAAATGATTAAAACATGATTTTCATGGTCTCTCAAACATCCTAAGACCTCAAGGAGGGTCTCAAAACACATTCCAACATCTCTAAGCAACATTTCTAGATCTTTGTGGGGCCACCTATAGGTGGATAAACAATGTACAGGGCAATGAGTGTGGATATGGGATTTATGCATGGAAAGTGACCTTATGGTTCATCTTGGACCTTCTCATCTTATTCAAACAAGACATTTCAACCATAAACTGCTTGAAACCAGACAATTGCTTTGTTGTAATCTGATTGATCTTCTTTATGACGCTTGTAGGTGTTCATTCATGGTGTATGACTGTGTGTGCAATTTAAATTAATTTCACAACCCTTTTTGTGTTATTTTTAGGGTTTGGTTTGATATATTATGCTATAATAAAGTATTCAACACCTTAAAACTATTAATCACACCTCCATGACCATGTTTAGGACCTTTATATGGCATGACTATGAATGAACGTAAGCAAAAGATGATTGTGTATTATGTTTTTGAATGCAACTCCATGAATTATATAGGTGTGAGATTGAACATGGAAATAATTTTATTTTCATGACATATAAGATGTATGTAACATCATATCACATTGAGTTTAAGCCATTTTAGAGAAATAAACCTTTTGTAATTGATGAAATCTGACTACAACCTCACTAGCATACTCCACCTACAACCTAAGAAGTTTGAACTCATCAAATAACTTATAAACATGAAACCAAATATGGAAAACATGAGATAAATAATTAAACTTCCTATATAATCCATTTCACCAATTAAATTGTATAGACATGATCAAACAGAGGCAAAAAGTATAGGATATGGGGATTAACAAGTAAATCAAGATAATTACTTTTAAAATATGGTTCATAAGCATAAGAACCCAATCCTTGAAATTATACCATGAATGTGAATTGGACCAATTGTAATATCCAACACCAAGATAATTTAACTTGTAAGTCCTCCTACTGGCCATACCATCCAAAGACCTGCTGACTAGTTTTGTTTGTATTGTGGAGTGATGGAAAGGAGAAATGGTTTTGGCCCATTTTTGGCACTTCCAAAGAATATAAAACATGGAAATGGATTTAGACAAGATAAAAGGTCAATGCATATGATTTTCCCATGTGCCATTCTTCCCCATAGGCTCTAAAACCTTCAAAAACCTCCATCTTTTCACTTATTTTCTTAATTTTAGTTAACACCTACAAGTTTTTCAGTTATAAATTGAAATAACTAACATTGAATGATATGAGTAACATTAAGTATTTTATTACACTTGTCTACCTAATAAAATCATACCACCCTCATTTATGACCCCTTAAATGACATAGAATAACTAAGGACTAGATTTTACTATGACCAAGGCTAATAAGACATTAAATGACATCAAATTTACCATGACACAACCTATAACATATTACTAGACCCTTATATCAAGTTTTGGACTATGAGGGGTTTACTTATTTTGACTTGGGGTCAAAATAGTTAAAATTCATGGTGATTTTCTAAGGGTGGTGTTTCAATGAATTTTAGCTTATATTCCAAGAGAGGAAGAAGAAAGAAACTAGATACGGGTATGGTATAAAAACCTATTTAATTATACAAGTGTTGAATCAGATGATTATAGAGAGATCTTATTTGGCTTGGGAGGAATGACTTATAAATAAGATAACACTAAACCAAATGGTTTGGTTAGATAGATAGTAGGGTAGATTGTCTAGCGCTAACTAGATCCCAAAAGCAAGAGCTTCTTCAGGCATTGTCAATCCATACTTTTTAAACAATTAAGTTCAAAAATTGAAAGATAAATTACTTTCATAAATCAAAAGAGATACTAAAATTAAGTACAATAAAAGCTTGATAAAGAAATTGACTATTTTAGCAATAAGCGAGTCGATACTAATGCTAAGTAGGTTGGGTGTGGTTCATAAAATAGGTTGGGGCTCTATGAATAGGTTGAGGTAAAGAAAGTTAGATTTGGTTGAAGGTAAGTGGGTGAAAATAGCTTGTTGTTATTTTGTGCCACAGATACTATCATCAGTTAAGGTTACCATCGATAGTTAAGGTAACTATCAATGGTTAAGGTAACCATCGGTGGTTGGGATAGACCGTCGACAGTCAGAGTGACCATCGATAGTTACTGTGGGTTGGGTCTAGGTAATAAAAGGCTATTTGGATGGGGTTATAGAATAGGATTTTGAGAAATTGGATTAGGATGGGTTGATTTTGAAATACAAACAAAGTGATTGAATAATTAAAATAAATACTTAGCTTACTAGTGGTTAATTGGATGAATGGTTGAGGCAATGGAACTTGGAGCAATTTTGGTAGAGTAATAGTACTTGGTTCTTGGATGATGCACAATATCACTTTGGTTCTCTATCATGATGGTTATATTGTTGGATCACTAAAAGAACACCTATAAAAGAAACTCTAGATATAAAATCTCTTGATAGTTGTCGATCCCCTTTTTACCTCCTACTCCTCTCTTCTTATAGGAAGGACGGAGAGGTATAACAAGACATTAAAAAGAGGTATAAATTGATGTCTAATTTTAACTTTGACATGCATGGTCTCACATACAATTTAGATAATCTAATTATATAAAAGTAAGTTGGAGTGATGTTGGTGTTTAGTGGTTTAAATGGTAGAACTTGACCGTCAGTGGTCAAGGTGACAATCAATAGTTAGGGTGACTGTCATTGGTCGAGGGTCAAAGTCAAGTTGAGTTAAAAAGGTGGGTTTATCTATCTTGGGTTAGGTCTAGTTTACAGTCAAATGGTGAAGGTTGGGCTCAAGAGGATCTTGAAGTGGTCTAGGAGAGTTAAGATACTGAAACCATCATGTGTGGATTATTAGTGTCTACATTTTCCCCCCTTTTGTTATGTAGTTTGTATCAACAAGCTACAAAAGCAAAATGGATTGTAGTTCAAAGGTTCAATTTCCTCGAGCATGGGAGGAGGTGTTCCCCCTCAAACTAGGAAGTGATGAGGTAAAACATAATCAAGTGTGGGTTTAAAATGTGGTAAAGGTGATGGTAAAAGGTGGGTGATATATTGGGCACTAAATCATAAACATGCACATAAAATGTGACAAAAGTATGATAGCCAAGATCGCACATTGACTAGGTTGTCGTAGTTGGTATAAATTAAGGTTGGTGTTAGAAGGACAAGTGACAAGTAGATTATGTGGCTACATTTAGGTGTGGTAGTTAATAACACTCATAAACATAGGTCTTATAGGAAAGATATTTGTTTTCATGGGTATCCAAGGTAGGAATTACTAATAAAAACACAAATTAGTTTGGTGTAGTCACAGGTATTCGAGGTAGGAAGTGATCCCAAGAAGACACAAATGGGTCTGGTGAGTGTAAGGTAGTGCAAGTGAAAAATAACTATTCAACATGGCTCGTGTCATCAGTGTGGTCAAAAGGACCAAGGTAAGGGCATCACAAAAATATGCACTAGTTTGTGTTAAAATAGCCACTAATGAGGTGATGTGGTCAGTGATCGAGATTGGTAGAGAAGGTAATCTCTATGGGTGGGAACTAAGCTTGATATGTGCCAAATTTTTGAAAAGTTGTTGGTTTTAGTGGGAAAACCCAAAGTCAAGGTTCTTGGGTCAACTGTCTATGGTCACCTTGACCATTGACAGTCAAGGTGAAACCCTAAAAGGGTGGAAAAAAGTGTTGTCAAGTGTCATTTTCATTCATTTGAAGATTTTGACTTTTGAATTTTGCTCCTTGACCTTTTATGAGAGAGTGATGATGAAATTTACTATGCAGGTGAGTGGTTGAGTTTAGATTATGTTGATCGAGCTAGGAAACAAGGTGGATGAGGACGTGGTTGGGTAACAAGTCCTAAGATTCCTCTTTGACAATGATCGAGTAATGAAGTAGGGGTTATATTCAATTGATAGAGTAGATTTGATTTTGCAAATTCATTTCTATTTGAAATTTATTGGTATTGTGTGATTGATAGTTGGGTGTAAATTAGGTTTTGTTTGATTATACCCTAGGGTTAGGTTTTGAGATATTTTTTGGTGATATTGGCAGGTGATTTTGGAAATTAGAAGGGTAGGGTAGGATTAGGGTAGGATAGAATAGGTGTTTAGGTAAATTTAGGGTTAGATTTTGGTGTTTTGTTAGATTTTTGGGTGGGTAAGGTTTAGGCATTTTATTGACGTTCACACATAGTGACCATCGGTAGTCATACCTGAAAGTCGATGATCAATAGAGGTGGGAAATGTTTTAATGTTGTTAAAAATGTTGAATGTTTGTATAAGTTTAAATGTTTAGGTAATATTTTGGCTAAAAAAATGATGTCAAGGGTAATGTATAAATTATGAAGGTTGATAGGTAATAGTGTAATTTTCCAATAGCGTTTAAGGGGTAGAGGGTGGAATGTTCTAGATAGAAGGTCAAATTATAAGAGTGAAAATAAGGTAGGTTAAGGGCTTTATTTTGGAGATAAGTCATAGGAATAGGTTATAAAAGGGTAAGTTCATAGGATAAAATAGTATAGAAAAGTAAGCTTTTTTGCTCTCAAACTTTTCAAGCATGAGAGTGGATTTAGATGTGATATTAAGTGCGTTAGATCTTTTTGAATATTCACTGAGGTATGACTGTTGCGGACTAGGTGCACACATATAAGAGGTGGGGCTTGGTATGATGATGTATTATCAAGACATGTCAGGGGATGCAATGATGATAGTGGCCCTCATAAATATATGGGATCTAGCCACTAACACCTTCCTACTACCCACTGGTGAGATGATGATCTTACCTAAGGATGTGCACAGGATTAAATGGATACCCATTCGAGGTGAGGTAATTTACCACATTGAAAGAGAGGAGAGAGATGATTTCATGGAACTATTCTATGAAGATGACCATGATTTTTATAGGTGGAATGTTGGAGGTTTTAGATACACTCCACTACATCAGAGGGTCAAAGATGATAGGAGGTTGATGACCATGATGATGATGGGAGTCTCATGCTTTGCCATACTAGACTCAAGCAATGAGAGGTTTCCCTATCTATTGTTGGGGGTATTGGTAGAGATGTTACTAGGGTGTATAATGTTTGGTTGGGTGCTTGTACTTATAATATAGATATACAAGGAGAATTAGGTTTTTATATCTCATAAGAGGTATGGTATCAGTGTAGGATTTGTTTTACACTATTAGGCTTATGAGCACATCTAAGTGTTAAGGTCAATGGGGATACCATGGGAGGGGTATTCATAGATTAAATTCATAATTAAAATTATGTAGTGGAGAGATGATATATCCCTTTCAAGACCAAGTGGAGGGGTTCATGACATTGACTGGTTAAAAGGGGAATTAGATGCCTTGGTTTTTGGTGACATGATTAGGAGACCTTACATCAGGATTTCAAAGTGGTCTAGTTATAGGAGACACACTATCCCTAAAAAGCTATAAGTGGATCTTCGATAGGAGGGATGGTGAGATAGAGCTCATCCCTTTTGACAGGGTATGATGATAGTTTCACCTGGTAAAGGGTATTTTGGGTCCATTCTCAAAGTATAGGTTGAAAGATGTAGAGCTTCTAATCTTAGAGCCACAACCAGTTAAGATTTTTATTGATCATTAGGAGCTACTAGCTAATGCTGAGATAGATGATGCAATTTTTATAGATGAGCACCCAACATGGTACCATGCACTATATGTATCAACCAATTTTGGGGGTGATGATGGTGGGTAGTAGGCGATGGATGCAAATCTAGTTGGTAGAGGTGGTCAACAGGAATTAGTACAGGGGTTCTCCCTAGATGTATAGGTAGTGAATATAAAGAGAGATTAATCTTGAGAAGTACTAGTTATAGCATAGGCTATTATGGTAGTACTAGAGGGTCATTTGGTAGTGGCACAAGGTCAGGTGGCTACAGCTACAAGAGTGAGGGACCATGTGAGAGCTACATTAGTCTTGGTTACATAGGAGATAGACTACTTGAGATAGGCCAAAGGGAGAGCTACAACACTTGTAAGACCATCGAGTACTATCCCCATGGCATGTTATATAGCCATAGTGGAGGAGATTCATTATTATGAGGTCATAGCCATGATACATTATCCTGATGAACCCTGATGTGGTGAGTATAGAGCTAGTTTGGCAAGTGGTGCTAGCATGATGACACCAAGTTAGTGGGTTGTTTCTCTAAGAGGATAAGTAAGTCTAATAACAACACTAGATCTGAGAAAGAGAAGATAATCAAAAAATAAACATCTTGTTAGGTTGTGGAGCTAAAAGCTTCAACCTTTACAAACTGAGGAACAGATGGTTGCTGAGTTCTACAGGAACCGGCGTCGGCAGCAGGACCGACGTCGGCAGAGACCAGTGCAGAAGGCCACCGGCGACGGCAGGAAGTCGGCTGACGTCGGTAGAACTAGACTAGCAGGGACCGACGTCGGTCGCCTGTGTGTTCCCGAAGTGTTCGTTTCACAGACAGTTAGTTAAGTGAATGATGAGTTTGCATGTTAAGACCAGCCAGAGTCTTGGGCTGCGAGGATAATTGTCTAAATTAAGAGTCTAAGTTATTGTTTGAGTTAGGGATCTATTTATAGACCCATTGGCATGTATTGTTTAAAAGGCATGAGATAGAAAGGAAGAGTTCCTTCTAGTTGTAAGATCTGTGAGTTTCAGGTTGTTGCAAGCTCATTGGGGATCTACATGTAAGTTTGGTCTTTGAATTGTAGGTTGCAGGTTCATGAGAGATCAGCTTGAAGTGCTATAGAGTGCTTGGTGTATCGGCAGGGTTATTACTGACTGGTTGGTGAGGTGAACACCAATTCTGTGTGTGAGTTGGTTGTTGGGACCATTTTTTTTTGTGTAGGAGAGTGTGTGTGAGAAGAATTACTGTACACTTGAGGTGTGGCGAATCTCTGTAAGGTGAAAGAGTGTGGCGGCTCTTTGATGTATTCTTTTCTGTATAGTGTTAATACAAGATAGTGTATTGTCTCTCATATTCTGTGCTATTGGTGAATTCTAGTTACTTGTGTTTCTGGTTATTTCCGCATATTCAATTGCTTATATTTGGTAATCATACTGTGCTCTTTCTGAGGAGCAAGATCCTAACGGGTGGAATTAGAACAGGTGTGTTTTTTCTTGGATTTACCTCCACCCCCCCTCTTGCCCAACAAGTGGTATCAGAGCAAGGTTGTTGGCTCATAGCTTGATACCACCAACAAGTGGTATCAGAGCTTTTGGTTGGGATACTAACAGATTGGTGTAGATCTGGGTAGTGTGTTTTGATTACAGCTTACTCACAGGGTTTCTGTTTGAGTGGGAGTTGAGCAATGGCAGAAAATAGTCAACTACGAATGGAAAAGTTTAATGGCAAGAACTACCAATTATGAAGGATGCAGATTGAGGACTATCTGTATCAGAAAGATTTGTACTTACCATTGGGTGGGGTTGCTAGCAAACCCTTGGATATGAAAGATGAAGAATGGGAGGTTCTTGATCGGAAGGCTCTGGGATCTGTTAGATTGAGTCTTGATTCATCTGTGATTTCCAGCTTATCACAGTGTAAGACAACGGTGGAGTTGATGAAATCTTTGGCAAATTTGTATGAAAAACCCTCGGCTTCTAATAAGGTATTTCTTATGAAGCGTTTATTTAATTTGCAAATGTTGGAAGGTGGATCTGTTCATAGCCATCTTAGTGATTTCCATGGTTTGGTAAACCAGTTAAGTTCAGTGAATATTGTATTTGATGATGAACTTAGAGCTCTCTTAATCTTGTGTTCATTACCTGAAAGTTGGGAAGGTTTGGTAATGGCAGTTTCTAATACTGTGTCTCCTTCAAAAGTCTTAAAAGTGGATGATGTTGTGAGTGTGATCTTGAATGAAGAGATACGCAGAAAAAGCACAGGTGAATCATCTGGAGATGCTTTGAGTGTTGAAGGAAGAGGAAGGCCAAGAGAGAAGACAGAGCGTGGGAGATCAAGGTCGAAGATAGGCAAAAGATCCAAGTCCAGGTATGGCAGAATAACCTGCTGGAAATGTGGAAAGCAAGGGCACTTAAAGAGAGATTGCAGATCGGGTGAAGATCAGCATGAAGGACATGGAGAAGAAGCAGATGTCGCGGGTTACGTTGCACAGGATGCTCTGGTATGTTCTTTGGATAAAGTAGAATCTTGGGTATTAGATTCTGGTGCCTCTTTTCATGCATCCCCACATAGGGAATTTTTCCATGAGTATGTCCAGGGAGACTTTGGAGAAATTTGTGTATGGGATGGTAAGCCTTGTCAGATTGTTGGCAAAGGCAAAGTGAAGCTGAAATTGCAGACAGGTGACACATGGGTGTTAAAGGAGGTCATGCATGTCCCAGTTCTAAAGCGGAATCTGATTTCTATTAGAAGTTTGGGTGAAGAGGGTTGCACAGTAACTCTCACAGCGGACTCTTGGAAGGTTACCAAGGGTACACTTGTTGTAGCTAGAGGTAAGAAAGTAGGTACGCTTTATCTATCTATTTGTTTTACTGATTCTCTTTCTGGGTTATCTACTTCAGTTGTAGATTCAGAGATGTGGCTTGATAGGCTTGGTCACATAGATAAGAAGGAGATGCTGGTTCTTGAGTCAAAGAGTATGCTTTCAGATTTGGAAGGCATGGATCGTGGTTTCTGTATGCAAAAGAAGAAGGTGAGGTTTCTTGAGGAATCCAATGTTAGTGACAAGAACAGGAAAGCCTTGGTTTTCAAGGAGAAAGTGACGGACAGAGTTCAGCATGCGGTGCAGAGGAATTCTGAGCAGAGCAAGGGTGATTTGGTCAAGGTTTTGATCCAAAAAGAGCTCGCGGGAAAAAGTTAGGTCTCACAAGAAAAACACAGTGACCGACGTCGGCAGGAAAATCGGCGTCGGTGTCCAGACAGGGACCGACGTCAGCTATGTGCAGCCCGACGTTGGTGACTCAGGGCAGAAACGAGATCGGCGTCGGCCAGGGGAAACCGACGTCGGCAGGGAGGCAGTCGCAGGGAACCGACATCGGTCGGCTGTAGATTGAGATGTGACCGGCATCAGTTACTGAGACAAATTTTGGGTGGACAGCTAGTTGTCATGGAGTCTCAAGCGCCCATATGGAGGACTGAAGGTGTAAGTAAGTTCTTAAATTCGTCATTTCCCTTCTTTACACTACTTGTTGCTCACTTATGGCATAGGACCAGGAAGTTGTTGAAGAAGCAGAACAGGTAGATCCAGGAAACAGTGGGAGCTTGGCATGGATGAGGATGTGATTCCTTGGAGGAGAACCAAACAGGTGTTTTGGGTAGTGTTGCCAGCTGGAAGTAAGCACTGAGAGACGAATGGATGTTGAGGATGAAGAAGAGCGGAAATGGATACGTGAGATGGAAGATCAGGGTATATGATCTTGTTTTAGCTGCAGGGCAATGGAGGTTTGATCATTGTGTTTCTCTTTACCAGGTTGGATAATATTAGCTACATTATCCTATTTTCTATATGATGTGCTTGTTGCAGGGTTACATATACAGGTATTGCTGAACTAAAGGTAAAGCTAGTTCAGGGGTTTGTCATGGAGAATCTGGGAGCAGCAAGATTCTTTGGCATGAGTGTGTTCTAGAGACATGGAGGTCTTGTTGACTTTGTTTCAGGATGATTGTGTGAAGCCGGTTAGCACGCCGATGGTTAGACAGTTCATAGAACAGGTGTCTTGATTCACATAATGAGGTTGAGTGCATGGTATGTACTAAACCTGAGTTTTCCCAAGCAGTGGGAGTTGTCACAAGTTTGGAGTCAATCCGGGAGAGTAATACTGAAGGGCAGTTCAGTGGGACCAGCAGCAGGTGCACATGCTATGCAGGGTCAAGTTCTTTATCTACATGGTTGTAGATGCAGATGTTGCAGGTAATTTGGATGACATATTTTGCACCATGGATTTTGTGGTGGTTGGTCTTCAAGAGTGATCTTGAGGAGGGATACAAAGCCAAGGGAACAAACTAGATGGTGTACAGGTACAGGTACAGGTTGCAACTGTTTATCTCCAAGTGGGAGATTGTTAGGTTGTGGAGCTAAAAGCTTCAACCTTTGAAAACTGAGGAACAGATGGTTGCTGAGTTCTACAGGAACCGGCGTCGGCAGCAGGACCGACGTCGGCAGAGACCAGTGCAGAAGGCCACCGGTGACGGCAGGAAGTCGGCCGACGTCGGCAGAACTAGACTAGCAGGGACCGACGTCGGTCGCCTGTGTGTTCTCGAAGTGTTCGTTTCACGGACAGTTAGTTAAGTGAATGATGAGTTTGCATGTTAAGACCAGCCAGAGTCTTGGGCTGCGAGGATAATTGTCTAAATTAAGAGTCTAAGTTATTGTTTGAGTTAGGGATCTATTTATAGACCCATTGGCATGTATTGTTTAAAAGGCATGAGATAGAAAGGAAGAGTTCCTTCTAGTTGTAAGATCTGTGAGTTGCAGGTTGTTGCAAGCTCATTGGGGATCTACATGTAAGTTTGGTCTTTGAATTGCAGGTTGCAGGTTCATGAGAGATCAGCTTGAAGTGCTATAGAGTGCTTGGTGTACCGGCAGGGTTATTACTGACTGGTTGGTGAGGTGAACACCAATTCTGTGTGTGAGTTGGTTTTTGGGACCATTTTTTTTTGTGTAGGAGAGTGTGTGTGAGAAGAATTACTGTACACTTGAGGTGTGGCAAATCTCTGTAAGGTGAAAGAGTGTGGCGGCTCTTTGATGTATTCTTTTCTGTATAGTGTTAATACAAGATAGTGTATTGTCTCTCATATTCTGTGCTATTGGTGAATTCTAGTTACTTGTGTTTCTAGTTATTTCCGCATATTCAATTGCTTATATTTGGTAATCATACTGTGCTCTTTCTGAGGAGCAAGATCCTAACGGGTGGAATTAGAACAGGTGTGTTTGTTCTTGGATTTACCTCCACCCCCCCTCTTGCCCAACACATCTAAGTGAATATATCAACCAATTATGAGAGGATAAGAAGAGGGCATGATGCTTCTTCTTTAGAAAGGTCTGAAAAAAATCCAAAGTTGGATTAGCTTAAGGAACATAAGCCCTTTTAATGCTTCGCATTAGCAGTCTTTAGTTGGTTAGAAAGGTGTGTTGATCACATAATGTCAAGTGACCTCAAAAATCCCTTGATTTGTAGTGTATAAAGGGGAGATGGATGAAAATGGAACCTTATTGTGATACTATCATACCTCTTTAATAGGTTACCAAAGAGTCACTATAAACAAGTCTATGTCATATAAGGTGTATATTGATCGATACGAGAAGCCTACTCATGAGAACTAATTATGACTTTCAAAATTATTATGCTTATGAGAGTCGATTGTGGCTTTCAAAATTATTTTGCTCTTTTTGATGCCTTATAAAAGGTCTTTTTTTATTTTTTTATTTCTTGGGAGAGTTGGAGAAGTTGATCGATGTGGGAAGATTCTAATAAATTGTTATGCTTTGACAAATGCTTTACTTAGCCATCCTTCAAGGGAGTGGTCTAAGTTTGTGTTCTTTGATTAATGTCTTTGATAGTTGTCTTTCAAGAGAGCATTCTACCTTATTTTGAGTAATTTTTATATGTTTCCAGTAACTATCCTTCAAAGGAGCAGTATGTGAATGCTAAGAATGACCCATGATTATTTTTGGTTGTGACTTTAATTCTCATGTTTGATTTTTTGATTGACATAGACCTGCTTATATAAGCTTAAAGTTTGACCTTTACGAAGGTAAAAATAAAATCACAAGGTTAATTAGGTGTAAAGAGGTTTAGGTGACAACGATCATGGGAATCCATCCTGTAAAAGGGGTAAAATGTGATATATTATAATGTTTTATAATGAGAAAAAGTATAAAGAGATAGAAGGAAAGACAAAACCCACATGGCTGCTAATAAGTGACATTGTCATGTATATTCCCCCTCAATGGTAACTTTGATAGGCCCAACATTGAATGAACTTCCATAAGCGTTAGTTTGTTGGTGCTGCATTGGATTTTTTACCAAATTTATTCAATTTTGACTATCACCAAGAAGGTTGGTACAATGAGAAACTTCCACATGATGTTTTTCTATCATACTTCATAGCCAGAAGGGTTCTTTAATAACTTCCATATGGATTTCTCCAAGTGATAGCACCTACACCAAACATAAATATATATCCAGAAGTAGACTCATCATAGTATGGTTAGCATCACAATAACTAATAAATTAGTATAATCAAAGGAAAAATAATATAAACCAAAAATTTATAATTCTTTTTATATATTGAAGTATTTGTTTTACTAATTTCCAATGATCCAAGTGTGGATCTTGCATGAATCTGGAAGCAACAGCCACATCTTATGAAATATCTATCCTAATAATAGTTAGATATATCAAAATACCAATAAGATATTTGTAAATAGGGGTTAGCTTTATTGCACACAATTTTTGGATTAAGTTTTAAAACAACCTTCAATATAAGCTTACAATTAAGCATGTTAAATTTAACAAATAGATTATGTGATGCATATACAATAAACTCACTAATAATTTGATACTAAGTTAACCAAATATTACATATCTTATTAGGAATAATTTATAATTTGAGTCATAAATATTTTTTCTTCATTTTAAAGTCAACAACACAAGTTTGAATTTGATACTAAACCAAAAAAAAGGTTTAGAAAGCAAAAAAATTAATATGTTTTATACTTGATTTTACAATAAACACACATATTCTAATAAGTAAATGACACTAGACACTTTAGTTGTTGCAAGTGTCATAAATAGTGTTGCAAATTGTATTATTTGAATAAAGTATTGTAAAATCAATAGTAGGACATTTCAAATCAAATAAAATATCATCTCAATGTGTTTGAAATGTGAAAAAACCTAAAGATCGACTTGTCACATGACCATTTTCGACAAAGAATATGATAAGTTAAGGGTGTCAAAAGTGTTGCAAGCCTCACACGTGAGATTTTGCACAACTAATAACCAGACTTTTTAACTAATTATTTTAAAATAAATTAGTTAATTTGATTAAAAAAACATACTAGATTTATATTTGATTTAAGGACCTTGTATCTATAAATATTTTCTAAAAAGAATACTAGTAACTTCCCTTTGTCCAATACAAGACTTCACATGCAATTCAACACATATGGGCCCACCATGTGCTTGCATGGAAAATTAGTTAATTACAACTCACCCACTAAGCACTAACTTATGTCTTATGTTTAATCCTTTTTGGTCTAATTTTAATTTTTGTTTTTAAAAATAAATAAACCATAATTAAATACTTTCATAATAAAATGCAAGCATTTATTTAAAATTTAGAAAAAAAAGTTCTAAAAAAATTTATGTAGGGTCCACTACTTATGTGGAATAAATAATTAAATACAAGTTTTATTTTTTAAATACTTTTATAAAACTATTGACATACCTATTAATTATTGTTGAAGGACATAATATGCAGATTAATGGCATAGGGAAGGAAGCAAAGGAGCTTGTAGGAGCTACATGAGGACAAAATAAGTTCTATAAAGCTTGGAACCACCTCCAAATGGCCCTCCAAAGCACATAGAACACTTAAAATTTAATTTTGAGCTCATAAAATTGTTGTTGGAATTTACCATGCTACACATGGCACCCACCTGAGATAAAAAATTCTAGAATTCTTTTTTGTTGCTTCTCAGGGTCTGAAAATGGCTCCAGCAGGCTTAGATATTACAAAAAATAGGTAATCAACTTTTAAATCTCAAAAAATGACTGAAAATTCATGCTTTTTTATTTTTCTTCTTCTATGACTATACAAACTAAAGCATGGCGCTTGGAAGGAGAGAGAAAAAATTAAAAAGAGTTGTAGGAGACCAAATCAGGTAAAGGAAAGATCAAAATTGTTTGGAAATAGCTAAACTAAGCAAATAAAATAATAAAAATTGAGATTTATTGTTTAAAATCTGATCTTTCACTTATTTTTAACTCACACATGTTAAAAAATGTAATTTAGGAAGAGAAAAAAAAATTGAAATGAGCTACAAGAATCTAAATCAAGGAAAATAAAAATCAAAACTCTTGGAAATGGCAAAACTAAGAACATGGAGTGCCAGAATAGATATATAATTCCAAAAAACAATTTATTTACTCATTTTTAGCTTTATTATGTTAGAAAATGACACTCTAGGCTAACTTGAACTGCTAGATCTTTAACTAGTAGCTTCAAATACTTCTGCAGGAGTGTTAGTCAGAAAGAAAACACATATCTAGTATATAAAAATAAATTTAAATCTATAAAAACTTTAAAAATAAATTCTTTACTAATGTTTATGATATTTAAGCTTTCAATCACCTTCATACAGATTATTAGTCCTAAAAACAAGACAATCTTAAAAAAATAGTACTTAAAGAAGCATTTTTAGCTCATTTTAAGATTCTTAGTTAGATCTATGACATGAAAATAGGTTTAAAATATAAAAAATTGAATAGACCTAAGATCTCTATGCTTCTAAGAGAAAAAAATTAGAATAACTTACTTCCTATGTAAAGAGACTCTTGAAAAAATTTATGAACATACCACGGCTTTAAAAATGGATGAATATAGGCATCAAAACAAGCCAAAACCTTCAATCTATGATCTTGCAACTTGATCAGCATCAATTGGATCTGATACTATGACAGAACAAGCAATATGATTGCATACAAACACCAGATCTAGATGTGAGACCAATAGCAAAGACATTCACCATAAAATAATGAGAGCAAAGTTGAACACATCATAACACAGATATATGTGAGAAAACCACCAAAGAGGTAAAAAATTCACAAAGATTATTCATATTATGAGAAACTAACCAATACCCAATACAGTCTTTCTTTCTCTCACTTCTTTTTTTATTATATTTTACAATATAAACTCTTTATTTATATAGGCAAGGTAATCTACCCATTATAAATGACTTTTTTCAACCACCACATTAATGGGTCCAACCTCTCCAAAGGTTATTTAATATATTTTACTATTTATTTACATGAGAATAAATTCATGATAAATAATAAAATATATTATTATTTAACCAATGTAATTTAATGTATTAATGGTACATAAATAACACCACTTAATCATTAATTATTCTAATAAATATGGCTAGGTGTGTGATTTAAATTGGCATGTTGTTAACACTTAACATACTTTTTCATATAATCACAATAGTACTATTTAAGGGTAGGCCAATAATATCCAAGGCGAAGGATGCATTTAGCCACAATGAAGCCATTAAAGTATCCCCCACATATCCCATCATGTATTTCCCTAATAGCATGAGAGGCTTTGTGACTACGTAGGCAACGAAATAGGAGACCATCAAAGCCACGTTTATAAAGAATTCCCCCATAATGGAGTAATGTGAGGTACTCTTGATAAATGCTCTTTGAGTATTCCTAGAAAGACTAGAAGGAATGATAGCAAGGTTAAAATAGTTGAAGGTTTGTTGATATGAAAGATCAGGTTGGGTCTCCTCCACATTAAAGATGGTGGGAGAATATGATTTAACATAAGAAGGTTGGTTAAGTATGTGGATAATGATAGATAGATTATATTTAGATGGTGCAGATGGGATGTGAGAGGTGAGGGAAGTCATGGTGTTGGCAAACTTGTTCATAGATCAAGGGGTGGTTTGGATATGGTAATGTTTAAATGATGTTAAGAGTTTATCAACTAACTATTTGTACTATTGTAAAACATCATTATTACACTGATAAGAGTCATTTATTTGATTGACCACTAGTTGAGAGTCACCAAAGATGTTGATCATTTTGAATCCCAAGGCTAATGCAGTTTGAAGGCCTATGACTAGAGCTTCATATTCATCCATATTGTTGGTACATTCAAAATCTAGCTTGAAGGATAAAGTAAGGATAATTTTAGCTCCCACACCATGTTGACACTTTGATCCATCAAAGAACATGGTCACTTGATAGGTGAAGTCTGCCTGAGAGAGGGTCACAATGGACTCATCAATAAATTCAAGAGGAGGTTGATTGTCTGTTAATGGTGCTTTAGCCAATTAGTTGGCAATGATTTTCCCTTTAATTAATTTTTGATAAATAAATTTAGGGTCAAACATAGATAAAAGTATGATCCACTTGGCCATACATTGATTTTTGTATGGTTTGAAGTGCATATACTTGAGGGGGTTGATATTGGTTATGACATAGGTCTTGTGGTTAAGAAGGTAGTGGAAAAGTTTGGGGGCTATGAAGACTAAATCTAAGAAAATTTAATCAGTATGAGTATACCAAGTCTCATACTCTATAAGCATGCAACTTATGTAGTAGACTTCTTGGTCTTTGTGTTGTTCATCCTGATGAGCGAGCATGACCCCTAAAGAGTGGTCGATGGTGGAGATATAAAGGTAGAAGGGTTGATTATCCTTGGGATGGTGAGGATAGGTGGAAACAAAATTTACTTTTTAAGTGAATCAAAATCCTTTTGAAATTTGTCAATCCATTTAAAGGACACATCCTTCTTTAGAAGGTGATGGAAGGGTTGACATTGGTCTAAGAGTTAAGAGATAAAGTGATGAATGGATTGGATATTTCCCTTTCAAAATACAAATTCATTTGAGATTGATTACATGAACCATGTAAAGGATTGATTTGATTTTGGTTGGATCATCTTTGATTCCCTAAAGGGTAAGGATAAATCCAAGGAACTTTCCTAAAAAGACCCCAAAAATGAACTTCTTGGGGTTAAGACAGATATGGTTATGAATGAGGCATTCAAAGATCATCTTGAGAAGGGCCAAATTATCCTTATGAAATTTAGATTTTCCAATAAGGTCATCAACATAGTCCTTGATTATTTTGTGGATAAGGTCATGGAAGATGTAAGTCATAGCATATTGGTAGGTTGCACTAGCATTCTTTTGTCCAAAAGGCATGACCCTATAGTAGAATGTCATACATGGGGTGATAAAGGTAGTTTTGTGTTGATCTTAGAGGGATATTAGGATCTGATTGTAGCCCAAGAATCCATCCATGAGAGATAACATCTCATGGTCAGCTGTAAGATCAACTAGTTGGTCGATGCTTGGTAGAGGAAAATCATCTTTTGGGCAAGCAAGGTTGAGGTCACAAAAGTCCACACAAATGCATAGTCCCCTTATGGTTTTGGTGATATGTACAATGTTTGAGACCCATTAGGGTTAGTTAATGCGTTGAATGAAATTGACAGATAGGAGATGTTAAAGCTCTTCTTTAATGAGAAGGTCTATGCAAGGGTGCATTCATCAAAGTTTCTACCTAATGGTTTTGGAATCACATTTGGTGACTATGTTATGGGTAGTGATGGAGGGTTAAATTCCTAACATATCATTGTAAGACCAAGAAAATGATATGTTATTGTCTTGTAGGAGGAGGGGAAGTCCCAAAGTTCCTCAAAATTTAGTGATTGACCAATTTTGATAATGTGAGGGTTGTTCAGAGTGCCCAAGTTGATATCCATGGTGGATTCATTTAACATGATCAAAGTCTCAGGAGGTAGGTATTTTTAGATGGAGGAATATAATGCACCAAGATAGGTGAGACTAGAATCATCATCCTAACACAAAATACTATTAATGGTAGGAGAGTCCTCTCATATCATCTTAATATGGGTCAGAGGGATGGTTACGATCATCCCTTCCTTTTGATAAGTTAGGGGTCTAAGGCTGATCATGTTGATGGAAAAAAAGGTAGGTGGGATGATGTCCTCATCCTCCCACTCAAGAGGAGAATAGGTTGGTGAGGAAGGGATGTCTTCCTCAAAAATGGTGGAATTAGGTGGTTTGGTTTTCTTCATGGGTAGAAAGAAACTAAGGCCATGTTACTCATGAAGATTTCTATTTTTAATTGAAATCAACTCGTGTAGGCCATGCTCATATCATCTAATATTAAATCCCTTCCAAGCACACTTTTAGAGGTATGTCTTAGAAAACACAAGTTCATACAAGAGGGAGAAACCAAAAGTGAATGGTCAAGGTGAAAAGGAATTGGAAAAAGTGTTAAGTGGTTTGTCAAGTCCCCCATAGATGAAATGGGTTTGATAATTTGAATGTCCAAGGGAATAATGGATCCAATATTGGGTTCATACCTAGGTTGTTTTTTAAGTTACCAATACTCATGGGGAGTAGGGAAGGCATCAAGGGTCAAGAGGTGATATTCCCCAAGTGAAAGATGTTATAATGTGTGGTCTATGGTGGGGATTCGATTTGAGGGGATTGATGAGCTAGTATATGCCTCATTGTTAAAAGAAGATATGACTTCATATTTTGTGGATGAGGGCTTATCTTTGGCTAATGAGGGTATGTTAGATGGAGGTAGGAGGACGTCATTAGGTTGAAAAGTCATGTTGCATGATGAAAAGGGACTTGGGTCAACTTGTATAGTGACAACCTAAACCTTCATGTTCAAATTTGATGCAATGATGAAGGGTAGAGATTACACAACCCATGGAATGGATCCAAGGTCATCCCATCAAGACATTATACTAGAATTCACCTTCTACTACAAAGGAGAGATATAGGAGTGTGTGAGGTCCTAAGTGAATGTGAAGGACAATATTTCCTAGAGTAGTGGCCATGGTGTCATTAAAGGATCAGAGGACATATGCATGGGAGGATATGATGTTAATACTAGCTCATATTTGTCAGGGTTTGGTGAAACTATTTGAGAACCACTCTTCTAATTGATTTAGAGGGGTTAGATTGAGAGGTACCTAAGATAGATACCTTTGGTTTGGCTAAAGGTGAAGGTGCTTGAATTTGAATTGGTTAGGAGGTGGAAGATGGGCATGTCCATGTGATGGAAACTTTCACCCTCTCCTTATCATTTTGTTAAACATGTGATTGTGTGACCACATGGATAGAGGGAAGAGTTGGAGTAGGAAATTGATTTGGTTCCCCTTTACTCTGAGGTAAGAGTGGGGGAGTATGTAGACATTAGGTATTGGTTATTTTTTGTTGGATTACTAGCAAGATCTTGGGACGTTCATCTGATAATAGATCATCCTCATCATAGAGCTGATGGATTATGGTTTGGAGAGCTTTATAGTTCTTCATGTCATTCCTAGGTGTCATATGATAGGAGCATACTTGATGGTCATTATACCATACTAGTTTTAGACCAATAGGGTCAAATGTTTTTATAGGAGGTAAGGTCAAGAAAGAATCTTGTAATAACCTTTGGAAAATATTTGAGTAAGACTTAGTTAAAGGTGGTGAGGGTCTAGAAGTTTTGGCCTTGGTTGGTGAGATGGAAGTTTTTTTAGGAACAGGCTTGGTGGTAGAGGCCTCGAGTAAGGTGGAATTATTAATTTATGATTTTGGCTTAGGTAAGGAAGTTGGTAAGTTGGAGGTTAAAGATATAAAGGTATCTAGTTTAGTTATTGATGTCTAGATAAATATGGGCATGTTAGAAAGCAAGAGTGATGGTATAACCAAAAGTGGTGGTTGGGTTTTGGGTGAGATAGTTGGCTTCTTAATCAAAGTAGAGGGATGAGGCCCCATAATAGAGGTCAAGGTTAAGGGAGTCAAAACTCTAGCCTTATGGTCTTTTAGTGGTTTTACCTTCTTGGTTGATTTGGTTTGGTGCTTGGTTGCTAGGTCTGGTGAGGTTAGCTCCAGTTTTAAGGATGGATGATTAAGGCTCTACATAGGGAAGATGCCAAGGTTTTTGGTTGGTTTGGTTAAAGTTATAGAGGATGATTTATTGATTTGGGACTTGGTTATTTTTCATGGTTGAGGGATCATTGGGTTGGTAGAGGTTTTGATTGGTTGGGTTGATATGATAGTGGGTTGGATGATGTAAGTGATGGGTTTGTCCATTAAATATATGGTTGGAGGTTCCTATTTGGTGATGTAAGGGAGCCCCAATTGTTGTTAAAAGGTGATGTGATCCATGTCAAGTTTGGAAATAAATTCCAATCTCTGAATTAGTTTAGAGAATGATTTATAGACCGATCTTGCTCCCTGGGTAGTGGACTCGAAAGATAAACCCATAGGGTGAGAATGGGGAATGGTAACATCATCCTTTTCCTCAATCAAAGGGTGAAAGGTTTGAATGGGTGGTTCTTCTATGGGAGATGGATATATGGTGATTTCTTCTTTAGGAATGATCTCCAAAGGGGAAGTGAATTTTTTAGTGGTTGAGGGAGGAGGTAAAGTGGTGATGGTTGTTTGCTCTTGTGTGTTTGTTGAAGGAGGGGTTGATGACTCCACTAACTCAATAAGTATAGGAGGTGAAAAAGTTATTTCCATGGTTTGGGTTTCTAAGGGAAGAGAAGGTAATTCCACTATCTTAATAAGAGGAGAGGGAAAAGAATAGGTAGATTGGGTGGTAGGTTCTTCAACAATAAGTGTGTCAAGAACCATATGGGCATCATGAGAAGACTCAGCTTTGTTGCTCTCATTTTTGGTAGGTGCATTATTGCAAAAATATTGTCTAAAAATGTCAATGTCTTAGTTCAAAGGTGTGTTGGGGTTATCCAACACAAGTTCCCCTTTACCAATGAGGCTCTAGACAACGTTTTTGAATGTATTATGCCTACTAATGTCATGCCCTAATACTCAATGGAAAGCACATAGTTTATTCTCATTATTCTATCCAGGTGCAGGGTGAGAAGAATAAAATTATTGAGGGGGTTTGATGGGAGGAAGTTGTATTATATTAGCTTTCATCAACTTTTCCAAGACTGAATCATTAGATTCCCTAAGTGGATTAAATTAACTTAGATTGTTTCAATTTTGGTTCTTCATGTTTTGATTTAAGAAGTTAGAAGAGTATGGTTGATTGATATATGGTGGAGGATCAGTCTTATGGATAACTACATTTGTAGTTCCCTTGCTTTTGGCATTGGTGTTAGTTTGGTTTCTTGGTTTAGAGGAAGAGGCCTCACTGGATTTGTAGGTAGAGGTTTTTTTTCAACTTTAATTTTCCTTCATTGATGGCTCTATTTTATAGCTTACGTGCCATGGTAAAAGTTTGTTCAAAGGTTTGGAATCTCTAAACATGCAGTGCATAAGAGATGTACTTGGCACATGCTCAAGGAAAAAGTTCTATTAGTTCAAGTTTGGGTAAAGAGAAGGAAAGTTGATTGATTAGGCTTCACCAATGAGCTAAAAAATCAGAAACAAATTTATAAATGGACATGAGAGGTTATCTCAAGTCCCAAACTATCTCCCAAAGTTAATTTCATCTTTTTGAATCCTTTCATACCTGCACAATACCAAAAAAAATCAAGGAAATCTATTTTTCACCCTGTCCGTACAAGTAGGGTACAACTCAAATGGATGGAAAGTAGCCTTGGTGAGTCCTATACAATATATAATTGATTTCCTTCCCATTATATCCCATATGGATTCATCTCCTTTATTTTCCCAATCACATCCTTAGCAAGGGTTTGAGAGCATTTTAGGTGGTTTTCACCCTTAGCATTTTTTCATAAAAGTCAAACTTTGGAAACCTAAAAAAAATCCATAAAGTCTTTGTTTAATACCTCCTTAAACATTCCCCAACTCCTTAGACTCCCATTTTAATCATCCATATAGGTGTGAGCTCTCAAACTTGCCTGCTCGAGCTCTTTTCTCCATTCTGTGCAGGCCTAAAATGGATTTGAGCCAAAATATGGATTCCTTATGGTGTCTTATACATTTCAAGGGCTCATATTATAACTCCCCATTTATTTATTTTAATGTATAATAATTCTCACCTAAGGATATATGTGAAATCATACCCCTCTAGGGGTTTAGGCATAATCAAGGCCTAGTAGGCTCACCCTACATACTTATCGGCTTAGGACACCTTGATTGGTTTCAATCACCTGTGAGTATTTTATCATGTTAATTAATTTATAATTTAACCTTCCACATCTCCTTTCATGGTTTCATTATCTTCTAGTTTCTCTTCTCATCACCTTATAACCAACCTGTAGGAAATGACCTTATGGGAGTGCTCTCTATCTGAGAGAAAATAGAGGGCACTTCCCCTATGGTCTTAGTAAAAGTGGACATATGATGGGGTTATACAAGTTATGGGGATGTTATTTACCTATTTATAAGTTTTTATCATGTCTTTATCATCTCCAAATATCTCAAAACCTAAGGCCACTTGCTTGAATACTCATTGTGCAAGATTTCTGAGTATTGCCTACAAGTACACCTTGAGCATGGGTTTTCTGCTATATTTTATCACCTAAGAGTATCTTATGATATGTACATAATCATAATTAAGGTGTTTACAATTCTTAAAAACTCCCTATCATCCATGCTTACATCTTCAACTCATGTCTTTGCTTAACTAGGTCTGACTGGTAGACTAACTATGTTTCACTTTAGAAAAGGGACCTACCTGTAGGTGCATATTTGGTCTTATATATTGTATGAAATTCCTAAATACCTTATTTAAGTCATCACTATCATCTTATAGTCATCTAAGTCACTTCACCTCATGCATTTGTAAGGCTAATCACCAAGGAAATCATCCTTTAAGTCATTATTAACTGTAGTCAACTATAGTTGACCCATTTAGAATAAGAGGGGTCCTGTAGGTGTGTTTCATCCTTTTAAATCTTTTGTTTCACACCTTATGACAATTTGAGGTTTTAGAACCAACTCTCAATGGCAAAGGTTTATGTTTGCAGTCCTAGTGTCACCAAAGTTTACTTTATGAGTTTGTGAGTCACCTACAGTCAGGTTGTAAGTGAATTTTCTAGGTAATGATACACATATAGGTGTTGATGGAGATCAATACCCTAAAATTTATTTCTCTTATAAGTCCCTTGATTCATTATTGTGCCCGTTACTCTAATATGATCACTAGTCATAGTGATCTACTCTTACATTTATCTTTGACTTATGAGATCACTTGAAGTTGAACATTCTATAGAAAATATTGAATGTTTGCAGTGAACAAATGTGTAATTTTGAAGCCTCCATTACACCACTTATTTGGATAAAACATCCATTCTATTTGGTTAATATATTACCCCTACATGAGGGTTACATGATGGATGTATTCAAACTCAACTATACTCTAAGTTACCTCATCTTATAGCATCATCAAAAGTATTGAGGGTTCTGTTTCGGAGCTTTTTAGGGAACCTATCCCTAAAACTCATTTCTACATATTTGAAGTGACTCTCATGTCTGCTTACTAATCCAATGCTTCAAACATGATTTTCATGGTCTCTCAAAAATACTAAGACCTTAAGGAGGGTCTCAAAACATGTTCCAACATCTTTGAGCAACATTTATAGATCTCTATGGGGCCACATATAGGTGGATACATAGTGTACAGGGCAGTGAGTGTGGATATGGGATTTATGCATGAAAAGTGACATTATGGTTCATCGTGTACATTCTAATCTTATTCAAACAACACCTTTCAACCATATATTTATTGAAACTAGATAATTGATATGTTCTAACATGATTGATCTTCTCTATGGCACCTATAGGTGCTCATTCATGGTGTATGACTATGTGTGTAGTTTACCTGACTGACATATCCTTTTATGTGCTATTTTAAGGGTTTATCTTGATATATTATGCTCCAATAATTTATTAGGGACTTTAAAACTATTCATCACACCTCCATGACCATGCTCAGAACCTTTATTCGCTATGACTATCAGTGAAAGTATGCAAAAGCTGACTATGTATTATGATTTTGACTACAAATCCATGAATGATATAGGTGTGAGATTGAACTTGGAAATAAGGATATTTTCATGACATCTAAGATGTATGAAACATCATATCACATTTATTTGAATCCATTCCATGAAATAGACCTTCTATAATTGATGAAATCTGACTCTAACCTCACTAGCATACTCTACTTGCAACCTAAGAGGTTTTAACTCATAAAATGACTTCCAAAATTGAAACCAAATATGGGAAACATGAGATAATTAATTTCACATCCTTTGGAATCCATTTCACCAACTAGATTGTATGAACATGCTCAAATAGAGGCAAAACCTGTAGGGTATGGGGATTAGCAAGCAAATCAAGATAGTTAACTATTTAAGGATGGTTCATAAATCATAGGAAGATAATCCTTGAAATCATACCATGAATTTAAATCAGACCAATTTCATTATCCACCACCAAGATAATTTGACCTAGAAGTCCTCCTACTAGTTGTACCATCCAAAGACCTATTGACCAGTTTAATTTTTCTAATAAAGTGATTGAGAAGAGAAATGGTTTTGGAAAAATTTTTGAAATTAAAAATAACATAAAAATTGTAAATGTAGTGAGGGAAGTTGAAAGGTCATTTAATATGCTTTTCCCATGTGCCATTCTTCCCCATAGGCCATACAACCTTCAAAAACCTCCTTCTTTTCACTTGTTTTATTGATTTTAGTTAACACCTAAAAAATTTTCAATTATAAACTAACATATATGATAGGTATTTACATGAGGTATGTTGAGAATCATTTTATAACACATATCTACCTAATTAAACCGTACCACCCTCATTTATGACCTATATATGACCCCTTAAATGACATAGATTGACTTAAGACTAGATTTAACTATGACCAAGGATAATAAGACATTAAATGACATAAAATTGACCATTAAACACCCTATAACATATTAATATACCCATATATCAAGTTTTTTATTATATAGGTTTGATTTATTTTGACTTGGGGTTAAAATAGTCAACAAGTGCAAATAGTGAGAAAATCAGGCAGAAGTGAGAAGTTGATTAGGGATGAATCCAAGTGAATTAATAATTTTTTTATGAATTATAATAAATTTTGATTTTGGATATATGTTTTTGAGGTATATGAATATGATGAAAATGTTTCTCATAAGTTGACATGTCTAGAACAGATAAGATAATGAATGTGTAAGGTTATGAGATTGGTATGTAAGACCAATATTTACATATAACCAAATATATAATAATATCATCCAAATTAATTAATAGTCTTTTAATGTGATCATACATGTGTTGAAGGTCATTTTCATCATGACTGTGCTTTAAGGCAAACTGACAGTTTTGGGTAAGCAAGTTGCAGTGATGAGTTTGAAGTTTTATGCCTTGATTTGAATCATATAATGTAAGTTATATTTATATTTATTAATTTTCTTTCCTATCCATTATTTTAAAAATATTTCAAGTTAGTTTAATAGGTTAAATCATTGAAGCCAAAATGGCTTGTCTAGCTAAGTGAGGTATGAGAGAGAGAAGGACAAAAAATTGGTCTATAAGACCAATAATTGACATTATATATTATGATAATTTGCTATATTTTGTTATAATAATGTTTTATGATCATATTCAATCATTTTAAGTCTTTTAGTGTATTCTTTAAGGTTTCATAAGTTCAATTTTCCATGACTATGTTTTGAGGCTAGTTGGCAGTTCTGATTGAGCTATTTATAGAGAAGGGTTTAAGTCATTTTGCCCTGAGTTGTGAAGTATAAAACATATGGTGATTACCATAAGGTAATATATATTCTTAATATATTATTTTATTCCATGTTTATTTGTAAAAATTATGTTTATGCTTCAATTTTTCAAGATAGACTTTCTGAGTATGCATAGGCCAAATGTGAATAAGTACTAATGGTATGATCCAAGTAATGATTTGAGATGAAAAGTGTTTTGAATAATACATGAGATTATAAAGGGTATATTATAGTGGATTATTATTTATTACTACCTTTTGAGGTGTTTTAATGTGTTTCAATGAAGGCAAAGTGTAATGTTTCCTAAGTAGACCTAATGGGATTAGGTCTCCATGAGATCTAAAGATGAGATATGGCATAATTGAGGTAGGTAAGACATAAATGGAATAAAATAACATTTTATTCATGTATATGATATTTTATAATATCCATTTAATGGATGACCTAATAGTTTAATGGTATTTTTCTGAATAATAAGGATATGAACAAGAGACTTGTATAAATACTAGGCAATTTTAGGCCTATTGGTGTGTGTAGAGAAAAAGAGAATAAAAAAGATATTGAAAATAAGACTAAGGTATTGTATAAATGGGTGTATATTATCTATGATGAAGTTTTTATAGAGGTTCTGTGTATAAAAATCAAGGTCATATGACCTAATCAAATCAAAAAGAGGACTAATTGAGCAAAGAAGCCTATAAGGCAGTTTGAGAGGGTTTGAAGAGAGAAAAGAGTTAAAAAATGATATCATCATTTATTGTATGAGAAAAAAATTGTTTTTAATGTGATAAAGGGTTTTAAGTGGCTGTTTTTGTGTTGACTCATCTACGGGGTTGGTGCTTCCTTACAAGTAGGTACTTGTTAAATCCTAGCTAAGTTGGTGCTTAGCTAGTTAGGGTTGGTACTCCATGTGAAGTTAGTGCTTAAATAAAATTGTTTTTTTCCTTATAATAATGTAGTAAATTTACATATATCATTGGGTTTTCATCTCCTTTATTTTTTCCCACATATAAGTTTTTTTATCTTATGTTCTTATGTTTCATGTTTATATGGATAGTTGTTTATTTTTGCTAGATCTATGTGCTTAATTGAATGCTTAATGTTTACTTAAGTGTAATTTATAAGTAATTTTTTGAATACTAATTCACCCCCACCCCATCTCAATAATTTTACTTCTAACATTTGGTATTATATATTGGTCCTTTGAAGCAAGTCTAAAATCCTAAAGAAGATCCTAGAAGCAAGGATGGCTAGTCTGCAAGCTCAAGGTGGTTTATATACCAATAAGGCTATATTATTCAAAGGATATAATTATGTCTTTTATAATTTCATGATTAATATATATATTATTTCCCAAGGTCATGATATTTGGTGGTTATTTATGGATGGTTATATTATTCCTTTCATTCCACCAACTGATGCAACAGGTAAGAAGGCTAGTGAAAACAACTCTAAGGCAATAAATACCATTATTTATGGCCTATAAAAAGTAGATATTTTTAAGTTAATTCACTATGTATCATCCAAATAAATATGGGACAAATTGGAGACTATCTATGAAGGGGACACCAAGGTGAATATGGCCAAGTTATAGACCCACAAAAGATAGTTTGAAAGTCTAAAGATGAATTAAGATGAAACCATTGTAGCCTACCTATTAAAGGTTGATGAAGTTGTCAATATCATTAGAGGATTAGGAGAAGAGGTGAAATAATCTACAATTATTCAAAAAATATTGAGATCACTAATTCCTAAGTTTGAATCTAAGGTGTCTATATTGGAAGAGATGCAAGATTTGGACAAGTTTGAAATGGATAGGCTTCATGGCATTTTAACTGCCTATGAGATGATAATTAATGAAGAAAGACCTCCAAAGAAGGAACCAACTTTCAAAGTTAAGAATAATTCAAAATCTAAAAAGGTCAAAGATGAGGAATATTCACATGTTGATGATGATCAACTCATAGCCATATTTGTAAAGAAGTTGAGGTTTGGATCTAGTAAGTACATGTGTAAGTTACCTTTCAAATGTTTCAACTATGGTAAGATTAGTCACTTTGTATCCAAGTGTCCTAACAAAGATAAAATTGAGCATAATGAATAACATGATGAACATCATAGAGATTATAGGAAGGCCTATAAGCCTAAAAAGAACAAGAGATATTTTAGGAATAATGAAGGTAGGAAAGGAATTTTCAAGAACAAGAGAAGCTTATATACTAAAGAAGATAACTATTCTAATGCAAGTGACTCAAGTGCATCTGATAGTGATTATGGTAATAATGAACTTGAACATGACAATAAATAAACCTTATTCATGGCCATAAAATTAGATAATGAGTGTTGATCAAATGGAAAAGGCCTTATGGTTGATGTAGAATTAGATGAAGAATTTGAAGTGAACCTTGAGGCAGAATTGGTAAGTGCCCTAGAGGATTTGAAGTTCTAAAGGAGAAAGAATCACAAACTAAGATCATTAGTTAAGGACTATGAGAAATATATTGTCTTGTTTTATGAGAGACTAAGTAATACTTCCAAGGAATATGATGAGATCATCAATCAAATTAAAGCACAAATGGAGAGAAGTCAATGCAAACCTTAAGGCTTAAGAGGAAGAATACATAAAGTATGAAATTGAACCAAAATCCTTGAAATCTTAGTTATATCAATCATCTATCAAGGTGAATACTTTAATGAAGTTTGAAAAGATCACTGAGTTTTTAGATGATATATTAAGTAGCCAAAATTTTGCAAGTGATAAGACAGGTCTATGTTTCAAAGAAGACCAAAAGAAGGCAGCTCAAGTCAAGGAAAAGACTATTGAAGACAAGATGGTCAACATGAAAATACCTATCAATTAGTGCAATGCTATAAGGTATGCCAATTCATTCAATGGTTACTTTTTTTTTTGTAGTCAGTTTGGTCATAGGATAAGTGAGTGTAGAAGACCCTCCAAGAATGAGTACTCATAACATGATGGAAGGAGTCACAATTCACATCAATCAAATGATATGTATAAGGTGGTTTGATAAAATTATCATAAAATAGGACACATTTTAAGATTCTAAACTAACATAATTAGAATGTCATAAATTCAAAATGAGAGGTTTGAAGCCCATAAAATGTAAGAAAGAAGACAAATGAATATATAGAAACCAAAGATAGTGAATATGAGTCATTATTAGTCTACAATCTCAAATGGAATGTTTGTTATGGTATAACATGTTTCAGATGTGAAATTAAGTTAGGAATGTCTATTATCATCTCATATGGATTTTCAAATGGTTGATGAAGAGGTCAAGCCTATAGTACCAATAAAGCCTAAAAGGATACTAAAGGATATTCAGTCTTGTGAGAATATGGAGATCTAGGAATCTTCTGAGCTTGTGTTGTTTTAGTTCCCTATGTAAAGGGATGACTCAATTATGATTTTTGGAGAAACATTTCAGGTATCAGAAGCATGGTAAATGCTTTGTTTGAAGGTGAGCTATTCAAGTTGTTGACTGAGCTTGATCTATGTTGAGAAGTGGTCATATAATCTAAGTTCATTAAAAGAAGGTATGCATGGAATAAGGGGGAGTATGTTCCTATAATTATTCATAGTTCTATGTGTTAAGATCCTATTTCAAGAAAGTGTGGTTCTAAATGGAAATTTTTGGAAGACCCTTTGTCATTAATTTCAAAGGGGGAGAAAGTTCAAAAAGGGAGTTTGACCTGTTTGGGGATATGAGAGTGAGTATGTTGAAGAATATTTTTCCATCAATGACAAAAGGGGGGTTTATTGAGAAGTATTTAAATTAATGCCAAGGTTGATTTCATTTGATTTTAAGGTTTATATCATTAATTTCAAGGTGCATCTGGTAAAGATGCATGGTGAGTGATCTGTGAGGTATGAGCTTATGTCTCTGATGTGACATGGAATCCATGTGACAAGAGAGAATTTGAAGGAAACATAATTTCTCTCTATTGAGAAATAATTTTAAGGAAACCTAATTATTATTATGAAGTTTATGTCAAGATTCAAGTTAAGGTAAGCATGATTGAGCACTAATCCTTAAGTATAAAGTGTCTTGAGAAGCCTAGTCATAACAAGCATAGTCATATCATGAGCATGTGTATGATAAGAATTAAGAAGTATGTGAATATGTATGATATTGTTGAAGGAGCATGAAATATATGTGATCAATGTGTATAATAATCAAGGAGTGTTTTAAAGATAGATGCCAATATTCAAGTACTTGAGAAGCCTAGTCATGACACTAGTCATTGCATGAGAGACCTTGTGAGAAGGTATGAGTAAGATGGTTTGGTGAGATTAGTATACATAGGCATGAGTAGATTTATTATAATGTTTGAGAATTAATTTGAGGCATTATAACACTCACATAATTTTTTAGGTGAGCCTATAGGGGTAAGACCTTAAGCCCAAGTCTACAACTAGACTAGTTTTACACCCTACCTGACCTAATGAGGTGTCATGAAGTTTTATCAAAGCATATAAAGGATGAATGATAATTTTTTATCATGGTAATAGGTTATATGGAATATATTTGAGGTGTAAAGAGCATGGAAAGAAGCTAGAAGGTCAGTTTCAAGGCCTAACATGGTTTGTAGGTTAAGGTCTATGCAAACAAAGAGAGAGAGTATGGACTAATGGGGAATGAGGTCCTATTTCCAAGGAAATTATGAATATGTTAGTGTTTTTAGAATTTTTTAATGTTTTTTTAAGTACATTTACAAATTTTAAGGTCAAAATTAGAAGGTTAAAGCAAGAAAAAGTGTTTTAGGTCTCTCGTGTACATAAAATGAAGGGTTCTCAACTCGAGAAGAACTTTCAAGTGTTAATTAGAATGTGTAACCTATGCATGGGAACTTAAGATATTTAGGATATATGGGGAAGGTTCCTATATAATATTTTTAGGCATTATTTTTCTAAATTAGGTGTAGTCCTTTATGAATAATCGTTAACACTAGAAATAGTGTTAACCTTCCCTAAAACCCTAATAATGACCTGATGTGAAATATATTTTTATAAAGTGATAAGAATGGTTTATCTTGGATATATAAGTTATTTTAGGTTATATTAAAATCTCTCAGGCACCTCCAGGTGTGATTGGTTTGTCAAATGAGTGAATAGACCCCACAAGAAAGACCTTATTTCTTATAGATTTGTTGTAACAGTCAGAGTTGACCAAGTCAAATTTTATAAATGGATGGAGAAAAAATATTTAGACTTTAATTTAATATATATGGTGGTTTTTGAGAAATTTATATCCCTCAAGTGTGATAAACTAGTCATATAAGTTGACATATCGCTAAAAGGCCTAATGGTGCAAATAGTGAGAAAACCAAGCAGAAGTTAGAAGTTGATTAGGGATGTGCTATCATGGATTAGGGATGAATCCAAGTGCATTAATAATTTTTTTAATACTTTTAGTACATATTATCTGATATATGTCTTTTAGGTCTGTTAATATGATGAAAATGTTGCTCATAAATTGACCTATCTAGAACAGATAAGGCAGTGAAGGTGTAAGGTTATGAGATTAATCTCCAAGACCAATATTTCTATATGAACATGTTATCTTTATATCTAACATTTGTATAATTATATCATAATATCATCCAAATTCATTAATAGTCTATGAATGTGATCATATAGGTGTTGAATATCATTTTCATCATGACTGTGCTTTAAGGCAAACTGATAGTTTTGGGTAAGTTATAGTGATGAGTTTGAAGTTTTATGACAAGAGTTGAAGCATATAATGTACATGATGTTTATATTTAGGAATTTTATGTCCTATCCATGCTTTATATAATCTTTTAAGTTAGTGTAAGAGGTTGAATCACTGAAGCCAAAATGGCTTGTCTAGCTGAGTGAGGTCTGAGAGAGAGAAGGTCAACAAATTGGTCTGTAAGACCAATAATTAACATTAGAGATTATGATATATTTATTTTATTTTTTTATAATAATTTTTTAGGATCATATTAATTAATTTTAATTCCTTGAGTGTGTTCCTTTAGGTGTCATAAATTTAAGTTTCCATGACTATTTTTTGAGGCTAGTTGGCAGTTCTAAGTGAGTTATTTGCAAAGAAGGATTTGAGTCCTTTTGCCCTGAGTTGTGAAGTATAAAAAATATGGTGATTACCCTGAGCTCATATATCTTCTGAATATGTTATTTTTTTCTATGGTTGTTTTTAAAAATTGTGTTTATGATTTAGTTTTTCAAGATAGACTTTTTGAGTGTACACAAGCCTAATGTGAATAAGTACTAATGGTATGGTCCAAGTAATGGTTTGAGATAAAAAGCATTTTGAATACTTGATGATATTATAAGGGGTATATTAAAGTGTAATATTATGTGTTCCTTCTGTGTGAGATGTTTGAATGTGTTCCAATCAAGGCAAAGTGTCACATGTCCTAAGCACATATAATGGGATTAGGTCTTCATGAGATCTAAAGATGATATATGACATAATTGAGGTAGGTCAGACCTAAAGGGACTAAAATCACATTTTATTCATATATATGAGATTTCATAAGATCCATTTCATGTCTGACCTAAGAGGGTAAGGGTGTATGTCTGACTAAGAAGGATATGAACAAAAGACTTGTATAAATACTAGGCAATTTTAGGCCTATTGGAGTGTGTAGAGAAAAAGTGAATAGAATAAGATATTAAAGAGTATAATAATGTAATTTAGACCATAAAATGAGTGTATATGATATATTTTAAAGGTTTTATAGAGGTTTTGTGTATGAAAATCAAGGTTATATGACCTAATCAAGTCAAGAAGAGGACTAGTTGAGTGAATAAGCCTAGAAGGCAGTTTGAGAGGGTTTGAAGAGAGAAAAGCGCTGAAGGAGATCATCATATATTATATGATAAACAAAGTGTTTTAAAGGTGATCAAGTTTTTTAATTGGATGAGTTGGTGCTGAGTCATCTAGGGGGTTGGTGCTTCCTTGCAAGTGGGTGCTTGTTAAAGCCTATCTGAGTTGGTGCTTAGAGAGTTGGGGTTGGTACTCCATATGAAGTTGGTGGTTCACTAAAGTTGGTGTTTGTATTATAATATTTTAGTCCATTTTTGGATATCATTGGATTTTCATACCCTTTAGGGTTTCCCACATATAATTTGTGTTATCTTGTGTTCTTATGTATCATGCTTATATGGATAGTTGTTTATGCTTGCTAGACCTATGTGCTTGATTGAATGATTCATGTTTGATTAAGTGGAAATGATAAGTAAGTTTTTGAAGACTAATTCAACCCCCTCCCACTCTTATTTATTTTTGTTCCAACATGGATAAACTAATTAAGTTAAAAAATGTAAAGAAAAGGTTGGGAGGAATCATACATGATCAAAGGAGGCTTATAGGACAATGAGGTACAAGAGAGGTGGTATGTGACCCAAGAATGTGGGATGGAGATGGAAAAATAAATTTCATTACAAAATGGTTAAAATAGAAAAGATATTTCTGACAAATAAAAATGGAAATTTGATTTTTTTATAGGTAGCATGCATTATAATAAAGGTGTAACAACTTTAAAAGGAAGGATGAGATGTGTTCATTTATTGATAAAGTAGTGGCATAAATTAAAAGCACGTCAAATGGATATCCTAGCATGTTTTTTAAAGTATTAATTATTGAAGTGATGGACAAAAACATGGAGGGGTAGTTAATTTTTAAAAAATCCTATGTATAAAAGGCCTAGAGGGTTCTCATTCTCATTTTTATTATTAAAAACTTCAAAGGATTTTAGAGATGGAAGAAGTTTTTACAAGTAGTAGAGAAGGTGTATTCACAAAATTTCCATGGTAAAAATGAAGTAGAGGTTGAGGCAAAGGTCATTCAAAGAAATAAGAGTGAAAACATAAACATAAGAGCATGTGTGAGTGAGTTGCAAGTTTCATACACTATGTCCACCATTGAAGGAGGTTGAAGAAAGAAGGCCAAAGTATTTGAGTTTGGTAAAGGAAATAAAACATTTTCATTTAGAAAAATTGATCAGTTTCACATTAACCTTTGGGCACCCTAGCTGGTGATGTATCCAAAGTAGAAGTAGAGTAGGATAAGTGACCCATTATCAATAATCCATGAAATAGAAGAGTGTGAGGGTGTAGAGGAAGGTAGACATATTTTTATCCAAGAAGAGGGTTTTGGCATACCTATTATTCAAAAACCTCATGACATTTAAGGAAATAACCTAGCAGAGCTACTAGAAGGAACATATATCAGGAAGGGACTAGAGATGGCATGCATAGGGAACAAGTATGCCATGAAACCACCTCCACCTCTAATTTTGATAGAACAAATGTGTAACCATAAGATAGTCTTTCACGTGGATAATTGGGAATACAAGGTTTCTAATTGTCAAGTACTTGACTAAATCATCACCAATCTGAGAATAAGTGTGACTTATAATGATACAACTAGATCAAATGCCAAAATACAAAGAATGAGGTCACCTATGATCTCATAGTTCATAATTTTCTAGAGGATGCAAGTGTTCTTCAACTCTTCCAACATCCATACTTTGGGAAACCCTAAGTGGTGGTATGATTTATGATTTTATGCATCCATGAGGACTACATTTACTTCATAGGGCACAAAATGAGGATTACCACTAATGGATCAACAAAGTAACAGGGTTACTATGTTTAGGATTTGATATCCATGTGGATCTTAATGATCAAGATGTTATTGATAGAATGACATTGGTATTGGAGTATAATAAAGAAGTCCATGCTATGTAAATTACAATTCTTTATGATCCCGCCATTCAAGTAGCTGCACACTTAGAAATGAAAAAGTTAGGGGACATGGATAAACAGAAGGAGGTGGATACAAGCCAATTCTATGTCAAAATTCAAATGGAAAAGGGGACTATATATAATTAGTCCCTATATTTAGTTGAGAGAATTGAAGAATATGCATAGAGTGCCCATTGATTTCCTAACTACAAGTTTCCTTAGGGCACAATTTTAATTTTGCTTATTTTTCATGAAATTGATGTCTCAAAGTATTCCAATAAAGAACTTAAGTGGGTCTACCCACTAGAACACAAGTCCTATACTAAGAGGTTCAAAGAGTTTACATGTCTAGTCACCATCACACCCTCCTAAAAAATTAAGATGAAGGGCTGGTTCAAGGGTATTAAATAATATTTTGGTAATGAGTGGCTCTTACCTAAAGATTTTCCCATGTAGATGAGGATCCAAGATGAGTTTGTTGTTAAATAAAATTATTCACTCATGTGAATATGGATGGAAAGCATTGATAACTTGTCAGATTGGCTCAAGTTTCCCTATACATACACTACAAGATATTTCATGGATTTTTTTAATCGCATTATGGATGTGCACCTAGAAAGCATTGATGCTAATAAAATTGACATTGAGGTTCACATTATTTGTAATTTATATGTCTATCTAGTAAATCAGATATACACAGAGTGATATGAAATAGATAAAGTTGATATTAATCCTTTTAAGACAATCCTATAGGGTAAAATATTTTTGTTTTACTATATGCTCAAGCCTAGGAATAAACATCAAGAAGCTAAGAGACAAATAAATAACCCCTCCCTCCTCAACCATAAGCACCAGTAGAAGGAAGGGAACTAAAAAAGGAAAAGATGCCAATACCTGAAGACACTAGTTCTAACAGGGCACAAGAGGAACAACACAAAGCTAACTCTAAACAACAAAGTCAAGTCTCATCACCAACAAAATCCCAGAGGTTACTTGAAGAACAAATGAAATACGACATCACTTTTACATAACAATCATTTATCCATTTGGGTCCAAAGTTGTTGGTGCCCAAAGTGGTGATATTTGAAAAAGGTGAAGTGTTTCCAATAGCATGACTTGAAAAATAACCCACCCTTGAACTTAATAAGAATAACATGCTTATGAGGATCTAAAAATGGAAATTAAGAGTCCAAAACCTATTAAAGAAGAGGTAGGAAGAGTGGCATCCCCTAACGTATAAAACCAAAATGACAAAACAAGTTACAAATAGAAAATGGGTCCTAACTTTGTAGATCTATATTGCATCCCTCACAAGGGCAAGGGGACTATTAAAGAAGTGGAAGAGATGCAATAAGAAAATGAGGGTAATGATGACCTTCCTAATCATATCTTGTTCTAGCAAGGAATACCAGATGAATAAATTTATATGTAGGATAATTTCCCCAAAAATGAATCGACCTTAAAACTCAACATTTATCTTTTGCTATGGTCATATACAACAATGAGGGCCATTTTAACCTTCCCAATTCTAGGATAGATTTAAACCTGAAGGGGGTAGATATTTTAGAGTTGATTTAGGTGGATCCCCTTAAATATTCTATAGCTCAAGCATGTGTGACCCTAATAAAATTATCCCTAGAGGTCACTAGGCAAAATATTATCCATAGCAATGATGTTGGCCAACTTTGTCACAAACATCATGAGGTTATCCAGATGTACCAAGAGGAACATGAGAAAAGGTGAAGGATTTAAGAGGAAATATAAGTGTTGAAGTGCCAACATGATATAGTCAAGTCATCTTAACTAAGGACACTAGACCTTTTTCATATGGTCTTGAAGAATGAGCCAACACTTATTGATGGGATTCCTCTCACCAGTGAAGCTATAGACAAACTAGAAACACTAGTGGATCTTTTGCTCAATAAATGTAAAAACCAAGTGATCCCCCAATAGGAATATATGTGGTAAACATAAAAATTCATGGAGGCCATAGACGTATGCAAAATATTTTTGACCAAATTAGGCACCACTATTCCCATTACTGATGGGGGTTTTATAAACCCGGTGTGGCCAAACAAACTTTTGGAAGCACATCTTCAACCTGAGGAGAAATAATGCCAATATTTGGTTGAGGATGCACTAAATATCAAACATAGATCCCAACATGCCAAGGTGTTCTAAGATGTGTAAAAATTAGATAAATAAATAAGTACCCTAGTTTTTTAACACTTCAAGGGCAAGTTTTGGCAGAAGTTGTGTCACTCAAGGATGCACACAAGGATGCAAATTTTAAGTTTGAAATTTTGACAACTCAAGAAAGTGATTTCTTAGAACAACCCAATAAAATTAAGTAACTACATGGTAAGGTGGAAGTGATTACTTCAAATCTTTAAACTGTAGTCAACCAATGAGAGCAGATCAAATTCTAAGTGCAGCAAGTAGGACCTAAATTTTTATTATCTAAAAAACATAAAACATAGTTTAGGATAGACTATCGATCTAGTAGAGGGTGATTTTGGACCTCAAATTTTGTATTTATATATTATAATGGTTTTATATCCATAGCGTGAAAGAGCAAGGGCATGATTATGGTGTAAAGGATATTGACATGAAAGAGAAAGGTGTGTAAGAGAAAGGCATGGAAGACCTTGGCACAGAAGAGAGATTTATAGGAGACAATGATATAAAAGATATGAGAAACAAAAAATTTAGGACTCAAAGAAAATTACAAAACTTGGATAAGGGTGCAAGAAGTAGAAGAGGTTATGAAGCAACTTGTGGAAGCATTGAAGGAAACTAGTTAAGCACAAATCTAGCACCGATTTGTGAAATAATAGAAGCAAAAAAATGGATATCTAGCATGGAGAGAATATATATAATTTTTTAGTATTGAATCAAAAGGATTCTATTTTAATGGCTTGTCACGACTTATTTTTTTTAAATAGTCATTGACTGGTCATCATTATTGTCTTAATGATGTAACCTAAGGAGAGGGGTTGGGTCATGTATAAATACCCCTTAGTTTTGTTTAGAAAAGAGATGGAGAGAGAATACTAGAGAGGAAATTTTATTGAATTATATTTGTAATCTTATGTTTTTTATTAATAATCTATGGTGTATGGGTGACTATAATTTTCAAATGAAATCAATAGAATCGTTATTTTTAGCTATAAATTCTAAAATGTGTGCCAATATATTATTATGGTGCTAATTAGAAGTATGTGGAATGTATGGAGTGAATAACATGGTTAACCATAATATGATGTTTTTAGTAATGATAACTAAATTTAACTAACCCAAGCACTTGAGTGTAGACATAGAGTTAAGTTTATCCACCATTGCATGGTAGAATTGATGAAAATTGGTCTTGGTTGCATGCTTCAAAGGAGTGTGCTAGGTCACTACTTGTGTGATATGATGATTCACTAGCTCATCGGATTCCTCATTTATTTTAGGTGCACGAATAATATTTAGTCAATAAAAACTAATGATAAGGCTCAATACTCAAGTAGGTTTTATTGTTTAACATGGTTTGATATGAAACTTATTGGTGGATACAGTTGGTGTGTTAACTACATACTTAAGCTTATTTAATGTGATAAGTTTCATTTCTCTATCTCAAATAATATGGAATAAATCATTAAAATATTTTAATTTATTTAAAATAATAGACTCATGTAAGGGAGCAAGCAAACTTTGTTTGAATATTTTATGAAGTTATTTATCTGCCATTAGATTTGTCATTTTGGCTAACATTGTCTTATATCTCAAGACATATTTGTGAATTGGTCCATTGGTTCCTTTTTAGATCTTGGTAATTTGTGCATAGTTGATTTAAAAATATTCTAAAAATGATAATTAAGGATTTGAATGTTATTACTAATTGTACTAGTAGATCCTAAAACCATCTCAAAGCAATCCTTTAAGATGGTTGGAAATAATTTGGTCACAAGTTTGTCATTATAAATAAATGTTTGATCCTTTTTAGAATTAAGGTTCAAGAGGAATATGTTATTCAAGAGTAATATAGCCTATTCTTTAAAGTAGGTAAATTAAATAATTGAGTTTATAATATTTGTGAGCAAGGAATTTGACATAGAGGGAATATTAGTATGGTATTAGCCAAGAAATCAAACACACTAAAAACTAACACCTATAGTCTTGAATCTCAAGGAGCTAGATAATTACACAAATAACTAACAAAAAGAAAGGAAAATAAGAGATCTTACCTTCCATGAGAGCAAGTGTTGTGAGTTGGTCATGGATTGATGTGTTCGGTTATGTGCTCAAGAAATATTTGTCAATGAAGCTCCATTGCTCCACCTATCCTTGTCACCTTGGTAATGTTGATTTTGGATTTGGCTTGGCTTGGGTTAGCAAATGTGCATGGTAACACTACAATAATGAAAGATTTTCATGTATTTTTGCATGATAAATTTACACCAAGAGAGATTAAATATCAATGGGTGAGGCCTTGTATTTATAGCCTCCAAAGTTAACTCTAACCCAAGTGTATTTAGGTTAGAATTAACCATAGTTGAGTTCAAACTAACCCTAGGTGAGTTAAAGATAACCTTAGTTGAGTTAAGGCTAACCCTAGTAGAGTTGAGGGGACATGTAATTAATATTTGGGACAAAGATCCCATTTATTAAGCATGGCTCTCCATTTCTAAATTTATTGTATTTAGGGAGATATTTTGAATTCCTTGACTTTGAGGATGATGATGTCATCATGACCTCATATTTATTGAATTTTCTTTTTTTTTAAATTTATTTTCTCTAATTGTACATGGAAAATTCACTTAAGCATTTAGATCAATTTAATTAGTTGATTCATTCTTCTTAGTATTTTAGCACTTTAGGAATTATTCAAGTGCCCTGCTTAATGGGTCCAAAGGCCAAATTATCACATTGCTAGGTCACAAGGTGATTGGAGATGAATCTATAAGAGTTTATTATTGTATACAAGTTAATACCCCAAATAGAGATTCCTCAACATGATTATGAGAACTTATATTTTATGTGTGAATGAAATTAGGACATTCAGTAATTCCTAGGCTTTATTTGTGTTGTTTGGTAGAAATCAATTCAAAGTCTGGTTAGAAGCTAATTGTGGCCAGAATGGGGTGTCTACAGTTTTCCCTTGTTTGGGAAGGCATTGTAATCTATAGGCACAATAATTTATTCTCAAATAATAAAAATTTCCTTAATGCTTAATGCCCTAGAAGGTGATGGATGAGCCCTTGATGCCCCCTCGAGGGAGCAGGCAACAAATAAGGTTAGTGATCATTC
Source organism: Torreya grandis (assembly GCA_037957365.1). Lineage (NCBI taxonomy): Eukaryota > Viridiplantae > Streptophyta > Pinopsida > Cupressales > Taxaceae > Torreya > Torreya grandis. The sequence goes on from JARHVA010000138.1 coordinate 2,769,923, forward strand.
CCTTAAAAAGAAGAAAATGATGTGACTAAAAGGTAAAGGGTGGAAAAAGACTTATTTTCCCAAAGGAATTTATAATCAATGGCACAATAAGATACCCCAATTGGGTAGATAAAAATGATGATTTGCCCAAAGGCAGTTATAATGATTGGTATAGTGAGGTGAAAAATAATGATATGCTTAAAGGTGGACATAATCATTAGGATAATGAAAAAGGCCTCTATAGAGAGGATAGAGATAATAATTTTCCCAAAGGTGTTTATGATTATTAGCATAATTAAAACATGCCCTAATATGATAGGAAAATGGTAATGATTTGCCCAAACGAGGTTATAATCATTAACATCCAGATAGATCAAAACATAATGATTTGACCAAAGGTGGTTATAATCATTGGTACTATGGTTTCAGATAATATGGTAAATTAGAAAAGGGTGCTTACATGTTGAATTCATACTCATACAGTAAGAGTAATCCAATATAAAGTATAGGCATGAATTTGGGCTACCTACTAGTATGGAGATGCGCATCTAACTAGCAAGGATTAAAATTTATTTGTGATTTAATTACTATGCATTTGGGTAATATTTGGATAAATTAGGAATTTATCAGGTGAACAAGGATAAGTACCATGGCACCATTGCTTGTAATATCCACTAAGATAATTTTTATTGTAACATGTGATGGTATGCACCATGATATAAATCACCATGATAACCTAGCCATAACATGCATAAGGACTGACACCCGATCTAATAAACAAGTGAAAACAATGCACCAATGATAAAAACCATGATGAGAAAGTTGATGTATGAATATGGATGGACTTATTAAAATGCATAAGGAATCACTCAATGAATGCATAGATACTAAGTCAAAGCACAGGAATTAAATCAAACAAATGGGAAAATAAACAAACAAATGGAAATACAAAATAAAACATCAATAAACAAAAACACAAAAAAACACCAATAAATAAAAAGTGAACAAAACAATTAAAACAAAAATTAAACAAACACAAAAAGGGATAATCATAATGTTAAGGCAAATAGAAAATAAATTGTTCGTGCATGTGTAAGAGAGGTGTTACTCTAGGTGATAGGAAACCCCGAAGCTAGATAGTAATGATGTAGGTATAACAAGGCAAAGACAATTAGCACAACGTTGCCCCTAGGTTATAAAGAAACAATGAAATAATCAAGATGATAATAGTTCCCCTAAACAATAGGAGACATGAAACAAATGAATAAAATGGGGGGAATGGAATAAAAGGAATGGGTAGTAGAGCTAACTCTATATACACTAGGCAAGCTGACAATACCTACATAGTTCCATGGATGTAAGATCTAACATGAAATTTAGGCCAAATGTAGTTCTCCCAAGATACAAGATAGAAGAAAATGAGGAGAAGGAAACATTATTGATGTGTAGATGAATATGGGATTTGTCTCACAAAATGGTGAGAACATAATAAAAGCCAATGGTGCAGTAATGTATCTAATTCAAATTAACAATGCTCACAATGGTGACTCTTAAAAATGTGAGAGCATTGGAAATGGTTGCTTGCAAAATATCGAGAGCTTAAAAAAATAGGGGAGGATGTTCCATAATCATGAAAGCATCAACATAAATAAAATATGGAAGTGCATAAGTATGGTTTAGGCTAAAACCACATTAAAAGACAATAGACAAGTGTTCACACATGAACTAGGTTCATAATGCTTAAGACATCTAAGGATGAGAATGAGAATGAGATCACAAAACATCAAGAGCTTAAATAAATCACAAAATAGTGAGAGCGTAATATGAATCCAAGTGGTCATTAGTGTATCAAAGTCCCAAAATCCTTAAGGCAAAGAAGTGGTCAAAAATAAAGGAAGGTGTAGTTGAGCTACCCAGAGATACCCCATACATCCAAGTGTTACATACATAGTCTGTGCAAACCTCAAGCTAATCTAGTTCTCCCAAAAATGGCAGGAAAAAGACCAAGGTGACCCAAGATGACCCATGACCCATCCTATAATTGAACAAACAAGATGACCCATCCTATAAAATTTTGATGGATTTAAATCTTGCATGGAAATTATAAACCAATTTTCATGATTTTGTGATTTTTAGGATTTTTTAGGTATTTTACAAATGTTTTTGTAATTTTTGAAGCATCTCAACTCGATTGAGAATTATGAGAGACTAAATGGTATAACTCACAAAATGGTAAGAGCATGGATTAAGTATGATTATAAAATGGCTAGAGTATTCAAACTTAAAGTGCTCACAAAATGGTGAGATCATGGGAAAAGGGGTGACTAAGCTGACCTCAACATTTATCAAGAACTACCTACATAGTCCCAGAATGAGATGTCTAGTCACTGTAGTTCCACCTTATAGCAAAGGAATTTGACTAAGTAGCAGTAAGTTCATAAAGTAGGCAAATGGCATAGTATAAAATAGGAATGGCAAGGTGATGTGATAAGGAAGGGTAAAGGTGTTGCTCCTAATTTTCTCATAGGTAGTTATAATTAGGGAACAATGGCATGAGTCAATTATACTAATTTGTCTAAAGGTGGTTATAATTAGTAGCATTTAAAAATAAGGTAGAATGTGACAATAATAAATAATGTAATTGCCAAACCATGGTCAAACTAATCCAAGATATTACCTCTGTCTAGAATACTAAATCAACTACTGAAACTACATATGGATCTCCTTGCAAAAAGTTCCCAAAGAACCAATGGATCAAAACCAAGGTTAAAAAGGGTGGATTGGGAGAGTAAAACAACATTGGTTGATGGTAAGGTATGGTATATGGTATATTGTATAATACAAGGAAGTTGATGGTATGGTACAACATAAATGAGACTCATAGATAATACTTGGGTCTCTCAAGCAAAATAATGCTTGTGATGAATGATGTTCATAGGATCATCAAGTTCATATCCATCTGGTATAGTGAGTTTGTATGTTGTATAACCATAATTGACAACAATGACATAGAGGCCTACCTAATTGGGCTTGAACTTGCCTTTCTTATTTTTATCGATCATTGTGTTCTTTTGGTTTTCCTTGAGGACACTATCACCAAGCTCAAACTCTTTGTTTAGACCCATCAGTTATATTGGCCATTTAGTTGGTTCTAGTATGCTTGAAGGTTATTTATAGTGGCCATGTGTTTCTCATCTAGTAACTCTAGTTCTTGCAGGTGAGCTACTCTATAATCTTCATCATCAAGGATGTGTTTCAACAAGATAGGTAGACGATAACTTGACCTTGATGGGAATAATGATCTCAGTGCCATAGACTATATAATATGGTGTGGCTCTTATTAGAGTGCGATAATTAGTATATAATGCCTAGAGGGCATGGAATATTTATAGGTGTTAATCATGACCAACATCATTGACAATCTTTTTAAGGATGTTGATAATGGTATTAATAGATGCCTCTACTTGAAGATTACCCTATGGATAATATACGATGGAAAAATGTTGGGTGATGTTTTACTTAGCACAAAGTGTTGTGACATCCTTGTTCTTAAATGATCCACCATTATCAAATATAATGTCAGATGGCATACCATAGAAGTAGATGAGATTATTGAAAATGATTTTGGAAATCTATTTTCCAGTCACATAAGTGAGGGGTATAGCTTCAACACACTTAGTGATAAATTGGGTAGTAGTAAGGATGTGTTTATGACCATCAGATGAGGTAGGGTTAATCTTCCAAATGAGATCAAGTCCCCTTATTGAAAATGGTCATGGTGTAAGCATTGATTTTAGTGTTTTGGTTAGGGAATGAATCAAGTTGTCATGTCTTTGACATTTTTCACACTTTTTGACATACGTAACTACATTTTCTTCCATGGTTAGCCAATAGTAATGAGTATGAAGGAGCTTTTTGGACAAGATAGCCTCACTAGTGTGGGCTCCACATAATCCTTCATGAACTTCTCATAATGTTAATGTGTCTTATGTCAAATTTAAATAATGAAGAATAGTTCCATCAAAACTTCTATAGTAAAGGTTTGGGCCAAGTAAGGTATAACAAGAGGCTTGATGTATACATGTCTTTTGTTGTTTACGTAATAGGTCTGGTGGAAGGACATGGTCATGAAGGTAACTATATAGGTATGGGTATCAAATAGAGTTGGTACCAATAATATCATAAATCATTATGACAATCAAAGGTTCACAAGTAGGCACTAAAAGATGTTCAATGAGGAACTAGTCTTCTTTTATCTTATTTGTGTTTTAGATCTAAGAACCAATGGTGTCTATAGCATTTGTTTTTCTATTACTGGCCCAATATATGTGTTTAAATTATATGTGGGTAATCTGTTATTTGATAATATTCACCACATGGCCTTTTAAGGTACCATCTTGTCATATTTGGTCTAAAATTGGTCTGTAACTTGATTGTTGATTAATTAAGAATCATCATAAACCATGAGATGTTTAATATTCCATTGTAATGGTTGACAAAGTCTTTCAATGAGTGTTTCATATTAATCCATGTTATTAGTACAATGAAAGTTGATATGAGATTATTTTGAGAATAATATCCCCTTGTGGTGTAAAAAACAATAGGCCTACCCCCAATCCATGTGATGTGAATGACCCATCAAAATATAACTTCCATTATTGCTCCTCAAGAGGTTTTTATATGATGGTCATGATGGAATCATTTGGGAATGTAAACGTGAGGAGTTCGGTATCTAAAAGGGGATCTTTAACAAGTTGGTCTAGAATTACTTGTCCCTTTATGGATTTTTTATTGACATAATAAATCTCAAACTCAATCAGCTACATGATCCATTTAGCCATGCGGCCTTATAAAGTTATCTTTGATATTATATACTTGAGAAAATCTACTTTAGCAATGACTATGGTCTTGTTTTTAAGCATGTAATGATGTAGCTTCTAGGTTACAAAGACCATATCTAAACAAGATTTATAAATTGGGGTATAGCTGTGTTCATATGCAACTAGTGTATGGCTTAGATAGTACATTACATGTTCTTTCCTATTCTCATCATGCTAAGCTTAAATTTCCCCTAGGGCTTTGTTAGTGGTAGATAGGTATAGTGAAAATGGCATTCCTAGCATTGGTGGTAATAAAATAGGTAGATTGGAAAGATATTCCTTTAGGTGTTGAAAGGCTTTTTGTAATTTTTCATCCCAAATAAATTTAACACATTTCTTCAATAAGTGAGTGAAGGGATGGAATTTATCATTAAACTATGAAATGAAGTGTTTGATAGAATAGATTATGCCCTACAAACTACGGAGCTACTTTAAAGTGGAAGGTGGTGGCATCTTGATAATCGATTGCACCTTGGCATGATCAATTTCAATGCCTTAGTGAGAGATAATGAAGCCTAATAATTTACCTAAATTGACACTAAAGACACACTTTTTGGGATTAATATGAACCTTGTACTCATGAATCCTTTCAAATATCCTTTATAGAATGACTAGATGATCTTCACGGGCCTTTGATTTACCTAATATGTCATTGACATAGTCTTCAATAATATTATGCATCATATCATGAAATAAGATGGTCATAGATCTCTAATATGTGGTCCCAATATTCTTAAGGCCAAAAGGCATAACCTGATAACAAAATTTTCCCCAAGAAGTGGTGAACACTATATTAGGTTGGTATTTTGGCATAATCCTGATTTGATTGTATACCATAAATACATCCATGAGGGACAAAAATTCATACTTGATTGTGGAGTCAACTATCATGTAGATATTCAATAGAGGAAAGTCATCCTTGGGGCAAGCCTTTTTAATGTCTCTAAAAATAGTGCAAATTATGATTCCTTCTAGATTTTTACTAACATACACAATGTTTGAGATCTACTCTAAATAGTCGATTGGTCAAATGCATCTCGCTTTCAAGAGTTTTTCCAACTCTTTCTTACTAATACAAAAATATGAGGATACATTTTATGAAATTTTTGTTTCATGGATTTGACATTAGGATTTATAACAAGGTGGTGTACAACCAAGGTAGGATCCAAACCTGACATGTCTGAATAGGCCCAAGTAAAAATGTCTACAAACTCCCTCAAAAGGGCTATAAAAACTTCACATTATTCCTTAGTGAGGAATGCACCTAATTTCATCCACATCACATCATCTAGAGTCTTGATGTTAATTTCCATAGTATCTTATACTAAGAGAGTCAAGCCATCCTCCGAAATGGTTGGCAAGGATGTAAATTGTCCTGCAATAACAAAGTCTTCTAGTTGGACTGGTTTTTCAAGCTCTCCCAAATTGGATGAATCTGAATTCCATAATGGTAATGATGGCCATGTCATAAATACTATAGTAAATTCTTGGGTAATTTTATCGAAGGTATATTTTTCCTCTGTACTAAATTCATATCCAAAAGCAAGTTCATTGTTGGTAGTCTCTTGAGCTTCATTCAAGGAAAGATGAACACCATCATCTTATGTCACTTGAAATAGGTTTTCACCAAAAGATTAGCCTTTCTCTTTACTTTTACCCTAGTCTAAAAGTGCCTAAAATAACTTTTCACTTTGGGACCTCAATGTTTTATTCTTTTGTTTTTGGCAAAGGGTGTTCACCCACTCTCTAAAATTGGTTTCAGGATCTAGCTTGATATAAAACCCTTATTTATGGTCTCCTAATGGAACATTGTCTCTTAGGCCTAGAAAAATTCAAAAGGCCTAATCATTCTCAAACTCATCTACAGGGACTATGGATTCTTGTTGGTCCCAGTCTATAAGTTGAAGATGATAAATGAGAAGGGTGGAATGTCAGATTACTAGAGTAATGGTGTAAATGATATATGGGTCAAATAGGTTGGTACTATCAAGGTCTTTGTAAATACTATGATTGAACTTTGCTTCATTACAGGCATCATTATCACTAGTCATTGGTGTTTGAACATGAATAAGATATGTGGGATTACTACTAGGCAGTTTACATCTAAAACCATACGTTCCTTTGTATCTAGTCATTGAAATGGGTTCAAGATTACCTTGTTGGATTTCCCCTAGTCCTCCACCTTCATAGGCTTGGTTATACATGATCCTATTAGGGATGGGATATTTGTCACTTTTGTAGTAATTAACCAATTTGTCATTATATAACCAGGAATCATCATTGGAAAGTGGGTCCTCTTCTTAGCAAGTTATAGGGGTGAAAATAATAGGCACTAGGCTATGAAGCTTGACTTTTACCTTCTGTTCCATTCCATGTAAGTTTGTTTAGCTTTAGGTCTCACATAAGAATTGGGGTTATGTGTAAGCTTGGAAATATGGAATGTGTCATAGGTCAAATACTCTCCTGGACCATTATCCAAAATGGTAAAATGATTAGACATTTAAAGAGGAGGCATATGTGATGATTAGGTGAGGCTATCAGGGTCAATATAATTGACCTCTGGTAATTTAACAAGTATCTCTGTGTCTTTTTCCTTCTTAGGTACTAAGTCTAGGCCAAAATAGTAGTTGTAACTTTCATATTTAGCCTCCAAATGCTTTCAATGTTCATAAGGATATAGGTCCCCATGGATAGTGAACTCCATACCTGAGTGAGGGAGCTTGATACACTGGTGCAATATCAAAGGGATTGCACAAATTTCATGTATCCATGGTCTAAATAAAATCAAATTGTATGATAGATATAGCTTGAACACATGGCAAAGTGTGTTGTAAGTCAAGGGCCCAATGATCATTGGAAAGCTTATAGTTCCTTATGATTCTCATTCTTCATCATCATAGGCCTTAATAGTGATAGTTTCCAACTATAGGTTAGTTTTTTTATATCCTAGTTGTTTGATGAGCTTTAGAGACACAATATTCAGGTCTGATCCATTGTCTATGAGGACACATTTTACTTTGTGTCATGTGATGATAATTTCAATGTATAACAAGATGTTATGGAGAGGGAAAAGGGATGACATGTCACTTTGGTCTAAGGTCAACTATTGGCCTAGGGCAAGGTGTCCAATCAAATCTTGAAATTTATCTAGGGTTATGTCATTTGGAACTTGGTATTGGACTAGGAGTTCTATTAGGATATTATTTTGGATAGTAGACATACATAAAAAATCTAAAATGGAGATTTGTGTGGGTTTATTTTAGAGTTATTCCACAATTCATATGTCTTTTCCTTAACAGTGGTATTTGGCTTACTCCTAGCCAGCACAATGGGTTGGATTGGTTCATTGGTAAGAGGTTGTGGGCTTGGGATATTAATTTTAGACCGTTGAGTTATAATTGCACAATCTAGATTGGATACAAGACCATTAGTACTAGAAAATAATGGTGATGGGATAGGGAGTATCGATAAGTCTTAATTGTTGGTGCACTTGGTTTTGGTCATGTGGAAATGACAAGTTATCAACACATGGTCCTAAAATGGTAATCCTTGTTTGATGTTGTACTTAGTTGTGGTCATAGGTCAAGGAAGGATTATTGGCATAGGTAGGTTGATTGGTATGGTTAGGCAATAGTCTTGGTCTATTGACACTTGGTATAGTATTATTGCTAATAATAGAAACATGCCCACCCATAATATAACCTATAATTTTATTGTAGTCATGTGCAACTGCATGGTAAGTCTATTGGTTGTTGGGATCATTTTGGATTTGGTTCTTCCCATTCAGTTGACATTATTGTTGTTGTTGATTTTGTTGTAACTGTTGTTGATATTATTTTGTTGTTGTTGTTGTTGTTGTTGTTGTTGTTGTTGTGGTCTTCATTGTTGTTGTTGTTGTTGTTGTTGTTGTTGTTATTGATTGGCATTATTATTTTGTAGAAAAGTATTTTGGTAGATACCCAAGTTTTGATTGGATGTATATGCTCTATTATCTAATTGTATTTCCCCATTTTCCAACATATTTTTAATAAGGTGATTCAAATGCACACAATGGTGTATGGAATGTCCATGAACACAATGGTATTCATAGAATTATTACTTTCTGTACCAGTCTAGATAAGGTATAAACTCAAGATAGTGTTTTTTAAATGGCCAACTAATCATATTGGCCACATCTAGATTGAAAAACACTACTTTGATAAGTTCACCAAGGTCATTAAAGACTCGACGAGTTGGTCTGCTTCTTGGAATATGGGTTTGCAAAGGTGGTTGTTCTAGTATTGAGGTGCCAATTTAGGTTCTTGCATAGGTTGCACTTGTTAAATAGGTTATTTATGAGGAATAAGTTACATTTGTGTCATTGGCTAAGCAAATGGTGTTTGTACCATTTGGACATGATGTGACTTAGTTACTCTGTTACCAACAAGATTCTTATTGTGGTTGTATGGTTTTGATTTTTCATAGTTGTTAGTGAGTGGGTAAAAATGCCTATGCCTGGACTAGATTAGGATTTTGATTTAGAATGTAGTTTGGTTTTAGCTCTGATTCTTATTTGAGGAAGTTAACTTGATAATACCTTTGTTGATAAGGGCCTTTTCAATCTATAAACCTTTTTCAATAATCTCCTTGAACATGTGTGCACATTGAAGCTCCATATGATGGGATATATCACTATACAAATTCTTGGTAAATATGATAGCCAATTATTTATCTAGTAAATTATGGGTAAAGTGACTAACAAGTGCTCTACATATCTATAAATAGCTTGCAAATCTCTCACCAACTTTTTGCTTAGCCTGAGTCAAATCTATGAATGAAATATCATGCTTGAGATTATAGGACAAATGTTACACAAACTTGTCTAAGATATCATCTAAATAGATACTAGATTTTTTGGCAACTTGAGGAACCACTTTAAATCATGTCTAGCTAAACCTTAAAGAAACAGAAGGAGTAGGTAAATGTCATTATAATCCATTTGTTATAAAGTGACAAAGAATGTTTTGAGATGTGCCTTAGGGTCTCCTTTACCATTGTACTTGTCAAATTAATATGGTTCATAACTTGGAGTAAATGGTATCTGAAAATACTCAATATTAAATAGGAATGAACACATGTCATCTATTTTGAATTTCTTGGTTTGCTTGCATGTTTAAATGGAGGCAATCACATCCTTCACTTGTTGTAGTTATTGACCCAAGAAACTCAATGGTACATTTGGTTGTGGCTGGGTGGTCAAATGTGGATTACCTTAACTAAGATATAATGGAGGTATGGAATGTTGTGGAATGTTGGTTTGATGGGTGAATCAACTAGGAATATACATCCATGTTGAAATTGCATGTGTTATTGGTATATATTTTGGTTTAGATTCAGTATATGGCCTTGGGTCTGAGGGAATTTGGGTTAGATGGAATAATATGGATTTTTGAAATAAATTATACCTGCTAAGGTTGAGTAAGGACTTGTTGCCAACTATTTGAACTCAACTGAATAATGAGAACTTGTTGTTGACCAAAGCCCTGTCTTTGAATTTGTGTCACATGCTAAGTAAAATGCAATTATTGCTTGATAGGTAATTATTAGATATTAGTACCTCTTTATTGTGCAAACACCTATTATTTCACCATAAACTATATGCTTGTTGGATGCTTGAAATTTGTATTTGACCAATATAAATACGTTGTTGATTAGATAATGTTTGCAATTATAGATGCACATTGGTCTACAACTATTGAGGTACATTTGTCACTACCCATTGAGGTGGAATATTTGTTGGCCCCTATTGAGGTGCATAGTGTTATACTTTTATTTTGGTGTTAAATTGGACTATGATTGTTGTCATGGAATGTTATCCATCACCTATTGTTGAGGCAAAACATTGGTCGACACTTAATTACTTATCCCTTATTGTTGTGTACTTGAAGAAGTAGTTGGTTGAGATTTGAGAGTAATTTATTATGGCTAGGAAGTAGGCATTCATGTCCCTTTATTTTGTAAACCAATCATGGTATTGACTAAAGGCACTTATTGCTGTTGATTATTTATGGGTGCATTTATCTCACCTTGGCCTGGATTAGAAGACACTTGTCTTTTATCCATTATATTTTGCACATTGTCTTGAGTGTAAACCATAGTTACTTCTTTGATGAATGGGACATTGAACATGTCTCCTACCAAATTAATTTAATAAAATGGGTCTACCCCATATTATCTTGACCTATAAAATCAACTAGTACTCTTATTGAAGGAGTTAGCTCAATGAGAGGAGCATTCAATATGGCCATGGCATTAAAATTATGTGTTAGATTAATGTAGGTTTGATATTTCTATTGCATATGTGTGAATTAGTCCTCCATGGGGCCCTTTCCTATTACAATCATATTTGGGTCTTGGTATGAAACTAGAATGAGTGTTTTAGGATAACTAGTAGAGACATGTTCTATAATTTAAGTGTAAGGTACATTTCTTGGCACTCTAACTAGACTAGGTAAATTTTCATGGGGGAAGTCTACTAGAAACTTAGCCCCTACCTCCATGGATCTAACTAAAACCTCATTTTTGTTTTCAAAAAGTGACAATTAAATAATTATGGGTCATATGTCAATGCCATGATTATTTAGTATGGTTAGAATTAGATTTGTTCAATAGCTGATGGTACACTAGTGAGATATTAGGTCGTTTGCTCTTGGTCTTGCCCTGAATAGGGAGGTGTTTTAACCAAGTAGTGTGTCAATGGATCTTGAATTTATTTCACATATTGAGCAGTGTAAGGAGGATATGGATTTATCTCACAAAATAAATCATTTCCATATGAGTCTTGAACAAAGTTATCATTCATGACCATGTTATCATAATCCATATTGTACATGGTTCCACTACGAGTGTAGTGAGGCATATCCAAATCCATGACTAATGTTTCATGAATAAAATGTATAGAGTTGTACAAACTCTTAAAACATGGTCTAAATGGTAAATTGTCAAAACTTGGTATGCCTAAAAACTTGGTCTAAAGGCAAACTTGGTTTAAGCTGGCCTAGTAATGGAGATGTTCTCCAAAATTATCAATGGGTCAAGTAAAATGGTAAGTCTGAATGCTAATCTTGGTAAAATTATTTTAGAAAACTCTAATCTAGGTCTAAAAATAGAAAAGATTGCTAGGTCTTTGGGAAGAAATCACAAAGCTAGGCTCAAAACAACCAAGCCTAAAACAAAAGGTAAAGTGCTAGGTCTTTTGGAAACATGACACAAAATCTAGACTTGAAAACACACTAGGTCTAAGAATAAAAGGCAAAATGTTAGGTCTTTTGGAAACACGACACAAAATCTAGACTTGAAAACACATTAAACCAAGAAAAAAATGACAAGATAATTAATTTAACAATTTGAAACACTTGGACTCAAACTAGGCATATGAATTCAAACACAAATTTGACCATTGGTAAAATATATTGGACTTTAAGCATATGTATAAAAACTAATTGGAAAAATAAATTCCAAGTAGGCAAAAATAAGGATGAGGAGTAAAACATTCAATCCCAAGTGATGAACAAGACACAAATGTAAATTAATTTCACTTAAAGTTGTACTTAGAAAGAGAGTTTTGACCTTAGTTCTAAAAAACAAAAGAGACACGAGGAACAAAAAAAAGATTACTTCCATAATATAGGCAAAAATATCATCAAAGCAATCAAGTAATTAGTCTAAGTTACACAATCCAAAAGTGAGAGGTAAACATCTAAGCCAAAATTAAGTGAGGCATAGGCATGAACCAATCAATGTTTGAATTTGAACTTCATAAGACAAATTTTGAACTTGGTTAAAAATACTTGGTTTCTCAAGTGGATAACATTCTAGACCAAATTGGATGGTATAACGATACTCATCATAGACCAAAAGGCATACATGGTTTTGAACTCAATTTTAAACAAAGCAAAGGTTTAGAAACAAAATGATAAGCGTAACAACATTATCTCACTCAAAAGATATGAAAATGTCTTTGTTTCAAAACTATAAGGTAAAGACTTGGGATGAAATGGGCAGCGTAACGATGTCCCTTTCAAATAAATAACACACACACACACACACAAAAAGTTTTCAAAATGACTAAGGCAAAGTGTGGCATCAAACAAACAACATAACACCTATTTAGGCTAAAAGGGGTGTATAAACATGACTTGATTTGGACGTGATTGGATATGTGATTTTGAAAAACAAAATAGTTTTTTACTCAAAAAAATGCAAGTAAAAGGAAAAGACACAAAAACACCTAAGTGTAATGTCTTATTCCTAAAAACTGACAAGGTGGCTTCATATCATCAAATTCCATCTATATACTCCTTATTGAGAGGAAATAATTTGTTGGTCCAAAAATTTAGATGCAAATTAAAATTAAGGTTTTATGATCTTTATTTTCTCAAGATTTTGTACAGTGACATGGAAATTCGAGCTACTCATCCTACATTGACAATATTTCCATGACAAGTGGGGTTTATCTAAAAACTATAATTTTCATGTGTTTTAGATGGTCCCAAGTGTGGTTAACACTAGAGATGCAATCACATCAATTGATTTCATATCAAATAACTTAATATGCAAGGGTCTATTATTTTACATAGTGACTTCATCTATGTACTTCTTAGTGGAGTTTGATGTTTATCCAGAAGTAACTCAAGTTTTCATTATGATCAGAGAGGCTAGCCACTCAACCCCGTGGCAATTTTAGTATCATGTTCCTTGATTTATATACCTTGATATGGATCAGGGTTGAAACAATGTTAGGATATGAAATCCTAGGTCAACGCTTCCCTAAATAACTTATGGGGAAGTGATGAAATCCTACCCACAAGCCAAGATGTAAGAAATAAACATATAAAAGGATTTTAAGGTCATTTTAGGATTCACATAAGCATTTAAATTGTTTTAATTAGTTGATTCATTATATTTAGCATTTTAGCACTTTAGAAATTGTTCAAGTGCCCCGCTTAATGGGTCTAAAGGCCAAATTGTCACATTTATAGGTTACAAGGTGACTAGAGATGAATCTATGAGAGGTTACTATTACGTACAGGGTAATACCCCAAACAGGGATGATTTAACATGATTCAGAGCACTAATATCAAATGTGCAGATGAAATTGGGACAGTTATTTTTGGCTTAATTTGCATTATTTGGTAGAAATCAATCTGAAGTCCGATTGGAAGCTAGTTGTGGTCAGAATGGGGTGTCTAAAATATTCAATTTTAGTGTTGAAGTATGAAAATAATAAATATATAAAGTACAATTATAAATAGTATTTGATTACACAATCACAAAGAATAAATAATAATTAGCTTATGCAATAATGCACAGACATATGCGAGACATACATATGTAGAAATAGGTTATTTGATGTTCAAAGAATAGTCATCAAATTTTATAAATATTATTTATGACTGCCTGGACACTTGTGTCTCCCTTTGGACACTTGTGTCAATGCTACTATTGAATCTAAGAGCAACTATCCTATACAAAATATTCATTGTATTAAGATGTGACTACCTAGGTCTTTCTGGTTTTCTATCACCTTACATCTAGTGTATTTGGATCTCATGCACAAGCTATCAATGATTTTTTGTGTCCCAAAACCCTAGCTCTCCACCTTAGGTTAGGTTACCTTGACAAAAAAGGGTTAGTGGGCTCACACTGTCGAGATGACCTTAAAGAGCCCTTTGTCAATGAGCATTGCCTACATAGCTAATACTCCCAAGAGGACCTCAGACTTATGTAGTTCTTCCATATGTCTAGGAATGTGTGTGTACAAGGGTGCATTGTACTATATGACAATACATGTAGTGATCTAGCTTATAGCTTGAAAAATATGGCTCATGCCCTATCTTTTGAGTTTCAAATATATTGTATGACTACTCCTATGCTTGATATACAAATAAGAATGAATAGGATAGAATAACTTAGTTATGAAATTGATTGATTGAGCTTGAATGTGTGATTACTTAGTAATTTTTAGATGTCCAAATGAATTGGCTTTGAATTATATTAATAATAGCTCTTTCAAAATGATCCTCACATAAGGGTTATTGGCATTCTTATACTAACCCTTACACTTTGAAAGATTTTCAAATTAGAGTGTTTTTAAGGTAAGGATGCTTGCATTGGAATAGGGAATAGATGTCCATGATGAATGAAAGTTGTTGAGATTTTGTAATTGACTATGAAGGATATATATCAATTTTTAGGCATTTTGTGGTTAAGGTGATCTAGCTAATCAGAATAACCATGGTTGGACTAAGAAGTAAATAATTAGACCGAGTGAGGTGGCGAGTGTGAGTCTTTTATCTATGAAGAAGGTCAAACTAAATAGTAGATCCCTGAGATATATTAGTCAAGTGTACATAACTAGTTTAAAAAATAAATCCATATTTAAGCATCTATAAGTGGAAGGGATTAGATTGGCATGCTCATAGGGAGTGGGAAAACTTGAGGTTGATAGAGATTTTATGGTGTTCATCAATGCAATGCTCAAGAGGATGACTCTGAATTGGAAAGTATACTACCTTTTAGGTCCTTCATTCAATTCTCAACTTCTCTTTCACCAAATCAATTTCTCCCATAGTTTTTGCAAAACCAAAAAACCAATTAATGTATTATAAAATATAGGGTCGGATCTCAAAATATTCTCCATGTTTTAAAGTAATTTGCTATCAGATAGGTCTAGTCTCACAAAGTTGTTGAAGCTTGACTCTCCCTCAATTTCCTATAGGAACAAAGGATTCTATGGGTGGAGAATTTTTCATTCCTCCCCTATTTTTCCTTAAAAGTTCTTCCCATCATGTCCTCGTTTGCATTTTTAACCCTTTTCTCTCATCATCCATGTCTTCCAATGCCTTTCCATCAAAATTATGGAGCTATTATAAGAGCCACCTCACTCCTTCACTGAGCTTCACCATATGTGCATGTCCGTTGTGTTTGTCGTAGATGTAGATTTCATCCTCACCACCTGAGAAAAATATTAGGACTTTTATGCTCAATGAAACCAATTCTTGGCCTAGTTTACTGAGTAGCCAAATATCAATCCTCTGGTCTATCCATCTGTCAAGACTCCAAATAAATGTAATGTTATAATTATTGCATCCCAATGCTCTAATATTTTTTTGCTTTTTCTCTATCACTCCTTTACTTCTTAGATTATGTATTTGGGTTTGTTTGCCATTAAATTGGCTTTTTGTATTGGTTTAGTTTTGTTCAATTCAATTTTTATCTTTGGTAGGTATCTAGTGGCTCAACCACCTTTACTTATGCATTTTCAAATATTGGGTGAGGGCTCAAAAAAAACTTCTCGTTTAACCAAGAAAAAAACAAAAAACATATAGGGTATTGTTATTCAGTGAGACCCAACTTCCATTAAAGATGAAATCAAAGGTGTTATTATGGTTCAGTGAGGCTCAACTCCCATTAAAGATGAGATTAGTGTAGTTGTTATTATTGTCCTTAATGAGGAAGCATAATGAGACTTACCCCACTAATAGTCTTATTAAACAGTTAAGGGTGTTTGTACCTCATATAGTGTTATGTTCTACACAATTAAGTGTCTCCCACTTACATAGATGTGTATTAATATACTATGGAGAGTTGAATAAGTTTGTGTTCATACAAGTGTGTGTATAGATTATAAAGTGTGTCCCACTCCATGTGTTCAGTTATTTTTCAAGGAACTTATGAGTGTGTCTTCATTTGTCAATTGATTATTGGAACATGTGTGTGTCTCACATACAAAGATTATTCTCTTTCATTCTTGTGTTCATACAAATGTGTATAGACTATAAAGTATGTCCTAGTCTATGTTTTCAATTATTTTTCGATGAACGTATGAGTGTGTCATTTCATTTGTCAATTAATTGTATGTTGGAACATGTGTATGTCCCACATGCAAAGACTTTTCTCTCTCATTCTTGAGATTATGATATCATTAGAGGAATGTTAGGATTAATATTACACTGCAATGTATTGTTTATAATATAATTACTTTTAAAAAAAAAAAAAATACAGATTATTAAGTGAATCATAAGATATAAAATGAAATAATTATTAATCTAAATTTATTTAGTTAAGAAATAAAATAATAATTAATTTAAATTTATTTGATTAAGTTATTTCAAATTGATTAAATGTTAAGAAATAAATGTAAAATGATAAAAGTTTATTAAAAATATATATTTTAAATAATACAATTATAATAAACTATGAATTGCATAAATATCCTTTTCATATGTAAATATTAAAATTAATATGAATACAATATTCCCATTAATATAAAAATTAATATAAATACAATATTCCTAATAATATTGATTTTAAAACGTTGAATAATTGTTGTGTAGTTTCAATGTAGTATATTTTGTTTTTGATACGATGGTACTTGCACATTTATTTGGAGAAGTTAAAAAAAAAGTCTCCATGGTAATGAGTGGAGGCCCATCTTGCAAACTCTCTGATAGTTTACAAACAGGAAATTTAATATTATAATAAATATATATGTTTTTTATTAAGGAAATGGATCTTGAATGTTATGTTTTGTGGTATGTTTTTTTTAATAAATATTGTTGATCATGTATGGTTGAGTTTGTTTGTATGGTTAATAATTATAGTATTTTCGATACATGTTAATTATAAAATTGGTTGATCCATATTTGATTTGGGATATACATAAGGGTTCTAGTTTTTGTATTTTCATTATGTTATTAATATAAATGGATTTGTTTTAACCGTTCTACCACAGCTAAAAGATCTTGATTATAATGATGTTACTTTAAAAAATAACACTGAAAATAAATCTTAAACAAATTTAATTCAAAAACAAAGTTTAAAAGATGACACAAATAAAATATATGGGTTAGTTTATTCAAGAAACTCATTTTTTTAATATATATTATATTTATTTTACAATATTTTTTAATCAAAATCTTTAAAGCCTCTTTATACATCAATGGTATAATCAAAGTAAATCGCAAGGGTTGAGTTGTTCTCATCATTAAGAGAATGATGTAGATGTTTATTTTACGGAGATCGTAATTTTTGATTCGAGGCCCTGTTTGAACTCTCGTTCACATCAAAATGAAAATCTTGAAAAGAAGAATACAACTACATCCAACATTTAATATTTCGTGATTCAATAATAAAATATATATATTTTAAGACAAAAATTATAATTTACCATCAACATTTATGTGTCCAAAATGTCATTCACAAGATATCGATTCTGATTTGAGTGACTCACACTCTAATAAATTTCGTCCATGTGCCAATGCTCAATTAAAGAACAAACTAATTATGAAGGCGGTGGGGTTTTCCAATGACTCAAAAAGCTTAGTCATGATTAGAGGAAGAAGATGAGATAACATGGAAAGGCAAGATGGTCTGAGTCAATCACATTGAAGAGTTCGTGTACCAGGAGAGCCGTGTGCCTTTGGAAACCATGATTACATTAACTTTTATTCCTTGAGTGCACTCATTGATAGAGACTCTCAGTCTTAATTAATAATTAAAATTTCGAAGACTTGTGGACTTGCAGAGCCATGTGCTTTTGGAGAGCATGATTGCATAACTCTTATTTCTTAGAGTGTATTCATTGATATGATAGGGACTTTAGGTCTTAACTGCGAATCGAAATCATAAACATCTTATAAGCAAAATGTTAATCATCCTAATAGAGATAACCGTGACCAAAATAAACATGAAATTAGTCATCCTAATGTTAATTCTTTAGTTTAGTTGATTTCAATGATTTCAAGATTTTGGTATATTGTTAATATTTAATTAATTGGTGTAGATATTTTTAATATATATATTTAAATAATGTCGAGATATATCGATCTGGAGTAGTCAATATCGGATTTGTCACAGATCACATTGATTAATGATTTTATTATTTTTTTCATGAATTTCTTATTGATTGATGATAAATGGCCTCAATCTAGTTGTAGTACTATGTCAAATTCAAAAAAAAATCCAAAAAATACAAGCTCCAAACTCTATCGTATACCAAATATATTACGATTTTTCATTCGACTTCTCCAAGCAAGAAGAACAAACTTGCACATGATGATCAAATTGATATTGAATTTAACGTTGAAACTTCTCTATGACACTCAAATGGATGCCAAATTTAAAGTCACACATTAA
This sequence comes from Torreya grandis, assembly GCA_037957365.1. Taxonomy (NCBI): domain Eukaryota; kingdom Viridiplantae; phylum Streptophyta; class Pinopsida; order Cupressales; family Taxaceae; genus Torreya; species Torreya grandis. The sequence continues at coordinate 2,788,960 of JARHVA010000138.1, forward strand.
CTTTTAAATCTCGCATACATGAAAGTCTATCACAACCCAACTGTTATTGTAGGTAAGTTTATAGCATTACATATAAATTAGGTAATGGTTGTGTAATACAAAGGTAAGAGGGTATTGTTTCCAACATTCTTCCACTTTCAAAACCCAAAAAATGTTACGATTTAGGGAGGGACCTCACACCTTTATATGCCAAGGGTTAAGTAAAACTAATATGCAAATATTGTACTACTCTTCTTCTTGGGAACCTGCTAAGGTGTTCTATGACAAACTTGAAATTTTGATCAAAGATTTCTTATGGGCTAATGCTAAGAAAAATTGGGGCTTTTCACAAAATTGAGAAAATCGGCTTACAATTTCTATATGCAAACCAAAGTAGACAGATCTATAAATTATACTACTCAATAATATTCAAACTCGGAGAAGGTAATCAACTAACAAGTCCATTTGGTAAAACATTTATATCATGATCATGACCAATAATAGATCTGCTAAACCTACACTAAGGGATCTCTTATCACATAATGATAAAGAAGAAGTTTCTAAGGCCTCTAGTCAATTATCATTTTGTGATAACCTTAGCTAGGTCTTAAGATTATAAAGATAATAAGCAAGCTAACCTACTCGATAAACATGCAAGCTAATCTAGTTTAATAAATATGAAAGCTAATCTAGTTTTCACCAAAGCTTGTGGCACAAATGGGGAAGATAATAAACATGCAAAGACAATTCTAGCTAATATACATATAAATGATTTAAGCAAGGAGAGATACCTTGATACAATTCAATTCATTAGTTATGCAACATATACTTATCGAAATATATAGGGTTAGGAATATACTTACCTTGTTGAAGTGAACCCATCATGCCTCAATCTTTCCCTTGGCCAATGATGCTTTGCAAGAGGTTGTTGTAGGCTTGTAAAGATCACAAAGACAAATCAACTCTAGGCTATAAAACTTCACCTGTGTATTCAAGACCTCCACAAGACAAGTGTTACTTCTTAAAGGCAAAAACCTAAGCAATGAAACCTCATATTGAAGACAAAGGATCAAGCTTTTTAAGTCTTCAAAGAATTCAAGGCCATGGTTGAAAATGAAACTGGTAGGAAAATCAAGACCCTCCACTTAGATCATGGAGGGGAATACACTAGTAAATAATTCTTAGCCGATCTCAGTGTGAATGGAATCAATCATTAATTGACATCTCCATATTCACCTCAATAGAATGGAGTTGTAGAATGGTGTAACATATTTATTGTGGAAATATTTTTTAGCATGGTTGATGATGCAAAATTGCCTAATATATATTGGGTAGAAGCTTGTCACATTGTATTATACTTATGGAACAGGTCATCCACCAAAGCTCTTGATGGAATCACACCATATGAAGTTTGGACATGGAATAAACCAAAGGTAACTCACCTTCAAGTTTTTGGTTGCAAGGCATATATGCATGTTCCTAAGAAGAAAAGAAAGAAGTTGGATAAGAAAACAAAGGAATGTATTTTTGTGGGCTACAGTGCACAATCAAAGGCATATGGGCTCCTTGATCTAGAAATAAAGAAAGTACTAATTATCAAAGATGTAGTGTTTGATAAAAAGAGAGGAATCAATCCACCTTATACATAGACAAACGATATAGGCAAAATTCTTATAATATTTTTAGATAGTGATGGTGAAAGTGAATAGGAAAATAGTTAAATAGGACCTCTAGCACCACCACCTACAGTTCAACGTATACCCAAGTGGTATACAAGTAATATACGAGACGTTAACTTGAATGGAGTACCAGATACATCCACTTCAATATCAAGGACTTAAAGCATGGCTTGAGAAGAGGTCAATATAGCCCTTATGAGTATTGTGCAAGAAACATATGAGCCCTCTACAGTAACATAAGCCCTATAGTCTAGACCTTGGAAAGATGCCATGGATGTAGAATATCAGCCACTGATGAAGAATAACACTTGGCATCTTGTTGATCTTCCACTAGGGAAGAAACCTATAGGATGCAAATGGGTCTTTAAGACCAAGTAAAAAGTAGATGGTAGTATGGATAAGTACAAGGCAATGCTTGTTGTAAAAGGGTGTGCTCAGAAAGAAGGCATTGACTATGAGGAGACTTTTGCTCCCATGGCTAAGATAAAGACTATCAGAATGGTTTTTGCTATGGCTACATAGTTTGGATGTAAATTCCATAAAATAGACATAAAAAGTGCCTTTCTTAATGGAGATTTGAAAGAGGAAGTCTACATGACTCAACCAAAAAGATTTGTGGCACCTAATCAAGAACATAAAGTGTGTAGGCTTATCAAGTCTCTCTATGGGATAAATAGGCCCCCTGAGCCTGGTATATCAAGATTAATGAGCATCTTGTACAACATGGATTCAACAAGAGTCCATATGATCCTAACCTATACCTCAAAGAGCATGAGGGGAGGTTTTTATAGTTATTATTTATGTTGAATATCTAGTCATCACTAGCAGCAAGGTGAAGATGATCAATGCAACTAAAAATGATCTCAAGTGATCATTCGACATGATAGATCTTGGGCTACTACATTATTGTCTTAGTTTGGAGGTATGGCATAAGGAACATTACATTATTGTTTCACAGATGAAGTATACCAATATATTTCTCAAGAAATTTAGGATCATGACTACAAGCCTATTGCAACACCTATGGAGATAAGACTTCAGTTGTCTTATATAGATCCATCACCAGAAGTAAATGCAACTTTCTATCAGCAATTGATTGGGAGTCTCATTTACTTAACATATACTAGGCCAGATATTAGCTATGATATCATCTATCTTTCTTGCTTCATGCAGGAACCAAAGGTGACACATTGGAAAGTGGCAAAGTGGGTATTGAGATACATCAAAGTTATTGTTGAGTATGGCCTAGAGTACAAGAAGAATGATAAGTTCTTCTTGATAGGATACATGGATGTAGATCATATAGCTTCTATTGATGACAATAAATCCACTTCTGGATTTGTGTTCTTTCTAGAATCTAGTCTGATTTCATGGGTAAGTAAGAAGTAGAATTGTGTTTCTAGATCGTTCATAGAGGTAGAATATCATTCTATAGTAGGATCTATCTATGAAGTGATATGGATATGTCATATTCTTTCAAGACTTAGAGTTCCATAGACTCGGCCTATAATTCTGAATTATGACAATAAGGGTGTTCTACATCTTATTTGCAATCCAGTGTTTCATGAGAGAACCAAGCACATAGAGGTTCAGATTCATTTCATACGTGAACATGTTCAACAACACAAAATAAAAATCCAATATTACCCCACTCAGGATCAGTGTGCAGATGTCTTCACAAAGTCACTTACACATGATAAGTTTGAGGCATTCAAAAATTCTCTCTCTTCATCTCTTCAAACTATGATCAATTAAGGGGGGAATGTTAGAATAATTAATTAATCTTAGTTATTTATAATAAATGCCTCAAGGTGATTTACACCTTTGATTGACCTAGGTGTTAGGTGGGGTATTTCCTAAGAGTGATTAGTTGTAATCTCTTATATATTAGGAGATCTAATCTCATTTCTTATTGTATAAATAAGCACCTCTGGTCGTGATTTTATCAATTCAGTTAATGCAATTTATTCTAGATTTCATCTAGTTAGTAATATTTAAGTGAATGAATGTGTACATATTGGCCAATGCAATACTATATGAAAGTGGCCAACATAGTTTAAAAAGGTGGCTAACTTTATATGAAGTAGCCCTCATAGTAAAATGATGTGACTGACTATGTAGTAGTTGGTTGACTTAGTTATGTGATTTTTCCCAATTACATTTAGAGTGGGTGATGTAACTTTAATGTTGAATCATTTCCCGAGATAGTTTATTGTTTGGATAAATTTATATAATAGTGGTAGGAAACTCTAAAAATAGGTTAATGAAGTAATTAATTTTTGAATTAAAAGTAGTTTTAATTAATTTTAGATTGCATTTGTCTGATTATCTTAGATCGAGGACTAATACATATTTTATTGTTTGGCATTTTACAAAGGTAATGGAGGCTCTGGCACTTGATAGACATAGCATGGCTACCTGACTTACTAGATAGATTGATAAGAGATGATCGTGCATGTTTGGCATCATTAAGTTTTGGTGGGATTATGTAAATATATAAAATCCTTCTTAGTATTGACTTAGTTTTGATGTTCTTAGGAGCATGGGAACAATTAATCAACACTTTTCGATGGGAGGTGGATGGAGATACTATAGAGGTTGGTATTACTTTATAGAATGTCTATGTTCTACTTGGACTTCCTATTGTTGGGACTACCATGATTTATGATAGTCTTGAGATGGAACTAAAGAGATGAGCCTTAGCCTTATGGGTGATTGGATCTAAGATATATTTTGGTGGTTTACATCTATGGTTGTTTGATGTTTATATATCGACCATTCCAAATATCTAGAAGGTAGTTATTAGCCTTATGACATTACATGTACTTTGTCATAAGTCAGATGGGAAGGTGCCTATATATGTAATTGCCTTGTGTGAGTCAATTTTAGATCAGGTTACTTTATATGACATAAGGTCATTGATTTGGGTATAGCTAGTCCATGAAATATATGACATTCATCTCATTGGTAGAATACTATAGATCTTATTATTTTTCTTTGTAGCTGGATATATGATAGATTTCCAATGTATCATCTAACTAGGTTACCCCATGATGTCGATGATAGTGTACATCATACTCAGATGGTGACATGATCATGTGATATGTGTTGTACCACATATCTTGGCACTGTAAAATTATTACTTGTGGTGATATTGTATGGAAACCCTATGTAGATATTGTAGCTAGTTGGCTAACTTGGCTTACTATTTCTCTTGGATTAACATATAAATGTATTATTAGACACTACACATGGAGGGTGGAGCCACATCTTGTTACTCACCTACCCAGATAGTTAAGATTTACACATCTAGTAGATCTAATAATAGTGCTTGAGTATTGGGTATGTCACACTAGTGAGATGAGAGGTATTGGGGGCACAATATTACTTATTGATGTACATATGATTCAGTCATGTTGATCAATACCCTAGACTAGTTAGTAATGATAGTTAAGAGAAGTGAGAGCTACTATTGAGGAGGTATCGGTTTTAGATGTGGAGATGGTTGAATTTGATGTTTAAGATATAGATGTGGTGATTATTAAGCCATATCAGGTTTTATAGTTGCCACCATGAGCACCACAATGATGGAGGCATCAATAGGTGGTAGTGGAGGCACAAGAGGAGGTAGCTGAGTAGGGATATCCCATAGCACAGGTAACATAAAGTTGGTTGATATAACAATGGATCTAAAGGGGACCACGGTGTGCTTGAGTTCTTACTCCTAGTTTTGTATCACCTCAGAGATGTGCTCCAATGGAGGTACTTGGAGGTCATGCTAATGGAGATATTGTTATGGGATAACATTGTTGGTAAGTGCTTGGTAATGTTTTGAATATTAGATAAATTTATATATATATATATATATATATATATATATGTTTGTTTAGATATATGTTTTGATATTTTTTATATATGTGAGATTTAATGTATATTTGATTTTTGTTTTGTATATACTACCGAGGAGGAGTTTAGATGGGGTTTGATAGTATGAGTTACACTTCATGATATTTTGGATGGTGTATTATTGCATCATGATACTATGGTTGTGATTGATCCTATTATGCCATTTACCCCAACATATGCTAGTTTATTTCAGTTGGTTGGTGAGGTAGTACAATCATTATAGGCATGAGGTGATACCACACAGCTACCACTTGGAGTGGGAGAGGGAGAGCTATAGGCCTAGTAGATTTTAGTTGAGTAGTGTGTGGCTCATATGGATATAGTAGGGTAATTAGCATAGGTACAAGCCCAGGTGGCCAATCTATAAGGATAGCTAGAGGGTCTACATTCCCAGATAGAGACATTACATCAAACTATTCATAGGGGGTAGTCATAGGCATCATTAATTAGTGTGGCTTGTCCACTAAATAGATAGGATAGACCATAGTTGTAGAGTTTTTTGGAGTATTGTACTTGTATCATGTTTTATTGTATCAAACACTTGATCTATGGATATATATATAGCTATTTATTTATTGGTTTATAGTGATCATGGATGTTATGGATGTATATATTTTATTTCTAGCTTATGTGTTTTAATTTCTGTTATATGATACAAGAAAATATGGGATGTATATTTGGATTCTTTTCTAGTGATTTGTGAACAAATACATGGTTAAAAAGAATGAAAAAAGAAAATATATTTTAAAATGTGTGAAATGATATTTTAGATAAAATAATAAGAAATGTTGTACACACTAAATCATGATGGGAAATGTGTAAAACATAAATAAAGGAAAGAATATATAAAATACTCTTAAATCAATATTTGAAAAGTATGTAATACAAATGAAATTGGTATAAAACACATGAAATCACATTGAGGAATATGTAAGATGCAAATGATTAAAACTAATAAATAACATAAAACATACTAAATCAAGATGGGAAGTATGTAAAATGATGATTAAATCACAATGTAAAACACATTAAAGCAAATATTTTTTTTAAAAATGTGAAAGACGAAAATAGATTGAAGCTAAGAAAACGTGAAACATACTAAATCAAGATGGGAAGTATGCAAATGATTTGTAAATCAAAATGTAAGACACACTAATTCAAGTTGATAAGCATGTAAGACAAAATTTTAAGTAAAATAGGATGTAAATATCAAGATTAATACTTATTTTTGTGACTAATCATGGTATGGAGGTGTTAAGAATATTTTGTGAGGAAAGCCTAGTCCTTTCCAATGTCTAACATTGCAACTCACAAAGAGAAAATCAATGACGCAAATGGTTATATTGGGAATAAGGAGATATTTTTTAGGAAGGTATGATCCTATCTAAGGACTTATACTATAAATCATAAAATAAAACTCTAGGGGTATGATAAGTTAACAAAACATATTCATCAAGGAGGAATAGTGGGATTGTTGTAATGAATTAAGGATAGGAAAAACATGACATAGGTGTTTGTAATAAAACCTTAGTAGGAATGAGACATATTAATTAAATAAAGAGACACTAAGCATCTAGTGGATTCCAAATTCAAAAATTATTTGTTCACAATAAACACAAAACTTTATAGGCAAATAAGTGTAGTATTAGGATCAACTCATGAAGGTTAATAATACAAGAGAAATAAAATAAACCTTCCCAAATTGTGTTCCTCATTCTTCAAGACCTCTTATATATTCATTAGTCACTAAAAAAAATGGGGACTTACATGAGAAATTAGGTAACAATATATATAATTTTGAAATCTCTTATCCCAATCTACCGACCTACCGCACCCCAATGGACCTTGGCTCTATTATGAGCCAACTAGAGAGTTTGAGATTTGATTAGAAATAAAAGATGTGTTGAGATATGAATCATGTATTTTTTTGTGATTTTGATTTTTGAATGTTTATTTTTTCCTTTTGATCATTTCTTTTTGTTTAAATGATTTGGCTTTTTTGATTCCTCATCCATATAGATTTGGAATAATCAATCATGAGTGATAGAAGTGACAAACATAAATGAGCTTTATGCTTTGGTTATAGGGGAAAAAATACCTATAGATATTATCATGTTTTACTAAAAAATTAGGCTTGCCTAAAAACAAGAATGTGATTTCAAGTCTTAACCATATGTGTGCTTAGTATGAAAGAAAGCAAAGGGGGATAAATGGAGATAAAAAGAGATCTATGTATGTAGTGATACAATGATAATTATGATTGCTAATTGATCATATGGTAAATATAGGGTAATAAAGGGATGTAGGTTTTAGAAACATGTCAAAATAATAACTATCTTATTTTTAAATGACATAATAAGCATAAGAAAAATAAATCTACGAAAAATTGAGAGAAGATTTAAACCATGCATAAATAAATTAAACTATGAGAATAAGATTAATGCATGAGATATTGAGTTTAGATTAAAATAAATATATGTGATAGAGAAATTAACATATGAAGATAAAATAATCCATGAGACATACAAATAAGTAAAACATAATATCCATATATGCTTATAAATCAAATCCATATGATGTAATAATGTGATAGAACACCAGGATGTATTCACAAATATTGATAAATCTCGCGGAAAATATCATCCATAATTGAATTTTGACATTAATTAGAGTCTCATCAATCTTCATACAAATTCATGAAAATACTTCTTGTTGTATCATCTCTATAGCGAAGGTAGGTGTGCTAGAAGTATAATGATGCTCATGATATACCTCCTATGTGGGATATTTAATGCAAGAAAGAGGTGTCAAAATGTGAATGGTATTTATAGATTTGTGTAAAGCTATAGAATGAAAAAAATGGGGAGCCTTTATCCATGAATTACCTAGAGTATGAGGTGGAGTCAGTGAAGGCATAGGCCATGGAAAATCTCAAAATTATTGTTGAGGAGTTTGGCATCTATCAGTATGGTGTGTAGTACATTGATGCCAAAGATAATATATTTACGCATATTGGGGAATGTACTCTAGAAGTAACTTAGGTGATGGTAGACTCTTTTTTTTAATGTGTTATGGCTAGACAAAGTGTATCAATACATTACTTGAGTTGTCGGTAATGAGTATAAGAATGGTTATATGTATCATGAAAGTGTAGATGATATTTTGTGAAATTATGTATCACCTTAGTCTTGTAAACTTGACAAATTTATACCTTGGTTATTCCTCTTAGTTTTACACATTCCTTGCTTATGAAAGCCTCACATCTACTCTACTTGTGCCTCTTAGCCTATCTCTTAGTCTGACTAGCCTTACATTGATGACATAGAAATTCCATCTTTCCCAAAATGCTTAAAATGTACTAATATTACACCTCTACAAGTTATAAGCATGTGCCTACTCTCCTTCTCTCTAGACACTAATGTTTAGGATAGACAATAGCATTTACAATACTATCCTAACCCAATGTAAGTGTCCAATTCCTTAAAGTCATCCAATTTACAAATGAAACATATCATAATGTTCGGTCCAAGTGTTTTAATGTGATTTATCTCCTGATAGGATTGGTATAATTACAATATCAACCCTGATTCATACTTCACCTAACAATCAGACTAAAAAAACACTCAAGAATCACTCAAGTTACCAAAATATTGCTTATTCTACCCTATCCTAATATCAGTCAAATAAATATCTCAACTAATGGTCTAAATCACTAAATAAGTAGTCATAAGGTCATATTTACCAAGTTACAAGCTAGGTAATTATTATACTTGCTTTACACACATTGCATGATTAACACATAAACTAACCTATAGGGGATAACTACATGAGTTTGAGGCCCTCTTATAGAGTGTTAGCTATGTAGGTAATGCCCTTTGATAGTGGAATCATTGTAGATCAGCTTGACACCATGTGCTCACTAACCCATTTTTTCCCAAGGTCACATTTAAGATAGAAAGTTAGGGTTTTTCCATTTCACCAGGAGTGATAATATGTGACCTATGTCTGAATTCCCCAGAGTGAAGGTGAATTTGAACCTATAAACATCTAGGTGGTCATATATTATTTGAGCAAATATTACGTATAGGACACTAACATTGATGTAATTATCCTAGGTTAATACAAGTGTTCAAAGAGATAGAGACACCAAATCTATAATTTGAGGACTAGTCCAGAACTATCTTCCTATCTAATTTTTGTATACATAAAATCTAGACATGCATTAGCATTAGAACCATCAAGTACTCTATTTTATGTATTTCATATATCTAGTATAATTATACTTTCCATTAATAGCTTATCTCAGTTTTATAAATTTGGCATATGGTACACCTGAGTTTAGCATATTAATTGGCATGTTATATATCTAATATTCACCCTTGTGCCCTATCATTTCTATATCCTTAATATTATCTACCCAAATAGGATTCCATAATCCAAATTAGGGTTAAACATTTGGTGAAATCGATACCCTAGGCCACGTAGGGTTTTTTAATTTTTTTTATTGTTGTATTGTGTTTCAAATTTTAAACTTATTATTTGTGAAGCAATGTAAAATGTTAGTGTAAAAAAATGATTCTAAATTGAGCATGAATAAGCATTGATTACTCATCTCAACAATAAAAAGGGATTAATAGATGTATTTTTGTATGTTACAAGAGATGAAATAAGCAAATAAGATAAAACCAAGGCTACCTCACCTAGTAATGGTGAATTCGTAGAAGGTACTATAACTCATCCCACACTACAACTCAATACATCTAATGGGGGCACAGATTATGTGTTATAACATTTGTTCTTTCCCCATGGGTGGGGGGCAATGGATGTTCATTTTGAATAATAATTGCATTAGTATATCACGATGATGAGGAGAAGTTCTCATAAGTTATAAGAAGGGAATTTGAGATGGGAAACATGAAAGTTTAACTATGGGGTCCCTTTTATCATAACCCATTTAGAGTGTTATTAGATAAAGGTGCATAGTGTTGTAATAAATCCTTTTAGGTTGGGTTGGAATTGTATTGAAATTTATGTTGATAAAGTATGTTTATTTTAGGTTTAGTTAAGATGGGTTGATTGGCTGTAAGTACTTGTGCTATTGCAAGTGATGTGGTTATATCTTTGATAATTTATTATTTTTGAGTGTAAGAAAAACTAATTAGATTTTGTGGGGTAACCTCTTAAGATATTTTAGTTATAGGGGGAATAGAACTTATATCAATGGTATGAGAGGTATTATTGATTTTCATTACTGTATTTGATACTTACATATTTATTGGCTCCATATACCCCAATTTCGTTAGATGGAACAGAGAAGAGTTATAAATAGTGTGAAACTTTGCAAAATTACTATGGTTAGAGGCTAGATAATAAGCGATATAAGAAACTACTCTTCTCATATTATTCATGTTGACAACATTCACATTGTTCATGTTATGATCTATATTACTCTCAACATTACTGGTAGTAGGAGGTCGATTAGTGTTATCTTTATGGTTAGGAAGGGGATCCTTGTATATGGATAAGTGAGCATTAGCTTGATTTAAAGCTTCACTTTTAGTTTTAGTTTCATCAACCTTAGCTGATATTTCATAAGCTTGTTGACATTTACATATGAGTGATTTGTGATCAAAATTATTTCCAAGAAGATAATCCATAACAGAGTTTCCTAATTGGTGACAAGTTTTACGATAATGTCCCTAACTTGCATGAAACCAACCAAATTTTTGGGTATCATACCAATTTTTGATAGGGCATGTAGGATCAAGATCTCATGGGTAAGGCTATGGAAGATGCTTTTAATTTTTTTCTAAACAAAGAGGTTTGTGTACATCCACATTATGCCCTTGAGAAAATGTGGAACTAGGATGACAATTATTATTATTTGGAATAGGAGGATTATGCTCTATGGGGTTGCATGGATTAATGGATGTAATAGTTTACATGTCAATTTTTATCTTTCACAAGCATTTTAGTTCCTATTGGAGGGTGTGAAGGCTCAAATTGATGTATAAGGAAGTCTTCATATAAGGAAGTCTTGATGTTTATCTCAGTCAAGGGCTTCTTCCAAGGATTTTGGATAAAGGGTCATAACATGATATTATAATTTAGTATGAAGAGAATTAGTGAATAAGTGTAATAGGTTATTGTTGACCATGTTTTTCCCACATGCCAAAATGGGTCAAGACCCTATAGTCAAAATCTTGTATAGGGGTTTTTTTATAATGTTATAGGGTATGCTACAGCTCATCTTGTGTCACTCTTTATGCCATTATAGTTTAGCCATAGTCTATCTTGGTCCTTGTGTCTTTTGGAATCTAAGGGACCATTTTAGATTTATTTTATGCAAGTGGTATGTCTTCATGGTGATCAATGCAGTTAGGGCATGGATAAGGTTACTAATGGATGAGTAGATGGAGAGTGTTTTAGAGACTCTATGGGATGCTAAGAGAACTTGGAATGACTTAAAAATCTCTTGGTTTTCATCTAGTTCTTCATTGTGTTTACCTAGGAATTTTAGGTCCAATGGTAAAAAGTGCAAGTAGGTAGTTTATTGAGGCTAGATCTCACACATGTGGATAAATTAGGGGAAAATGTCCACATGGGTTTGTTCACCTAGATCCTAAGTTGTTATGTACCAAGTCTAAGGTCCTCCATTTAAATTCAAATGGAGTTATACATGTACAAATTTTGGCTCTAGAACATTTTTTCTAAGTTTCCCATACTTATTTGTTTGAGCTCAACCATCGTTAGGATGTTATGCAGAAGCAATTATGGACCAAAAATATTGAACTATGAATATCTTTGATTTGGAAGCTCCCAAGACCAGTGAATCAAATGGGTTTTTCCCTTTTGACCATAAGAACATCTTCTAAAAGTTTGGGATGTCCATGTTTTTCATGATTCAAGATCCAATATTTCAAAGTTGATCAAAAAACATAAGACGTTCATGCAAATGTCAAGTTAAAGCTCAGGTGAAAATCTACCTTTGTTTAAATTTTATGGTTTATGCGACATCAATCACATTCTATGTAATGATGAATAATGGCCACACAAATGTCAAATTTAAAGATAGAGCAAGATAATCCTTTTAATCTTAAATTTGATGGTCATGTGAATGTCAAAAACCATCTTGTAGACTATCAATTTTAAGACCATGGAATAGTTGTTGGATTTAAAACAATGGGTCCTAAAAATATTAATGATGTATGCTCGATCATACATCTCAATCCAATGGTGCACTAAGGTCAAAGGGTTAGAAAATATCAAGGGTGAATGTGTGCATGGCAAGGGTCAAAGATGCATTCAACTGGTAGGAGATCGATGGTTCTCAGGCATTCATACCAATCCAAATTGATAGAGTGAGTTTGTCAAGGAGTCAAGGATCTATATCAAGCATCAAAAACCAATTAAAATCAAGTTTGAGAGCAATGGAGAGCCCAAGATTCTTGATGAGGGTTAAAAGGTTATTTTTTACCATGAAATCAAGGTTTTGCAAGGTCTTCTTGATGCCATGGACTGGTCAATATGATGTAGTCATGTACAAATAACATTAGGGATGTCACTAGAGATCAACATGGACCTCTAGTTCATATATTTATTACATATAGGGTCTATCTTTTAATTAGCATTATCTGGTGACTATGTTCACCACTCTAAGATAAGGGTCCATGCATCTATTAAACCCTTGACTCCTATAGTAATATAATGACTATAGGAAAACCAATAGTCTAATATTGGTTTTCAATCTATAGTGGACCCATGAGTAAAAGAACCAATTTTATCATGATCTGGGTGAAATGAGAGTTGGCATTCTGATGGGTGCCATGAAGGTATACACATAGGCCCCAACGGTCTCATCTCCAGGACCAACTACATGAAAAATACCCTTCTCTCCACTTTGGTACACATCAACAAACTAGTTTGGAGTAGTTTAGCATTAGGATAAGGCCCTAATATATTGATTTTGTTGTTTTAACTAGATGGATGCCTAAACCCAATGGGAATGCTTGATTCTATCATTGTAACTACCAAGGAGGATCAAAGGGGGAATATTGTAACTATGTAGCAACTGAAAGTGATGGGGATCAATCAAATGTTCTAAATGAGCATATTTTTAAATTTAATTCCAACTTTGGTTTAGATATTTAAACTGATTGATTCCCCTTTTGAACACCAAGGCCCCCTTTCTATTGCAGCCTTTCTTCTATAAGTATAGCTCTTGAGCTTTTGTAAAGAAGTTCCACTCCATGTATGGTGAAACCCTACTAGAATGACATCATATTATGCCTTTGAACATTAATACATTTTTTATTTTTATTTTTTGGATAATTTTTTGAGCGTGCAAGTGATTTATGGTGGTGTAAAGTGATTACTCTCTATCCTTTTTCCCCTTATCCTTTAATGTTTGTGTGAGAGTTTTGTTCTAATAGGTCATATGAAGTTTTTTCAAGTGTATGCCCCTATATTTCAAGTGTACAATGAGCCCTAGTGTTTTTAATCAACCTATGGTTCACTTACCTTGGATAGATCTCATACATCTCACCTCCATATTGAAATACTCATGTTAGGATCCATAGGACTTAGAAGTTAGTTTATGTGTCTTGTTTCTTAGTGGAGAAAAGTATGATGGTCATATGGAATACATCTTGGTGTATCACCCCCTTAGATTAGTTTTATTTCATGAAACTTCTAACTCTTTGCCCATAAGCAATCATTAACATATGTGAAAGCACTTCAAGATATATTCAGGGAACTAGCCTTTAAAATCTAGAATCTCACTTCCACTATAGGTATACCCACATACTTGGAAGTATTCCCATGTTTCCCAAATCTAGAATAAAATTGAACACCCTTTTTTAGGGTGTGAGATTTGGTGACAATATTTTTGGCACACTCGGTGGGACCCATTGTCTTCAAGACAACTTAGCAAGGTGAATGTTGGTCATGACAAACACCAGCTGTAAACTAGTGTGTTACCTAGTATTTGGAGACTCCTCAAAGTAAATCTAGTTTCAGACCATTATTTTGTTATAAAATTATCCCTATAATTCATGGTCCTCACTAAGTCATCCTCTACTAGACCATCTGATCTTATTAATCCACCCAGTCAGCCTGAGATCCCTCTTGCAATTCAATATCTATAGCCTAATCTTCCCTTTGAATAATTAGTAGATTTTGCTAAAGAGGAAGAAGAGGAAGAGGCTAAATAAGTGGAAGATATTGAAGAAGAAGACATGGTTAGACCTTATGGTTTCCCTGCCTTCAACATTGATAATCCCATTCAACTTCATGCATATGATTCCATCCCTCCCAATACCATAAAAGGTGTGCCCACATTCAGTGGTGAGAGTCATATCACACCTAGTGAGCACATTAGAGATGTCTCTAAATTTTATAGTTTCCACAATATTATCCAAGAGAATATTTCCATTAGGCTCCTTTCCATGTCGCTTAAAGGGAAGGATCTTGATTGGCGTAGGACTCTAGAAGGTGGATGCATCACAAAATGGGATGAGTTTGGGGTGTTGTTGACTTCCAAATTTGGGATTGAAAGTGACCATGCCTCTCTCATTCATCATCTCAACATGATAAAAAGAGGCACAATGTGACAATGCATGACTTCAACAAAATGTTTTAGAAGAGTTGGCATAGGTTGCCTCTTCCCATGAGACCACTTGCTATTTTTGTGTTCCCAATGTACTTAAAAGCCATTGGGACTGAAATTGTTGTCATGCTTTAATCTATGGGTGGTTCCACCCTCCCTGAAGCATATGATCTTGTTATCAAAGCTAAGAATAGTCTCATCCAAGTTGAAATATTATCACCTAAATTTTTTGTGCTTCCATTGTCTCATGCTTCTATTGATGCTTCAAATGTGGCTCAAACACCTAACGTCAATACCCAGCCTAGAGTTGTCTTTAAGAAGGAGGATAATGTCATGGACAAAGATGCATAAATTCAAAGGCTAAGAGCTTAACTTAGAAAAGCTAATGTGTAACAAGGTGCCTATCAAAACCCTTACTCCTATTAGCGATAATATGGAAGAGGGAGAGGCCAATGGCAGCCTAATCCTAATAGGCCTGCTAATACATACAATTGTAGCTCTACCACCAATGCAAAGGAGATGGTATCAGTTAATAGAAATTTGGTGTAGGTAGAAGATTGGTAGAAAGACCAATTCATGGATGCCAACCAAAATGGAGAGTAAGCTTTAGTGTTTCAAGGGGTAGTTACTCCCCTCATATCAAATAAAGATGAGGTGATGGTGCAAGCTAACGAGGATTAACAAACTCAAGGAGAGGTCTTCACCAACTTTTCAGTTGAAGACATTTTTGTGCTAAATCAAGGAGCCTCTATTACAAATAATACCAGGGCCAAGAAGAGGGCTCTAAGGGGTGTCATAAGCATGCTTATAGGCTCATCTAATCCTCCTACAAGTCAATAGGACACAGCTACAAGTGTGACCATTTTAAAGGCTTCTACACCTCCAACAAGTCAAAATGTGGTAAGGTTTACCCTTATCCCTCAAGTTCCAAGTATTTCTCTACCTACAAGAGCCTAGGAAAAAGTAATTATATTTTATTTAAACATTCTATATTTTTTAAAGAGTACTAAAACATCCATTTACCTTTAGGATGGTTTACATATGCCTAGTCAAAAGGAACTCCTCCAAAAGCAGTTATCTATTATCCCTAATAGTGTCTCACCCTCAAATCAAAATCAAATTCATGTTGTCCTTAAAATTTTTCTTATTACCATTTTTGAACCATCCACTAGGGCTGAAAAGCCTCCACTATTCTATCTCACTCTCATAGTAGGTGACAAACTAGTCCATAATTACATAGTGGGTAGTGGAGCTTCAACTTCAGTCATACCTAAGGTAGTAGCTGATAAATTAGGTTTAAAGTATGAGCCTCATAGTAAAGGAGTTATCTAGCTATATGATACCCCTACCAAAGCCATAGGATTGATCAAAAACTTGAAGGTTTTCCTACATGACTATCAAAGCTTTCCTATTTTGTAAGATAGTTATTATTGATCTCCTAGCCCACTTTGCAATATCTCTATCAAGGGACTTTACTACCAATATTGGTGGATATATTTTAGTTGATTGGTCCTTCTTGGCCTTCAGGATGAGGTATGGGACCAAGGTGATAATTAGGTCATATCCTATTTCAAGGTTTCATATCGAACCTTACATCGAGATAAGTTCTAATTTGAACTGTGTTATTCATGAAGAAAAGGATTCTATTCTAGATGATGGCACTTCTTCCAAGCTTGAGGGCATTGAAAATTTGTTTATTGATGAATATGGTACTAATAATTATAAGTAGGATCCTTATTCTCTCATGGAGTAAATTGATCTAGGGACATATTTTATAAATGAAGAAGGAATACAGACACCTCTACTCACCAAAGAAGACGGCAAAGATGATAAACTATGGAAGATGTTTTTTGACGGTTCAAGAAGTAAATTTGTTGTAGGGAATGGTGTTATGTTGGTCTCTCCATATAAACAAAAATATTATGCTTCATATATATTTCATTTTATTTACACTTGTAATGTGGCTAAGAATGAAGGTTTGATTCATGGCCTTCAATGGGCAAGGAGAAAAGGGGTCAAGAACCTACAAGTGTATGGAGATAACAATTTGGTTGTGCACTAGGTGAAGAAGGTGGTTGATACCAAGAACCCTTTGCTTAATTCATATAGGCATCGAGTATGGGATATGCTTTAAGACTTCAATGCATTCAACATTCACTCAGTCCCAAGGGAGTAGAATAGTCATGCTAATAGACTAGCTACCATAGGAGCCCAATTTGACACTCCAACCACCATAAAAGAGGAAGAAAAATAGTCTCATATTAAGATAATTATCAAACCTTATATACCTGATAATGAAGTCTCTTGTCAAGTGTTTTACAGTGACAAACACATTAGATGCTTCTTGCAAAATGAGGCTGAGTTTTCTTCAAGAAATCAGGGGAGACTCCAAGAACAGTTGGGTGACCAGATTGTGCAACTAAAAACTAATAAGATACCTAAGGGTTTGGTGACCTTAGAAAGTATCTTTAATGATAATGATCAGAAGAGGAAATAGAAAGTGATTGTATCTACAAAGGAGGAGAACTACAAAAGGGTCTTGATCTTTAAGGACAAACTCCTCAAACTAGGTAAGGTATGTTCTACATTAGAAAAGCAAGCATTCATTAAAATATGTAGAGAGTTTCATGATATCTTTGATTGGAAATATAAGGACCTCAAGGGATTTTATCCTAGCCTATCACATGATACCATTGAGTTGGAACTAGGAGTTAAACTGGGTAGATAAAATTAAAGACCCATCAACCCCAAGGTTGAACAACTAATGAGGATGGAGCTCACCAAGCTCCTTGAATCTAAGATAATATTTCTCATCAAGAATTCAATGTGGGTGGCTAACCTTGCACCTATTAGAAATAAGAATGGGGAGATAAGGCTTTGTGTATAATTTATAGATCTTAATTGAGTGTCACTCAAATATCACTATCCTCAACCCTCACTGAAGCAGATTCTACAAATGGTTTTAGTTTTTTAGTGTTTCTCTCTGCTAAATGGATATTCAAGGTACAATCAGATTTTATTCAATGAAAATGATCAGTTCAAGACAAACTTCACTACCAAATGGGGAACATTTGCTTATAGGAAGATGCCTTTTGGTCTATCCAATACCGGTGTCACTTTTTAGAGAGAAATAGACATGGCCTTTAAAGGTTTAATAAATGAGTTAGTACTAGTTTATCTAGATTATATAATAGTATTTTCTAAGGATGCATTGAACACATGTAAAATTTAAGGCAATTATTTGAAATATGTACGCAATATGGGTTATCCCTTAACCCAAAGAAGTGCATCTTTATTGTTCATGAAGGTAAGCTCTTAGGACATATTGTTTTCAAGAATGGTCTGACTATTGATCCTAAGAGAAGAAAGGATATCATAGGTTTATCATTACCCTTACATAAGAAAGGTATTCAAAGTTTCTTGGGCAAAATAAATTTTGAAATAAGATTCATACCTAGTTTTGCATCTTTAGTAAAACCTATCACAGTTATGCTCAAGAAGAACCAGGTCTTCTCTTGGACTAAAAAGGGTAAGAATAGTTCTGAAGCCATAAAGAAAGCAATTGTAGAAGCTCCTACCCTTGTGAATCCATATTTTACTAAAGACTTCATGTTTTATTCATTTTATAACCTTGATAATATCTCATCCATGCTGATGAAAAAGAATAATGAGGGTGTGGAGCAGCTAATTGCATTCTTCAGTCAAAGTTTATAAGATTATGAAGTCAAATACACCTTTGTGGAGAAATCGATCCTTACTATTGTAAGAGGACTAAAGAAGTTCAGAAATATGGTGTCAAATAATAAGATTTAGGTTATGGTCTCTCATCCTAGCACAAAAGAGTTTCTTTTGAGCAAGGATATCAATGAAAAGAGGGTGGGGTGGATCACTAGGGTGATGGAGTATGATGTTGATATCAAAGTGACAAAACTAGTAAGGGGAAAAGGCCTCTATGAGCATCTAGCTTTAGATCTTCATGAATCAAAAGAGGAAGATCTAGTCAACCATGAGTGTCCCCAACTATCTAGTTCATTGCCTCCAAAAAATTAGACATGGGACATGATCAAATTTCTCCAAAATGGTGAGTACCTTGATAATATGAATAGATCACAAAGGAGGTATTTTAGATTTCAATCTATACCCTTTTGTCTTGGGGATGGCATGATGTTTAGGAGAGATGTCAATGGTGTGATGTTGAGATGTATTGACAATGACCAGTTTGGAATGTTTCTTTAGAAATTCCATAATGGGATAGCAGGAGGCTATTTCTCTCTAAGGACCACAGCCACTAAGATCATAAGGGCTAGTTATTATTGGCCCAACCTCTTCAAGGATTATCATGCTTGGGTGAGAAGGTGTGTATAATGTGACTTATTTATAGGAAAGTAGAATCTTGTAGCTCTTCCTCTAAATCCTATCCAAGTGGACCAACCTTTCATGTAATGGGGTCTTGACTTCATTGGCTTGATAAACCCCCCATCAAGTGTTGGTCATAAATGGATACTCACAGCAACTAACTATTTTACCAGATGGGTTGAGGCAATAGCATTAAATGAGGCTCATGAGAGTGGCAACTTGGAGTTCTATGAAATCATCATAACAAGGTTTAGTACCCCTTATACTATCATTTTAGATATTATCTTGCTTTTATGGGTGATAAAATAGTTGATTGGGCAAGTAATAATGGCATATTCTTGAGCACTTCATCCAACTATTACCCTCAAGGTAATGGGTTGGTTGAATCTACCAATAATAACTTAATCAGAATCATTAAGAGAACCTTAGAACATAACCAAGAGCTTGGCACACTAACTAAATATAACCTTATGGGATGATAGGATAACTCCCAAAAGGTCAATAGGGAATTCTCCTTTTAAGCTTAACTATGGAAGGGAAGCTATGTTGTCTATATCTCAATAGATACTAGCCTTAGAATTATCACACCAACTAGATTTGCTTAAGAACACTCTTATGGTAGTGAGATTGACAGATTTAATGGAGCTGCAAGAGACTAGAGGTAAGGTTCATCAAGACATGGAGCATCACCAATTACTGATGAAGATGTAGTTTGACAAGAAGGTAAATCTAAGATCATTTCAATAAGGTGACATAGTCTTGAAATGGGATGAAGATAGATCAAAGTCGAGCAGACATACTAAATTTGATACCATATGGAGTGGATCATATGTCATCACCAAGTCCAAGAAAATCAACTCCTTTCAGTTAGCAAGGATGAATGGAAAAGAATTGCCTGTCCCTATGAATGTGATACACTTAAAACCCTACCATTAAAATTTAAAGGTCTATCTTGTAAATATTAGGTTAGGTGTGTGTTTCTTTTCTTGTTTTGTTGTGTTCCAATAAGTGATCTTAAGCACATGTGTGTTTTGCTTAGTTCCTTATTTTGTGTTTGTTTCCTATTGTTTTCTATTCATTGGTGTGTTATTCAAAGGCATTTTATTCATCAAACCTATTGTACATGTGACCCCATATCCAATGGATAGGATTAGACAACTGGTCATGGCATAGCAAGCATACCACCCCTGAGAAATTGCCAAAGATGTTGACCATTTTTCCCCATAGGCCAAAATGGGTCAACCCACTATAGTTAAAATATTATATAAGGGATTTTTTATAATGTTATAGGGTATATTTTAACTCATCTAGTGTCATTCCTTATGCCATTCTGGTTTAGTCATAGCCTAGCTTGGTCCTTGTGTTTTTTGGCATCTAAGGGACCATTTTAGAGTCATTTTATGCAAGTGGTATGTCTTCATGGTGATGAATGTAGTTAGGGCATGGATCAAGTTCCTAATGGATGAGAAGATGAAGAGTGTTTTATATGGGATCTTAAGATGACTTAGAATGACTTAGGAATCTCTTAGTTTTAATATGGTTCTTCATTGTGTTCACCTAGGCATTTTGGGTCCAATGGTAAAAGGTGCAAGTGGGCAGTTTGCTGAGGCTAGATATCGCATATGTGGATAAATTAAGGGAAAGTGACCACATGGGTTTGTCCACCTTAGTCCGGAGTTTCTATGTTCCAAGTCTGAGGTCCTCTTCTAAAACATAAATGGAGTTATACATATGCAAATTTGGGCTCTTGGGCATTTATGCTAAGTTTCCAGTACTTACTCATTTGAGCTTGGCCATCACCAGGACGTCATGTAGAAGTAGTTATAGACCAACCATCTTGAAATTTGAATATATTTACTTAAAAATATCTTGGGGATAGTGGATCAAATGGATTTATCCCTTTTGACCTTAAGAACATCTTCTAAAATTTTGGGACCTAGATGTTTCTCATGTTTCAAGATTCAAGCTTTCAAAGTTGGTCAAAAAATAAGATGTTTATGTGAGCATCAAGTTAAAGCTCGAGTGAAAATCTACTTGTGTTTAAATTTGACAATCTGTGGGATGTCAATCACATTCTGCATAATAATGAATGACAGTTGCATGAATGTCAAATTCAAAGATAGAGAAAGAAAATCCTTTTAAGCTTAAATTTGATGGTCATGTGACCATTAATGACAGTCATGTGAACATCAAAATACATCCCATAGACTGTCAATTGTAAGACCATGGACTAGTCATTGGATTTCAATTAATGGGTCCCAAAAATATCAATAGTTCACACTCGATCATATATCTCAATCCAACAGTGCATGGAGGTCAAAGGGTTAGAAAATCTCAAGGGAAAATGTGTGCATGATAAGTGTCAAAGATGAATTTAACTAGAAGAGGATTGATGGTTTTTAGGCATTCATACCAATCCAAATCGATGGATTGAGTTGGTCAATGAGTCAAAGATCCAGATTAATCATCAATAACCAATGAAAATTAGAGTCGAGAGTAATGGTGAGCCCAAGATCTCAATGAGGTTTGAAAGGCTATTTTTGACCATGAAAGCAAGGTTTAATAGGGTCTTATTGACACCATGTAAGCTCATTCAAATTCTATAAAGTGATAAATATGATGTAGTTAGGTATAAATAACATTATAGATTCCATTATAGATCAACATAGACCTCTGGTTCATAGATTTATTACATATAGGGTCCATATTTTAAGTAGCATTATCTAGTGACTGTGTTCACCATTTTAAAGTAAGGGTCCATATATCTATTAAACCTTGAACTCCTATATTAGTATAATTACCATAGGAATACCAATAGTATAAGATTATTTTTCCATCTATAGTGGACCCATGAGTAGAAGAACCAGTTTGAACATGATCTGGGTGAAGCAAAAGTTGGCATTCTGATGGGTACTATGAAGGTATATATGTAAGCCCCAACGGTCTCATCTCCAAGACCAACTACATAAAAAATACCCTTCTCTCCACTTTGGTACACATCAACAAACTAGTTTGGAGTGGTTTAGCATTAGGACAAGGCCCTAATAGATTGATCCAATTGTTCTAACTAGATGGTTGCCTGAACCCAGTGGGAATGCTTGATTCCATCATTAAAAATTCTATGAAGGATTAAAGGGGGAATATTATAACTATGTAGTGACTAAAAGTGACAAGGATCAATCAAATGATCTGATTAAGCATATTTGTAGAGGAAATTACAATTATGGTTGAGATATTTGAATTGATTGATTCTCTTTTTGAGCACCAAGGCCCCCTTTCTCTTGTGTCCTTCCTTCTATAAGTATAGCTCTTAAGATATTTTAAATGATTTCCACTCCATGTATGGTGAAGCCCTATTAGAATGACATCATATTGTGGTTTTGAACATTAATGCATTTTTGATTTGTTGTTTTTAGATAATTGTCTAAGTGTGCAAGTGATGTATGATGGTGTAAAGTGATTACTTGCTATCCTTTTCTCCCCTTATCCTTTCATGTTTGTGCAAGAGTTATGTTCTAATAGGTCATATGAAATGTTTTCAAGTGTATGGTCCTATCTTTCAAGTGTACAATGAGCCTTAGTGTTTGTAACCAGCCTGTGGTTCACTTACCTTGGATAGATCTCATACATCTCACCTCCATATTGAAATACTCATGTTAGGATCCATAGGACTTAGAAGTTAGTTTGTATGTCATGTTTCTTAGTATAGTAAATTATGGTGGTCATATGGAATACATCTTGGTGTATCACCCCCTTAGATTAGGTTTATTTCATATAACTTCTAACTCTTTTCCCATAAACAAGCATTAGCATAGGTGAAAGTAGCTCAAGATACATTCAAGGAACTAGTCCTTAAAATCTAGAGGCTCACTTCCATGATAGGTACACCCACATACCTAGAAGTGTTCCCATGTTGCCCAAATATGGAAGAGGATTGAATACCCTCTTCTAGGGTGTGAGATTTGGTGACAACATTTCTCATCCAATATATTATGCTCAGCTTTGTTAGACAAGGCTTTCCATCAGTTGATGAAAACTTATGAAGTTTTAGATTATAATTCTTTACAGTTGATAAAGTGGGCTAAGTTGTTTTTAGGAAGATCACCAGTTTAGAATTCTTGAACTAATGTATTGACTAAGTCTTCTAAGCTAGTGATGGAATGAGTTTTAAGTTGGTTATACCAATCTAAAGTATCACTTGAAAAGGTTTTAACTAAGATTTTGGTGGTAGCAAAAATATTAAGTTTACCCCAACATTTATATAAATTTCTAAAGGTTTTCAAATGCAAAGATGGATCCATGGATCTGCTATAAGTGATAGTGGGAACTATAGCACCTATGTTAATATTTGAAATTTGATGAATAAGAATTTTGTTTTTTAAGTGTTTAATAATTTTGTTAACAAGTGGGGGTTGTGGTATAAGGTTACCATGTGTATCTCTAAGGTGGGGTGGGGTGCATTAGGATTTTGCATTCCCCAATGATTCAGTTGAGATTGGTTTTGGAGATGCAATAATTGGTTTTGCATTTACATAATTTTGTTGGCATTATAGTTGAAAGGTAGCCATTTGATTGAGAATTTGTAATAGTAATTCATTATTTTGAATGGTATTTTTACTAGTAAAAGTAATATTAGATGCATTAGTATTAAGTGAGGTATTAAGGGTTTGAGATACAGTAGTAGCGTGAGATGTGCTAGTGGCATGATAAGCACTAGTAGTATTAGATATACTATGAGTTGTATGGAATTGGGTATTAGTGTGGGTGTTTTAAGTAGACCAACTAAAATTCACACCTACCATGTTTGTAGAAATACTTGGTATGGAGGTAAAAGAAGACATGGAGGATGATGTCATACTATTAGAGGGAGGCATGAGAGAGGGTAAAGAAGTTGGAGAGGATATAAAATGACTTGCCCCTAATCCTATATAAAATTTAGGTGAAGGTGAATGGCTTTCTTCAATATAAGGTCCCATCATGAGGTTATAGATGATTGTATGATCTTTACCTCTGTGTTGAGGATTTTCATTGATGAAGAGGATCATTTTAGTTGTCTATTCAAGGTCACTTCATCTTCTACCATTTACATGAATAATGGGTTAAGAGATGTGAAATATGGAGGAGTTACATAGTTGGTAGTTCTATTGGTAACATGGATATTTATTTGATTTGATTTGGTTACTACAAAATTTGTCTTAGGAAGTTTATTAGGATTAGTGAAACTCATCATGCTGGTTTATTTTTTCTATGTAGCATCATCAAAAAAATGATACGTGATTAAATGATTGAGTTAAACACTTATTGAGGAATTTGAAAGATTAAAAATCTAAAAAAAAAGGAATAAGATGAAGTCCAGTGGGTTGACATGGTTTTGAAAGACAAAAAAATAGGACAATCTCTAATATACTAGGTCGAATAGGTTGACCAAGTTATGTAGGAAGGAAAATAGAATAGTCTACAATAAACTAGGTTGAGTTTGTAGGTTAAGTTCTATAAGAAGGAAAAAATAATAGTTTTCATTAGACTAGGTTGAGATAGTTGACTAGGTTCTGTAGGAAGGAAAACAAAATAGTCTGCAATAGACTAGGTCAAGTGATCAACTGAGTTCTAAAGGAATGAAAACATAACAGTCTAAAATAGACTAGGTTGAGTTGGTCAATTGAGTTCTATAAGAAGGAAAAAAAAATAGTTTATAATAGACTAAGTCAAGCTGGTCAACTAAGTTTTAGAAGACTTTTTTTCTCTTGAGTGACATTGTGGAAACTTGATGGCGGGAGAAGGAGAGAGGAGCGGGCCGTCAGCAGGCCCCAGGAGGGACGCGTCCTTGCCTGGGGCAGGAGTTATAGGGCTGGAGCAGGTCTACACCGGTGAGCGCTCAAAGCTGAGCAAATTGAATGGCTGTTTATTGCGCAGAACAGACCGACCAGTTCTGGTCATTCCCCCTGAAGCTGTGCAGGAAGATGTCTCTTATTTGGCAGCACATACTCTGATCTGTAAATTCTTGGGAATAAGAATCTCCCTGAATGCTCTGGATGCTTGGATTCGACGTTCCTGGCAAAT
Organism: Torreya grandis; assembly: GCA_037957365.1. Classification (NCBI taxonomy): domain Eukaryota; kingdom Viridiplantae; phylum Streptophyta; class Pinopsida; order Cupressales; family Taxaceae; genus Torreya; species Torreya grandis. Next base: position 2,814,547 of record JARHVA010000138.1, read on the forward strand.
AGATGGAGATTTTGATCTCATGTTGGCAAGAAATAGTTACTTCCTGGTTAATTTTTCTTCTGTCGCTGACCGAAATCGCGTGTTCGAAGGGGGTCCTTACTTTTATGAGCGTGTGGGTCTGTTCCTTAAACCCTGGCACTCGGGCTTCAACTCAACGGAGGAGCTCCCTGCTTGTGTTCCGGTCTGGGTTCGCCTTCCTGGATTACCCTTGGAATTCTGGAGGGAAGACATCCTCAGACAGATAGCCGCCATGCTGGGTAAACCAACAGCTATTACGCACCAGTCGCTGGAAAAAAAGGTAATTTCATTTGCTCGTGTTTGTGTAGACATTGATTTGAATAATCCCCTTCCAGATTCCTTGGAAATTTGCATGGGTGCCTCATCCTGGATACAGCAGATTGACTATGAGTCCATTCCGTTCCGCTGTCGTATTTGTCATGTCTATGGCCATCTGCATCGTCAATGTCCTAAAAACACTGAAACACGCCCTGAATCCGCATTGCCAAATACAGTACCTGCTGGTAACAGGATGGGGCATACTACCTTGACTGAAAATGCAAAAACTCAGCGGGATAAAGAAGCTAAAGGGAAAAATCCTATGAATCATGTTAATTTGGCGCAAGGCACAGTTGAGCAAATGGGCACTGAAATGGAAGGCTTTACTACTGTTAGACGCCGAGGGAAAATCAGGGATCTTAAACGCAGAAACATTGACAGGCAGGTTGAAATGGCCTTCAACAGATTTGACGCCTTGGATAGTATGGCAATTGAGGACGGAATTCCAATTGTGCATCAGGAAAAGGCGTCAGAGGAAGATAAACATTTTCCAGTTTCTAATGAGATACATGACATGATGATTCAGACGGACTCAGGAGCCCTTTTAAGGATGGAAATGGAATCACAGGTGGCTGACTTGGCTCAGCCAGAGGAGGTAACTAAGTGGGCAGATTTGGTGAAGGAGGTGGACGCGGGCAGGAAAGATAAAGGACCATCCTCAACACTGGGATTAACACAAAGACCTTTCAAGAAGGGCTCCTCTTCCATGCCTTCTAAAGCTGGAAGAAGGAAAGACCAAGAGCGACTCAGACTTACAGGTGACTTATTGGTGGAATCAGGGGTTGTTAAAACCTTAGATGAGCACTTCCCCCAACCATCCCAATGATTGTCTTATCATGGAATGTGAGGGGACTGAATAGCTTCCCCAGACAAAAGGCTATTCGCAATTTAGTTCATGATCACTCTCTGGATATCTTATGCATCCAGGAGACCAAACTGGCGGTTGATTCAATGTTTGCATGTATGGCTAATATCTGGCTTCTCGGCCAATGCCAATGCATAGGAGCTTTGGGGAACTCGGGAGGTCTTGCTTTGTGTTGGGATCCGAGGAAAATCATGCCAATCCTTTGGGTTTCTTCCCTATCAGCTCTTTCTGTGGTGGCCTCCTCCATTGAAACTGGGGAGATAATACTGGTTACAAATGTGTATGCTCCTACTGATCTGGAGGGACAAATTCAGCTTTGGGAACATATTAGCTATGTCCGAAAATGTCATCCGTACCTCCCTTGGATTGTTGCTGGGGATTTTAATGCAGTCATGTGCTTGGAGGAGAAGAGAGGGGGGCTGCCTAGGTTGGGCCCCTCCTCAGATTGTTTACGGCACAATGCTGAAGCTCTCCGCCTTTCGGATGTTAAACCATCGAATGGTAGGTTCACGTGGAACAACCGAAGAGCGGGTAATGCTGCCATTTCTGAAAGGCTGGATAGATTTTTTGTTTCTTGTTTTTGGCAATCTACTGCTGTTTCTCTTACCTCAGAAATCTTGGATTGGAGAGGGTCTGATCATTGGCCTATCAAGCTATCCTCTAGACATATTGTTGCGCCCAAAAAGCCCCCCTTCAAATTCCAATTGATGTGGCTTCGTGATTCAGCTCTGCAGGACTCTATCCGGATGTGGTGGAATCAAGGTAGCCCAGCTTTTGGAATAGCAATGTACTCTTTCCAGAAAAAGCTTCAGTATGTCAAAAGGAAGCTGCAAATTTGGAACCGGAACAGCTTTGGTAACTTACATTGCATGAAGAAGCAGGCTCAAGCGCGGCTTGATGAGACAACTAGGCAAATAAGAGAGTGGGGTTTTTCGGAAGAGCTCCGTCAGGAGGAAGCTAAGGCTGTTACAAATTTAGCTAAATGGGAACTAAGGGAGGAAATATATTGGAAGCAGAAGGCTCGCATTGACTGGCTACAAGTTGGGGATAAGAACACTGCTTTTTTTCATAATTCTGTCCAAGGTAGGCGAAACAGCAACTTCATCTCCTCTTTGACTTCTCAAGAGGGGGTGCGCCTCTCCTCTTCCCATGATATTTCTCAGGAGGCTGTCCGGTTCTTCTCGGAACTCTTTGCTACGGATCCTCCGCCAGAAGAGTTGGCTGAAAATTCAGTTTTATCTTGTATTCCCCCTCTGGTGTCTGTGGAGATGAATGCTCTCCTCATGAGGCCTATTAGTATAACGGAGATTGAGGAGGTTGTCTTCAGCATGAGAAGAGGAAAAGCCCCTGGGCCGGATGGTTTCCCCGCTGAGTTCTTCCAGGATTTTTGGGATATCATTAATCATAATTTGCTGAACGTGATCCAGGAATCTTTTGCTAACAAAGAGATGCTGAGAGCTTTGAATGCCACATTCCTGGTGCTTATTCCAAAGATAGAACAGGCTCATAGGCTTGATTTGTTTAGGCCCATAGCACTTTGCAATGTGATCTATAAAATCATTTCCAAGCTCATTGCTCAGAGACTGAAAGGATACCTGCCCAGGCTTATTTCTGAAGAGCAAGGGGGATTTGTGGCTGGCAAACAGATTTTAGATGGAGTGGTGATTGCCGCGAAAGCCATCCACTCCATGAGTACTTCACAGGAGCATGCTATGTTCATCAAGCTGGATCTTGCTAAAGCGTTTGACCGTGTTAGCTGGAGATTTCTCCACAAAATCCTGCTGGCTTTTGGGTTCTGCCAGGAGTGGATTGATTGGGTCCTTAGCTGTGTTACCACGCCCTCCTTCTTGGTCCTGATTAATGGGGCGTCGTTTGAGCTATTTGGTGCGACGCGCGGCCTTCGCCAGGGAGACCCGTTATCTCCCTTCTTATTTATTATTCTGGCTGAGGGTCTTGGGCGGCTTCTAAAACTTTGGGTTTCCCAGAACGCCCTGCATGGGTGGCGTTGGGGGAATGGGAGTACTACCCTTACGCATCTGCAATTTGTGGACGATACCATCCTGACGGACAGAGCGCGTATTCGCGAGGCGGATTCCTTTCGGTCCACCCTGGATTGTTACTTGGCGGCTTCTGGGCAGAAAATCAATGATCATAAATCATCGGTCTTCTTCTTTAATACTCCTGTCACTATCCAGCGAAGGATTGCTGCCATACTTCGGTTCCAGATTCATACCCTTCCTGTGATCTATCTTGGTATTCCTATCGTTGTGGGGAGGCAGCCTAGGCTGTTCTGGCAAAACATTCTTGACAAACTTAGGCAGAAAGTGGCCCACTGGACTCATAGGTGGCTCTCCACTGCGGGTAGAGTGATCCTCCTTCAATCGGTTATTCAAGCGCTGCCCATCTATCGTTGCATGATTCAGGCAGCCCCTGTCTATTTCTTGAAGGAGTTTGATGCTATGTCAAGACAGTTTCTATGGAGTGGTAACTTGCAAAACACTAAGTGGAGCCTCATCAACTGGGACACGGTATGTCGGCCTAAGAAAGAAGGTGGTCCTGGATTGCGGTCTGCCACTCTTGCTAGTCAAGCCCTTGCGGCCAAGTTATACTGGAGGTGGTGTTCTAGCCCCTCTTCTCTCTGGGCCCGTATCCTTCCTGGTAAATACTTTGCTGGAGCTGATTCTCATGATATTCCTAGGCTCCCTCTTGAAGGGTGTGGTTCGATGGTTTGGAAAACTCTTAAGCTCGGGGCGCAGCTTGTTAAAAATAGTCTCTTCTGGGTCTGCAAGAGTGGATGGGAGGCCCTTTTTTGGAGTGACTCTTGGGATGGTTCACCTCCCCTGATTTCCTCTCACCCGCATTTACAACAGCTATGTAATGCTTTTCACTCCGCTGGCTGGTTTACTGTGGCGCATTATAAAGAGCAGTATGATATGGGGTTGACCTTTGGGTACAAGTGGAAAAGCTCCTCTGGTTGGCCGCAGGGAGGCTCGAAAGAGGAGAGAAATGAATTATCTCAGATTCTCGACTCCAGAGGCTGTTGCTCCCTTCAGGGACGTGATGCTCTTGCTTGGGGGGGTGATGCCACTGGGCAGTATACTGTTGCTGCTGGGTATAAGGTCCTGGCGAATCAATTTTTTGATGAAGGGCAGTTCCTGTGGGGGAAGAGTATCTGGAACAGGGCTGCTTGGCTGAAGTGCAATTTTTTCCTATGGCTGCTTACTTATAGAAGATGTCTGACCTGGGATAATTTGTGCAAGAGGGGTTTTCAAGGACCTTCTTTATGTTTTATGTGTCATAACAATGGGGAAACAATTTCTCATCTTTTTTTCCAATGTCAGTATGCCAGACAGATTTGGCATTTGTGGTGGGCGGCCTGGAGGATTCCTTGCTGGCATGTTTTGTCTTTGAGTGAATTCTGGAGCAGGCTTGGGAAAGCTCCCTCTAATATTTCTCTCCTCCAAACGGCCTGGCAGATTGGGCCTTCTTTCATTTTATGGAACCTCTAGATTGAGCGTAATAGGAGAGTCTTCAAAAACGCCCAGCTGGAGGTGCACGCTCTGTGGAACCATATCACCTTGGCGCTCCTGGAGACAATGCAGGCTAAGGATGATTGGGCGTATGACTTGGACCCGGAGGTTGCTGGACTTTGCACGCGCCTGGGGCTGGACCCGACCCTGACCCGCGCGCCTAAGAGTGGCTGCAGCTCGACGCCTGCCAGCAGACATAAATTGTGGCCTGTTATCAGACTTGGTCGCTGGAGACGTCCCCCACATGGAATGATTAAAATAAACTTAGATGGCTCCTCCCGTGGGAACCCTGGAGAGGCTGGTATCGGGGGGGTCACTCGTGACAGTTTGGGGAAAATCTAGCTTATTTTTTCAATTCACAAAGGCTATCACACTAACAACCTCATGGAAGCCTTGGCTGTTCTGGAGGCGGTCCATCACTGCTGCGTTCAGGGGTGGAATAACATTATGTGCGAATCTGATTCCCAGGTTGTGGTCAATCTTCTGAACAATGGTGTCCCAGAGAAGATGGACTGGCAAATTCAGGTGGTTATTCAACAAATCTTGCAATTAAGCACTTCTTTGCGCTCGATTTCTTTCAATCACATTCCCCGTGAGTGGAATAAGGTTGCGGACTGTCTGGCCAAGTGGGCCTCAGAGAATGGGCCTACGTGGAAGATTACTGAGTTACGTATGCTTCCTATGTCTTTTTATCAGCAACTGGTCCATCTGGTCGACCAAGACAATGCTTTGTAACTTCTGTTTTTGGCTTTTTTAATATATTTTTACCCCTCGTTTAGTTAAAAAAAAAAAGCTGGTCAACTAAGTTTTAGAAGAAATAAAATAGAACAGTCTACAATAGACTAGGTTGAGTTGGTCGATTGAGTTTTGTAGGAAGAAATATATAATAGTCTATAACAGACTAGTTCAAGCTAGTTGATTAAGTTCTGCAATTTGAGAAAAAATTAAAATGGTCTGAATTTGGATGTTTTAGTTTTAGTTATAAAAGAGAACTAAACACACATGCAACTAGGTCAATCTAGTTACAACACACATCACAAGCCTTATATCAATATTGGCTAATTAAATTTACAATACAACATAGAATAGAAAATAGAAAACATCAATAATGAAATTTAGGAGCTAATTAATTGTTTGAAAATAAGATCAAGAAGTCATACTAAAGGTTTTGATTGAAAGTGTAACCTTTCAAATATACTTGCATATCTATTGGATATTGTCATTCAAATATTTTAGAGAATTGACTGTAGAGGAAGTACCATTCCGATAGCTCACTAAACCTAGTTTCAAGGTTAAATTAGAAATAGCTTCATGATGCTAACCACTAACTGATGCACCATAAAAACAAATGGATGGTTGGATTTTTAAGGTTTAATAAAGAAGGAAATCTTAGACATTTCTAAAATATTATGAGGTAGGCAGAAACTAAAGACCGTGTTTATCTATATACTATAGATATGAGTATTTGGGCAAGCACCTCACACCATAATATCTATAAATGATAGACATGAATCATATATAGAGTATCAAGTAACCCTTCATGATATTAGCTAAGTAGTTTGAAAACTGAAGGTACACAGTTTCTAGTAAAAACCAAACAAAGTGGAAAATAAGAGCAAAAATAAAAGTTTTGAAAGCTAATTTGTAATTTTTGTAAAGTAAATAAATAGGCAACCAACTAAAAAATAAATTGAGTTTAATTACTATTAATGTAAGTTAATTCCCTTTGCTTGAACTAGGAAGAAAAATAATCAAAATAAAGTTGACCTAGTCGACTAAGTTGTACAAAAAATTAAAATAGAGTTAAGCTGGTCAACTCAGTCTATTAGAAGATAACCTAGAATGAACATAGTTGAGAAGTCAACTTAGTCTTCTAGATAGAAATCAGATACAAAACTAAGTTGAGTTGATAGACTTAGTTGACTATAAAGGTATAATTTTATAAAACTAAAAACTGGTAAAGATAGTATTGAAATTTAAATTTTAAAAAATAGCAAGAAAATGGATTTACTTAAAATTTAAAAAATATAAATTATTGATTCGATTAGAGTGACAATGGCAGATAATATAGAGTCGACTAGGGTGATGCAATAGTTTTTCTAAGAAGGCTAAATTGTTGTTTTAAATTGTGTTGTTCAAGTGGAAAGTTGAACTTGCAGTGATAAAAGATAAATTATTTAGATAGAACCAAGCCAAGTTGACTTAGTATAAATGAAATAGGTAAGTGATATAAAAATTAAATTATGTCAATCTGATTGACATAGTTATTTAAATGATAAATTTAGAATTGAGTAGCTTGATTCAATTAAATATTAAAGATGGAAAAATAAACTAGGTCAATTGAATCGATCTAATTTTTTGATACTAAAAATTCCGTGCATAGATATCCAGATAGAGTTGACAGGATCACCTCAATTCAAAAATCTACAAAAATATGTCCTAAGTCGACTAGGTCAGTAAAGATGTAACAATATGCACATAGATTCAAACTAGGTCGATAGGGTTGATGAAATATGAAAACTTATGCACAATGTGTTAAACTCAATCGAAAGGGTTGATCCACTTGTCTGTAAAGAAAAATTAAAAATCTACAAGGGTTAAATTCATGTCTTGTTCACCAGAGTATATGCAAGGGAAACTAGATAGATCTATAACTTAACCTATTCAATAATATTCAAGATCACATAATGTAATCAACTAAAATTTCTACTTGGTAATACATTTATATTAGGTTCATGAAAAATAATGGATCTGCTAAACCTATACTAAGGGATCTATTATCACATAATGGTAAAGGAGAGGTTTCCAATGCCTCTAGTCAAATGCCATTTTTTGATAATCCTAGCTATGTCTTATGATTGTAATAATAATAATCAAGCTAATCTACTAAATAAACAAGCAAACTAATCTAGTAAATGAATATGCAAGTTAATCTAGTGCTTACCAAAGCTTGTGGTACAAATGGGGAAGATAATAAACATGCAAAGACAATTCTATATAATATAACATAGAAATGTCTAAGCAAGGAGAGGTACAATTCAATCCATTAGTTCTACATCTACTTATCAATTCATATCCTTACCTTATTGAATTGAATCTGTCATGCCTTAATCCCTCCCTTGGCCATTGGTGCTTTTTAATAGGTTGTTGTGGGCTTGTAAGGATCACAAGGACAAATCAATGCTAGGTTGTAAGACTTATCCTATGCATTCAAGACCTATATAAGACAAGTGTTACTTATTCAAGGTAAAAACCTAAGTAATAAAACCTCCTATTAATTATATAAAAATATTTATGATTAGTAATGATGCCCGATTGAATGATCCTCTCTTTATAAATTAAGTTGAAGGGGTATTTATAGCCATGGATTGACCCTAAACCCTCCCAAGAATTTAGTTGGTGTAGTTAGCCTGATCAATTTTGTTAGGAGGGAAATAGAGTTATTAGGTCTTGAACTATGTCAATTTGGGCTGACATAGCTCTGTAACATGCACTAAATCTTAGAATGGGGTTGACTCGATTGACATAGTAGGAAAAGTAGTAAAAAGGGTTTTTTTCTTAGGTAAGGGCTATTTTAGGTGGTGAACTACTTAGGGAAGTGTTTAAATTGGGTTTTAATGCTTAGGGAATCAGATAGGAGTAGCTTGTGTTGGTTTTAGATGGTGGCATGGGGGCCAAAAATCCTGTAAAGAACCAAAGGTGTGCCAACCCTTTTCCTAGTGCACCTTTTAAGGTATGCACTCAAAAATCTTAAGATTTAACAAGTTCCTGCAAGAAAGAAATCATTAATAATTGATAAAGTTTACAAAAATATTTTGTATACAATTTCCATAAGAGATATAAAGCCCAAAAAAAATTTGGGAAGGAACCTCTTATCTAATCTTATTCATTTTAGATCCTCATTACCATATCGTTCATTATCCTCCCATTTTTGGGAGAACTACATCAACCTGAGGTCTACACAGACTATGTAGGTAGTGCTTGGATACATGGCACATCTCAGGTCAACTCAGTCACTCATATTTATCCCCTTTTCATTCTTGATTTTGTTTCGTTACTTTACCAGTATTTTAAAAACAACCATTGCCTTACACTCTCACCAGATTTCAAGCAACCTTTGCCTTACACTCTCATTTTTTTATGAACAACTATTGTCTTAAGCACTATCATAATTTTGTGAGTATGTATTTCTTATTCTTCCTTTATAATCAAAGACCTAATTATTATCACTTTTATTCGATCCCAAATCCTGGGAGAACTACATTTGTCTTGAAGTCCATAAGACTATGTAGGAAGCATCCACTTACATGGGGCATTTAGAGTTAGCTTAGCCATCCCTTTCCTCTTCTTTTATTCCCTCCTCCTATTTTTCTATAATTTATCCATTGTCCCCTTAGCCTAGGGGTACACAAAAATCTAATAATAATACCTTACTAATCACACATGCATAAATTATTGATAACTTAATTGGGTTTTTCTTTTATTGCATTAAGTTTTTTGGTGTGTTCATTTGCCTATTTATTTATACATTGTTTGTTATATTCTTTTTTTTTTTAATACATTTTGTCTTACATTTAAGTCTTGATGTTTAATATCTTGATTTTAAGTTGTTTACACTTTGTATTTAAACTGTTTTATTCTTTATTTATGTTTAATACATTTGGTCTTACACTTAAGTCTTGATTTTAATTTGTTTTCATTATGTACTTAAACTATTTTATTGCATGTTTGTGTTTAATATATTTTTTTACACTTAAGTCTTGATCTTACATATCTTGAATTTGAGTTGTTTAATCTTGTATTTAAACATTTTTGATTGTTTGTCTTTGGTTCAAATATGTTTTATTTTCAACTTAGGTTTTGATACTCTATGTCATTATCTTGAGTTGTAGATATTCACATTTGAACTAGTCTACACAAATGACATACAATGTTTTCATAGGTTATTTATACTAATGTTGCATAACCTCATTTGAATAATTAAAATCCAAGTGCTCAAATCTTATATAGAAATGTTGTGCTGAAAGCGTCTCTCCAAACACAACCTATCTATGCATGAGCCAGATGGCATAACCACATCACATGATAAACATTTGAAACAAACATGGCTATCAATCTGCTAAATAAGGATGTGCATCTCCTAATGTAAGCACCTACCATATAGTCATTCCTCATGATATATATATGATATCAACACAAAGTGCATAATGACATAATAAGGAAGATAAAAGAATCATCGTAAATAAATAAACATCAATATCCATATTTTGATCAAAAAATACAAATCTAACACAATAATGTAATAAGTAAAGAGCATAATGTCTCACAAAATAATATCAAGAGTTCATGTACTATATCCATGAGAAAAAATTAATGTCATATATATCTCAAAATCAAATTTTTATACATTGTGAGAATATATACATCTGATATACACTAAAAATATAGAGTTACAAGATAAATCTCACCTCTAGCTCACTATGTCCCTAGGGTGACTTTAATCAAAACTTTGGCTCATGCTTAGAGCTAGTGTACATGGTGGTGGTTGATCCATCACTCTCCAATGTGGTGATGATTGGGCCATTGATCACTCTGATTCTATAGTATTTCATGATCTAGTGACCCAATTGGTCCTCTAACTCTATGTATACTCTCTATAAGATGGATACCTACCCTCTACTAGAACTACAGAATCATATAATATGCAATAATAGGTGATCTCATCCTTCACCTATAGGGAATCATCCTTCACCCATAGGGAATCATCCTTGGCCTAGATCACATCTAATAGTGTCTTAACCATCCTTTGTGTTAACATATTATGTTGTGCCTTGAATAGTTCCCCACAAAGCCTCTGATCACCACCCTATGCCCTATATCACTCTATATAATCTCTATCTCACTCACTAATGATTGTAACCAAATCAACATCTCACAAAATAATTTATCCCTATACACCTATCAATTGAGAAACTTTCCCTCTTAATGTAATAATATTTTCATCATGCTATAATGATGCCCTATAGTCTAGTCATCTCTCACTAAGTTATCACCAACTCAGCTTGTAACCTAGTTACATCTTGCTCTAGGCCATTAATATCTGCTATTCTCTTCATAATCACATGTTGTGGCCTATTTATCAGAGCTTGGCCATCTATTGACCTAGTAGTATCCAAGGTCTTGACCTCCTCTATACCTATACTTGTGTCATACCTAGAGGGCCTTACCTCTCCTATACCTGTACCTGTACCATGCCCTAATTCACCACCTATGGCCTCAACTATATCTAAAATTAGACCTTGTCCCCCATATCCATCTCCATCTCCATCCTGACTATCCTTGACATCTAAGTCTAAGTATATAACAAAGGGAACAAACTAAGCACTTGAGACTTGTACTACTTATTATGCCACATGTAGCATAGGGATCTGTATAATATACTATGCAAGCTATTACATAAGAACTTGAACAACCTAAAATGGGATGGCCTAAAGTATCACCTATTATATAGGAGTTTGTTTGTGTGCTACTTCCTATCACTAGACCTACCCCTATGTTATGGCTTGCCTCTGTCTCACGCTCCTATAATTTCCTAGTTGTTGGGGTTGGGGTTTAGTCAATTGAATGGGATTGAATCTTGTCCATCGTGTTACGTAAGCATATATCATGTCAACATCTACAACACTACCAACATAGGCCCAAGCTATAGGCTATTATATCTCAAAAGAAGTGTTTGCCTACGCTCTCAACACAAGTGGCCCCCACTATCTCTACTCTTGAGTCACATGTGTGAAGAAATGTAGTCCCTCTGGCACATCCTTATAGAAGCCAAACTACCACTATGCTTAATAAAGCTTGTACCTCTCCACCATGAATTCATGTCAACCTATGATGTAGCATGGTTTCAATATATACTTGGTCACAAACCCATCCTCTATCCAACTGAGCTAAATAGTCACATATGGATACTAGATGAAGTCATCATATCCCATCTCATCTATGGCTTGTTGGTAAAAATATAAATCTCTTCTATGATTTTTGAGATTGACCCCCATCTAATACCAACCAAATGCAAGTGGGTCATGTATTTCTCTCTATCATGATATGCTCCTAGGACTAAACCTATAACATAGTGTTGTTCCCAAATACTTCGACCCCTCTGGTATGTAATTAGGTGAAAAAATTATGTTAGTATAAGGCCCCAAGTAAACTAAGTGAAAGAATCAAATATATATCGAATCACTCCTATAAGGCCAATCTAGAAGTGTCATCTATTATTATTAGGTAGTGGGAGGTTGGTAATAAGAGCCATCAGAATCACTACCTCACTAGGCACTGATGCTTGTGTTGGTAGTGGCAATGCTACAACCTATACTATTATTGCCACTTGAGGAACATAATCTAAGGAAAATACTAGGTCCTTTAGGGCATCAATATCTATGGACCCATCCTCAACCATAATATCTATCACACCTAATAGGTCTTCAATCATAAATAAGCTACCCTCTAGCATGTAATATATCATATGACCTTGAATGGTAGTCTTAGGATCCTCCATACATCCTCAAGTGTCATTGTGGCCTCATCTATTGATAAGTGTAAGGTCAAAGTCTCAGAGTGATAGAACTCTACTAACACTGATAAATATTCCCTATCAACTCAAATAATAAGCATTCGAGATATGTGTAATAGGTCCACTATCTCTGAAAAAAAATTCATGTCCCCTGTCATCATTCTTGGGAACTTTAATAGTCGATACCACTGCTCACACATCATCATGTCCACTACTCACTCCTACATATCACAAAGTAAAAAAAGAATCAACTTAATCACTTAGTTATTTTCTCCTACATGATCATTTTACTAGTTTCTTCTAATTTTGGACTTAAAATTTTATTATCCTACCCTAATTTTCTTCCATATTCTACATCATTTTCCATTTATGGAGATCTCACTATTTTCCCTAATAATCCCACTATTAAGCAGTGCATTCCCATTGTTCAGCAAGGAATTCTCATCATTCCCCTCACTAATCTATGATCTTGCCATTTTACAGGTCATTCTCATCGATTGACAGGATGACCTTTATATTTCAAGTGATTTCACCATTTATATGTCTTATTCATTGCTAAATGTTTTCACTATTTGACCAACATTTATACCGATTGATCAATGTTTTCACCGATACCTTGATGTTCCTACCATTTTTTATGACATTCATCTAATTTGATGATATCATCAATTTGGTGATTTCCAAACATTTTAGTGAGGTCATTGAATCGGCCATGGGTTCACCATTTATCCCTTGATCTCACCATTTTCATGGGAGATTTTACCATTTTCAAATTTTTGAAAATGGTGAGTTTTCTATTTTTAGATCTTCCTATGAACATTAAATGTAATAAATGATGAAATTAAAAAATGTAAATTACACTTACTGATGCCCCATTCCCTACTGGTCTCTAATACTCTCTCATCCACTCACCAAGGTGTTGGTTGTACGAGATATTAACCATTTTATCTTCTTCTCTCACATGCAAAAACTAGAGATCTTAATTTCAATAAGGGAGGGTAAAAATTAATTATTTTTACCCCCAAAGATGATTTTATAGCTTGTAATTTTAATTTATCATCCCTTGCCCCTATTATGTTACCTTTGTCTTCATCGGGGGATTATTTTTCCCCTTTTTATCCCTTTTTCATATCATTTTCTTCTAATTACTCTATTTTTAGCCTCTTCTACTGAAATGGGTATCATTTTCTTCTATTCAAGGGCTCATCAATCAAAAAAACATTATGTCCCCCCTTGAGGGGGCATCAAGTGGCTTGCCAAACATTTTTTAGGGCGTTTTCATCAACCCATTTTTTCATAAATCAATGAAATTGAGAGTGAAATCATTTCTTCTAATTGTGATCATTATAAATGACTTTTTTGTTCTTTGAAAATTCATTGCTTCACTTGAATGTCTTGCCACATCCTTTTAAATAGGGGGAAAATAGCATGGCCCTCCCAAACTTTGTTTGGGGCTTCCTTGTGGACTCATTTTCAGTAAATTGAACAAGATTCAACAAAAAGTGGAAATGAAATCATTTCTTCTAATTGCGATAATTTTAAATGACTTTTTTATACTTTGAAAAGATGTTACTTCACCTAAATGTCTCACCATGTCCTTTAAAATAAAGTTAAAATGTAGAGATCCAATTTTCACCACTCATGTCAAAATTGAAAGTTAGAATGACTTCTCACAATAACCACAAATTGGATAAAATACCACCAAAATGCCCAAATTCTTTTACACACTTCATGTGTATCTTTTGAACCACATCAATACATCCATAATTGAGGAAATTCATTGTATGAAATTTCCACCTTCCCTTGATTCATCTCCAGTCAAATTATGACCTAAAATTTTGATATGTTTGACCATTTATGTATAATAATTTATTAAATTCTAAGAATTGCAAAAAGGTTAAATCGGATTACTTAACTAAGCAAATCCAATTAAAAAGTTAAGTGAAAAATCCATCGAAAATTAATGAATATGTAATTTTAAAAAACCATAAATTCAAAAAAATATTTGAAATTGACATCATCAGTCATAAAAGTCTTTAATTCAAAATATCAACTTAAATGCAATAAATATCTGAATTTGGAAAACTATGCCTATTAATTACAATATTAAATTCAAAATTGCATGCTTTTGGTCTACCAATTTTGACTCATCTTGGGCCATTGATTCTCATCTTGAGATGGATGGTCTTTATCACTTTGTTAAACCTATAAATACCAAGGCCATTACACACTTTCAACAAACATTTTAGTGAAAATAAATCATGCATAAATCCATCTAAAAGCTTTACCAATTCCTCCAATCCATTCACAAACCAATCCAAAAGAGTTTGAGGAGATGTTGGAGGCGATAGTTCAAAGACATTGCTAAATATTTCAATTTCTATATCTAGTCACGAACATGCTTATGGCCCTAATTTTATTGTAAAGTCTATGGGGAAGGTATAGCTCATTTGTTTATGCTTTCTTGTTTATTTCTTTATCTCATAAACCTTGCCCAATTGAGGGAGTAGGCTTAGTATGTTAGTTCTTATTGTTTGTTCTTTATTTTACACTAAATAATGGATTAACCTATTTTTTAATCTCATTATACATGTAGGTTTTGTACTTATGAAGCCTTAAAATATCAAAACATCATTATGGGTAAATTAATAAAAGCAATATCAGCTTCTCAGTTCAAAGCTCACAAAATTATAAAATAAAATTACATACATGTAAAATCCAAAACATGCTAGTGTTAATCATGTGTTTACAACTTCATCTACCAATGTTGTGTCAAACAAGGTTTCTTATCCAAATGCAAAGTTGCAACAGAACACATCTAGAATAAGTGATTCAAGTATTACACCAAAGGTTACTAAGATACCAAGCAAAATCCTAAGAGAAAATATTTGAGATAAAGTGACCAAATTGCCCCTTCTAAATCTTATCAGAAGATCCAAATACTAGTTTGTATATCATATAATTCATGGTAATCTTATAAATTATTGGTTTGCATTAAAGAACAAAATACAAAGCCAAAAAGGTAGTGGTGATCATATCATTTATACATCAACAAGATGATGTAGATGTATTACTATAAATAGCTCAATTATGTTAGTTTTTGGTCTTAAGAGGTCTTAGAAGTAATATTTGATCAATAAGAGGTATTATCTAGGCTTCATTTGTTGAATTTAGGTCATTTAAGAGTGTTTTGGACTTTACTACCAAAACCAAGAAATTCAAAAAATTTAATTGGTTTTGGACTTTTGAGAGAGTTTTATTAGGTTTCAAGGGTCATGATCCTTATGTGAATTATCCTTGGGGTATAATAACATGTTCTAAATATGTTTTACTCTTATAATTTTTTTAAATGTCTTCAAACCTATTTTATACTGTGATAAACTTTATTCAATGTAGAAAAAAGACTAAACTAAGTATGTTTGAAGAGTCCTAAGATCAATTCAAAAAATCTTGGTGTGTTAGACAAGACTAAGCACAATTTAGTTAGAAGATAAGCCTTGATAAAATCAATAATGGGCTAAGAAAATAATGGAACCAAGGATAAAATCAAGTTGCAGGTGTTTTTATAATGGTTGTTGAAAGTTTGTCTAAGGTAGCAGAGTCTATATGTGTATATATATGAATAAAGAAATCCTTTCATGGTTGTTTTGGATATATATTAAACTTTTTGATATGCATATGATATAATATTAACTATTTATATCCATAATTCATATGTTTTTTTATGTTATTCAAGGTTGTAGAGTTCTGAAATAGGGTTTCAGATAATATGGTCCATGTAAAAAGGTATAACTTGTAGGTTTTTATAATTGTTCAAGACTAAATTTCACTTGAAAAAGCCTATAAAACACCTAATATAACTAATGTAGTGGATTAAAGTCTTTGATTGGACTTAAAACATGATATTTCTAATTTTATTTGCTCTCGGCCCCTACATAGACTGTTAAACCCTAGTTTAGGGTTTAAGTCACAAAAACTTGAATATCTTTTGAAGTAACCATTAAAATATCCTCAAATTTTGTAGATAGATGATATATATGGTGTTTCAAATGATTCAAGTGGTTTTAAATGTTTATATATTCCATATATGTATATATAAAGGACTATGTCAAAATATCCCTATAAGTAGGCCTAAAACAAGACCAAAAGGCAGTTTTATCATCTTTCACAAGAAATAAGTTGGTAAAAGGTCCTATAACTTGTCATTTGAAATGAATATTATGTGGATGAATGTAGTAAATCTTATTAATTATTTTTAAATATTGTTTTGTGATTTTAGTACAATAATAAAAATAATAAGACCTAGAAGTAAAGCTATAAGTCTATTAAATGAGACCATATTTTGAAGAGTATAGATCCTATAGGTATTCACTTACACCATAGTGGTATCAGAGAAAATTCTAGGTTGTTTCAATTTTAAAGGATTTTATTGATAAGTTATGAAATAATTTTGTAAAGATGGCATCTAGAGTAAGAGTTAGCGAAGGTCAGAGAAGATATCCTACTCAAGCCATGTTGCTTGATGAAATGAGAAATATTTAAGCTCATTTACAAGAAATGGAGAATGATCAAGGGAAAGAGAAACTGACATGGGAGACCTTAGTGATATATAATAATGAGAAAGGCCTTAAGAAGAAAGGGAAGAATAAGAAGAAGGATAATAAAGATCAAAAGAAATATTGATTAGAATAGTCATGGGGATTATCTCTAAGCCCAAGTTATAAGTACCTATTTATGAAGGTAACCTAAATATAGAGGATCTGGTTGACTATATCAATGACATGGACAAATATGTTGAGTGTGAAGGCATATACGTTGACAAAAAGGTAAACTTTTCTATTACTAGATTGAAATGTCATGCATCCCTATGGTGGGATGGAGTTCAAGATGAAAGAAGAAGGAAATTGAAATCCAAGATCAAGATCTAGGATATAATGGTGCCCAAGTTGAAGGGAAAATTCATTCCAAAAGAATACCAGACTAATCTCTTCAAGAAGATTCAAAACCTAAGGTAAAAAGAAATGACAGTCAAGGACTACATAGAGGAATTCCACAAAGCTAACCATTAGAATAGGACTTATAAAATAAAATGATGAAAAGGTGGATAGATACATCAATAGGTTAAGTTTAAACATCCAATATGAGATCAGTATTTTTATCACCAAGATTAGTTGAAGAGGCATACCTATTTGATCTTAAGGCGGAGAATAAATTATCTAGGAAATAAACTCAACATTCAAGAGGTAGAGACAAAAATTTTAGAGGAAGAGGACAGTATGGTGGAAGAATTCAGTTGCAAGCACACCATGAGGAAGCCATTAGTTCATAAAGCCCAAATCAATCTACAATAGGTGGATAATCTTTTAGAAGAAGGAGACCATTTACTAGAGGTAGAGGAAGAATATTTATTGGTAGATACTTCAAATGCAAAGTATGGACATAGATCTTATGAGTGCCCATAGAATCCTTCTACAATTCAAGGTAGTGCTCAATTTTTTCAAACTAATAAGGAGAGTGTGGGATCACCTTCTCATGAAGATGCACCTAAATTTGTAGAGTCTATGCTTATGAAGAGGGTTTTAGTTAAACCCAATAAAGATATCAAGGAACCTGCTCAAAGAAAGACATTCTTTAGAATAACTTATAATTCAAAGGATAAGTGTTAAAAAATAATTATAAATAGTGTAAGTACTGATAATTTAGTATTTTATGAAATGGCTGACAATTTAGGCTTGAATAAATTAATGCACCCTACTTATAAGGTGTCCTGGCTATAAAAATGACGTCAAGTCTTAGTAAATAAGCAATGTAAGGTAGAATTCCATATATGTAACTATAAGTATGAGGTTATGTGTGATGGCATGCCTATGTATGTCTACCATGTTATTTTGGACAGACCTTGGCAGTTTGATAGGAAGGTAATACATGATGGGAGAAGTAATACCTACACCTTTGATAAATATGGAAAGAAGCACACCCTTATACCATTGAAGGAGGGGAATACAATAGAGGAGGATAGTTATAAAGTGTTTTTTAAAAGTGGAAAATAGTTATTTCAACAAATTATAAATGAAGATGTGTGTTATGCACTTTTGGTAATCTTAAAATAGTAATCACAACTACTAAATTGATTGATCTACCTATTGAAAGTCAAAACTTGCTTAATGAGTTTCCTGATATAGTTTTGGATGATTTACCTAATTAAATACCTTCAAGGAGAACCATAAGCCATCACATAGACCTCATACTAGGGTCCAATCTACCAAATAAGGTAGCCTACCAAAGGAAAATGAGGAAATCAAGAATAAGTGCAAGAATTTTTGGACAATCGGTAAGTCATAGAGATTTTGAGTCCTTATGTTATTTCAATAGTCCTAACACCTAAAAAGGATGGAGGTTGGAGAATGTGTACTAATTAAAGAGCCATAAATAAGATCATAATTTAGTACAAATTCCCTTTGCCTAGAGTAGATGATCTAATGGATTGTTTAAGTGATGCAACGTACTTTTCCAAGATAGACTTGAAAATTGGTTATAATTAGATTAGAAACAGAGAGGTAGATGAATGGAAGATAGCCTTTAAGACAATTATGGGCTCTATGAATGGCTTGTAATTCCATTTGGACTAACCAATGCTCCAAGCCCATTCATGAGGCTTATAAATGAGGTACTCAAATATTTCACAGGTAAATTTTTAATTGTTTACCTGGATGATATTTTAATTTATATTTAATCAAAGGAAGAGCATCTTAAAAATCTTAGAATGGTTTTAAGTAAGCTACAAGAATAAAATCTACTAATCAACCTCAAAAAGTGCACTCTCATGAAGATAAAATTAATTTATTTGGGATTTGTCATTTCACAAGAAGGATTGAATATGGATAAGGAAAAATGTAAATCCATAGTGGAATGGCTGACACCAAGGAGTAAATATGAGGTAAGATTTTTCATGGTTTGGCTAGATTTTATATAAATTTCATATTAAATTTTAGTAATATTTGTGCTCTAATTGTGAAAATAATCAAGAGAAATAAAAAGACATTTAGATGGACTAAGGCATCTATAAAAGTTTTTAGATTCTAAAGAAAAGGATTACATAACAACCCATTCTAACTTTTCCAAGTAGAATGTGATGCTAATGGAACTGCCATAAGAGCTATTTTGAGTCAAGATGGCAAACTAGTTGCCTACTTTACTGAGAAACTTAATGAGGAAAAGATAAAGTATTCATCATATGACCAAGATATTTATGGTATTTTTCAATGTTTTAATAAATGGAAGCATTACTTGATGTCTAAAGAGTTTGTATTATATATAGATAACCATGCTTTACAATTTACTAATAGTTAAACTAAGCTAAGTCAAAGGTGTGAAGTGGATGAATTTTTATGATTTTTTTCTTTTGTTATCAAGCATAAGAGTGGGTAAGCTAAAAATGTTGTAAATGCTTTAAGTAGGATAAATCTGATTTTGTAGGAGTCTCAAGTGAATATCTTGGGATTTGACATGTTGAAAGAGTTGTATAAGTAAGATCTTGATTTCAAGAAGGCATATGAATCATGGGTGAAAAAAATAAGTAGATATATTATTCCATGGATGGAATAATTGTTAAAAGATGGATTGTTATTCAAGGTCATTTAATTATGCATACCAAAAGGATCCATGAGGGAGAATCTACTAAAGGGGAAACATAGTGGTAGCTTGGCAGGACATTTTGGGCAAGATAAGACACTTTCTCAATTAAGTTCACACTAATATTGTCTAGATATGTAATTTGATGTGAATAAGTTTATTAATATATGTATAATATGTTAATATGATAAAGTAAGAAGTCAAAACATATGAATATATTAGCCATTGCCCATTCCTAGTAGGCCATGGGATTTAGTAAGTATGGACTTTGTACTTGGGCTACCAAAGACTCAAAAAGGTAATGATTCTATCTTTGTAGTGTTTGATAGGTTTTATAATATGGTACACTTTATTCCTTGTATAAATACAAGTGATGCAACTCATATTTCTAACGTGTTCTTCAAAGAAGTAGTGAGATTGCATGGTCTTCCTATGAGTATTGTTTCAAATAAGGATATAAAATTTATGGAAAACTTTTGGAGGGTTATTTGTAAGATATTGGCAACCACTTTAATTTTTATTTTATCTTACCATCCTCATATTTATGTTAAAATTTATGTGTTCAATAGGAGCCTTGGAAAAATCCTCAAAATCTTGGTAAGTGACCATCCCAAACAATGGGATCAAGTACTAGCTCAGGAAAATTTTGGATATAATGATTCTCCAAATAGAATCAAAGGTTATATCCCATTTAATATTGTGTATGTAATCCATCAAAGTGTATTTTACTAGTTAATTAACTTGGTAAATTAGGAGAGAAGAAGTGTAGATGGTGAGGATTTTACAACAATCATGTAATAATTACATGAGCAGGTAAAGCAAAAGCTAGAGAAAAGTACATGTATAATAAAAATATTTAATTGAAAATAAAATACATTTAATTTTTAAGTAGGTTATTTGGTTCTTTCTCACCTTAATAAATAAATATTCCCTAAAGGGGAACATAACAAGTTGAAAATGAAGAAGACTAGACCTTGTAAGGTCTTGAGAATTTTTTAACTAATGCTTATAAATTGGAAATTTCAATATATATTGGAATATCACCAATTTTAAATATATCAAACATATATCCTGTCATATAAGGGTATAACTTATAAAAAACACCTAAATACAAAGATGATTAGATCATCCATTGGGAGTAACAACTACCAAAAGTATAACTAGATCAGCCTAAAGCCATTTTAGATAAAAAAGTAGTGAATACGATAAGATACAAAGGATACTTATAATACTTACTTAAGTGTAATAACCATCCACTTGAGGATGAAAAATGGATGACACCTTCAGAGATAATCAAGCATGACAATAGTGTTGAAGAACTCGTGAGTAGGAGCTCATAAATAATACTTTTATTCCCTGATAGTTTGATGCAGGTGCATCATTTTAAATAGCTCAATTATGTTAATTTATGGTCCTAAAATATATTAGAAGTCATATTTTATCCATAATAGGTCTTATATAGGCTTTGGTTTTTGAATTTAGGTTATTTAAGAGTGTTTTGGACTTTCCCACCAAAACTAAGAAATTCAAATTCTTGAATTGGTTTTGGAATTTTGGGAGAGTTTTATCAGGTTTCAAGGGTCATGATCCTTATGTGAGTGATACTTGGGGTTTACCATAATTTTTTAAATATTTTTTACTCTTACACTTGATGTAAATGTCTTTAAACCTATTTTCTACTATGACAAGCCTTATTTAAAGTAGAAAAAGGACTAAATTAAGTTTGTTTGATGAGTCCTAAGGTCTGTTCAATAAATATTGGTGTATGAAACAAGAGTAAGCCTAGTTTAGTTAGAATATAAGCATTGATAAAATAAATAAGGAGCTAATAAAATAATGGAACCAAGGATAAAATCAAGTTTTAGGTGTTTTTATAATGGTTGTTGAAGGTTTGTTCAAGGTAGCAGAGTCTGTATGTGCATATATATGAATAAATAGATCCTGTCATGATTTTTTTGGTTGTATTTCAGACTTCATGATATATATATGATATAATCTAAATTTTTCTCTAGTCACAAAGGGAAAAGGTTGAAAATAAGGCTACAAGCCTTGAGAGGACTTAGTAAACCTTGTGTGAAGAATTGAAGGGAAAATCTTGATCTAAGAGTTAAAGGGGGTTAAGATATATGGGATATGACTATTTAAGATCATTCATGAAAAAATATTGGGATCTTGATACCTAAGTCAAGTTTTGGTCCTTGAGACCTAAGAGGTGTGCCTAGTGGAAGAACTAGTGAAGGATTTGATTGCTTAAGGGAGACTAGTGTTAAGAAATAAAGTAAGAGTGAATGTGATTGATTTTGATAGAGTTATAAAGACACCATGAAGTGTCTCTACAAAGTATAAGTCATAGGTAAAATTTAAGGGGGATATTAAGCTGAAGAATCAAATAGAAAGATTAAACTAAAGATGGAATCTTGAAGACCAAATCAAAAAAGTGAGTGTGACCAATTGGATTAAAAACTAGATAATGATGTTTATGGAGACTTCTCCCCTTACCTCTACATCATTTGGTATCAGATCAAGGTGAGTTTTATTTGAGTTTTTTTAGAGTTCTTTGAAACTTGTCTAATTAAAATTGACAAAGCATGCTATAAGGAATGCTTGAGGTGGTACTTACAGGGTATTGAAGGAGAAGAAGGTTACAAGTCTGATTTGTTGAGCTTATCATAGAGGAGGATAAGAGTGATAAAAATAATATATACATCCCAAAATTCCTATGATAAAGGACTATAAAACTAGTCAAGAGAAGACTATAAAAGATAGAGAGAGAAAAAGAGAGCATTGAAGCTCTAAGAGATAAGGGAGAAGAGAAAAGACTCCAAAAGAGAGTCAAGGATAATAAGAAGTCCTAGATAGAGGAAAAAGAAGATAAAAGGCACAATAGAGGTCTAAGAGGTAAGGTTTATACACTTGCTAAGAGGAAGGACTAAATAGGCCTAGAAAGCAAAGAAAAAAAGAGAAGATGGATATAAAAAGAGAAGTGGAATACATAAGAAAAGAATTGGGGCAAGGTAAAAATAGGATAGAGCTCATGATCTAGCTTGTAAGACAATAATAAATCCAATGGACTGGATAGAATGTGAAAATAAAAGTGAAGTGGCCACTAGAGTCACTTGTGAGAAGAAGAAGACACAAGAAGAGTTTCTTGAGAGATGAGAAGAAGAAAGAGAAAGTATCCCAAAGAGGCATGAGAAGAAAAATGTTTCCAAGTGAGAAACAAGACAAAGAGATAGATAAGAGGGTTCTCATTGAATATAATAAGAAGGAAAGAGAAGTGACAATAAGAGCACATGAGAGTGAAGATAAGAAGAGAAGATGGAAAATGTCTATGCCAAGGACATTTAAAGAGACTATGTGATCTCTCATTTTATATACTAACATTGATTTCAAGCTTAAGTATGCAGGTATGATGAAGAAATTGGAGAAATCCAAGCATAATGCCTTAAATTTGATGAAATATGGGCCAATAATATCACCCATCAAGTGGCAAAATGATGACAAGGAGAAATAACCTCTTGAAGAAAATAAAGTGATGAAAGTTGAAGACATTCCATGTGTTGAAGATGAAGAGAATGAGGAATATTATGATTCATTGCCAAATGTAGCACTTGAAACAAGAGAAGAAGAATGCAAATAAGACATGAAGGTCACCCATGAAGACATTAATGAAGAAACAAGCTTGCATAAGTTGCCTTTGGAGGTAAATTAATGTTTGAACATTGATTTTGATTGCATATATGAAGAATAAAAGGATGATATGCAAATTGAGATAAAGAATGACAAAGTGAAGCCCTAAAAAAGAGAACAATGGTATGGATATGTATGGCCTAAGCATCTGAAATAATTATGTGATGAGAAGAAGGATTTGAACCTCAAACAAGAGGTTAAACAAGGAAAAATTACAGGTGGAAATCAAGCACAGGAGTGGAAGCAAAGAACAAATGGAAAAGTACATCAAGATGGCATGGTAGAGAATAAAGGTATAAGGAATGAAGGAGATGAAAAGAGAAATAAATGGTAGCCAAATAAGGTACATGGTAGAAAATGGGTGGTAAATAACATGGAAAGAGCACAAAGGGATCATATTTCAGGTGAATCCCAAGGAATCATGAAGATTAAAGAAGATGGCAAGTCTACAAAGCAAACAAGAGAGGTAGATAAAACAAACCAAGCAAATGAGATGAAGGTACAACAATGTAAGAAATAATTTAGTGAATTTTTTTTCAATATTTGTTTTCAAATGTGGTATATGATGATATATGTGAATTTGATTCCAATGGTGAAGATATTTTGTACATAGAAATAATGGCATTGATGAATAAGTGTGTAGCATGGAAAGAGGTGAATGAATCACCTCAAAGAGTGCTTGATAATCATGGTTTTTAGCATGAGGAATTTTATATGACTATCAAAAATTAGGGAGTCCAAGGAGAAGACAAAGAAAAAATTGTCCAAGGAAAGGAAGAACAAAGTGAACCAAGGTTTGAGGAGGATTGTAAAGAGATGGATGCTTCCAAGTTACAAGAAGAGTTGAGATGTTAGAGGAGATATTTAGTCCATCAAAGGGCCTGAAATAATGTGAGGTACAGTAGGCAAAATTTAAGTATTAACTACAAGAAACATCAAGAGAGGATCAACAAAGGAAAGCACAAGAAGTTGTGCACAAGGCCACAAACAAGCAAGCCAAGGGAGATGAGTACGTACACAAGGTGAGATATTCAGTGGTTCAAGATAAATTTGAATTTATATTTTATAATCATGGATATGTAATTTTAAATATTTTTCAAATCAAGTTGTACTATGATGAGGATGAGTGAAACAAAAATTTGCTTTTGCATAGTGAGCAAGAAGTCAAAACAAGGCATTAAAATGTGAAGAAGTTTGAAGAAGAGGTAGAAAAAGAGAATATAAAAAAGTAAAGGATATAGTATGGCATACATGAGAGGTAATTATATCCTAATGAATAATATGATAGCATGAACAAGAATCAAAAACCACTAGACAAGAAAGAATCAAGTGAAAACAAAGAGGAGGTAAGCTATCAAACAAGCATGAGAAAGAAGAATGAACACAAATTGGTTATAGATTAGTATGAGGAGTTAAAATTGAATTATAATAGGTGGAATATGCATCAAATAAGAATCTATAGTAGGGTAAAAACCTTATAGAGGTAGAAGATGCATGGACACGAAGACTAGATAAGGCCACAAGGAAGAAATGCAAGAGTTTGGCAAAGAAAAAGGAACAAGAATAAAGGAAATGTCAGGAATATGAAACACCGGAAGCACACAATTGATTACCAAACCAAGCAACTTAATATGCAGAAATTAACCAGAATCACAAGTAACTAGAATTCAAAATAACACATGATATGAGAGACAATACACAACTTGTATTAAAACTCTTGAAGAAAAGAATACAATAAAGAAGATGCCACTTCTTCTCCACCACCTCTTCAGAGGCTTCCCACACCTCAAGTGAACAGTAATTCTCTCCTCAAAGCTCTCTCTCTCAGGTCCCAACACACAACTCAAACACAGAGTTGGTGTTCACCTCCAGTGCTCTATGCACACCACAAGTGCTCCACGCACTCCACAAGTACTCAAGGTACTTCAAGTAGATCTCCCATGAACCTGAAATAACCTGCACCTCAAAAGACCATACTTATGGAAGGAACTGCCTTGCCTTCCTCTTTGCTCTATTCGAGTACACACATGTACTCCAAGTAGATCCTGCCTGATTTTACTCCCTGTTGTGTTGCTGTCCTATCTGATCTTGCACACCTACAAATCAACCTGGTTCTGCACACCTGTGAACCTTGACCTTGCACACACATACACCTACAGATCAACGATCTTACTTACCATGTATATCTCTTATAAAGGCCATGCTCACCTGATGACCAAGATCATACATACATGAAGAACCCTGCTGATTCTCCAATCCAACACCCACACCTGGTACTGTGGCACTAGGAGGAACGCACCATTGCTCTACCTCTCTCTGAAGGAGCTATTTGCTCTCTTACTCCCTAGCACAAGTTTCCAATACAACCATGAGTCTATTATATATATCTCATCCAAACAATAATTAGACACCTAATTACAATAATTAGATCTGCAGCTATGAGTCTAAAATTGGCTCTCATCATGCAAACACTTGTTTCATCAACTAACTACCCGTAATATACTCACAGTCGAACCACACAGGTGACCGACATCGGTCCCTGTCTGCCTGGGGGTCGCCGACGCTGGCTGATCTCTGACCGACGTCGGTTGCTTCCTGTCTCCCACCTGTCGTCGTCGATTGGCCTGACCGACGCCGGTGTCTGTGACACTCCGCAACTCTTCTTCAACCTCCTCCATGTCTGCATCAGTGAAGCTTTTAGCTCCAAAACCTAATAGGAAAAACATCATGTTGATTATGAATGACCCTCAAATAACCAATTTTAATACAAGAAATAAATTTTTTGGCTCAAATTTTCTCCCTCCTGGGGAGTATGATGCAGGAGCATCAAGCTAAGAAATGGTAGTTTTGAGCCATTATCAATAATTGGTCAAATTTAGCCAATTTTGGGTTTAAAAGTGTATGTGAGACATTTTAAGGTCCATTTATTATCTTATATTCCATTTGGAGTCATCTAGATGTGTTTTGTGGCTTCTAGGAGTTTTCCTTCCAAAACTAGGAATTTAAAAATTCAAATGTTTGACAAGAGTCTAGGTGGGTCATATGCATGGTTTGAAGTGTTTAAGTGAACAAGTTGGATAGTATGAGTCCAATAATTAATTTAAAGGGGTAATTATAAGTTATATATGTTAATTCATAAGGTTTAAGTCATGTTTTTGTATGTTCACCCTCACCCATATATTGGGTTGACAAGAAATGAGGTAGTTTAGTGACTAATTTGAAAACCAACGTGAAAGTTGGTGAAAATAGAGAATTTGTACATGAGTTTAGAAGTTGGATGGAATATATAAGAGATTATTTTGTCTCCAAGAAGAGGGAAGAAAGTGGAAAAAGGGATAATGTTCCAAAAACCCTCATGAAGATGAACAAGTCCATTTGTGGATTGTGATTGTAATGAAAAGTTGAATCAATGAATAAATATAAGTTGATCATTGTGTTGTGTCTATTTAAATATTTATGGATTTATCTTTGTATTCATTCACATTATTTTAAGTGAGCCTTTAATTCCATATATACATAGACTCTATAGGTGTATGTCTACAGGTTTGGACCAAAGAATGTAAATCATAGTCCAAAGTAAGAGTATTTGTGTGCTTTCTCAAGTTGGTGAATAGAAACTAATCATGGAATTAATCCTTTCATGTATTTGAGTTGTGTATAGCTTCAAGTGGGTGAGATAATGTTGTAATTGTAGAATCTTAAGCCAAAAGTCTTTAATACTCAAGACCTTGTAAAATGTGTTACAATCAAGGAACAAAGATTAATGTTTGGGTCTAAATACATAGACCATTAGTATATTAAGGAAATGGTTGGTGAGTGTAAAATTTGATTGAAATGTACATGTTGAGTCTAATAAGGAAGGGAATTCAACACACAGGTTCTAAATAAGTGATAAGTGTTGGCAAATTGTCATACCTTGTTTTGCAGTCAAAGAGACCCTATTTTATATGGTCAAACCAAATAATTAGAATGGGAACTAAAGCCCTAAGTGATCGAGTTTTTATTTTCAAGTTTAGAGGGGTGTGTACATCTAAAAAAACTCTATAAACTTCCTTGATACATGTTTATAAGACACAAACCCATGTTTTCATATGTGTTACCTATGTGTGCATAATCAGGGAATAAAAGGAGTAAAATGAATAAATAGAGAGGAATATACATTGTTTTAGATTAGTATCAGCATATATAAGATTGTATGAACCTTGATATTAGCCCAAGTGAGGCTTAATAGGTGTTTGAAAGAGAACTGACCTTAGAAACCTTGCACATATAGGAAAAGGAAAGCACAGTCAACTATATTTCATCTTTCTTAATTCCTCCATGAATTGAACAATGTTTGAAACCTATTGGGAAGGTTGATAGAGGTCAAAACAGACTTTAAGAAGTAAGTTTCACCTTTTTAAACTCGTTTTAACTCAAGTAATGGAATTTTAAAGGCTCTCGAACCTGTAAAGTGGCATGAAAGCCCTAAATTAGGGTTTAGCTATTATAAGGAGTTCCCACCATCCAAAAAAGGTAAAAATTAGTAGTTTGAATTATATTGATGCGATTAAGGATATTTTATCAATTTTTGGGTGGTATGGTCTCTATCCATAGAAAAATAGTTAACTGTGTCTATTAAGGAGACCTAAAGGCCTAATTAGATCTATCCTAGTGAGAGAAAAGGCAACTAGAAGAAGAGATGGGTCTTTTAACTTTATGAGTATTTTAAGGGGTGATAAAGGGTGTCATAAGGTGTTTTTAAATCTTTAATAAAGAGGAAAGGTTGTCCAAACAAAGGGAAAAGGTTGAAAAGAAGGCTATAAGCCTTGAGAGGACTTAGTAAGCCTTGTGTGAAGAATTGAAGGGTAAGGCATGATCCAAGAGTTGAAGGGTGTTAAGGTAGATGGGATATGACTATTTAATATCATTCATGAAAAAATACTGAGCTCTTGATACCTAAGTCAAGTTTTGGTCCTTAAGACCTAAGAGGTGTCCCTAGTTGAAGAATTGGTAAAGGAGTTAATTGTTCAAGGGAGACTAGTGTTAAGAAATATAGTAAGAATGAATGTGATTGGTTTTGATAGAGTTTCAAAGACACCATTAAGCGTCTCTATATATTATAAATCATAGGTACAACTGAATGAGGCTATTAATCCCAATAATCAAAGAGAAAGATTGAACTAAAGATGGAGTCTTGAAGACCAAATCAAATAAGTGAGTGTGACCAATTGGATTGAGAAACAAATAATGATGTTTATGGAGACTTATCCCCTTAATTATGCATAAAATATTATGTGTATGAATGTATTAAGTCTTATTAATGACCTTCAAAGATTTTTTTGTGATTTTAGTACAAGAATAATAATAATTAGACTTAGAAGTAAATTTATAAATCAATTGAATGAGACTATCTTTTGAAGAGTATAGACCCTATAGGCATTCACTTACACCACACGAACACCTCTCACATTATGAGTACCTCTCCTAAACCACAAGTAATAAATTACAAAAGTGGTTACCAAAGAAAAAATTAGATCAACAATAGTTGCAAATATCATATTTAGAGGAGAAAAGGTTCAAAAAGAAAAATTAGATCTAGAAAAGGATATAAATTTACCTCTCAATAAAGATAGTCAGTTTTACAAATAATATGGGTTTAGAAATAAATATTTATGAAACTTTGGTTATCATGGTCAAGGATTGGGAAAACATTCCCAAGGAATCAGTCATCCTATTTACACATTTAATCAAATTGACCATCAAGGCTTGGGTGATATTGGAAATACTAATGCAAATCACCAAAGCTTCCAAATGTGGTTACAAAGGAGGAACCTATAAACCTTTCTTCAAATTAGGCCAAATTCACTACTCATTTAGATGGTAAACAATCTTTAGATGAATAGTTCACCATACTATGTTTTAATTTGCTCTATAATATACCATGTAATCTATTCATACCTATAGTACCTAGCACCTATAAATTGAATCCATCACTAACAAATGATAAACCAAATGTAAATACATGAAAAACAAATATACCAAGTACATACTTACCACAAGAGCATGATACACTTTCTGATTATGATGTGCACACATATGACACACCTCATTTAGGAAATGTTATACATCTTTCATTACTCATAGATTTTGATGTAGAGGCATGGGGAGAAGTCTTACATAAAATCATTATCTGGTTCTTAATTCAAATTGGTCACATGCACTTGGTGGCTTTTATCTTCAAGATTCCATCTCTAGTCTAATCTTTCATGTGGACTTTAGGATCAATAGCCTCTTCCAATTTTTCTTGGGTATTATACACTTTTGAGACACTTCTTTAGTGTCCTAAGATCATTATGAATGTGAATCATGTTCACTATTACTTGTCTCTTAACACTAGTCTCCCTGTAGCAATCAACTCTTCCTTTCATTCACTTAGGCACACCTCTTAGGTCTAAATGGCTAATCTTTGATTTAGATTTCTATAGATCAATAATTTTGCAATAATATTCTTATAAATATAGTACACATATGGTATGGATCCTTTCAAACACTCAAAGCCACTTCAACACTCTTTCCCACTTTCTAAGATCTCAATAGCCTTAGGAGGCTTATAGCCTTTTTTTAATTTTTCCCTTGTTTTATCAAATATATGGACTCTTTTGAAAATTTTAGACCATTTATAATACCCTCTATCCTCATTTATATGTGTTTCAAATTTTAGAAACTAATTCCACTTATAATTAACACTTCTTTTGTTAAAGTCCCCAAATTAGACCTATTAGCCCTCGTCCATGCACACAATGGTCAAAATCCATACCAGGAGGTCCATAAAGTCCTAAAACCTATCCAATATCTTCTAACACCTTAAATTTGAGTATATTATAAAATTTCATAAATTTTGGACAATTGAAACTCTTTTTATCTTAAAAACCCTAATTTAGGGCTTCTCACACCCTGCCCAAACCGGAGAACCTACACAATTCATTATCTTGCATTATACAATGTTTAAAAAGGTAAAATTACTTTCATTAGATCTATTTTTGAGTCCTTTACCTTACCCAACTATATATAATCACTATTTTGTCCATTTCATTCTTCAAACAACTTAAACTCAATTGACTGAGTATTCTTTTATTGATTGTGTAGAAGGTTCCAACAGTCCTTTCCCTTTTCCAACATTTTACTCTCACTTGTTTCATTTTTCATTTTCATAAAATCTCTCCATGTTATTATTTAACTCCTACAACACCCATCTCCTTAAAATGATATTTATTCTCCTCAGTATTCATTGATTGTATAAGACAATATATCTTATATGGAAAGCAAGGTCTATGGTATTAGTCTTGTGGGAATTTAAGGTATTGATTAATTCACACACTTTGTGGTATTTTCTAACCTCCTCTATCATTACAAAACTCTTAAAACTTCATGAATTTATACCTTTCATTCAAACATGCACCAATTCACCTTGACCTTATACTGAAAACAGGGGATTTCACTATATATATAAGGTTTAATATAGTAGGTAGGGTCTCAGTATATGTTTCCTTGTGTTTTATATCTCCACATATGCCTAGATATCATCTAACCTTATTTATACATCTATATTTCTATGTAGATAGGATTCACAAATTGACTTTTTTCGCTCCCCTTGAAAGTTATGAACAATGACATAGGGTTTTTGTATGTATGTGACTGAGTGATAGGATTCAGTATGTATACATTATCAAAAGGGTTTTAACCTTATAGTGATAATTACCTAAACTTATCCTTTTCCATGTATACCCATACTCGACTTATATATTTTTATCTCCTACAAAACATACACCATTTTATGAGAAGCAACCCATTTTTTTCAGGTTAGATTGTCACAGACTACAGGGTATATGGGAAGTGGTCACCCTTGTTACTGAGTTTTCTATGTAGAAAGGATTAAACCATTAACATGATGACTCATAACTTACTTACCACTTGAAATTACTTCATTTTCTCCTATTTGACTATATGTTGCAGTCAATCCTTGATTTTTACCTTCAGTCATGCTTCCACCTACAAATTTACACACGTTATAACATATTCAAGGTCTTGAGGACCTTCAAGGGAAACATGAAACCAATGCAATCACATATACTTTGAGAAACCACAACAAACTATTTCCCTTTATTCAAATCATTATTATCTATTACAAAATAGTCCATTCATGGACTTGATTCTTTCTTGAGAGGTTTTAATATATTCTTCACCTTTTTTTATCCTCCTTATTGAGGAGTTTTCTATCTCTAATTGTTCTCCCCTCTATGCCAACTCACCTTAAAACTTTTCTTCATTACATTTCAACATAGGTTTTGAGTTGTTTACACCAACTTCTTTACTCTAACTACCTCAACGTAAGGCTTTCTTTCTTATTATCAAGACAAGACTTCTATCCTCATGAGTAAAGACATTTATGAATTGAAAACACCTTATACAAGATTCATGGCCCTATTTAAACAAAATTTTATCATTCAACCACCTTAGACTTGAGTTATGATCTTCTAGGCTCAATTCAAATATTTGAGTTTTTAAAATATTGGTTTTGGAGGGAAAACTCCAAACACCCTCAAAACTTAACCTAAGACCCCTAAGGACTCCAAATTACCTCATATACATTAATTTGACCTTGAAAGGTCTCTTGACACACACTAACACTTTGAACTTGACCAATTTGACTACTTTGGACCAAAACACAAAATTGACAACTTTTAGCTTGATGTACCTACATCAGATTCTCATCCTCATCTTGATATCATTGGATAGCTTCTCCATATTTGGATATCCAGATCCCCTAAACATTTTTTTATTACTAACACTTTAAATAAACCATAGAGCACTCAACAATGGGTTCTATAAATCCCCATTCCATGTATTATTTCTTCATGACCATAGAGTCCTACTTTACATATGTAGAACATTACACATACTATAATGCTAGATATTACACCTATACATGCTCATTAGAAGTACCACCAGTTTCTTACATTAGGTTCCCAGTGGGGATATACCTATGATCATAAATTATATGAGATCATAAGATAGTTATTTATTTACAATATTCCAAAAATAAAAAAACTTCAAAAATCCAAAAATGTTTTCAACATTTACATGTTCTATTGGCTCCTTGGCATCTATGTTGTTGGTTCCATATTGGTAGATGACATATCAGTAATTTATGTATACACATGTGTTTCACACATCATATGAGTGTGATACAAGCATATACAGATACATGATTTGTTCTTATATTGATGTCAGACCTTCATTCTAATCATGTCATATGGACATAGGGGGCATCTACTTTTTTGATCATGATACATCTAGGTTATATTATTCTATGATAAATTTAAATTATCATGGTTGATCTTATATACTTACGCATGCCTTTATCAATGCTTATATCTTTCGTAGTGTACTTGGTATGTTATGTACTTAATGTTTTTTTCTAACACGTATGATCTATGGGCTAGTATGTTATGTTTATGTTGGTTGTTTATGATTTCATTTATGCAATTCCTTGAGTATTTTTCCTTTTTATTATCTATCTTGTTTGAGAATTTGAATATGATCCATTATTTTTGGCCCTCATGCCTTTATTTATCTTTGACATTTGAATATGTCATTATTGGTTGTAAGGACATTTGAATATGTCATGTTTGATTTTGTGGGCATTTTACTAAGTCATGTCCCTTTATTTATGTGACATTTGAACATGCCCCTTGTTTATGATCTCTTTGGACCATTATCTTTTGATTTATTTTTAATTTCTCGTGTGTGTGCTTAATTTCTTATTGATCTTGTACTATGATCTATATCATGCATCTTAGGCTATGATGTGATCACCTTTTATGTGATTCAATGATATATTTACCTAGTCATGTTTCTCATATATGGTACATGATGCATTTAATATTTCATGATTATCTTATCCTTTTTTAGTAAGGTAACTACTAGTTTTCATTTCCCATCACCTCAAAAGGATGGGGAGTCATATTAGT
The DNA here is from genome assembly GCA_037957365.1 of Torreya grandis. NCBI lineage: Eukaryota > Viridiplantae > Streptophyta > Pinopsida > Cupressales > Taxaceae > Torreya > Torreya grandis. Next base: position 2,848,186 of record JARHVA010000138.1, read on the forward strand.
GGGATATGCCATAAAGGCATGGCTTCAATATTCTTCACAGATTTAAATTGAAATGGGGGTATGCTTTAGGAACATATTTTCCAAATTTTTCATAGTTTCATATGTTGGAAACAATATGACTAAAAGTGGGGTGAATCAATCTTCAAAACTTTTCAATCAATTCCATTTAACCATTCTAACAAGCATATACATATAAGCAAGCATAAGCATCAAATCATAAGAGCATGAAAAACATGAACATAGCATATATGTGGCAAACCCTCTAGGGAAAAAAAACCCACTAATACATCAAATTGAATACAGTCCTATAATACAAATATCAATCTTTAGTGAAGCACCAACTTCACATGGAGCACCAACCCCAACTAGCTTAGCACCAACTTAGCTAGGCTTTATTAAGCACCCACTTGCAAGGAGGTACCAACCCCCTAGATGAATCAAAAAAAATAAAATACCTAATTATTTAATCACCTTTATAAACCCTTGTTTCTTATACAATATATGACGATATACTCCTTCATCTCTTTGTTCACTTCAGTCCCTCTCAAACTGACCTTCAGCTGTCTTTGCTCAACTAGCCCTCTTCATGGATTGATTAGATCTTATAACCTTGATATTCATGTTAAAAAATAACATTTATTTTATGTTTTTCATTACCTATTTATACTCACAAATTATCTATATCATTCACTTATACTCTTCTGCTCTCCCACTCTAATCATACACAAAATAGGCCTAACTGCCTTGCTTTTATACAAGTCACTTTATCATATCCTTCTAAGTAAGATATGTATTCATATCACTTAATTCAGACATGAATAGGTCTTTTCATATTAAAAATAACATTTCTTAATCATTAATTAATCAACATAATAGGTTGGTTATACATCAATTAGCCCTTACTCCTCTTTTAGGCTTATGCAGACCTAAAAGGTCTTCTCAACAACACATTACCCTTTGATATTTCTTGAAGCATATCCAAAAACATAACATGGAAGTAAAAAGACATAAACCACTATAATATACCTTATCCAACTTCACTTTATGTATACAACACCTTTTATGTCCAATCACCACTTGAACCCTTACTTAAATCACTACATATAAAAGGCCTACACATATGTAGAAACTCTATCTTAAATAACTGAGGCATACACTCATTTTTTATAAAAAACCATGGAAAAAAATTACACATTTATAATCATAATGACATTATGGTCATCACAAACTTCATCTTATACTTTAACTCAAGGTAAATAGGCTCAAACACTTCTCTGTAAGATGTTCACTCAGAACTGCCAATTGATTCCAAAACATAGTCAAGGAAACATGAACATATGACACATTATTTAATATATTAAAGGGATTAAAATAAATTAAAAATATATTATAAAATTCTTAAAATAACCTCAATTAATTATATCATGATCTCTAATGAAAACTATTGGTCTTACAGACCAATCTGCTAACCTTCTCTCTCACAGACTCTACTCAGCCAGACAAGCCATTTTGGCTTCAATGTTCAACCTCTTACACTAACTTCCAAGATTTTTAAAATAATTTACAGATCATTAAATACCCAAAAAACATCATCATTCATTTAAATTCATCACTTTTACATGAAAACACATCAAGATACATCTTTTCACTTATGTCTGATTTCTTTACTATCTGTACCAATAGGTTTGTTAGTAGCTGGCCAACTTGGATCACCAAATTTACATAAATTAGATATAAAAGATATGAATAAATATTAATTTACAAAAAATAAAAATCTCACACTTTTAATTCATCCACTTAGCACCTTTGAATCGATCAACTCTATCTATTATAGCAAATTTTTGAAAGATAAGCACTTTTTTCTAGGGTCTGCTCACTCACTTGAGAAATCAATCACACTTGGATATGCCTAGGAGAGTTTAAATCAACCTTCAATCACTTTTATAATCATATCAAATTTTCTAAGATATTTATAACAAAATCTTCAACATTGGGTCACATTTAGGGTTTTATGAGGGTTTAGACCATCTTCCAACCTTAACTATCATTAATAAAACTTAGCTCCTCTTTTCAAAAACCAATGATTAGAAAATTGAGATAGAACCCTTCCTCATATACCATGAATAACTTAGGATATCATGTATATGGTTTCACATTCCAATGATCACTGATAAAATCTTCTCTAATAAACAACTCTTCATTGTATGTGTATGTAATCAGAAATGGATCAGATTTACAAATCAATCCTAGATCAAGAAGATAGATCCTACTTACACTTTCAATTGGGGATACATTAGATAACTAGTAACATGACCAATACAGATCCACTAGACCTAATTAGGGGATCTCTTACCATAATAATATCACTAGGGAGGGTTTCAAAGCCTCCAGTCAAGCAAAATCATGTAATAACCCTAACTAGGTCCTATGTTTTCATATTCATTAAACTAATAATAATTAAATCAAAATTCTAATCTAGTTCTCACCAAATATTGTGGCACAAAGTGGGGGTAATAAATAATAAAATTAAACATGCATGTACGACATATACTCACATCAATGTATACGGAATCCTAATGCATGGAAGAGAAGTGCAAACGCATATCTATCTACTTTTTCAAAGAAGGAAAAAAGTTAGGAATACTTACCTTTGAAGATGAACCCACCAAGCCTCAATATCTGCATTGGCTTAGGTGTTTTTCAAGAGGTTTTTATGGTATGTAAGGATGACAAGGATAAATCATCTCTAAGCTACACAACCTATTAATGTATCTAAAAGATTTTTCCATAAGACAAGATTTGTATCTCCAAAGAAATTGTGAAACCCTAATATTGTTCCTCAAGTATAATGGTGGATAATCAGATGTGTAATATATCTTACTTCTCTTCTCTAAATAATGGCAAAATTATCTTGTATATATAGGCAAATTTAACCCTAAGCCTTTTTGAAAGTTTTGATCGATAGGGTCGACCTAATTGACCTAGTATTATTATTGACAAAAACTCATTAGGTCACTAGATAGGTTGGCTAAGAGCCAACCTAGACCCTAAATGAATTTCACCAATAAGACTACAAGGTCGATCTAGTCAACCTAGTCATGTAAACTATCAAAATGGGTTTTAGGTTAGGAAAAAGGGTACTAAAAGTGTCAAATGATTGAAGGAGTGTACAAAAGAGAAGAAAAAGCTAAGAGGAATGGTTTTCAGGAGATAAGTGTGTAGATAACAAGTGGTAAAAGGTATAGCAATCCTATGAAGCACCAATGGTCTACCCACCCTTTTCTTGGTGCACCCCTTAAGGTGTGCACTCAAAAAAATTAAGACTCGATGAGTTTTTACAAGAAAAAGAGCATCAATAATTGATAAATGTTTGAAAATATTATGTTTAGACATAAGCCCCACTCAAAGCTCATTACGTGTCATGTAAGTGTAGCACAGGATGGTGTTTTAGGAATAGAACATGATGACACATAACATTGATGCTAAGTAAAATTCAGTAAGGAACAAATAAAATAAATGAAAGGAGAGAATTGAAAAACATATAACTTTACTTACCTTAGTGTTTTAGATAAACAAGGAGAAGCAAGAGATGTGAAGGTATTCAATGTGAGGAACATTAGGCAAACCTATAGAGATTAGTGTGAAAAAGATCCAAAAAAAAAGAAAAAAATCAATATAGGCATATAATGGTGAAAAATATTCTCTATGACAGCATGATTCTAGAACTTTTTATGGTTCAAAAAATGAGTTAGTAAAAACAAAGATATGATCAAAATAAGGAATCTGACAGTAAATATTTGAAAGGTAAATAATTGTGATTAGTAACTTTAGATAGGGTGAAAATAAAGTCATTTGTGATTGCATGACCATTCTAAGATAAAAATAAAGATCTGAAAGACATAGCAAAAGTTGAAAGATTTAATATGGTGAGGAGATGAAAGTTGAGATGAGGAGGATGCCAGATGGGGATCCTTGGTGAGGGAAGCATTCCATGATATTTTTGATGGGACGCTAACACCATATAACCCTATCACATTGGATGATCTCATGGTAACATCTACCCCAATTTATGTGGGTTGGTTCAGACTATCAAGGGAGGCCACAATGTGACTACAATCATGCAAAGATGGGCTACAACCACCAGCAGGGGTGGGAGTGGGAGACCCATAGGCATGACAAGCCTTGGCTCAAGAGAGAGTCATCAATTTGGATACCACTATTTAAATAGGATAGGTATAGGCCCAAGTGTCCAACCTATAGGGACAAGTAGTAGTATTGAGATCTTAGACATCCTTTTTATAGCATACTATTCAGAGGGGATTGTTTGAGGCATTTATGGGCAGTGTGGCTAGGCCACAAGATAAACATCATAGATCCCAATGTTAGAGTTGAAGTGATGTATTTTTGTATTTTGTATCAAAAACACATGATATATATATAGATATCTTATATTGAAAGTTGTATGTTGATATTATGTGTTTGTATTATGGTTGCGATTGTGGATGCATGGATATATTTATTTCTAGAACATGTATTTTGCTTTGATTATATATGCTATAGGAAATATATGTGTTGTATTTTATTTTCTAGCATTATGTAGTACACACGCATGGTTAAAAATAAATAGGCAAAAAGGACTTGACAAAATATAATCAATCAAAAAAAAATGTACTACACACTATTTCACATGTGGAAATGTGTAATATCAAAAGATGACTAAGTATAATAAACCAAAGAGTGGTAAATAAGAGGGCAAAATGTTGTTTTTAAACCATGAAAAAGAGTTGGCACCAAATTAAAACAAGTAAAATCACACTAAATTATGTTGGGAAGTATGAAAATAATGTAATAAAAAGGAAAGCAAGTAAAAGAGCAATGGTATAAAAACAAATCAATTAAATCAATCAATCACAATAAATCACATTGGAAGTATAAAAAGAGAAAAAAAATTGATAAAAAATGATCTCAAATTAATCACACTAATTCAAGTTGAGAAGTATGAAAAACTCAAGAAAAGTGATTGGATTCTTACATGCAATCAAAAAATAAGAAGATAAAAGTGAAAGATTGATGAAGTATGCATAAAACATACTAAATCAAGATGGGAAGCATGTCCATGATGTGTAACTCATAATCAATCAATTCTAATCTCATATTTGACACATGTAATTTTGTTGTGACTTGGATACTAGAAAATTTTGTGAGGAAGGCCAGATCCTATCCATGGTCTTAAAATTAAACTCACAAAGGGAAAACCAATGAGGTTTAATTGATATGAAAAATCATGTAAAAGGGGATGTTTGGAATGGTAATATGAAAAGTTGGTAATTTGTGAGGAAGGTTAGGTCATATCTATGGTCTTACAATGCAACTCAAAAATAGAATCCCTAGGGGAGTGATCAGTGAACAAAATGATATTTCCCAAGGTGAAATATGAGGGTTGTAGGGAGTGAAAAAGGGAATTCAAAAAAAAAAAAGCATATCTTATGTGTCTTGTGAGAAGACCTTAAGAGACATGAGGCATGCTAAGGGAAAGAAAAGACACTAAGTTACTAGTGACCATCAATATATAGAGGATACCTTTTCACTATATACACAAAGTTGTGTAACAAAATAAGTGTGTTATTAAGATCAACTCATGTAGGTAATTTTGAACAAGAAAAATAAAATGGACCTACATTCCCACAACATGTTCCCTATTCTTTAGGACCCCTTAAAAATTTGGCTCTACTACGAATATTGGGTACTTTCATGAAAAAGTAGGTAGCACTAAAAGATTTTTTTATTCTCCTTTTCTAATATACTAGCCTACCACACCCCAATAGACCTCATCTCTATCATGAGGCCAACTATGGAGTTTGAGCTTCAATCAAAAAAAAGAGATGTGCTTAGAATCACATCTTTTAGTGTGATTTAACTTGTGAGAATTTTGAATTTTGCCTTTTATATCATTGCCTTGTATTTAATGATTTGGATTTTGAATATTTTATGACTTTTAATATTTCTCCTCCGTATAAACTTAAATTGACTAATCATGAGAGATATAGTGATACACACGAATGAGCTTTAGGATTTGGATAAAGGAAGCTAAGTAACCAAAGACAAGACTGACTAAAACACTTGGGCTTAACTATGAACTAACATTTTATCTCAAGTCCCAACCATGTATATGCTTATTTTGTGAAAGGTAATAAAGGGTAATAAAAGGAGATCAAAAGTGGACCGGTAAAATGAGATAATAATGAGATGAATTTTTTACTAACTGGTCACATGGTAAAGGAGTGACTAAAGGGAGCAAGGTTTGTATAACCAAGTCATAATAATAATTATCTGTGTTTATAGAGAAATATTTCAAATAATCATGAAAAATAACAAGGTAATCATAAAAAAATGAACTCAAAAAGAAAATATAATTCAATGAGGAAAAATAAATCCATAAGAGAACATAATGACATCATAAGCAATATAAAGTGCGAAACTAAATTCACCATGTAAGATAGATAAGAATTTAACACAATGTCAAATGATATAAAATAGATAAATGTAAAGTTGGAGCACACATCCAATCCAAATGAAAATGTAAGAACACCATGCATATGTTTATAAGTATTGATATATTTGTCCACACACATTATCCATAACATCTAATAAGTCTTTACGAAGTTGAATTTGAACTGCAAATAATGTCTTATCAATCTTCAATGAAATTTGAGAAAATAATTCACATTAAATCATGTAGGGGATGCTCAGGAGAATGCATGGGAGTGGTTTATATGGGATATGAAGGGGCTACCAATGGGGAAGGTTCCATGAGTGATGGAGTCATGGGTGGAGAAGGATCCATGATTGAGGGAAGGTCCACAGGTGAGGGATTCATAGGTGGAGTAATAGTAGGTGGAGAAGAGACCACAAGAGGAGATAGAACCATAGGAGGTGGAACCATGGGGGAAGAAGGGGGAGCCTTCTTGTGAGAATGACCTATGGCAAGAATGGTAGGAGGTGTAGGAATGTTTAGGAGGTGATCCTTAAGATTTTATTGAAGGTTGTGTCAATGATCAATGTGATGTGTACCACATTGGTAATAGAGATAATATACCTCTTCATACTTAGGAAGATACTTAGGTAATAATTTTGGGGGAGGTATAGCCTTGTCTAAGAACTAAAGAGTGGTGGGATGCAAGGTTTTTATATATTATTGTAGCTTGTGACAATGCATGGATGAATGGTTATCTATGATGTGGAAGCAATAAATACACCTATGAGTAGTCTTGGTAGGTGTATTCATATGAGGAGGTGAAATAGAAGTTAAAGGAGCTTGGTATAGGGAACAATCTCTAGTCCAGTGACTGGTAACTTTATGAATGTCACAATAAAGTTGATCAACCCATTTGGTGGGTGAAGGAACCAATTGTAATAAAGGGAGAGAACCATCACAAAGAGAAGGTGGGGCTAGTGGAGAAATTGGACAGGGCTCAACTAAAAGATCAATAGGATCAGAAACATGGAGAGAATTATCTATAGAAGGATCAAGAATGGGATCCAAACTTGGCTCTATTGAGGGACGGACGAAGTCCATATAAGCCTAAAGGATAGTCACATGCATCTTAGAGATAACTAAGCTAAAGGGGATGTGGTATCTAGAAAAGCAATAGGGACCAGTCATATCATGATCCATAAGTATACTCTTATGAGGTTCTTTAGAAACTAGAGGTGTTTTCACCATCTCTACCCTATGATAAAGAGGAAAAATACTAAAATTAGGAAAAATATACGATGGAACATGGGAATATATACTAAAAGACTAAAGCAAATAAGAATGATAATGAATGATCTCAACATCTCGAGCCTAAATGAGACCTCCTAAAAATGGATCATCTAAGGTATAATCATCATCATAATCAGGTGTATGAAGATCAATGGCATAGGTAGGATTGACCTTGTCATTTGATGTGGTGTGATGAATAGAATACTAAGTCTTAGTTAAGACAATGAGGATGTCATCACAAGGTGGTTGATGGGAACGAGGTTGTAAAGAAGTAGGAAGCTGAGAGATGAGGTGAGCTAAGAGATCAAAAGTTTTAATCTTGAGATTGATATCATCAAGCTCATCATCATCATAATCTAAGAGGTTTGGTGGTATATTCCCAATGACTTTAGGATGACCATTATAAACTCAGGTGGAATTGATAGGAAAGTTAAATCATTAAGATTCACAAAATAGAACACTTGGCAAGGGTTAAAGGGTAAGAATCTTGAATACACCATGGTCTTGGAATTGTTTAAAATTTTAAGGGTTAGTGTCACCCTAAATCCTATAGATGGCTCCATTGTGAGGAAATTTAACACATTGGCAGGTAAAAGAGGCAACTGCTCTCATACGATGAGTCCATAACTTACCAAGCAAAATGTTATAGGATGAAGGAAAATTAAAGATCATCACCTCCACATGAATGGTGATAGGTCAGATGGTAATGGGGATCCACACATAACCTAAAAGAGGAATTTTGCCTTCAGTCATAGCTTTGACATGTGTTATTTTTGGGATTAAGATTACATTCAAAATGTCCAAGGGTTTTGATAAAATAGAGAGAAGAAACACAAGTGCTAGAACCCTCATCAATCAAGGCATGATTGACTTAGATATCACAAATTTAAACACTAATGAACAGAGGAGGATCATCCACATGAATTAGAATCTCATCAGGGATTATATAATTAATGGGGAATTTGAGGGAAAGAGAAGTGTCCATTATTTCATCAACATGTAAGGACATACCTTCACATTTTTGTAAAATGTTATCTTCTGATCTAGATAAGGGTACTTTACATCCTGATAGGGGAGGATGAGGGATGTTCATTATGAACAAAAGCTACATAAGATAGTTACAATGATGCGGAGAGGTTCTCATAAGTTCAAGAAATGGGATTTGAGATGGGAGATTATTAAGCTCCATGATAGAATCCCACTCATCATAACCCATAAGAAGATTGTTGGAAAGAGGTGCATAGTGTTGAAGGAGGTCCTTAGAAGGAGTAACTAAAGTACATATGAATTTATGTTGATAAGAGGTAAAAGGTTTAATTAGAGGACAAGCTTGTAAATTATGTTGATAAGATGTAGTAGTTAATGCAGGTGTGGTCTGAGAATTGTTATGAGTGTTAATAAAAGTTTGAGTATCATTGATGATAGGTAAAGAAGCTGGAGGGATGATATAAATAGTATGACAAGTTTTATCCAAGGGAGGTGTTGGAATTGGTTCATCAAAATATATAAGGTCATCTTTCCCCAACTCATTTAAGTTAGTTCGAGAAGAATCTTAGATAACATGAAATGTGTGAGATAATGGAGGTGTGTAGATGGATTGAGGATCAATTAAAGTAACCACCCTTTGTATATTAGTCATATTGACCACATTCTATTCAGTATTTGGGTCAAGAAAACTATCAACATTATTTTTATAAGGGGTAGGCTTATCTTGGGTGTCTTGGTGATTTAGAAGAGGATCTTTATATATGGCCAAATGAGCATTATCCTAACTCAAAGCTTGAGATTTAGTATGTGTTTCATGGGCTTTGAAATAAATGTCATAGGCTTGTTGGCATTGATGAATGATAGAATCATGGTCAAAATTGGGACCAAGAAGGAAATCCATAGATAAATTATGAAGTTACTTACAGGTCTCATGAGAACGAACTCAACTAGCGTGAAATGAACAAAATTTATAAGGATCATACCAAGATTTCATGGGATAAATGGGATCGAGATCTCATGGTATAGGCCTTGATAGATGCTTTTGTAATTCTTCTAGGGATAAAGGTTTATGAACATTGATGTTGTTGGATAAATATAAATGAGTATTGGTGATTTGGTTAGGAGGGGAAGCTTGTTTTGAATTTTGGTTAGGAACAATAGCTTGAATAGTATGAATGGTATCATAAGAGTCAATGACACCATCATTAGTAGCATGATTATTCTTGTTCTTAAGTAACATGAAAGTACCCATGGAAGGTTGGGATGGCTTGAATTGATGCATAAGTAAATCTTGATAATTAGTTGGTCAATAGCCTTCTCCAAAGTATGTGGGGAGAGAGTCTGAACTCGATATTACAACTTGGGAAAAAGAGCAATGGTAAATAGATAAAAAAAGGTTGTCATCTACCATATTATGTTTGCATTTGTTAGATAAGGTCTTCCATCATTTAATGAAACATTGTGCAGTTTTAATTTCAAGTTGTTTACAATTGATAAAATGGGCTAAGGTATTATAAGGGAGATCACTAGTTTGGAACTCTTGGACTAGAGCATTAACTAAATCTTCCAAACTAGTAACAAGATGAGATTTAAGTTGGTTGTACCAATCTAAAGCATCACCGATGAGAGTTTTTGCTAATATATTGGTAGCATCAAAGGTATTTAATTTGACCTAGTCTTTATATAGATTGCCAAATGATTTTAAATGAAGAGTAGGATCAGTTGACCCATTATAGGAAATGGTTGGGGTGATACCTCTTATATCGATAATAGCAATTTGAGATGTAAGAGGCTTATTTTGAAGATGTTTGATTGTCTTATTGATTAGAGGAGGTTGAGGGATAATATTACCATGGGAATCCCTAATATGAGGTGGGGGAATATGTTGATTATGCATGCCCCATGGCATCTGTTGAGGGTGGGTTTGAAGATGGATAAGGTGATTTTGCATTTGCATCATTTGATTTACATTGTTATCTTGAAAAACATTTATTTGATTAAGAGTTTGCAATAGGATTTGATGGGTTTGAGTTGAATTTTTAGAATTATTTGAAGCATTTGAATTGGTAGTGGTGGCTTGGGAACTAATATGAGTGTTAGTAGGAGCTTGAGAAGAATTTTTAGTGAGGCATTAATTTGCTTATGTGCTAAAATATACACTAGTAGAAGGATGATAAGGAATAGCACTAGAGGCATTATTACCATGGGTGGAAACTAATGCACTAGTGGAATAATTGAGAAGAGTGGGTCTTGGAAGAGGCCCAGTAGATGTATAACCATCCATGTTAGTAGAGATACTAGGTATGGAGGTGGATGAAGTCAAAAAAGAAGAAGTCATGCTATGAGAAGGGGTCAAAATAGAGGGAAAAGGATGAGAAGCAAAGAAGCTAGTATCCACAAATCCATATGATAATTTAGGAGAAGGTGAATGGGGTTCCTCAATTTAACTACTTATTGTGAGATGGTAAAGAGTAAAAATATCCTTGCCTTGATGTTAAGGAAACTCATTGATGAAAAAGAGTATTTATATTATATACTCTAATTCAGGTTGATCTTCAAGTGAGAGGAGAGGATTACAAAGTGAAGAATAATGAGGAGGGGTCCCATAATTTATAGTTTGAGTGGATATATGAACATTGCTTTCATCTAGGATAGGAGCCACAAGTTGCTTATGGGAGAACCTATTAAGGTTGGTAAGACTCATCATATTTGTTGAATTTAACTTAGTGTTGTCTTCAAATAGAAATTTCATGATGAAGGAGAGATATTAAGTAAGTCAAATTTGATGAAAAATCAAGAGATAAAAAGGTATAAATAAGAGTACAAAATCAACTAGGTCAACCTAGTATTGGGAACAGGGTCTAAAAATTGAGTTAACAAGTATACAGAGTTGACAGGCTTGACTTAGTACTATAACCTAAGCTAGAGAACAACTTGATAAAGATATAGATTTTATAGGGTTGATTTATTATTTTAATTGAAGAGATAGAAAGGAATACAAGGTTGACTAGATTGACTCAGTACTACAGGTAGGGAAAATAGACAATCTATAAGAGACTATGTCGAATAGAATGATAGTGTACTAAAAATAGGAAAAAAATTTGTAGTGTACTTTGAAAGTAAGAAATATAAGTAAACACACAATCAATTATGTCAATGATAATGATCCAATTGAGTCACACAACATTAAACCTTGCACCAACGTTGGCCAATACAATTTTTTGAACTACAACATACAATAAGAAAAGAGCAAGCAGTCAACTTGAAAAGTAAATGCTAACTAAGTGGTGATCTTGAATGTTGTTAGATTATTATAAAGAGTTATTTTAAGTGTGGTAGGGAAGTTTGTTAAAAGTAGGGAACTAAAAATCAATATATGGATGGTTTTAAGACATTTAGGATGAAAGGGATCTATGTTGGCAATGGTACTAGCTTGGTATTGGGTTCTACCCCCTCACTTCACAATCCTACAATGATAAGGGTTTCAGGTGCTTTTCCAATATATACCATTAACCACGTGTTTATACTTGGACAAAAAACCAAGTTAACTTCCCCCTTGGTGTTGAAATCCAAGTAGGTAGGCCTTGGGTAGACAAATGTTTAAATGCATTTTGAAATTGTGTGATTCGGTAATGTGTGCAAGGAAAATCAAATAGTGAAACTAAATGGTATATTGAAAAACCACCTAATTAGACTATGTGATCTATTCTAAGTATGCAAATAACTAAAATTGAAAGTGTGAATTAATTACTATCATATAATTGTTAATTCCCAATTTGAAACATACTATAGAGTTGATTCAGAAGATAGTGTATGAAAACATTAAAAAATAAAATCGATAGTGTCGTTATTATACTAAAAAAGCTAGATTCCTTAAGAACTAAGCCAACCAGGTTGACCTAGTCTTTCAGATAGAAGATAAAATATAAAACTAGGTTTACTAGGTTGACTTAGTTTGTTGTATTATTGTAATTTTAAAGACTACAAACTTTGTAAAATAGAACTACAAGGAAGAACTGAAATGAATGAGTGATAAAGAAAAGAACCTTGGTGGGTTGGAAGATGCTAAGGATTATGAAATTTCTATTGAAGTGCCTTGAATGTTTATTACAAATTATGCTAACTGTGTTGACTAGGTCGACCTAGTTCTACAATTCCCTGTTTATTGAAACATGTTAAGATGACTTACTAGCAATTGATTCATAATTGAATATACTTCTCTTGATAAAAATCAATAGGGAGAGTAACCATGGATCTATACCTTTTACCTCATTTAAATGTCAACCCAGGGATGTATACTTGATAGGATGACATCACTTTATGTGCACACTCAATCTCTAATTTGACATTCTACTAATTGTATCTAAGATGTTGAAGTGCAGTAAATGAAATGCTTGAAATTAAATATAAATAAAGTAAATTAAAATAAATTCTTATGCATGGGAAGTAAATGCTTATGCATAATAATCTTCCTAAAATAAATCTTATACAAGAATGCAAATTATATAATTCAAAAATGAAACACAATGCTTAAGGAAATCAAATAACATTCTTAACTAATTAGATGGGTTGGATTGTTGTTATAGCCTTCCAAAGGGGGCCCTTCATCCTTCCATCTCCAACTTCAACCCTTCCTCTTACAACACTATCTTGAACTCAGAATTGCTTACTCATATTAATTAAAAGTGCAGCAACAAATTATTAGATGAAATTACAATCATAATTGCTTAACACAATGTACTTCTAACAATCTTTGTTCAACATATACTATATTTTATATATCTAAACTCTACTACTACATATTTATATACTGCAAAGGAGATTTTTTTATGCAAAACAATATATACATTCTATTCTAAGATACATTCAAATTAGAATAACCAAAATTGGTAATTTTTGCTAAAGACATCTTTCATGTGAATCTTATAGCTTTGTTGTGGGACATTAAAGGTTGTTTTATTCTTCAACCGCTTCCTTATCGATCTCTATGGAGGTTAGAGTCATTTTTATGAGTCGGTTAGAAGAGAATCAAAATATGTTCATCCATGGCTTTGGTCACATTGTGGCTGTAGGATGGTCTGTGTAATGAGATTTCTTTTATTATAGTGTGTTCCATGATATATATGTATTTCTTCAAAACACATTCATAGAAAAATTATCCTAAAGCAATAGACAACCATCATATATTTAAGTTCAATACATAATTTTAACTATTCAAAAAAGTTTGAAAACATAATGTTATACGGATTATGAAAGTAAAGAATTATATGGAAAAGTGTTTAAAATAATGGTAAATAAGTAGGATGAGTAAAATATATGGACACAATAATAGGACATTTATGACGCTCATCACAGCCCCCAACTTAAGATCTTACTCAACCTCAAGCACCATACTTATTCATTCTAGTGTTTGATATAGGAGTCTTTAGTTGAAGGACGAGTAAAAGTTCTCAATCCTAAATAAAAATCTTGAACCTCATCTCATTTCTATCCAAACCAAGTTCTGACTTCTTTATTTAACATGATATTTTCATATTCAGCTAATATAAATCAGGTGCCATTGATTCACCCCTGATAAGTAACTAGCTTTCATCTTCCTTTGTCTTGTATTCTACTATTTCTCTTCCTCTTTTTCATTCATTTAACAAATATGATGAAAATACTTGCCATTTGACATCTCCAACATATAGATTGAGATCCCATCCTCTATCATATAGAATAGCATAATTGTGTAGTTAAAACTTGCACAATTATGCTTGTTCTTCCTATGAACTTACTTTATAAATAGAAAATAAGGAAAGGTGATCAATAACTTCATGGGGCATATCACAATAAATTCTCATAAACTTGAACTTGTGCCATTATTTTTCAAGATAAACTAAATAAAATTTATAGTAGGCCTACAATCAAGGAGTTCTTGTGTTATACCAGCCTTATCCTCAATTTTCTATTTTAGTTTGGTGATGCTCTCTTCCTTCAACATATTTTCCTCTTTCAATTTTCTATTCTCTTTCCTCAATTTCTTTAGAGATTCAAATTGATTATCCATCTAATTTAATAGTTTAAAATATATTGAAAAATAGGAGTGATACCTGACCTTAGGGGCAGCTTTAGATTCCTCTTGTTGATTGACCTCTATATAAAATTGTGGAATGCTAGCTATAGGATGACCTTCAGCTAAGAGGTTGCAACTAATAAGCTACTACAGCAAGTGCATTCAGACCTCCACTAGATTGATCTTGTGGCTACTTCCTTAGTTTCTCAATTTCTTTCAAGGCTTACTCAAGAGTAGAAAATTCCACTTGCACTGCAATATGTTTCTCTAATTCTTTAGCTTCTTCCTTCATAGGTTCCTCATGCAACTCTTGTTCTACTTCTTCCTATATTGGTTCCTCATATAATTATTTAAAATTGTGTTCTACTTGTTCTTCTTCCTCATACATTTCTTCAATATTATGCTTAACTTGTTCTTCTTCATCATGCATTTCTTCAAGACTCTGCTCACTTTGTTCTGCTTCTTCCTGCATTGGCTCCTCATGGAATTCTTCAAAACTATGCTCAAATTGTCCTACTTCCTAATGGAATATTAGAGAACATTCTTCCTTATCTATTTTAGTCTCAATAGATTCATTTTTACTAGTAATCCTTTCTTCCCAAGGTTCTTCATTTATTTGAATAATAGAATAAAGCATAGCTCTCATTTTTCTCTTTAATCTATGAGATCTATAAGGAGTGAGGGTTACTTTGGTCTTCTTGGAAGAAGATAGGAATTCCTCCTCAGTCTCATCTGAATCAATATGAAGAATGAGTTTTCTCTTTCTGTTTCTCTCAGACCTTGCTGAAGGTTCTTGTGTTGCTATAGGAATACCTTCTTTCATAAGTTCTTATGTGGTTGTAGGAAGGTTTTCTATTGCAAGTTCTTGTGGTTCTGTAGGGAGGGCTTATTTTGATTTTTGTTCTTCAAAATCCAATTTTTATTCTTCTCTATCACTCTCTTCATTTCCTTCTCTATCACTCTCTTAATTTCTTGGTATTTGAATAAATTCCTCCCAACTGATGTTGGGTGTAGTTCTTTCCAAATAATTTTTAACAAGTAACTGGATGAGACAATGGTGGGAGAGAGCTTTAGAATTACCTTTTTGAAAATCCTTTGACATCTTGGTGATCATATGAATTAAAAATTTAGGAATGTTTATCTCCACTCCATGTCATAAATGATTCATGAACTTGAATTGTATACCATGCAGCATTGAATACCTTCCTTCACAAATGAAATATCTGGAGATAAACTTAGTAGCCTTAGCCTATTTTCCTAGTAGAGACAACATTGTGACATCATACTTTAATGTTTCCAGGCATTCATTTAATCTTCTGAACCTTTGTTTCTCAGCCTCAAAATCATATTTGTCTTGTCATTCCTCCCTATTCTAGGTAGTCTAGTTACTCTATTGATGGCTATTTCCATCAACGTTACTTCCATCCCTTTTATGGTGACCAAAATATTATGTAATGTACCAGTAAATCCCTCCATAATTCCTTCATCTAGGGACTACATTTATTTATAATAGTGTGCCCATCCTATATGTCAGAACAAGGCCAAGATTTTTAGGTTGTTGGTCAAGGAGGTAAAATCTAGTGGTTCATGTTTTAACAAATTACCTCCCATATTATGTGAGTTACAAGTTTGGGTACTTACAACAAGTGTTTTAGGAAATGAAAGAATAATTTATGACTTTTGTGTTGAGAGGTGAAATTATCCTTTTGAATTAATGAAAAATCTCCCCCAACTTAATCTATCACTTGTCCTCGAGGGGGCAAAGGCTGACATGCACAAAACAGTCATGGGAAGAATAAGGGGTGGCTTTAGCAATTATGCCAATGGTTACATCAGTAATGAACAAGATGGTAAGTGGGTGTGACAAAGAGAGGATATGGTGGTGCATTGACAACATTAAGTCTCATCATTTTTAGAAATAATTAAAAAGTATGATAGGAGATAAATACAAACTAATTATTATATTACCTATAGAAATACCTTTCATAAATATGCAAATGATGATGTGAAGTGGTGATCATGGCATACACTAGTGTTTGAGTGGGATCAAATGCTCGATGTATAATGGAATGTAGGAAGACATCTTATAGCAAGATATGTGTCCTATAGCAACAAATTTTATCCTAAAGTCATAAGTTTTATCCTATAGCAGCAAGTTTTTCATACTATAACAAGAAGAAAAATGTATTTTTGCTCCAAAGGAATGAATCTGCAAGTAAAATCAAGGGAAAATAAAAGGTTTTTATTGAATTAGTGCCTTTTATTTTATTTTTTTTAACGAATGTTGATCAGCCAGTGACCTATTTTTTTGAGACAACATTCGTCAACAACACCTGAATGTTTTCATTGCTAAATTTATTTATTTATTTATTTATTTATTTATTTATTTATTTAGATTTTTTGGTCCAAACTCAACTAAAATCATAAGAATCCAAAGGGTAGGATTTTATCTAGCCTGAACCAAGCCATTGGGAATGACTTGTTCTTGGCTGTAGGAAGTTTTATTACTCTTAGAAAATATTAGAGAAGGGTTGACAAAAATACCCTTCGGCTGTAAGAACAAGTTGATTTGCTTCATGAACAAGAGATGGATGTTGTTCTTTAAGAAGTTGGTGAGTGAGAGTTTCCTTGAAAAATGGTTTTTTATACATTTTGAGCCTGTGGCCATTAACAAATAGTTAGAACTGAATAGAGTCAATGGTTGTGAGATTTACAACTCCATTGTCAAAAACTCATTCAATCTCATAAGGCCCAAGCCATCTAAACTTTGGCTTTCCTTTATGATCCTTGTATTTAGAGTCAAAAAGGATTTCCCAGTCTCCTAGTTGGAAATTGTTAATCTTGATATTCCTATCGTGCTATCTCACATGTTGTCGTTGCACTATTTTAGTATGATGAAGTGTTTCCTTTCTTGATTCATCAAGTGCATTTAGCTGCATGATCCTATCTTATTGTGCTTGAGAAAGAACTAAGCCCAAATCAACTGTTATTTTTAATGTCTCATGTTTAAACTCAATAGGCAGAATAAGCTTTTTACCATAAACTAGTTTATATGGAGTGAAACTAGTTATGGTTTTTCAAATGATTCTATAAGCCCAAACTGTTTATAGAAGATGAGTTGACCAATCATTTCTATGCAAGCTGAAAATTGTAGTGAGGATATTTTCCAATTCACGGTGTGTCACTTCCACCTCACCATTTGACTAAGGATGGTAAGGGGTAGACTTCTTGTGTCTAATTTCTATTATTTTACCAAGGTAGCTATGAGGTCTGATGTGAATTGTGGGCCTTAGTCTATGACTATTTCTCTTAGTACTCCATAACAGATGAAAATTTATTCATAAAAGAACTCAACTACCTTCCCATCTTGGGCATGGGTTAAGGATTTGACCTCTACCCATTTGGTGACATAATCAATGCACACTAGTATGTATTCCTTGTTGTTGGATTTAAGATCAATGGGACCTACAAAATCTAGTCTCCATTTGTCAAAGGGTTCCAGAACCAGTTGTGGCTATAATGGCATTTCATCAAAGTGAGTGGGCTTTCCTATACATTGGTATTGATCACATCTATGGGTGTACATCATGACATCCTTATACAAATAAGGCCAATAATATTAATAGTGAGTACTTCAAGGTAGTGTATTTGGTATCAAAATGACCCTCACAGGGCTCATCATGGTAGGCTCTACGAATGTCATAAGCTTCATCTTCTTGGATACATCTTCTCATAACTAAATCTGGTCTAATGATAAAGAAGTATCCTATAATCTAGGGATAATGTCTACTCTTTTATATTAGGTATTGTTTATCCCTAGGTGAGAAATGTTGTGGTAGTAATATTGTAGTAAGATAGTTAGCAATATATATGAACTAAGGAGATTGAATTATTACAGTAAATAAATATTCATCAGGGAAAGAATCATCAACAATAAGACTATGTTCATAATTTTACAATCGAGATATAAAATCTACTACAATGTTATCTTTACTAGGTATGTCCATAATGGTAATATCAAATTCCTATAGCAAAAGCAACCAAAAAATTATCCTGCCTGTTACAGGAGGTTTGTTCATTAAATAACTTATTGATGCATGATTGGTGTGGATGAATACTTGGTAACCTATAATGTAGTGTCAAAAAAAATTTATGGTATAGATGATACAAAAAATTCCTTCTCTGTTATTGTGTAGTTTAGTTTAACCCCCTAAAGATTATTACTGATAAAATAAATTGCATAACTTAGAGATTCATCTTTTTAGCCAAGAATAGCTCCTAGAATAGTGTCAGATGCATCTGTATGAATGTGAAAAAGGCTTCTTCCAGTCAAGCCCTCTTAGAATAGGATTTGTTATGATCAAGTCTTTAAGTTTCTAAAAGTTAATTTGACAATCATTAGTCCATTTAAATTCAATATCTTTAGTAATTAATCCAAATAATGGGGTGGCAATTTTACTAAATTTTTTGATGAATCATTTGTAATAACTAGCATGTCCTAGAAAAACTCTAACATATTTCTACTTCTGTGGTGTGGGTAGATCCTTGATGATACTTATCTTTGCTGGGTCAACTTGAATTCCAATCAAGGATATGTGATGTCCTAACATAATCCTTTCATTCATAAGCATGTAACACTTTTCATTGCTCAGAAATAATTGATGGTCCTGGTAGCGTTAAAGAATTTTCTCCAAGTTGGTCAACATTTCTTTGAATTTATGCCTATAGATAGTGAAATCATCCATATAGATTTAAATACAGTCATGGTAAAGATTATAAAATATGTTCAACATAGCCCATTGAAAAGTATTTGGGGCATTTCAAAGACCAAATGGTAAGATGACATAGGCATAGGCTGCCCAAGGACAAGTAAAAATGGTTTAATCTTGGTCTTGTGGAACAATTCATATTTTATTATAACCACTATAGCCATCTAGGAAATAAAAGTACTTCCCTGCTAACGTATCCAATACTTGATCAATAAATGGAAGAGGAAAGTGATCCTTCTTGGTAACAGCATTCAAGTCTCTATAGTTAACACAAATATGCCATTTGCCTCTTTTTTTAGGGACAATGACTAGGGGAGAGACCCACTGGCTATTTGAGATAGGATAAACAAATTCTACATCCAAGAATTTTTGTAACTCAATTTTAATAATGTCTTTGACTGCAGGATTCATTCATCTTTAGGGTTGGCAAATAGGTTTGCATTATTTTTTAATGTAAATGTGATGTGTGCATAAATCTAGGGGTATTCCTCTCATATTGTGATAATCCCAAGAAAATGTTTTTGTGGGCCTTATCAATGTTTTAAGTAACTAATTTTCTTGCTAGTGTGTTAAGGAAGTGTTGATGTTGAGAGGTTTGTTTAGTAGGATGTCCACTTGCTTTGTTAAAGAAAGCATGGTCTCTATGTTGGTGATTAAAAGAGCTTCACTGCATTGATGGAGAATTAATTGATGGAATTCCAAAATGTATCTTATGGTTTCATCAAAATCATTCTCAAGAAAGGTATTCTAAAGAGGGCATGGTGTACATTCTAATAGATTGGTTGCTACAGGATCCTATCGATAAGTGTTTTACAACATACCAGTAAGGACAGTGTCTTCTTCTTGGGCCTACAAAGCCAGATTCTGGTCAATTGTATAGAGAGTCTACAAAGAGAAAAATTATTCAAGGTCATCAATCTAAGGGATCAGTCCAACATATAGGGAAGGCTAAGCTGGTGGATACAACACCAATTTCTTGGTGTCCTTTTTGTTAGAAATTATCATTTTTTTTGACTTGCAGCCAATAAAGGCATCGACAATAGCCAACCATGGGTGACCAAAGATAAGAGGATAACCCCCCAAATTATTATTTGACTGTAGGACAATAAATTCTATTGGATATTGTCAATAATCCATAGTGATAACAAGGTTCTCAACAATTCCTTTAGGCTTAACAGTTGATCTATCAGCATTTGGAGGATGGTAGGTGTTGGATGGAGAGTGGTAAGCTTCAGTTGTTTCATGGTCTCCATGGTCATTATGTTAATGGCTGCACCTAAGTCAATTAAAGTATTGGAAATAGGTTGTCCATAGATGCTAAAATTAACTACAGGACTTCTCAGATCAAAATATTTTGGGGGAACTAAGTTTCCCAACTTAATATTTGTTAATTAGATAATGACCTAGACTATTTTAGGATCCTTCTTGTTTCTTCCCAATTTTTTAAAACATAACTCTTGAATAGATTTATTTGATATAGGAACATCTTTTATTTATTGAAAGAGTGGGATTTTGACACACACATTCTTGATTTGTCCTAATATATCAAATTCAAGCTCTTGTTCAGGACGTGATATGCTCAATCTCTCTAGAAAATGAGGATTGTCAGTTTCTTTTTTATTTTTTAATGGACTTGTCTTAGGGTTGGCTATGGGTGGTTGTGGATTAGTATGGAGTGGAGTTGGTTCAAATTTTTCTATGATTATGGGTGAGGTGGGTTATGGAAGAACACAACCTAAGTGAAGTTAAACTTGATTAATATCCAAAGTGTATGTTAGATATTGCATTATTTCAATGGATTGTGTCAGCTAAACCAACTTATTGGCAGATTAAGGATGGGCTAGGTGGGTGATTAAGTGGTTCAAATAGGCTACTGAGTGTTTGGCATTATGGCCTATTATTATGGTTGTTGTATTTGCTAGGGAAAGCATTGATTTCCTCTCTATTATTGTTGTCATGGATTAGAAGGATAAAACCATTGTTGGTTTTGAAATTATCTCTGTTGAGGTTGTTATCTATTATATTGCATCCATAACTAATTATAGGGTATCTACTAATTTATTTAGGACCAGTTTGGATTAGGCATATTCATCCAAGAATCGTATTGAGGATTATTTGAGAATTAATAATTTGAAAACATAGATTTTGATGGCATACTTGGTTTATACCCATGGTTTCTATTGAACCATGAAAAACACTTGGTTCTCATCTTCTTCTATGGCATGCAACTCTATTGTCTTAGGATTTTCCTCAGTGATATAGTTACTCAAACCTTCATGAAATGGCATGTATAATCCACCTTATTTTTGCATTTAGGTCAATAGGTGGTTAACGCTTTCTTAGTTTCTTATTACTTTCTCTATGTATGTAATGTATCAAGTTGAGTAGCTAGGTGACTAATGATGTCCTACTTCATGTCCTAGAGTAGGTTGCTAACTTTACCTTTAGACAGTCTTATAGAAGATGTTGCAAGAAGACTTTTGCCCCTACTTTTGTTTATGATTGATCTAGAGTAGTTCATACATAGAATTGTTAGTTCATCAAATGGTAGTGTAGAAACATCACCACTAGACATTAGATCTAGTGCCTCTAGACAATCATCTCTAATTTATTTTAGGAATATTATCTTGATTGATTCCTTGTCCATTGTGGTTTGTTTGGATTTTTGCAAGTTGAATAAAAATCTTTCTATATACTCCTCTAGTGACTCATCATTAGCTTGTGTCATTCAAAAAATGTCATCTCTCATGTAGTTTTTTCCCCTACAATAATCTTGATATTTCATCAAAAACTTCTCCTTCATTTCTAACCAAGTAGAAATGGTATCCCTTCCAAGTCCCATGAACCATCTAAGTGTTGCATCTTTAAGTGCTGATAGAAATAGTTTGAGTTTTTTAGCATCTTTATTATAATCATAGTTGTAGCATAAGATGTTGAACTCAAAAAGAAATGTATCTAGATCCTCAAACAATTTTCCTCTAAAGGTAGGGAGGGAAGAGTGAGGGATATTTTTCATGGGTGTATTTCCATCAGCAATAAGGATAGGAAATTCAAAAGTAACAGACTCATTGGTAATGTTTTCTTCCCAGTGATCCCCATGAAATACTCTTTATGTTGGTAGATGGGAGGTTGTTGTTACCCAACGCTCAAAATTCTTATCAATTCTTTGATTTCTTGGGGTGTAGAAGATGGAGATTTTATATTTTTCCTTAGGAATGTATGTCTTCCTATACAATGGGGATGTTATGGAGGTTTCAAAAGATTCTACTAGTGTCTCAACAAAGAGTTTTTCTCAATTAGAAGATTTTATTGGCCTAGTATTTCTTCTAGGGGAAAGAATAGCTTTGAATGCCTCCTTAGCAAAAAATTTGGGTGACAAAGGGAAGCAAAATTTAGATTTCCAAATATGAGGTGATAAGGTGGGAATTCTTAGATGTGGTTCATGTAGGTCACTTTCAGAGGTATGAACCTCTTCAAGATCTCTAGCTTTTGCTACCAGTCTAGCAAAAAATTATTCTTTCTCGACCTCTTATATTGACAATTGTGAGTGATCTTTAGAAATTATTTCATGTTCCTCAATTTCTACAGGATGTATTTCAGATCTTTTAGCAATGTTTGATGATTTAGGCAAAAATCTTCTTATATATTCCCCTTCACTTTGCATATGTCAACCAGTTTTTTTTAACTTTTTGTTCACCCTACCTGCACAGGGTTAGTAATAAGGGGGTTTTTGAAAATTTCCACTATCTTAATTACAAAAAGGAAAATTTTAAACTATGAAAGCAAAAAATCTTTAATCTATAAAAATAATGAGCTTTGAAAAAACAATAAACATCCATAAACAATTGCTATCAAGATTGAAGATTAAAAGTGTGTGACACCTTTCCCGTGCCAAAACTGACTAACAGTTGATTCACAATCAGATATACTTCTCTTGATCAAAAAGAATAAGTAAAGTAACCATGGATATATACCTTCTACCTCATTTAAATGTCAACCCAAGGATGTAGATTTGATAGGATGACATCAGTGTATGTGCACACTAAATCTCTAATTTGACATTCTAATAATTATATCTAAGATTCTGAAGTGCAGTAAATGAAATGCTTAAAATGAAACATAAACAAGGTATAGTAAAATAAATGCTTATGCATGGGAAGTAAATTCTTATGCATGGAAAGTAAATGCTTATATGTGGGAAGCTTCCTAAAATAAAACTTATACAAGAATGCAAATCACATAATTTAGAAATGAAACACACAATGCTTAAGGAAATCAAATAAAATGTTTAATTAACTAGATGGGTTGGATTGTTGTTGTAGTCTTCCAAAGGGGGCCCTTCCTCCTTCCAACTTCAGCTTCAACCCTTCCTCTTACAACACTATCTTGAACTCAGAATTGCTTACTCATATTAATTAAAAGTTCAGCAACAAAGTGCTACATGAAGTTACAATCATAATTACTTAACACAACATACTTTTGATAATCTTTGTTCAACATATACTATATTCTATAAATCTTAACTTTTCTACTACATATTTATATACTATAGAGGAGATTATTTTATACAAAATAATAAATACATTCTATTCTAATATACATTCAATTTGAAATAACCAAAATTGGTTCTTTTCACTAAAGATGTCCTTCATATGAATCTTGCGGCTTTGTTACAAGACAAACAAAGCTATTTCATTCTTCAATCACTTCCTTATTGAGTTACATAGAGGTTAGAGTCATTTCTATGAGTCAATTAGAAGAGAATCAAAATTTGTTCATCCACAACTTTGATCATGATGTGGCTATAGGATAGTCTATGTAATGAGATTTTTTGCTATAGGATGCTCCGTAATATATACTTATTTCTTCAAAACACATTCATAGAAAAAGTATCCTAAATCAATAGACAACCATCATATATTTAAGTTCAATACATAATTTTAACTATTCAAAAGAGTTTGAAAACATAATGCTATATAGACTATGAAAGTATGGAATTATATGGAAAAGTGTTCAAAAGCATGGTAAATAAGCAAGATGAGTATAATTGATGGACACAATAATAGGAGATTTATGGGCCTCATCAATGACTACATCGGCTTGGTCAACCTAGTATGTTATCTGGAAGCTATTTGAAATACTAAGTCGATCTATTCGACCTAGTTTGTTATTCTAGAGCTAAATATGAGTACTACATTGACTTATTTGATCTAGTAACTTGTATTTGATGAAGACCTGCACACAAAAAATGGAGTCATTTTTATGTGATTGTTGTTAAACTTGCACATAGAAGTTAGAAACTATACCATCCCTATCGACCTAGTATCATAAATATAGAAAAATAATAAATAAAATGACATAAAAATTGAAAATGTGAAAGAAAACTTGTAAGTATTAGTTTCACATTAGGTTCACTAGAATGTATGCAATCATAAATACATTAGAATTACAAATCAATCCTAGCTCAGAGAAGATATATCCTACTTATACTTCTGATTAGGGATACATTAGATAGTTGAGAACATGAGCAATATGGATCTGCTAAACCCAATTAAGGGATCTCTTACCACAATAATATCACTAGGGAGAGTTCTAAAGCCTCCAATCAAACAAAATCATGCAATAACCCTAACTACGTCCTATGTTTTCATATTCACTAATCTAATACAAGTAAAGAAAAAGTCTAATCTAGTGCTCACTAAAACTTATGGCATAAAGTGGAGGTAATAAACAAAAAAAGTAAACATGCATAGAAGACATATACTCATGTCAATGTATACAGAATCTTAATTCATGGAAGAGAACTGCAAATGCATATCTATCTACTCTTATAAAAGAGGAACAAAATTAGGAATATTTACCTTTGAAGATAAACCCACTGAGCCTCAATCTCTCCCTTGGCTAAGATGCTTCACAAGAGGTTGTTATGGTATGTAAGGATGACAAGGATAAATAAGCTTTAGGATACATAACATATCAATGCATCCAAAATACTTCTCCATAAGACAATATTTGTATCTCCAAATAAAGTATGAAACCCTAAGCTTGCTTCTCAAAATGAATGGTGGATAAGTAGATACATAATATATCTTACTTCTTATTTTCTTATCTAAATAATGGTGAAATGATATTATATATAGAGGTTGATATAACCCTAAGCCTTTCTAAAAAATAATTTGATAGGGTCAACTCAGTCGACCTAGTATTGTTATTGATAAAAACTCACTAGGTTATAGGCTAGGTCAGCCAAGAGCAGACCTAGACCCTAAATGAGTTTCACTAATAAGATTACAAGGCTGACCCAATTGACCTAGTCATTAAACTATCAAAAGGGGTTTTATGTTAATAAAAGGGGTACTAAAAGTGGAAAATGATTGGAGGAGTGTACAATAGAGAAGAACAAGCTTAAGAAAATGGTTTTTAGGAAATAAGTTTGTATATACCAAGTAGAAAAAGGGTTAATAATCTTATGAAGCACTAATGGTCTACACATCCCTTTCTTGGTGTATCCCTTAAGATGTGCACTTAGATATATTGAGAATTTGTGGGTTCTTATAAGATAAAGAGCATCAATAATTGATAAAAGTTTGAAAATATTATGTGTATACACTATACACTCAAGAAACCTTGAAACACTTTTTAAAGTATTTTCTTGCAAACCTTGATTTAAAACATCATGCACATACTTAAAACAACTTTACTCACCTATTTTAATGTTCACCTACTCACTTATACCATAGAAACTGATCGTGTTACCTCATCTGGCCACCATCTCACTTCTTGCATTCTAAGCCTTGACCTGCAAATCTTATTATTCCTTAAATCTGACCTTTTAGCCACTCTGTAGCCTTCACCTTGAAACTCCCTTGTGTTATAATGCCTCTTGTGTATGCTCAAGTAACCTTGTACACCCACTTTTATTCATAACTTCTTTAGAACTACTTACAGATATTCAGATCTCGACTGGGATCTTCGTAGCATCTTCAAAGTTGTAAACATAGATCTTTGGAGCTATAAACACAGATCTTTGGAGCTAACCTTTTAATCATTTTCAATTTCCTTAATAGCTCATGTATAACCTAAAACAACCTTTATGATGCTCAAACACTGTCAAGTGTTCTTCAAAACATTTTTATCTTCATAACTCATTTAGAGAATCTTCAGAACTACTTACATGAATCTTTAGAGCACATAGCTTCTTCTTTAAAGCTCACTCATTTTAACTTGTCACCTACAAATACCATCTCACAAGATCTATATAAAGCATTACAAGATGATTTATACTTTTTATATTAACCTTCACTCACTCATGTTGTTTCTCAATGATTTTACTTAAGTTGATAATAAAACATTCTTCAAATAATATTCTTTCATCACAGCAACAACATTCACTATGTCGATAATCAAAACTCATCATACACATATCTCAAGGCTTTCTTGACCAAGAACGTTTGACATTAATGATATTAGATTGACATCAATGAAAGAACCATGCATCTTCATAAGAACCTTTGACATTAATGACGACATTAAATATCAAAGCTCAACACTCAATGACAATGACCGACAATCTCCCCTTAATTAATGATAATGTTTAAAACTATCCCCTTAATCAATGAAAATGTTCAAAAATCTCCCCTTTTGTCATTGATGGCAAACATACTCAGAAAACTATGTCAACCATTCTTGATGGCAATCATCTCTTAGTCCTTGTTCTTACTACTTCTCACCTTTTTTGATCTTGCCCCTTTTTCTTTCCTTTTTTGAACTTTGGGTTAAGCTCCCTTTTTTTTCCTTTTCTGATCTTTCACCCCCTTTAACATTAATGATAAAGGTCTTCCAAAACTTATCATTTATTTCATAATGAACTCAAATTACAAGATCACTTCAACACAAATCAAGCTTAGTTAACCACTTGAATATTCACCCCTCAAACCAAGCATACACCATACTTATGTTAGTATTAGATATCAAATATTATCTGTAACTACTAAAATCATACTCTCTCTTTATGAGTTGATACTATCTCTCAAAGATACTGAATGGCACACAATTTTTACAAACTATGGCAACTACTTATGATAACCATTCTTGGAAACTTATCAATCAAGTCACTCTCCCAGCTAATTGATAAAAATATCAAAAAATAGATTATATGAATCATCTTAACATATTATCCCCTTATCTCCATGCATATAAAAAAAAAATCACTTTCTTGATAAAGAAAATAGAGTTACCAAGCTCCCCCTTAGATATAACATATCTTCTTTTATAAGAACTAGGAACTCAAGATCATATACCTTTCTTGACATGGATGAATAAGATCAAAATATTGACCATACACGAGGTTATCCCATAGTAGATACCAAATGTATAAATGGGGACTCCCCCTTTGTCTTCATAGATTAGACTCATTCACTCATAAAAAATAGATCTCATAAGCTTACCTCTTATATACCAATTTTTTTGCAATTTGACTTTAAATACCTGATATCAGCCTTATATTTCTCATCACATTGTCTTCTAGACTTCTTACCACAAATTTATCAACATAGGAATGGATATTATCTATCTTCAACTCCTTGCTTGCAACATATATAACCTAGAATCTTCTCAAAAGAAACCTTATTTGACTGCACCCTTAGGCTTCTACTGATAGAATAATGTCTCTATGAAGCTTAATGCAACCATCCCCTTTTCATAGGGCACTAAAACAATATAAACTCAATAAATTCCTAGATCTCCATCTTTTCACAAGATTGAATGTTCTTTGACATTCTTCTAAACTTGACTAGCACTATAGGTTTGATCTCATCATCAACTTTGTCATCCTTTTTTTTCTTTAGTTGCCTTGTCAACACATGCAGATAATAAGTGTTCTTGACATTATTTACTTGATTTATCACCTGAGGTATGCTCTATCTTAGCAAGTAGTCCACTTGAGATTTTAGACTGATCATGACTTGTCTTTACTAATTTTGGTTTCCATACATTCATTTGCCTTATTTATAGCACTCTAGGAGATTTAAACTTCCTACTTTGACTTCATGATCTTCTATCTTTGTTATGATATAATTTTGCAATGTGTCCAACATTATGATAGTTTTAATAGACCACCTTATACATACCACTTTACTGATGATGACTATGATCTCCCTTTGACCAATTTCTTATTCTTTCATAGTTCCATGAGTACTCATTCTTGGAGGGCCTTCTACATTCTTTTGCTTTATGACCAAATTGACTACATGTAAAATAGTAACCATTAAAAGAACTAGCATACCTTGTAGCATTGGGTTGTCTGATAGGTCTTTTCTTATTGACCTTCTTGTCTTCAATAGTCTTTTCCTTGACTTGAGGTGACTTATTTTGGTTTTCTTTGAATCCAAAACCCATCTTGTTACTTGAAGACTTTTGACTGCTTAATATATCATCTAGATCTTCAGTGTTCTTTTCAAATTTCATAAAACTCTCCACCTTGTTAGATGATTGATCCAACTCAAACTTCACATATTCTATTTCAATTTAAAATATGTTGCAATCTTCCTCTTTAGTCTTTAAGCTTGCTTCCATAATCTCTATCTGGGATTCAACCTATTGGATGATCTCTTCAAACTCCTTGGAAGTGTTTCTTAGCCTTTCTTAAAATAATCCAATCTAATCCTCATAGTCCTTAACTAATGACTTCAATTTCTTGTTCTTCTTCATAAGTTTCAACTCTTCTAGGGCACCCATAAGCTCTACTTCAATATCCACTTTAGCTTCTGCACTGTCATAGTATACTTCTTCATCTAATTTTGCATCAATCAAAAGGCCTTTCCTATTTGAATAGCCCTCATTTTTTTATTCTATACCTATGAACAAAGTTTCATTTTTTTTATATTCAAATTCATTTATGTCATTATCACTATCAGATGTGTTTTAACCACTTACATTAGATGATTTATCTTCTTTGGTGTAGAAGCTCTTCTTATTCTTGAATGGCCCTTTCCTTCCTTCATTCTTCTTGAACTCTCTATCTTGTTTTTGTTAGATTTATAGGATTTTATATCATCTCCATCATGTTCTTCATTATGCTCAAATCTATCTTTGCTAGAACACTTGGTTAAAAAGTGACCAATCTTGCCACATCTAAAAAATTTGAAGGGTAACTTACCCTCATACTTCCCTGATTTAAACCTTAACTTTCTAGAAAACATAGCTTTGAGTTCATATTCATCAACATCTGAACATACCTCATCTTTGACCTTATTGGCCTTTGACTTATTTTCAACCTTGAAAGTAGCTTCCTTCTTATGATGTCTTCCTTTATTTGATCTCATCTCATAAGAAGTTAAGATGCCATGAAGCCCATCCATCTTTATCTTGTCCAAATCTTGCATTTCTTTCACTATAGATACTTTAGAGTCAAATTTATGAGTTAGATATCTCAATACATTTTGAACAACATTAGAATTTTTCACTTCTTCTCCCAACCCTCTTATGATATTGATAATTTCATCAACTCTCAATAGGTAGGATGCAATAGTTTCATATTCATTCATCTTTAGGCTTTCAGACTATCTTTTATGGGTCTGCAACTTGGCCAACTTCACCTTGGTGTCTCCTTCATAGATGGTTTTCAATTTATCCCATACATCTTTGGCTAAAACATAATGCATTACTTTTACAAGCTTTACCTCTGATAGGCCACATAGAATGGCATTCATTGCCTTGTAGTTATTTTCACTAGCATTCTTACCTACTACATCTATTGGCAGAATTGGAGGTGAAATATAACCATCCATAATTGACTATCAAATATCATGTCTTTGTGACATCAAAAATATCTTTATTTTGGCATTCCAAAAGGCATAGTTAGATCTATTGAATAATGAAGCCTTGCTAGTAGAGAAACTAGCTTGAGCTTGTTGACTAGTCATCCTTGATTATTAGGATCTCCTTCAAGTTGTTAAGCTTGATCTGAAGGACTTGCTCTGATACCAACTCACTTCATGCGTTCTATGCCTTGAATTTAAAATATTATTAGTCCTTAAATATGACCTTCTAGCCACCCTGTAGCCTTCACCTTGAAACTCTCCTATGTTCTAATGCCTCTTGTGTATACTCAAGCAACCTCATACACTCACTTTTCTTCAAAACTTTAATATTAATTCTTCAGATCTACTTACAAATCTTAAAGCTCAATTGGGATCTTTGTATCATCTTTGGAGCTACAAACATAGATATTTAGAGCTGACCATTTAATCATTTTTGAGGTCTTCAATAGCTCATGTATAGCCTAAAATAACCTTTCTCATGATTAAACATTGTCAAGTGTTCTTTAGAGAATTCTTATCATTGTATTTCATTCAGAGCATCTTCAAAACTACTAACATAGATCTTTAGAGCACACAACTTCTTCTTCAGATCTCACTCATTTCAGCTTGCCACCTATAAATACCATATCACAAGATCTAGACAAAGCATTATAAGATTCTTTATACTTGATATACTGACTTGTACTCACTCATGTTATTTCTCAATGATTTTACTCAAGCTGACAATAGAACATTCTTCAAACAATATTCTTTCATCATGGCAACAACATTCATTGTGCTAATAATCAAAACTCATCATACACATATCTTAAGGCTTACTTGACCAAGAATATTTGACATTAATGATACTAGATTGACATCAATGAAATAATCATACATATTCATAAGAACCTTTGACATCAATGAGAACGTTAAATATCAAAACTCAATACTCAATGACAATGCTCAACAATCTCTCCTTAATCAATGACAATGTTTAACAATCTCCCCTTAATCAATGACAATGTTCAAGATCAGATATATAATGTGGGTGTGTTTTAGAAACATGTTCTCCACACTCATACTAGTCTTCAGTTTTAGATTATAGTGGGGGCATGTTATGGAAACATGTTCTCCACACTTACACAATTTTAAAATTGGCCAAATTTTATAATTATATGATTCATATATACATTTGTGGTAGAATTCTATACATTGGTACCATGTTACACCCAATTTTCAACATGATCCATGCATAAGGTGTATATTCTATGTAAAGAGCACCTAAATTGTAAAATCAAATAAACTTTTATATTTTAAACACTTCTATGGACTTTAGCTCATCAAGTTGGACTATTACAAACTATATTAAGTCAATCTACTATAGTAGTTGTTTCACTTTTAGTGTGGTTGAGGTGATTGAATCACTCAATATTTCCAAGTTTATAGGTTGGACTTAATTACATCATCCAAAATCATTGGATTTATAGTGTGAGTTGATTTGGTTCCCTCGTGCTCACTAGGTTATAAGTATGAATGGATTACATGATTGAGCTAATATCAACTACCATGTGGAAACTCACCTTTTTCTCCAAGGTTGGGGGCATGTGTCCTACAATATTTCTAAATTTATGCAGTTTCCAGATTTATATTTCTTTGAATATCAGCTCTAATGGTTCATAATGATACATATTTTCAAATTAGATTACCAAAAGGCAAGGCAGTTGCATCAATACATAGATGTACCCATAAACCTTACTTTATTTACTATTAATCATTTCAAAACTTTTGACTTCATATTATATGCACTAATTATACACTATAACATGCTCTTGGTTGTAGGTCAGTCACTAGCAAAACACTCAAGTTGGGCTTATGTAAAGGCAAGATGTGTTATACACACTCAAATATGCATTTATTTTCCTTTAAAATAGAAATTTAAATATTAGATTAAAAGGGGGGAATGTAAACATTATTTCTATATTATATATCACCTTAATATTATATACTTAACAAGTACTTCTCATGGTTGTACCCTCTTAGTTTCAAACTTTTTCCTGCTATCAAAAAGCTTCCATTCACTATCTCTTATTCCTATTACTTATCTCTTAGTTTGACCATATGAAATTCTAATGACCAAGCCTTTTGTATTGCTTAAAATGTTATAAAGATACTTATTATCATCCTCTACTAGTTTTGGACCTGTACCTACTTTCTTAATTTCTAGACATGCACCTCTATTAGATGCCTATGTTGACACAAGTGTTATGTTTTAATGCAATCATTCAGTGCTCTAAAGTATTTAAATTTTCAATTTAATCATATCCCTATGGTATACCCAAGTGATTTAATGTGAGATATTTTCAAAAATGATTGTTATATATACAATATCAATACACATTCATTCCACACATAGCAACTTCTTACCTCTCACAAGGCAAAGTACCAAAAGCATTTAATCAAGCATTCAAGTGAGTAAATATTTCCTATTTTCTCTTATTTTTATATTATTCATAGGGACAACACATATACAAGTCTGAAGTACTGAAGGAGCATGTAATGGGTCATATTTTCGAAGTTGTAAATTAGGTAACTATTTTACTTGCTTTCCGCATATTGCCCCCTTGTCCACACACAATTCAACACATTAGAGGAGAACTACATCAAGCTAAGGCCTTCTTTGTATTAGTTACTATATAGGTATCACCCATTAATAGAGGGATATTTTGGGTTAGATCGACACCATGAGCCCACTAACCCATTTTTTCCAAGGTCACTATTAAGATGAAGAGTTGGGATTTTGAAGATTCAACAAGAGTGATAGTTTTTAATCGAGATCTAAAGTCACCAAAGTGTAGGTGAAATAAAACCTAAAATATTTTAAGTGGTCACATCTAGATCCAGTACGTATTATAGATTAGACACCTACATCTAAATCAGATAGAACCATTAACACAATAATCCTAGGTTGGCACAAGTGTCTGAGGTCATAAAGGTGAAATTTATAGAATCTAATGACTATTCCAGAATCTAAATCTAGTCTATTTCTAACATGTTCCACATTGGATCCACATACACACTATAATCAAATTAAGTACCATTATTTATCATTTATTACAATATAAATCATTAGTTTTACTTACTATTTTTAGAATATCTCAATATTTAAATTTAGAATATTATTTATTTGAGTTTTTAATTAAATGACGTACTATAAATATATTTATCACCCTTGTCCCCTAGGTTATATTTATCCCTGGATTCATTAATATAAATTTTATGGTTAAACAAGAGTATCATTTACATTGTTTTATTTCGTATAAGTGTTTTTAACTATAAATAATCAAATTTGGTCTTGAATACTTGATAATGTCAATTTTGGCCCACATTTACCTTAATTCATTTGAATACTTAAATTGGCTCTATTTCACCACCTTACACTATCCTAAGTATTTATAAAGTCCCACTCTTTCCAAATTTGTGTTTTACACCTATATAATTTTTATTCATTGTTAAAATCCTCATAATCATTTGTATGAAAAATTCAAATTCTTAAGATCAAACACTACCCTTCCTAGGTTAGAAATGATTTGCATGGGTCAGGATCACTTGTGAATCTTGACCTTTATAGGTCAATCTTTCCCTCTACCCAACAATGACTATTTTTTAAAATTAAAGTGTTCCTTATAGTTTGGTCCTTATTTTTAGGACAGGTAGCATGAGGTTTAACCCATTTGGACTACGATAAAATATATATTTAAACCACTTATTCTACTACTTAGAAATTTCATTATTTGGGCATACTTATACTATAGCACACTAAACAAAGCTTTTGCATTCTTTCCATATTCTATTTTATTCACTTGAGTCAGTCCATATCCAATTCATGATCCTATTCTATTTGAGTCAATCAAAGTATTATTAAGTATTCAAGCCTTCTCTAGATGCATGCATGTAGCAAAGGAGCACTATCACATTAATAACTTTAGGTGGGAAAACTATGTGAGGCTTGATTCCTTCTTTCAAATATTATATATACATAGGTAGTGTTCAATCATCATGGGGGTGATTGGGGTCAACTCAACCCATTACACTCTCCCCCTCTATTTTTATAGGTTTTCAGCTATCTCGAGTCTTAGTGGGGTTTTCAACTTTGAAGAGGTCATTTGTAGTCATACATGCACACTCAAAGGTCTAAATTGAACATACTATTATATTTTAAAAAGGTGTAATTCATTATACCATCATATTTTTATTTTCATAGGTCAAGATCAACTCATAGATGTTAAGAGTGACTTTTGATCCTGACTGTTTCCAGTTGATTCTGACCTATAATAGTGATAGTTGTTGTTTTAGTTGCACACACATAATCATGTCTGAATTGATCATCTCCATTCATCTTTTAGTCACACAAGTCAACCTAACAAGTAGTAATCAGCTGAGTCTTATGTCATCTTTATGTTTTTCAAAGTCATCTTCTTTCATTCATTTCAGTTTTGTACATTTCAATAATTTATTTTTGTTTTGCTAGTTACAAGTCATTTAAAGAATTTTATATCCTTCAATTTATTTTATCTTAATTAGAGTCAATAACACCAATTGATTCCAAATTCTAATAAAATAATAACCTAAGATATTTTGTAACAAAAATGACACATGAAAGGATTAAATCTAAGTAAAAAAGAATGACAAATAGAATAAATTCAAACTACCCCCTAGCTTAATGTCTCCTAAATTATTATTTATATTATGAAACACTTGATACACCATCACAAAGCTTTCCAAAACATAAGTTTGAGCTAGAAATTGGCATGTTTTTTGAAATACATTGAATTTTTCTTAGCTTTTGACTGTAAATTTTGATGGTCATCACTTGTGAAATGATTTTACTTATATGAACCCCATTGTCCATTTAATTCATATAAATGCCACTTTGTCACATCAAATCATTTCCAAAAGCTTTTAAATTAATGGAAAATAATGGTATATATCATGTTGTTAATTATCTTCAAAAATTTCCCATTGTAACTTTGATTAACAGCTTAGTCTTCAATATAGAATCTCAATCATCTATATGTCACAATCACGCACTCTCATGATCATAGAACTCATGCAATCACAATTTTTATGGAGCTCATGTAATCATAATGTTAATCTTGGTATTCACTTTCTATTCCATGGATGTGTTAGTGTATTAATTTGACTTTATGTCCACTCAAGTGGACATGTCCTCTACCTTTACATCCATCTTGATGCATTGAAAAATTATCTATAATGTTTCTTCACTAAGTTCCAAATCTATTTCATAATTCACCTTTACTATCTAAAATCCCAATAACACACATGGTAGTTTATATTGCCTTATAGTCATAGAATCATGTAGTGTCTTTCAAGCTTGAAATGTTTGTCACACTTTATCACTTTATCTCATATATTTAAGCCATGTGGATATATCCTATGTAATAGACCTATGTTTGTCCTAGATATTCTTCACCTTTGACTTTTACATTGTGCCCTCATAATGCAACACCTAATAGTCATTGATTGCATCAAAAACATGAGGTCATGGAACATATCTAACTTTCAAATGGATTTAGTTTAGATTAAATAGATTGATTACTTTGTCTATTTCATTTCATATGTTTTTGGCATTTACAATTTACCTATGTATAGTAAACAACATGTCATAATTATTTTTAAACATTAATAAAGCACATGACTTTTAAATAAAATTTATAGGCACAAAATGTAACATGTATCGATGATCCCATGGTCACAGAGTCATGGAGTATTCTTTTATTTTCAAAGTGTCCCCGATGAATTCCACATATCCACTAAGAATATAAATCTATTTATATTCACATGAGTCCATTTTCAACTGCACAAAAAAGAAATCCATGATCAGAGATTTAAAATAAATAATAATTAACCTATGCAACCATCTAAAAGTGAGGTTTTAAAAAGGAACATTTGACATGCCAAATGGGTTCGTGGGGTCAAGGAGTGCACAATGAAAAATTCAAAATTTAAAGTGGAAAAAAGGTTTATGTGTATGCATTAGACAATGTGTTTCATTTTAGACTATGGTCGAATCCATTCATTATAAAGATATGTATGTAAGGGTAAGTTCATAGATTTAGGGGATAATTTCATAGATATTTACGATAACATGTGTACATTATATACATTATGAATATGCAGAATTTCCATAACATGTATGCATTATTTAAAATTAGGCTCATAAACACTAAACTTAAATGTGTGTGTTTTGTATAGTGAAAGGAATGCATATGCATTATAATATGTACATGTTATAATTCATATGCATTCTATATTATTACATTTATATTCCTTATAATTAAATTTTATTTTGGTAAATATAATAAATTAAGGTCAATCTATATCTGATAGATTTCGTCTTGTAGTTACATACCTTACAATGTGGAAGATAGTTTTTCAAAATCTAATATGGTCGGTACTTAGGCCATTTTAGGGTCTCAATATTGAGCCTAAGGATTTTAGGGTATAATTTTTGCAATTTATGTCCATTTTTGGTAAACATATAGTCCTTTTTTAGGTTTTTATGCCTTCTAGATTATTTCTTAGCATTTATAGGAGTCTTAGATTTATCAAAATTGAAATTTACAAACAACTCACTTTGAACTCAAGCCAAAGTGGTGTGATTGGGGTATCATAGGTCACATTGATGACCTACACAAATCAAATGACCACTTTGTGTTAAATTCACTTGCTCATCATCCCTCTCTCATCCCTAATCATTTCCTCCTCATCACCCCTAATCACTCTCTTCTAGTTCCTCATTGTCCTTAATCACTCCCTCATTGACCCTCACTATCCCTCATCATCTCTAATAATTCCCTCATTGACCTCACCATCTGTCATCATCCCTAATCACTCCCTCATTGACCCTCACCATCCCTCATCATCTATAATCACTCCTTTATGATCCCTAATCACTCCCTCCTCATCCCTAAGCACTCCCTTATTAACCCTCACCATCCCTTGTCATTTATAATCACTCCCTCATTATCCATAATCACCATCTCATTAACCCTCACCATCCCTCATCATCCATAATCACCCCCTCATTAACCCTCACCATCACTCATCATCCCTAATCATTAATTCATCATCCCTAATCACTCATTCCTCACCCCTCATCACCCCTAATCACTCCCTCATTAACCTTCATTATCACTCATCATCCATAGTCACTCCCTCATCCTCCATAATCACTCACCCATTGACCCTCACCATCCCTCATCATTCTAAATGACTCCCTCATCATCCCTCATCATCCCTCATCATCTTTAGTCACTCCATCTTTATCCCTCCTTATCTTTAATCATTCCATCCAATACCTTTATGGTGGGTGAAGTAGCTTATTACTTATGCCTAATTGG
Organism: Torreya grandis; assembly: GCA_037957365.1. Taxonomy (NCBI): domain Eukaryota; kingdom Viridiplantae; phylum Streptophyta; class Pinopsida; order Cupressales; family Taxaceae; genus Torreya; species Torreya grandis. The sequence goes on from JARHVA010000138.1 coordinate 2,885,985, forward strand.
CTTATTTTCTAATCCCAAATTTTACTCCTAAAAATAAGGCCTCCAAAAACATCTTATTTCCTTATCCTCTTTCACTCAAATAAGGAACTTAGAGATATTATTTGCTTATATTGTGGGATTTGAAGATCTATATGGTGATTTATTCCTATATTGTGGAGAGAGTGTGTATCTAGAGCTCAAGACTAGAATAAATAGTCAAGAAATCAAGCAAAAGGTGGGATGATATTGTATTACTTATATATATATATTGAGATTTGGAATCCCAATCCTAGATTTGAGAATATAAATTTATAACTATATAAAGATGGGTGATTGGAGACTAGCTGAGAGATAGTTGATAGTATATCCATAGTATACTAGAATACTCGATAGATAGATAGATAGATAGATAGATAGATAGATAGATAGATAGATAGATAGATAGATAGATAGATAGATAGATAGATAGATAGCTAGATAGATAGATAGGCGATCACAAATCTAATAGAGTGTGTTCCAATCTAATAGCTAATAGAGTGTTTTTCCCAACCCAGCTTGATTTATACAAAACTTGATCTATACCCATATGCTATATAAATGAAATGAAGGGCATATGCCTTAATCTAGTGTATCAAAGAGGGAATACTTAGAGCTTAGGCATGGCCCAGTGGATCCTAAAGACCAAACTGGGATCTTGGCCATACTTTGAGTATATCCTAGTCCCTAATATAGTATATCAAAGGATAAAATAAGAATGGGGGGCCCACCATAGATATATAGGGGCACCATTTCAAAGGCCCTACCCTGATCTCAAACTTTCCATACCTATTAAGGAAATGAAATATTTCCCTGCCTACTTCATTTATGCTAAGTAAGGCAAGGGAATTTTGTCTTTTTTATATCTAAATTTGCTTCACCTAATAACATATAAAGGGAAGATTTCCTTCTTGATGGATAGGAAGGGAGTAAGGCACAACTGTCAAGGGAAGTTTTCCTTCCTGGTATCTAGCTTTGTTTTGCTTCTGGATTAAGGCATGGCTATGAAAGAAAGTTTAGTTTCTAATAGATAGCTTTGTTTTTACCCCACCCACTTAGTTATGCCCTATTTGATAAATAAAGGGAAGCTTCCTTCCTAATATATAGCTTTTTTTTATTATATCTACATTCCATTTCTAGAATATACTCTTAGCTATCAAGGGAAGTTTATTTCCCGATTTATAGCTTGCATATATTTTTTCCCTACCTACTTAGCTTCTATTATTGGTAAGGGAAGCTTACTTTTTGATATATAGAATAAAAAATGGAGTTTTGAATCATGTTAAATATGTAATATATTTAAATACCATTGAGTATGCCTACCTACTTTACCTACTTGAGTATGCCCTACCCAATTAAATAGTTAAGCCATATCTTGATCTTGAGAATGTCCTACCTAAATACCCGAGTGATATCTTAATCTTGACTGTGCCCTGCTTATCCTTCTTATTCTACCTAATTGAGTATGCCATACCCACATAATTGTACTTGAGTATGCCCTACCTACCTATTTTTATTTCCATACCTTCTTGAGTATTCCCTACCTAATAAAATACCCAAGCCATATATTGATCTTGAATACATGTATCTAATCCTAACTATATATATCTTACCTAACCATATGTTTAATACCTTTTACCTAATTGAATACCTAATTGAACACCCAAGGCATGTCTTGAAAGAAGAGGTGAAATTATAACCTATTTAGAAAAAGGATTGACAAGGGACGATTAGCCAGTCTCATCTATTGTGTTTGAATTAGTAGGCTCCTCATCCCCATCCCCATATAGATAAAGGAAATAAAAGGAAAGGAGAGGGTTGTCAGGATCTTGCTCTACCAAAAGAGCACAATGTGATTACCAAACCAAGCAACTTAATATGCGGAAATTAACCAGATTCACCAAGTAACTAGAATTCAGAATAACACATGATATGAGAGACAATACACAACTTGTATTAACACTTTATACAGAAAAGAATACAATAAAGAAGATGCCACTTCTTCTCCACCACCTTACAGAGGTTTCCCACACCTCAAGTGAACAGTAATTCTTCTCCCCAAAGCTCTCCCTCTCAGGTCCCAACACCCAACTCAAATACAGAGTTGGTGTTCACCTCCTGTGCTCCATGCACAACACAAGTGCTCCACGCACTCCACAAGTACTCAAGGTACTTCAAGTAGATCTCACATGAACCTGCAATAACCTGCACTTCAACAGACCATACTTATGGAAGGAACTCCCTTGCCTTCCTCTTTGCTCTATCCGAGTACACACTTGTACTCCAAGTAGATCCTGCCTGATACTGCTCCCTGTTGTGTTGCTGTCTATATGATCCTGCACACCTGCAAATCAAACACGGTTCTGCTCACCTGTGAACCTTGACCTTGCACACACATACACCTACAGATCAACGATCTTACTTACCATGTAGATCACTCTACACCCTGAAGAACCCTTGTCCTTGCCTCACCAAGTCCTTATGATTCTCCAACCAGTACCAAGCTTGGCACTGATAGGGAACTAGGAGGAACACCCTTACTCACTTCACACACAGAAGGAGCAAACTTTGCTCAACTCAAACTAGAATGACTTTTCCAATACAACCATGAGTCTATTATATAGATCTCATCCAAACAATGATTAGACATCTAATTACAATAATTAGATCCGCAGCTCTCAGTCTAAAAATAGCTCTCTTCATGCAAACACTTGGTTCGTTAGCTAACTGCCCGTAATTAGCTCACAGTGGAACCACACAGGCGATCGACGTCGGTCCCTGTCTGCCTGGAGGTGACCGATGCCGGCCGATCCCTGACCAACGTCGGTTGCTTCTCTTCACTATCTTGCCAATGTCGGCTGATCAGACCGACCCCAGTTGCTCTGACGCTCAGCAACCTTCAGCAACCCCTCCAATGGCCTTCTCCATGTCTGCATCAGTGAAGCTTTTAGCTCCACAACCTAACAATCTCCCACTTGGAGATAAATAGCTGCATTGTACCTGTACTCCATCTAATCTGTTTCTTGGTTTGTATCCCTCTTCAAGCTCAATCCTGAAGACAACCCACCACACAACCTATGATGTACCTCCTATCATCCGAGTACCCTGCCACATCCGAACCTACAAACACATGTAGTGAAGTCCTGACCCTGCATAGCATGAATCCCTGATACCGGTCCCTCTCAAGTACCTGAGAACCCACTTCCCCGAATTGGCTCCTAACTCTCTGACAGCTCCCACTGCATGGGAATACTCAGGTCTATACCAGACCTCATGTGATTTCAGACACTGTACCTGTCCAGCCCTTAGTGTGCTCTGGCTCAGCATCCTGAACCTCACCAACACCTGATTCACATCAGCTCCCACTCGAGACAAAATCAACCTGTGATCTCCATGCCTCCCATGTCAAAGAATTTTGCTGCTCCAAATTCCTCCTAACATGCCACTGAACTAATCTTACCCTTAGCTCAGCAAAACCCTGTATGTACACCCCTGCTAGCTAGCATACTATCCATCCACATACAGCAACAGAATGATGTTGCAATCACCATCCCCCTGGTAAGTCAAATCACAGTAGTTACCCTGACATTGACTGAAGCCATGCTCCGTCCTCCACCTGTCAAAACCTGTACCACTGTCCTGCAGCTCCACAAGACCATATAACCTGGTCTTTTGTCTCACGTATCCGTTCTCTCTATTCTTCTACTAAGGTATCCATTCGTCTCTGTGCTTCCATCCAGCTGGCAATCCTACCAAAAACACCTGTTTGGTTCTCCTCCAAGGAATCACATCCTCATCCATGCCGAGCTCACACCTGTTTCCTGGATCCTTCTTGCTCTACAATCAGCAACATGTATAAAGAAGAGGAACAACAAATTTGAGGGCCTACTTACGTCTTCAGTCCTCCGTATGGGTGTTTGAGACTCCTTGACAGCTCGCTGTCCACCCAAAATCTGTTACAATGACCGACCTCGGTCACCCCACAGTCTGCATCCGACCGACGTCGGTTCCCATGCGTCTGTCCCTAACTACCGACCCTACGATGTCCCTGCTGCCGACGTCGGTCCTATGACCGACATCGGTCTTACATACTGCCGACGTCGGTCCCGTGACCGATGTCGGTCTTACCCTGCCCGACATCGCCGGCTTCGGTCTGCACATGACCGACATCGGCACCTGTCTGTTCAACGCCAGTTTCTCCTGACCGACATCGGTCCCTGTGTTTGCCTGTGAGTGATGACTTTTTACCCGCGAGCTTCTTTGAATCAAAACCCATGTCCAAACTGCCCTGCTCAGAAGTATCCAGCCACATCCACTGGGTTCTGTCTGCCATCTCCTCCATAAACACCAAGGCTTTCTAGTTCTTAAGCCTGTCAAATATATCTGTCTTCTGCTTAAGAACATGCATCTCCTTCCTGCTCATGTGACCAAGCCTACGAAGCCACGTCTCCGCAACAAAAGAAGAATCAGTAATATAAACAAGTAGATAAAGGGTACCTGTTTTCTTACCACCAGCTAATTCAAGTGCATCCGCTATGAGAGTTCTTGTGCATCTCTCATCACCCAATCTTTCTGAATAAATTAGCCATATCTCCAAACCTGAGACCTGCATGACCTTCATCAACACCTATGTGTTGGCCGCCTGCAATTTCAGCTTCACTTCTCCTTTGTCAATTCTTTGGCAAGGCTTACCAGCTCCTCTACCTAGGGCTGCATGGAAAGAGGCAACCGAATCTTTTATCCAAGATTCAACTTTATCCAAGAAACCTCCTAGAGCATCCTGTGCAACAACACCTGCTACATCTGCTTCTTCAGTTTCTTCATGCTGATCTGCTACCAACCAACAATAATCTTTTACCTGCTCTTTCTTTCCATAGGACCGTGAGTGACCATCTGTGCTTTTCAACTCCTCCATTCTTAGCTTACTTTCATCTGCCATTGCTCTACTCCCACTCAATCAAAAACCCCTGAGAGTGCCCTGTAATCAAAACACACTACCCAGATCTAAACCAATCTGTTAGTATCCCAACCAAAAGCTCTGATACCACTTGTCAGTGGTATCAAGCTATGAGCCAACAACCTTGCTCTGATACCACTTGTCAGGATCTTGCTCTACCAAAAGAGCACAATGTGATTACCAAACCAAGCAACTTAATATGCAGAAATTAACTAGATTCACCAAGTAACTAGAATTCAGAATAACACATGATATGAGAGACAATACACAACTTGTATTAACACTTTATACAGAAAAGAATACAATAAAGAAGATGCCACTTCTTCTCCACCACCTTACAGAGGTTTCCCACACCTCAAGTGAATAGTAATTCTTCTCCCCAAAGCTCTCCCTCTCAGGTCCCAACACCCAACTCAAATACAGAGTTGGTGTTCACCTCCTGTGCTCCATGCACAACACAAGTGCTCCACGCACTCCACAAGTACTCAAGGTACTTCAAGTAGATCTCACATGAACCTGCAATAACCTGCACTTCAACAGACCATACTTATGGAAGGAACTCCCTTGCCTTCCTCTTTGCTCTATCCGAGTACACACTTGTACTCCAAGTAGATCCTGCCTGATACTGCTCCCTGTTGTGTTGCTGTCTATATGATCCTGCACACCTGCAAATCAAACACGGTTCTGCTCACCTGTGAACCTTGACCTTGCACACACATACACCTGCAGATCAACGATCTTACTTACCATGTAGATCACTCTACACCCTGAAGAACCCTTGTCCTTGCCTCACCAAGTCCTTATGATTCTCCAACCAGTACCAAGCTTGGCACTGATAGGGAACTAGGAGGAACACCCTTACTCACTTCACACACAGAAGGAGCAAACTTTGCTCAACTCAAACTAGAATGACTTTTCCAATACAACCATGAGTCTATTATATAGATCTCATCCAAACAATGATTAGACATCTAATTACAATAATTAGATCCGCAGCTCTCAGTCTAAAAATAGCTCTCTTCATGCAAACACTTGGTTTGTTAGCTAACTGCCCGTAATTAGCTCACAGTCGAACCACACAGGTGACCGACGTCGATCCCTGTCTGCCTGGAGGTGACCGACGCCGGCCGATCCCTGACCGACGTCGGTTGCTTCTCTTCACTATCCTACCGACGTCGGCTGATCAGACCGACGCCAGTTGCTCTGACGCTCAGCAACCTTCAGCAACCCCTCCAATGGCCTTCTCCATGTCTGCATCAGTGAAGCTTTTAGCTCCACAACCTAACAAGGGTGAGTGCCCAATTGAGAATATTCAATTATATAATTCATAAGAGTGCAAGTTCCCCTATATATATATATATATATATGGGTATAATGAAAAGAAACGTGATCAATAGCAATTACCTCTCTCATTAGGGCATTTTTGTTAAAGGATTATTTGCCCCATATATCAATCATATGTACTCTAGGGTTAATTCTTTAAATTGAATGGAGATCACCAAAGAAGAGATCCTAGGATTCCCTGATCCCCTAATTTCAAGACTTAACCCCATACCCCAACAAATCTTTATTAATACTCGACTTGAAAGGGCACTAAGTTAATAGTTGGATAGGTTCTCATCCTTAGGAGAGGATATCAAGAGGGATATCAACCCTAGACCAAAAGTAATTATGATTTAATCTACTATGCACATTAAACCCAATAAAAAAGGTAATTACCTAAAGGGCTCGAGGGGGAGAGGGAGACGAAGAATAACCTACCATAATGACCAAATTGACACGCTCCCCTTTCCCTTTTAAGGAATGAGGGCCACATAGAGTTGAGTTTAATTGGATCCATCTTAAAGGAAGAAGGCCTAATCACCACCTACCCCTCCCCTGATATAATACCCAATGCCCTAGTCACTTATTGTCTATAGACATAGCCCCACCATCTAGATATATAGTATACAGGCAATAACTATCCCCTATAAAATATTATAGTTGATAGACTAGAGAGATACCCCAGCCATGTAGTTTAAGTTGGCCTAATTATGACTAGTGATGTAGGTAGGGTCAAATGGATAGGCATGCTTAAATAGATGGGCATGGTTGGGTTGGATAAATTGATACTCTATATGGATCAGATGGGGATCTAGATGATCAAATTAGACTCCAATTAAATTATAGATAGAGATATCATGAATATAATATAATATGAGATTATATAGAGAGTAGGTCACTATTGCTATAGAAATATAGATATCTAAGTGGTCAATTCCTCACCTTAGTATTCCATATAGTCTCATCCTCATAGCAGGGCAATTCCACTCTATCCTATCCCACTCTATAATACTATCATCTTGTCTCATATGTTGTGTTTTTTAGTTGATTATAAATATCCTCATATTCAGTCAATCTAAATTGATAATATCCAGTCTATCTCTCTTAATCCCAATCGAACATATCTATTTATATCTATCCTAAAGATCAGTAGGATCAGTATACTATATATAGCCTCATATCTGGTCAGGTTGATATTTATCACTCTAAACTGGTAGGATCCCCATCCCTATACCCATATAGATAAAGGAAATGAAATGGGAGGGATAGGGCCCATTCAAGAATAGTTGATCAAATCTCAGGGACTATCTATATGCCAATCAATTATAAATGCTCATAACCAGTCCTATCTCTAATGAGAAATTGATATTCTAATTGAGAATAGTTGTTCAAATATGAGGGACTATTTCTATACTCAATCCCATGTAGATAGAGTGCCCAATATAGTCGGTCAATCCCTCTATATCAGTAGGCTCCCCATCCAAATAAAGGGAGAGGGACCAATCGACTATGAAGTGGGCTTTCCATCTAGATATAGGCCCCACATGTCAATTCTAATCAATTGGTAAGCTCCACATACCATCTAAATAGAGGGCCAATCGATAATGGTCAAGTTATATAGTTCTATATATAAGATAGTTTTTTTTGTCAATATATTCATTTTCATTAAACAAATTATAGATAGCAAACTGCCCTAAGAAGACCTTTCACCTAATTTGGTTTATTTTCTCTTGATCAAAAATTTTTATGGTCATGAAATAATGGGCATGGATATGGTATATGGCCTACCCATGCTAATCAAAATAAAACATAACATAATGTCTTCAAGTCAGTGGATTTATGATAGCCCATAATAGGGGTAGAGATATGGTTATAGATATAATCTATAGATACCACCCTAAATCCATAAAATACTAGCCCCATATATATATATATATATATATATATATTCCTATATTTTTACCCCTATCTATCTAAACACTTGCACCTTTTATCTTTCCCTTCCCCCCTTGAATGATAATAACCAAGCGAACAATAACTACCCACCTATCTAGAATCCTGCTAATCACTTAGAATAACCTCATTATGAGATATATAGGTGTACAACACACTATATAGCCACTTTCCCACCAAAACATACTTATAATAATGAATGGCCTTTCACACAACCCTATATTGTAGTGTAGTCATAGTCACCACCCAAAAACTACATTTTGTCTTTCTCTCCCCAAGGATCCCCCTATATATATGGACCCAATGGAGTGTAGCTTGCCTAGCAAGCAATAGATTGAGAATGAAGGCATAGGATGAAGCACAATGAACCCCTTTACCTAGATGCCTTTTCCCTTAGGCCCTCTAGTTTATCCCTCAATAGATATGTGTCTATATATATAGATAGATAGTATATAATTATCTATATAGAAAGAGATCTATATCTATCTAAGAGGCTCATATCATGGATAGATAAAGAGGACCTATAGAGGTTCAGGGGGAATAAATATAGAGATCCACAAATAAGGGAATGACCCAGGGCTTGAACCATGAGAGAGGTCAGTCAATCATATAGAGGGGAGGCAAAAAAACCTATATACTTGGTCACTTGGGCCTAAAGAAGAGGCACTAGTTACTATAGATAAGATAAATGCCCCACCTCCTTTAAAACCTTAGAATCATTCCCACTATGGATATGGTTGGGAATCCCAACTAGATATTTTATCTATTTATATAGATTTCATGTCAATCACATGTATAGTCATAGTTAGCACTCAGCCAATGACCTACCCTTCCACTATAGAGCTTGAGCCTCTATTTGGGCTTGAAAAACGTGGTTAAGAAATGACCTAAACACTTGAGGATGAGTGTAGAGAATCAACTGATAAATGAAATCACATCGAACAACAAGCCCTACACTCATGTATATATATTATATAACAATTCACATATATCATATCTACTTATTTATGTTTCCCATCTTATATAGTCATTTTAAGTATATAGTTAAGTTACTCATGTTGTCCTATCCTCACCCCTAAAGTGACTCATGTTATCCATCCCATAGAGTCATGTCACTAGTTAGTATATAGTGCGACTAGAGCTCTATGCATTTAGTCTGGTTATGTTATGTGAAAAGGGCCACACAAAGGGTAAGGAAAACTATAAAATAGAAGTTCACTTGAAGGGCAAGGTGTTAAAGAAGATATAAAAAAACACCTTATGCCTAGCCGGACTTTACTACCTCAAGGACAAAGAAGATGGACAGTTAAATTAGACTCCAATTAAATTGGAGATAGTCGTCTCGATCAATTAGAGATGAAAAAATAGTTATTAAGGATGATAAAGGATGGTGAGAGTCAATGAGGGAGTTATTAGGGACAATAAGGGAGTGATTAAGGATAATGAGGAATTGCTAAGATATGACGAGGGATAGTGAGTTTCAATAAGGGAGTGATTATGGATGAAGAGGGACAAGGAGGGAGTGATTATGGATGATGAAGAATGATTAAATAGTGATTAGGGATGATGATGGATGGTAAGGGTCAATGAGAGAGTAATTAGGGAAAATGAAGGAGTGATTAGGGATGATGAGGAATGGTGAGTGTAAATGAGAAAGTGATTAAGGATGATGAGGGGGTGATTAGAGATGATGAGGGATGGTGACAGTCAATGAGGGAGAGATTAGGTTATGAGGGATAAGGGTGAATTGATTAGGTATGATGAGGGAATGAGTGATTAGGGATGATGAGAGATGGTGAGGGTCAATGAGGGAGTGATTAAGGATAATGAGGGAGTGATCATACATGGTAAAGATCAATGAGGAAGTGATTAGGGATTATTATGGATGAGGAGGGATTGATTAGGAATGATGAGGGATGGTGAGGTTCAATGAAGGAGTGATTAGGGATAATAAATGAATGATTAGAGGTGATGAGGGATGGTGAGGGTTAATGAGGGAGTGATTAGGGACAATAACGAATGAGGATAGAGTGATTAGGGTTAATGAAGAATGAGGAGAGACTGATTAGGGGTGATAAGGGATGAGGAAGAAGTAATTATGGATGAGGTATGGATGATGAGTAAGTGAAATTAACACAAAGTGGTTGTTTGATGTGTACAAGTCATCAATGTGACCTATTTTACCCTAATCACATAAACTTTGGCTTCAGTTCAAAGTGGGTGGTTTGTAAACATCAATTTTGACAAACCAAGGACCCATAGAAATGCTAAAAAATAATTTGAAAGTCACAAAAACCTAAAAAATGACTATATGTTTACCAAAAATGGACATCAATTACAAAAATTATGCCCTAAAATCCCTAGGTTCAATATTTAGACCCTAAAAATTCCTAAGTACTAACTAGATTGGATTTTTAAAAACTATCTTCCACATCATAAGGAATGCAGTTGTGAGACCAACTCTATTAGATGCAAAGTGACCCTTATTTATTATATTTACTAATAAAATTTAAGTATAATTTTACATTTATATTTTTATACTTACATTTATTTTAGTAAACCATATGCTAGCATACCATCTACCACTTCCAATAATCTTTTATGTTTTTTGTGTAGTTTGAAGATAACGTGTATGTGTTCCTTTCACATTGCATGAAGTAGAGCAAACAACCCTTCTAAGAGATCTTTTGTGTTGAGAGTTGAATTAAAAAAAATGTCTTTTGGTTCAGAAATGTCTTGGATTCCCAAGCCAAAGGTTTTGACTTGTTAACACAATTGAATCTGAGAGTTTTGAAAAAATACAAAAAAAATAAACTTCCATCACCAAATATGTTATGAATTTCAATGAGAAAATTTATCAAATTATTACCACGATGATGAGCATGCTCTCCTCTTTTCAATTATATGATTATTTTAAAGTTTCAATCTATGTTGATTTCTAACTATAGTTTTTTTAGGCCAATACATGTCTATATATGCTTTTATATCTTTTTTTCATTGATCCAAATGCAAAAAGAAATAAATTGTTACAAACTAGGCCTAATTCTACACACATTTGAAGAAAAAAACTAGTTTTTATTTTTTTTAGATAGTTAGGGGCGCATGGTCAGTTGTCCTTGTTTTTATCAATTTCTAGGATCTATTTACTTTTAAAATTAATAAAAATATATATATTTATCAAAAAAATATTAAAAAAAATATAAGTTACAAACTATATTATCTTATCTAAAGTTTCACCAAATAGTTTTAAATAATATTAAACTATGCTAAATTAAATGAAGGGCAACAAGGCTAGATATCTACTATGTTTTCCTAAAACAAATAGGAGTTCTTATTGAAATTTTAGATGTTTAAACTAGTTATACTTAACCATTTTTGAAAAAAATATAGTGTTTTGTAAACTAGACTCAAAATTCTACAATTCATGTTCTTACACCATCCTTGAATTTTGAGTGTAGCCATCTCAAATTATCTACAAAAGTTCAAATTTATCAATTTTTAGGAAAAATATGTCCATGGGTAGGCCCCTTTTTGTCCCCCAACTTTGGGCACTTACCCATAAGTGGTGTGGAATGAACTGTGGGATTAAACATAGGATATGCATAGCCACAAATTATTTAAGGGTTTCGTAAGGATACATAGGGACTATTTTTGTCATTTATTTTATCAAATCACACTCAAACTTTATTGTGAAATAGATACACATGCATTAAAAATGAAACAATGACTAGTGACAACATAGGAATTCGATATATAATGAAATATTTTAACACTTTGCATTTAGTTATGAAATACAATGAATAAACTCTATAAAAATGCCTTTGAGATAAAATAAATTAGGGTAACCCTATGCACACTTAATGAGTGAAAGTATATGGAAGACTAAGAACCAAGTGAAATACACTACATAAGCTCTCTAAAAAAATTTGCAATAGCTTAATGTTATTTGGGAATAAATATTCCCTAAATACAATAACCTAATGTGATTTGGCACTTAAAATTACCTAATTGTTAGAACCTAATGTTTTTGACCTAATTGCAACAACCTATAACTAATTTTAACAACTTAGTGTGAATTGAATTGAATGTGACACCTTAATGTACTTTGGGACTCAATATGTCCAAATTGTGACAATATAATGTGATATTTTTTTATCTTATTTTGTATTAACTATCTAAAAAATATAACACTTGGGATAATTCAAATTATCTAAGATATATCTAAAGTAAGAAAATTTGAATGCTACAAGAAGATATTCAAATAAACTCTTACTAATTATGGAAATTACTAAGAGGAATAGGATACTTAGTTATTATTGTTCTTTTATGGTTTGATATTGTGCACATGTGGTAGAGAAGGTTAAAAATGAATTTGGAATCACTCATATCTAGAATCTAACTATTTGGACCTGCTTGGATGATTCTGGTAGCAACTAGATGCCTACACCAGATGAAGGCATCTGAACTCTAATAGAATCATCCCTATGTATTGTGTTTGAATATTTTGGCATATATCATTGTGCCTAATTGTAAACCATTATCTTATGTGATATTAGAATCTCTCTATATGCGCAATCTAAAAATACTATCTCCTTCACTTTATAACCCTAGTGATCTCACCCCAACCACCTTTCACTGAGTAGATGAGTGCTACCTATGTTTTCAATACTCCGAAGAGGGCTCAAACTACATGTAATTCTCCTGGTTAGGTTTATGTGTGCAATAGTGCTTATTTAGTATGGATGCTTCCTATGATATAGCATTCAACACTAAATAATGGAAAATTTGTCTTGACTTATGTGCTTTAGACTTAGCTAAGGCCTACTCCTTCTGACTAATTTATAATATGGGAGATTTGGGGCAACCCTTATCAATGTGCAATTTAGAGAATATACTTGCTTAGTACTTACTTGATGATTATTAGATAGTTAATAGGCTTAGACTTGTTATGTATATGTAGATGACTCCTTGGGTAACTTTCCATCCCACCAACATGTAAAAACTACATGCCAACCCATAAGGATGATTTAAGTTAGAAAATGACCAATGCTAGGTGAGTAGGCAAGTCTTATAGAGGTAGATGGCTTTAGAAATCTGAAACTATCTAAGTATGACTAGAGGCATCCAATAAGATAGGAATATTTATATGATGATCATGATACATTTTTATTAGGATAATAAGTAGGTTAGGCATAGACTAAGGAGTTCTTATAGGTGACTGATAAAAATATAGAAAGGCCAAGCCCATAAAAGGCAAATGGATAAGAGATAAGGATGTGCAAGAGCCATATGGGTGTGCACAAGTCATATAAGGTAAATATAGGCTAAGGCTAACATTTAAAATTGTCTAATACTATTTTTAGTGTCTAAAACTACCTCTTTTTATTCAAGTGTTGAAAATATTTAGTAAAAAGATAAAGATATTATGTACCTTACTATGGAAAAATACTTTGTGTTTGGGAGAAGGCTCCAAGTTTACAAATTAATCCATGTAAACCTACAATAAAACATGTAATAATCATTGTCCATATATGATATAAAATTTAAAATGAACTATCTCAATGAAACATTTTAAATTTGAAGAGTAGGGAAAGAATACACCTATAAGTAAGCAAATATTGTTGCTCCATGGAGCTTTGGAGATTGGTGTGATCATGCCCCAATGGAGAATGTCATGGGGTGATTATGCCCCAAAGGCAAATGCCTTTGTTAAAACCATGGGTTATGAAAATATATGCCCCAACACTCATGAAGAAGGAATAATACCAGTTTGTTGAGCAGCATAGAACCTCAACTACACTATTCATTTAATTGGTCTAAAAAATTCAAGATGGAAGGTGGAGTCCTATAATAGTCTTGTATATAAATTGAATCAACCATTGCAGATAGATTTTAGATTTAACATAATACACCTCTATAGCCTTTATTACCAACATGAACAACATACATGCCCTGCAATCTAATTAATTATCCTAATCTAATAGAAAGTGCCATAAATCTATGTCATTATGTCCCAAATCTGATAAATATGATAACTTTTACTTATGTACCTATAAAATTTTTGCATATTCCCCCAAAATTTGTCTTAATATATAAATAATTTTCCTATAATATAAACCAAACTTTATAATCTAACCCAATTTGTGCCCTCTAAATTGTGTAATATGTCCAAAAGTTTGAATAATCTATGTATGTAGACTTGAATCTCTATGACAAACTCACTTATATTCCCCCTTTTGGGGTGAGGAATGTAGTCTAAAAATTACTCATTTCAAAAGAAAAGAGTTAGACACATTATGTTATATATAAATATGTAAGCATTTAAAATCATGTGTTAAAATGTGAAGATTATGTCATCATATTATGATTAGATTATCAAATCATAAATTAAACATGTGTCCTAAGGCATACAACTTTCATGTCAAGATAGATATATAAATTAGGCATGCATGAGTAATCATCACAAATATAAGTAGTGAATAGTAACCTACACAAAAAAGTGCATGATATAGATCATGGTACCACACACAAGTATAAAGGTGTGTGATGTCATGGCCATGATACACATAATAAATCATACGTAATAGCATTGAACATCACACAAGACAAGAGCCACATATAATGAGCCATTAATTAATACATTATGAACAATCAATGTCACACAACAAGGTAGAGGCCATACAAATAAATATTCATGGCATAACACACTTAATCAATCATTTTCATTCACTAATACAAGGGCCACACACAATGATCAATCAATTATACACTATGAAAAATCAATGTCACACATCAAGGTAAGGGCCATACCAAGAAAGAGTCTTGTCATAACACACTCAAACAACCAATGTCATATACTAAGGTAAGAGCCACACACAATTAGAAATTAATTCTATAATATGAACAATAAATGTCACATAATAAGGCAAAGGCCATACAAATAAAGATTCATAACATGACACACTCAATCAATCATGGCATACACTAAGGAAATATCCATACACAATGAGCAATCAATGTTACACTATAAACAAACAATGTCACACAACAATTTGAGGGCCATACAAATAAAAATTTGTGCCATAACACAATAAATTAATAAATTTCATACACTAAGGCAAGATCCACACAAATCATAACCAATTATTAGCCTATATGAAATGAAATAGCAATAATGAAACATAGAACAAGTTAAGTTAGTCTGCGCCATAAATCTATGTCAATGTCATAACATATAAAAAGAGCATATCCATGAAATGTATCACTATAAACAAAATAATTAATACATATTTATATGTAAGTAATAAATGGATCTCAATATGATAAATGGGAAAGGTCATAGAAATAAATAACATGTAACATTGTAACCTAGGAATGAGATGCCCCCAACATTTGCATGGCCCTTGGGCATAGGAATGTTGTGCATTTGTACATACATTATCATGTGTATTTTGTATGTCCTACATTTATTTAAGGTAAATATAGGTCAAGACTAACATTTCAAAGTGTTTAATATTAGTTTTAGTGTCTAAAAATGCCTCCCTTTTATTCTAGTATTGAAAATATATAGTAAAAAGATAAAGAGATTATGTATCTTACTGTGAAAAAACACTTTGTCTTTGGGAGAAGGCTCTAAATTTCAAAATTAATCCATGTAAACCTATTATAAGACATGTAATAATCAATTTCCATATATGATATAAAATCTAAAATGAACTATCTCAATGAAACATTTTAAATTTGAAGAGTAGGGAAAGAATACACCTATAAGTAAGTAAATATTGTTTCTTTATGAAGCTTTGGAGATTGGTGTGTTCATGCCCCAATGGAGAATGTCATGGGGTGATTATGACCCAAATGCAAATGATTTTTTTCAAACCATGGATAATGAAAATAGATGCCCTAATGCTCATGAAGAAGTAGTACCAAGTTGTTGAGCAACATAGAACCTCAACTGCACTATTCATTTAACTAGGCTTGAACTTCAAGATGGAAGGTGGAGTCCTATAATAGGCTTTTATATAAACTAAATCAACCATTGTAGATATATTTGAGATTCAACATAATACACCTCAATAGCCTTTAGTACCAACATGAACAACATTCATGCCCTGTAATCTGATTAATTATCCCAATCTAATAGAAAGTGCCATAAATCTATATTTTTTGTTATGTCCCCAATATGATAAATATGATAACTTTTACTTATGTACCTATAAAAAATTTTCATATTCCCCAAAAATTTGTCTCAATATATAAATAATTTCCCATAATATAAACCAAACTTTATAATCTAACCCAATTTGTGCCCTCTAAATCACGCAATATGTCCAAAAGTTTGAATTATCTATGTATGTAGACTTGAATATCTATTACAAAATCACTTATATTCCCCCTTTTGGGATGATAAATGCATTCTATAAATTACTCATCTCAAAATAAAAGAGTTAGACGCATTATGTTATATATAAATATGTAAGCATTTAAAATCATGTGTTAAAATGTGAAGATTATGTCATCATAGTATGATTATATCATCAAAGAATGAATGAAACATGTGTCCTAAGGCATAAAAATTTCATGTCAAGATAGATATATAAATTAGGCATGCAAGAGAAATCATCACAAATATAAGTAGTGAATAGTAACCTACACAAAAAGGTGCATGATATAGATCATGACACCATACACAAGTATAAAGGTGTGTGATATGGATCATAGAACGTTAATTTAAATATATAATAATATATGTATCCACTCATATGCACACAATTTCATGGCCATGATACACACAATAAATCACACGTAATAGCATTGAACGTCACACAAGGCAAGAGCCACATATAATGAGTCATTAATTACTACACTATGAACAATCAATGTCACACAAGGTAGAAGCCATACAAATAAATATTCATGGAATAACACACTCAATCAATAAATTTCATTAACTAATTCAAGGGCCACACACAATGAGCAATCAATGATACACTATGAATAATCAATGTCACACATCAAGGCAAGGGCCATACCAAGAAAGAGTCTTGTCATAACACACTCAGTCAGTCAATGTCATACACTAAGGTAAGATCCACACATAATGAGAAATCAATGCTACACTATGAAAAATCAATGTCACACAATAAGGAAAGGGCCATACAAATAAATATTCATGACATAACACACTCAATCAATCATGGCATACACTAAGGAAATATCCATACACAATGAGCAATCAATGTTACACTATGAATAATCAATTTCACACAATAATGTAAGGGCCATACAAATAAAAATTCATGTAATAACACAATAAATCAATAAATTTCATACACTGAGGCAAGATCCACACAAATCACAACCAATTATTAGCCTATATAAAATGAAATAGCAATAATGAAACATAGAACAAGTCAAGTTAGTCTACGCCATAAATCTATGTCAATGTCATAACATATAAAAAGAGCATATCCATGAAATGTATCACTATAAATAAAATAATTAATATATATGTATATGTAAACAATAAATGTATCTCAACATGATAAATGGGAAAGGTCATAGAAATAAAGAATGTGTAACAATATAACCTAGGAATGAGATTCCCCTAGTATTTGCATGGCCCTTGGGTATCGGAATGTTGTGCATTTGTACATACATTATCATGTGTATTTTTTATGTTCTACATCTCAATCATATATGTGAAATTCATATGTGTATTAAAACATATATTTAATCTACAAAACATGTGATAAATAACATGAATCAATGTAATAACTAGAAAAATGTGTTAAGCTTGGGTCTTGATTTTTTTATTTTTTAGAATATTTATATTTTTGAAGAATTTTTGGATTATGTATTTGGTGAAATTTATAATCCCAATAACACATCTAAGTGATTTGGATAATCAAGTTGTGGATATCATAAAATATTTCTTAGTTATAGAAATTAAATCGTGTTGAATGCCCACATATCATCAACATTAATGTCATCATACCACTATTCATTTATGACCTTAACCTTTCCCTTTGATCTTTCCTATATTTTATGCATATGCATCACATTTTTTACCACTATGTATCAAGATTCATGATTTTATTATCAAAAAATAGAATTGGACATGTTCTTGGATCCCTAATTATGTGATTATCATTGTTTATATCATGGAATAGTTTGATTGTACTATCATTAAATATAAATGTGATGCAATTATTAGGTGTATCCATTATATCTTCCATTTGTTATAACCATTTTTTCCATAATATAACTTGTTATTAGTCTCTTGTACCCATCACAAATATAATTTTATCCATAGATTTTGGGCCATTGGAAATTGTAATGTGATATGTCATATTGATTCCTCATAATGAATGAGATGTTTTATCATATGTATCATGACCCAACTACTATACAAATGGCATAATGTATGTATTTGTCCCTTTTTCCATGTCAATCTAAACTTGTTTCCTATACTCATTTTTAATGAAATTTACATAATCAAAATGCCCTTTCATGGAAAATTTTAGTTTATGTGTGGTCTGCCTCTTTACTAGTTGTATTAGGAAACACTAGAGGTGGATCCTATTGTATTTGTATTTCCTTTATTATCCCTTCATTCTGATACTTTTAAATTTTTTGTTACAATGTTACACAACTATTTTTTTCCATGCCCAATTATTTAATAGTAATCATAATATGATTTGCCTTCTTGATGTGATAAGAAGCCCAAAGCTCTATTTCTAGAGGTAATGGAATCAAATCTTTGTCAAGTAACATTTATAATATGATGCTTGGTTTACCTTGAATGTTTGTTACTTGTAATTTTATGTAAGGCTCGACATCCATAAACTCCACATTGTATACTAAATTTTGCACTAGACCTTTGATATATTACATAATATAAAGTTATTCTTATGCCTAAGTCATGATTTATTTTACAAATTTTTACCTTAATGGTGCACCTAGCATATGGAGTTGTTGTTGTGAGATAATATTGCAACAATGATTCCAAACATTTTGATTTTCCTAATGTATTATACTTCCTCTATCAAATATAGATTTTTCTTGATTAGGGACTTTTGAGTTATCAATACTCTTTGTATATAAATTATTTTGATACTCTCCTAGACAGATAGGTGTACACATATTAGGAGATAGATACTCATCTAGATCCATAGGTGTAAAATTAATTTTGAGTCATATATAGTCTCTTGCATTTCATTATCATCGTCATCATTATCTATGAACATACGATCTGGATTTTCTAAATTAACCAATAAGGTAACATCATTGGTAAACTAAAACTTCTGAAACTACCACACAAAGCTCCACTAACATGAACCCTTTCAATACAAGGGGTTGTCTTCAAATTTTATTCCATATATAAAAACTCAAAATTATATTTTAATATGTATCCCAAATCTTATTACTATCATATACAACATACACATGACTATGCAGCCCTTCTTGTGATACATCCATTACATATAATCCTTCATAGTCTACCTATATTATTATTCCATACATGACTGTAATTAAAAAATGTATATATAAGTGTAAGATCAATGTGAATTCCATCAAATTTTAAGAATAATTACTATGTTTTCAATAGATTATTCTTGAGTTCTCTTAAGTGTTTGATGTGTTATACTAGTATCAAGGTATTGAAGAAATCAAGTAAGTAAAATAAACATAACATGAAAGAGAGATACACAAAGCATACCTTGGAAAAACTTAATATGATAAAAATCCAACAAGATTGATACCATGCTTCCTCATTTCCAATATCTTCTTAAATTTATAAGTTTTTGCCTTCTTGGGCTTACAAGGACACCAACATCAAAATTAGCCTACTCTAGGAATGATCTCTATATTGTTTATTAGATGACTTGCTTCTTGATCAAGAGAGACAACTGAACTCATCCATATTAGGTGTGTAGTCTTCAAATCAAAGCTTATCTACACTTGACTACCTTATTTAAACTTCATGGATCTCCCATTCACTCAATGTGTTTCCTTTATTATTAACTACACATCTATGAACAATCTCTTAAATACATTCAACACTAAATGAATGCATCACTGAATGAGAATTGAATCAATGAATGACTTCTATGAACTCTAAAGGTTCATATATATGCACAATAACATCCCTTAGGCTTGCACAATAAACCCTAGAGTTTGAAACTGAAGCCAAAATGCCTCTATGTCCATTCAACTTCTTGTGCAAAAAAAATCATCATCTATCACAAGCATAGTACTTGGTCTTAAAGGTTAATGAATTTCACATTGATATTGTACTTCTATACATGCATTTCAAATATAGTCATGTATGCAGTAATAGCATAGTTAGAGTGTGAAGTATTTTATGCAATGGATGTAGCATGTGGGTATTACATGTAAAAGGTTGCATAGCCATGTGTATGTTGTAGATGATAGTAATAAGAGTTAGGATACATCTTAAAACAAAATTTTGGTTGTTTTTCTATGGCATAGAACTTGAGGACAACCCCTTTTCTTAAAAGAATTTGTGTTGGTGAAGCTTCATGTGGAATATCCACCTAGTTTATGGATTAGATTGGTATCAAAGCATATTTTCCTTTTTTCCTTGAAAGGGTTTGCTAACACATTTCTACATTATGTTATTTATTCTTTTGTGTTTATCTATTGATAAGGAAATGCACGTTTTTTGGTTACAAAAATTCAACCATGGGTAAAGTTTTGAAGAGAGAAAGGCTTTAAGAGCTTAAAGATACTAACCAACATATTCAACAAGAAAACGTTGAATTAATAAAGATATGTCAACACTTGGAAGATGAGAATAAATAGTTACAAGACATATTGATGAGCCATGGAGAATTTTTAATGGGTATCATTCAATAGTTGTAATATGAGATATAAACCAAGGAAGAGATGTTGAAAAAGTTTGAAAATGATGGTGAATGAGTGAAGGAGAGATAAGGGTATACCATGTAAAGGAGACCATCCTCTACCAAACATGCACAAAATATGGCTAAGGTGTGAAAAACAAGTACTCCACCATATTCTCTTTCTTTTCATCAAGATATAGATGTTTCCTTTGGTAAATTCTAGAAGCATACTAGGGGATTTAGCTCTAAGTTACTAACTAATATGGGTTATGATGGAAAGGATCTTGGCAACAATGGTAAAGGAATTACCAATCCCATAAAATTTGAGGAAAGGCCTCAATATGCAGGTTTGGGATATGTTAGTGATAAAGAATGAGTTGGAGATAGCTCCAAGATAGCTAAATCAAGGAAAGATTCAAAAAGCAAAGATCCCAAGCCATTAGCTCTATAAAAACAACCTGTACAAGGTAATGGCATCATTATTTTGTCAAATATAATGAATATTTTGATTCTCTAAATAATGGATAGGTCTCATATGAAGAGGCAGGTATCATTGTGGCACCTCAAAGGGCCAAATAAGAGTCTCCAAGAAGAGGACCTTGTCACTTTGTGTCCATGTGAGTGAATTCAAGTTGTAACTAGGAAGGGGGAAGCCTTTCAATAATGGGAAGAAACATCAAATAAGAATGCAAGGCATATCTAAAGAGAGGTTAACATCCCAAAGGAGGACCTAACACATTACCACTTCATCATGTTTGCACAAAGGGCATCCCAAGAAGGTGTGGAAAGAAAAAATCTTGCATTGTTTGCTTCAAATGTAAAAGAATGTTCGTGTAGCACAAATTATTGGTATATATATCCATCATTATTTTTTTTGGAATGAACAAAAATTGTGTGGCCATGTGTTGGAAGTAGTAATCTATCCAAAATAAGCCTATGTCCTTCAAGATGAATAATTTAAGTTGTAAATACCACTCTTTAAATTAAAATGTGGAGAAGGGAAAGAAGGGAATGTTGTCCATGAGAATGGTAAATGATTATTATACTCATTAAAACATGAGTTGTAATTTTGCATCAAAAATGTTTGGATCATCATCCAAAACTTCACCCAAATAATTGCAAGGAGCATTCCAAGAAGGAAGATGTACCTACAAGAGGGAAGTTGCTCAAGAAACTCCAAAGCAAGTGGTTAAAAAATAAGAATCCCAACTATCTAAGGAAGAATCCTTGAAGTGAGAGTAGGCCATTGAGGATCCCTCATCATTGTTTCCAATAGGTAAACATGGTAAGAGATTAATCCTTAGAAGGATGGTTGTAAAACTAAAATTTTAATTTGCATAGCTAAGATGTTGTTTAACATGCATATGTAAGCACCTATAAATTACTTGTTATGTTCCATTGTTAAAAGAAGAAAGTTGATCTCATTTGTATGAGAAAACATGGAGTAATTCCACTCATTAAGATTGGATATGGAGCATCCATATAATCAGTTTGAGAATCACATGTATGAGCAGGTCATTGAATCAAAGTGGTTGTATCATTTTTAGCATTCTTAGGTTCATGTTGGTTTTAGTATGCACATGATAACCTTAAACAATTGTATCAAGTTTGTAAAATGATTTTTAATTGTTGTATGCACATCGAATAAGGGTATAATATGATATAAAAATAGGTTTTGGTATGAAAATAGTTGGTATGGCATGTTTTGGGTCATCTTGTAGCATGCTCATGAGCCTAAGGATTCTTCCATGAAGGAAGAAAAAGTGGAATGCCATCAAATCATTGGTATATGGTGAGAAGTGTGTCCATGGTGAGTAGAACTCCACAAGAATATTATTAGTTTTTATGGATGTATGTTGTGACATCCATTTTTATTCATTGATTTCATTCAATGTATATTGCATTTGTCTAATGAAAACGTCCATTTACAAGATATGGGAAACTTCATAAATGGAATTGTATGTTTCAATCCATGTATGTTACATTGTTGAATTGTAAGACCTAAGATAAGGGCAATTTTTTAAACATGATTTATTGTAACACCACCTACATAATGAAATATGTTTTATTCACTAGTTGAGATTATTTTGAGTAGCAAGGAAGATGTTGTATAAGCATATCCTCATGGATAGCTTCACCCTAGCCTACATGCATGTGTATCATAACAAAGTGGTTAAGAGGAATAGCCACAAGGAAGCCAAGACACCAAAGAGAGCAAGGAGGTAAATTGGATAATATTGGAAGGAGTTATGGACTCTTTATCAACCTAGGTTTATAGGTTTCACAATTGCGAAATCACTTTCCAAGAGAGAGGAACAAGGTACAGTCCAAAAGGATGATATAATTGGTATCCAATTTGAGAATATAAAACATAAATCCTCATATTATTTTTGACCAAAGACTAATTTTGGGGCATATACTCAAAAATTTGGATCAACAATATCATCCAATTCAGTCGATAAGATAATCAACTGTCAAATAGGGGTATTCACAACATGCCAAGTCTTGAATATTAAATAAAATTTTAATGTGAAATGCATCCATGTAATGTGTCGAGCTGACCTTAAAATAAAAATGCATTTTATTACTATGTTAAGTCATGGCCTTTGGATGATCATTATTAGAGCCCAAGTTGTCCCTTGACATCTAAGGATCCTTGTCTTAAAATATTCTTCCACTTATGGCTTCATAGGTTCCTTGGACTTCAACAAAAATAGTGTCACTTAATATCATGTGTCCCTAATAAATTTTAGTGATTTGTGTAAGTTTTTGGCCAAAAAGAATAAATTTCACATATGCAAATATTTATAGAATGGGTCTAATAAAGTGTAGTTACCTAACTCTTTCGCATGCTTAATTGTTCACAAAAGGAATTTTTATTACCAAGTGAAATTTATGCTTCATGGCCTATGTTAGTCCATGGGTCCATTTGGATGTCACATGTTTTATTTTTGGATACAAAGATTACAATGTGGATGCAAAGATTAATAAATCAAAATAAAAAAGTGAACGGGTCCACATAAAACAAATGGAGATTTTTTAAGGCACATAACACTCTTTGAACTCTATGGCCTAGAGGTGACATGAGACCTCCATGTGTTTTACTTTGAGTGGTTTCATAAATTCAAAGGATAATGAAAATTTAGAGTCTGGAAATAACATGTTTGTGTGGGGTTTTTTCCATATCACAATGACAAATGTAAAGGTGAAACTTAAAACAAAGGTAAAGAATAAAGGTTGTTGTCACAAATGTCAAGTCAAATAAAATGAAACATATTAAACCCAATGGACTCGTAGACCTTATAGGATGGAAATTTGTGGCTTGAATAACTCCATTAAGTCTATGACCACTAGCCAACCAAAAAATACCATGTTTTTGTTCTAAGTGTTGTGATCCAACAGATCCATGAACTCTACGTTTAATATACTTTGGAGG
Organism: Torreya grandis; assembly: GCA_037957365.1. Classification (NCBI taxonomy): domain Eukaryota; kingdom Viridiplantae; phylum Streptophyta; class Pinopsida; order Cupressales; family Taxaceae; genus Torreya; species Torreya grandis. Next base: position 2,910,538 of record JARHVA010000138.1, read on the forward strand.
CTTCGGAGACTCTTATGAGTTTATGATTATAGATTATCCACTGACTACCACATGGACCAATTAGTGGCTACCACATGTTCTAATCAATGAGTATGATGTGTATCAAACAGAAACTACCATGTAGACCCAATAAAAAGGTCACAAGCTACAAAGAGGTGCAACCCATGTAGAGATCCATCTCCTTGGATCCTGCCATGTCAAAGAGGGATGGGTAGTCTGAGGGTCACGTCTCATCTCTATCATACATGATAAATTGAAAATATGTAGTGAAATATCACAACTCAACAAGGTAGTTGAGCAAGGTATGCCACTAATGCATCATATTTAATATTTTCCCCTTGACAGATCACAACTTACGATACATTTAAATAATTTCCACTATGAAAATATCCTTGGGACTATAGAAACAACAACAATATTTATATGTCAAATTTGGCTTTGATCACATTTGTTAATCTAGACCATCCACATATCATGATCATGCAATACATCTTTCACAGATTTCATAGATGTTTACTTTATCTCTATCAACTATGGTTGCATTGGATTATTCAAATGCCTTTATATCTTCTCTTACCTCTACCTTTTCCACAAGGAATGATTTGCTCAATGTATGCATTTTTTGATTTGTGATTTATCTTTCTATTTTTCTTTTTTGGCTATCCATTCGCATTGAAAAATGGAAACCTTTGGTTTGTTTGCAATCATTGAACTCAGAGGGTCACTTTAGCTCTTCAAATGACTTTATGCAATGTGTTGATTCATGGATTTGTTAATTTTTATTTATCTTCTTGTGGCATTTGTAGCTTTCCATTATTGTGTCCACTTTGACCACAAGGAAGCTTTCTGTGTATTGCATCTTCACTTGAGTTTTGATCCTTTATCACTTTACACGTTACTACATCTGATAAAAGATTCAAAAGTAACCCAATAACTACCTCCTATTTGGCATGTAATCACAAAGTTCACGGATCTTGAAAATGACTTTAAGAGTATGTGGATGCATTAGTTTTTAAAATTCACTTTATAATTTTAACAAGTTAGTTTTTACCTTTTTCTTTATGCATTAATAATAAGTAAGCCACAACTAAGGATTTTTATTAGAACATAGACCAGTTTTTAATCAAGCTATAAAAAAATAGAAGCATGACAAGTGGTAGTCGTTCATAAGCCATAGATTTTTTGAGTCGTGCAGAGTCTTGTGATTTTAGATAGGTTCATAATAGACTCGCAGATGCATTGAGTTATTAAATTCACTAGTCCACTTTTCCTTTGCTTCTTCACTTTATACTTTGTGGTGGCTAGGTGGCAAACCATGCATATGAATAAAGAGGCTATAATTAAAAAATATATTAATAAACATGTACCACTTTAACAAAAAATTATGATACACAAATAAGACACGTGGTGAATCTTTATAGGGTACAAGGTCATGGAGTAATGGAATGTTCCATTTTGTTTTCAAAGTGGACTTTAGCTCTCCATGGTTCCATTGGATATTGAAATCCATTTAATATTTCCACATGACTACAAAGTCATACATATAATAAACAAATAACGATCACTTTTTAAAAGATAAAATATGATCAATTTGACATTTACGATTAAAAGTGAATTTCAAACAAAAAATACGTGATCATAAAAGACACATGGTCAAAACCACAATATCAATAAAATGTTATGGCTAAAAAATAGATATGCATCAATCTAACAAACTCACAAAGTCACGAGAAGTCACTTTTAGCTTTGAAATTAAAAGGCATCCATGGATTCTATTGGGATATGTGATTGGGCTTAATTTGTGAACTGATCAATGTAATATGAAGATCACAAGTGATAAAAAAAAGAGAGAGAGCAAACTTTAGGTATAAGAAATATTAAAGGGGGCACATATAAACTTTTTGGTTGAAAATATTTGTGTATCCACTTAAAATAAAACTAAAACCTAAAGATGTGATCATGTAAACTAAACTTAGATTGTACTATCACAATGAATATGACATCATAAAAAATTCAACAATAAATTCTCATCACTTTTCGAGAACTCTAGAGCCCTTTAATTGTAGATATCACCAACAAAAAATAACAGCTATTACAAGATAAGGACAAGGAAATCTCATTGGTATAATCACGATAAATCACTTTTTAATAAGTTTAGTTTCCTATTTAAAAAATGATTATTAAAACTTCTAATAAATTTTACGTAATAAATTAATTGTGATTTAATTTTATAAATTACAATATACTCTCAATTTAAAAATATGAATTTTTAATATATTATCATCATATTTCATGACTTTGAAAAATTACAGCAACTTCACAAAATTTGTCATGTTATAGCCTTGTTTATCGTAAACACTTAGTAGAACCTAGTCATTTTTTAGATTCTATTTTTGTTACTGATGGAAGGATTGTATATGCGAAGCATCAAAGCTTCTAAATCAAAATATTTATACACAAATATTTGGATGGCCAATCTATCCTCATAATTTGTGTATAATGGTATGTTTACATTCTACATTTTATTTTATTTTTCAATGGAAGGACTAAGCATTTTTTTTGGTTGAAACTCATAATGTGTAAGAATTGGTTGCATGTAAAATCGAATTTATTTAATTTATTATTAAAAATTGAGCACTATTTATTAGTATTTCTTAAAATGTATATTTTGATGGAAGATATGACAAACCTCATTTCACCATGAATCAAATTAATGAGATTAAAAAATATTCAATTGATTTAGATATGTGTAAGTTTTTATTATAATATTTATATAAAAATAGATATATTATAAATATACATTTAAATATTATATTGTATAATAATAAAATATATATTCATAAACATGTAGAATCATCTTCTTCTATTTTTTTTATCAGTATTCAAGAAAATAACAGGATCTTATCCCGTAAATATAATATTCCAAAAATCAAAAGTAGTTTGGCTTAGCAGATTAATCGGTAAGGCATATGACTAACTAAAAATAAAAGTTAAAAAATATCTAAAAGTTTTTTTAATAATTACTTTCAGATCAAAAAAAAAACAAACTCAAAATTACAACTCCGCCATCATCCCTCAACTATGAGAACTCAAAGTCTTTGTAGGGGAATTTGGAATGATCCGGCCTTTCTTTTTATTTCTAACAACTTTCTATTCTTCTTGATTACTCAATTTCTATGAGACCCAGCTTTCCAAACTACCCACTTTTTTAGCTTTACTTTTATCTACTTTATTCTTACTGTTCAGGTCCCTTTCTCTTTCAATACTAGATTCAACGATCATAGAATTCGGAGAAAAGAGCACATCCGGTTTTTTACTAGACTCTGAAATCTTTCTTGAAAAAGACTTTGCTAAATTTCCAGAATATAATCCATGATTGCTAATCGGAATCAATGAAAGGAATTTCTCTTTATTCTCCTTCCACCAAGAAGAGACTAATTTTATATTGGGTTTGAGACATGAAGCTAAAATATGACCTAGTTGAAAGCAATTTCTACATCTGAAAGGTATCCCTTCAAAATAAATGGATTGAGACCAACACCTCTCTTTTAATTTTAATTTGATCTTCTCTGGTAAATCCTACGAGATATCTACACAGACCAACATTCTAGCAAAAGTCATCCGAGAAAAATTAAGTGAAGTAGCATCAATTCCCAGAATTTTCTCCAAAGCTTTACCAATCATTGTAAGCCCAGAGTCATTCAAGAACTGAAGAAGAAGATACGGCAACCTAATCCAAATCAAGTGAATGGAAATATTTTCAATTAAGGGGTTAAAAGTAGGAAATCGTGGTTTCAACAAAAGGTGATTGTCAAAATTCCAGGATTTAGCTTGTAAAATCTTATTCCGATCAACCAGATACTCAAAAACCACAATAAAAAAGCCTTTTGCACAAGGATAAATTTCCATATCACCTATCAACAATGACTGTCAGGAAAGCAAAAGCCACTTATGCAGATCTGAAAGAGATTGCCAAAACCTATCAAAGCCGCAGATCAGGGCCCTCTCCAAAAACTATGCTTCACTTTCAAAAATCTCCTCCAGGGCTTTACCTTTGAAATTGACCACTAAGGGATTCATAACCTTCGATTGTTCAATATTGACGAAATATGAAGATGCCTTGTCCTCAAGGTCCGACCTGATAGGGGTTGATTGTTGGCCTTCCAAAATCTCTTTACTAACACTCCCTTTTGCCGTTGACTCAAAAAAAAAAAAAAAAAAAAGTTTTTAACCTAGGAATAACTCAGCCACTACCAACTTGGCCTAAAACCCTCACCCTCTAACCGCTCCAAATTTTGCCCTTGTTCTACCCTACCCTGATTATCGAACCCTACATCTCACCAAGACTTGATCAACATCCCCTTTAGTGCAGTTGATCTTGTGACAGTCATTCTACCATGAATATACATCATTCACAGGTGGAAGAGTCCAATGAATGCCATGAAATACTCGGGAAGGAGATCACAAGTCTAAGAATTTTGTATTCATCATCTTCCTCTATTTTAGTATTTATTGATTTATTGTATTTAATAGTTTAATAAGATTCTTTTTGTTATTTGAAATGTGTAAGGGGTAGGATATGTATGCCTTGTTTTGAAATACATTTAGATGCCTCCTACATATTAACAGTGCGAGGTAGTATTATATGTTATAAGTTACCTTACCGACTTCGGTAAGACGGTCGACTTCATGGACCTTAAAAGGCCTTTCCTTTCCTTTCATATCAAAATGATAAAAACATGGTGTATATATTTAATTGTAATTGAAAATAATATACACAAATTAAGTGTGAGAGAATTGAATTAGTTTTATCTAAGCGATACTTATTATTATAAAATTGAGTGTTTTTTTTTGGTTCAATGATAAAAGCACTCAACTTATAACTGAGAAATTGAGGTTGTTAATACCAAAAGTTGATGTGATCATCCTCCACCTCTTTTTAAAGTTATGGCTTGTGCTTAAAGATGTATACTTTTTATATTTTTTAATATATTCTTGTGAATTTTAAATTATTATGCGTAATTGATGATTTTAAATTTTGAATCGTGTCCTCTTACCGATATGAAATTTAGGTCATGCATACCAACCAACTCCTTTATTATTATAACTATCCTTATATTATTATTAATACTAACATTCAATGTTTCAATAAATATAAATTATTAATAATAATCAATATAAATCTATATTAATATTCAAAAGTATTGAAGAGCCTTAAATTTAAAAAGACACAACATATATTTTATAACAAAAAAAATTATTTTAAAACATAAAAACATTTAAATTAGTAACTTCAATATTTTTTTATAATCTCAAAAAAAATAAAAAATTTAAGATGGTAATTTTGAACAATATTTGGTGGATTTGGTGTGGAATAGCTCTCAATAGACGATGAAAGACTTTCTCATTCGGTGTGAGAGAAGACAAGCCTTTGTTTGTGGATGATAATTTTTTTGCACCTTTTATGTCAGAGTTTTGCTTGTGTTTTATCTTTTATGTTGAGGATTCGCAGAAGACTTGCAAATTCAAATTTGTTTTAGGTATTATTGTGGTTTTTCATTGAATGATAGTTTTTAAGTTGTTGTCTCGTTTATTTATGTTGAGGTGTACGTCTTCTGGTGAGGTGTCTTGTTTAGCTTGGTTCTCGTTTGTTCTTCTTATCTTGTTGATGTTTTTTCATGTTACGGATACTGGGTTCCTCATTGTACCCCAGTACCAGTTCATAGCTCTGATAAAAAAACGTTTTAACATATCAAATAAAAAATTCCAAATAACATAAATATAAAAATAAAAAATAATACCTCAAATTATTTTTTTTTATAGTTTAATATCAATTATATAAATATCGTCTTGTTCTTAAGTAACAATCACTACTTCCAATATTTTTTTATCATATATTAAAAAAATCAAAAGATCGTAGATGATGATTTCTAACATTATAAATATAAAAACATAAAACGTAATGCTTTTAATTTATTTTGTAATGATTTCTTTTTAATTATATAAATATCAGATTCTTTATTCTTAAATAACAGATTACAACAATTTAGATAAGCATACATTTATATTAAAATCTCCGTCAACCCCTATTTAAGAGAAGGATAGCAATGGATTTCATACTTGGTGGTGACAGAGTCCATCTTCATCTCCTTGTTCAAGGGGACGGGGAGACTCATCCGATAGTTGCGGACATAATTGTTCCTCCGACAAGAACTCCGATTTTATTAATAATAGTTTTACTGAAACATTTTAATAATAAAATCTACTTCAATTAAACTATAATAATTAAAGGAATCTATATCATAATTGAAAAATTACACTTTAATGGATAATACGATAAACTATCATCCTCACCAATTAAACTACAATACTTTCAAAGTACCTCGACATTTTCAATATGTTTTAAATCTATATTAAAATGAATGCATTCTCGTCAGCACACTTGAGGCATCAATCTTCCTCCTTTACTTATAATAATTTAACATGCCTACCCTATGAAGACTAGAGAATTATGTATAGGCTTTTCTAAAAAGAGGCGAATTACTCATTGCAGAGGCCACCTCTTATCGAGGCATCCAAAAGTGGAATGAAGCACAACTTCCGTGAAGAATAAAGTGGCCATGTTCCCTTCTTTATTATTCTCTATATAGAAATTTTACTTCTATTCATATTGTTATTTTTAAAAATAATGTTATTTATTTTTAAATTGGAAAGTCATATGTATATTTGTTAAGTAAAATAATAAATTTTAATTGATAGTTTATAATAAAAGGTAGGTGGTTGATATTCATGTTGAAAATATATATATATATATATAATTAAATATATGTAATTATAAAAGGAAGAGATATTATTTTTCAAAAGAACAGTTTCACGTAAAACGTTTCACTAAAACGAGATCAAAAGGTATTTAAATATCTCGTTTATTATATTTGTTAATAGACAAAAGAACTAGACTTTTCTATTTTGGTGGAAGAGACAACACGTTCGTACTCGCCACCATCAATCTCAGAGAAGCCCACCAAGAAGGTTTGAGTAATTTTTCCATGAACAAACTCCAACCACCTTTTTACGTGGCAAGAGGGGACAAGAAGCAACTGTGAGAACAGATCTATTGCTTCCAACACACCGGAGGAGGAGAACCTTGGAACGTGATATTGGGTGAGAATTTGCTCATGGTGAACAACATACTCCCTTAGTGTTGAGAAGGGCTTATAAATGTTAAAATGATTTCTAAATTTTCGAAGATGAAAAAGAATAATAAATCTAAATAAATTCTAAATAAAATGATGTAACTTCGTTATTATATAAAATCCATAAACAAAGTAATCCTTCAAGAGTTGTAAACTGAGAGTCAAATGGTTAAGGTCAGGATTATGCCCTGAGTGATTTTGACGGAGTGGATGCCCCTTACTCGTAATTGCTTAATCAAATGAGCTTACTGATTTAGATGTAAACTTACTCATCATTATAATCTACTATATATTTATTTCTGAAATATAGATTGAAATACTGACATTCTATATAATTCAGTGATTTCATGTAAATATTGTATGTTTAAACACGCACAAAAAAAATCAAAAGGAAAAAAGAAATTATAAATCTAATTCTAAACACTCTAAGTACAATAATTTATATATGAATATATAAACCAAAAAAATATTACTAAAAAATAATCTTATTAAAATATAATAATAATATGTTGATATAAAATATCACATTGAAATATTTTCTAATTTTAATATTTCATTTTTAAAAAATAAATTTTAATTTATAAAAAAATATATAATAAAAATAGTGGTGATAAATTTTAATATATTTAAAATTAAATTGTTTTGCAAGATCTAACTATTTATATGATATAACAAAATATATTGAAATAATTTTTTTTTTTTTTTTATCTTCTTAATTTAAATGCTTTAACAATTGTTTGAATTGAATTTTTTTTTTTTTTAAATCTCTTAACTCTTCTAAATTAAAATATTATAATAATATTTAAATAATCTAATAAATAAATTAATATTTTTTTACATTTCCTCACATTATTTTTAAAGATATATATAAATAAATAATTTTCCCATTCAATTAAGTTGTGAAGACATGGATAATGTATTACATGAAATAATTTTGAGTTTTGAATTTGAATGGGCGAGGCTCACCACCCAAAATGATATCTCTTACTTATTAACACTAGAGTTTGAATTAAATTTTATTAAAAAAATCATGAACCTTGGTAATTAGAAGAAGGCAATCTCAAATTGGAAGAAAGGCAATACATAGAGTTATGCTTATTTATAAAATAACTCACCACAATTATTTATAGGTAAATTTATTTTATTTTATCTAATTAAATCAAATTATAAAATAAAAATAAAGATGAAAATATTTATTATATTATAAATGTAATTTTTTTATATTGAAAAGTATATTTTTATTAATACAAATACTATAATATAATGTTAATCATGTAAAAAAAGAGATGATAAGAAAATCACACTCTAGAATTTTGATGTCATATTAAGGTAAGTCTTAAGAAAATAATTAAATCACAGCATCAAAATAGTTGTTCAATAAAAATTATAAGTGTTGATCAAGTAAAAAAAGATGTAAAATAAAACATAGAATCTAAAGCCATTAAATAACAACAAGCATGGTCATTGGAGGAGGCAGAGAGGGGGACTATACAATGTTTCTTCCCCACCACTGGTGCCTGGAGGATCCACAATATTAAGCATGAGCTCCCACCCATTAGTTCGTTATTTTTTTTCAATGTCTTCCACCTGTCGATAAGGGAAGATAGAAAGAACCATGCAAGGAAATTTGTCATGGTGAGGAGCCCCCAACTGTAATTATCATTGTGTCCAAGTCGATTAAAAACACCACCCCAACGAGGACGTGACAGATGCCAATGGTGAGAAAACACACTCTCTTGCTTCTCAAGCATCAACGCTGAAATCTTTAGCCCATGTCCTAAGAGGGCGACCAATAGGATGGGAGATCCAGAGACTTGCAACTGACAACACATAGACCACTCCCCAACTAATCCAAGAGGGTCTAGAGGTGCACCACTTCTAGGCAAACTTTATCTTCCTGAACTTGAATCGAGAGCAAAACATTGAAAGAAAATGATAGTAACTATGTTAGTCATGTAGAAAACTCTTTCCATGGATTCATTATTAACAATAACAAAATTTATAGCTTTTTTCATGTATGAAAAAGAATATCAACACAAAAAATCTACCAAAAATTGTTTTATCTTGTAGGTAACATGGCCTAGTCCCAAAGAAGAACCATTTTCTAGGTGAAGCTTTTCGAAGAAAGAGTTGAAAAAGGGTACGAATCTATTTCCAAGTCGACTGAGCATGAGGGAAAATCTAAAATAAATACTTTAAAGTCTTAGTCTGATGGCAAGTAGGGTGAACGGGATTTGAGACCCCTAGGTGCTTAAACCAAGCACCAACTAGCAAACCTTGGTAAAGAATGCACCCAAAGAAAATGAGCTTTTTTGAGCTCAATGTGGGATTTCCACATATTGGCAAGCCTTTGAGCCCAAATGACATCAAGAGACCTTAAATTCCATATGTGGCTAAAGGTTTCACTCTAAATACACTGCAGAGCCAAGAATTGATATCCAATCCAGGGCTTATATCTACAGAAAGAAGTTGTTGTAGACCAGCACCAATCTCACTACTAAGGGACTTCTAGTAGAGACACTAATTTTGTGGAAGCATTCATCAGGGATGGAGTTTTCATTTTCTTGTATCGACTCTGCATCCTCAAGTTTGATATCGTGCTTGAGTCTCAACATATCCCACAAGAGCCATTCTCTAAAAATTTTATAGAAATGTACCCAATGGTCTTGATTCCCTTTTTGGAGATCTCAAGCCCTTTAATCCAAGGAACCATAGTAAACAGAACATTATGACATATTAGGATGGGTGACCACCAAAGGGATTGGGAATTAACCGAAAGACTAGTTCTGAAGCCATCCCTAGCCTAGATGAGGTTAGGTTTGAGAAGCTCCTAGGATTTCCATATGTTTTTTACTACAAAGGTGCCACCTAACTGAACAGGCATAAGGGAAAGGATAAGACTCTATAAATCAAGATCTTTCCAAGCCTTTCGACCAAGAGGGGTTTTAAACCTTCCAAGCCTCATTCCCTTCAAGGCTTTTAATGATCCATCTCACACTTAGAGTGTACCCTTGAAGCATAATATCAATGAACCCAAGCCCCCACCTCCACGCGCCCCCGCACCCCCAAACAACTTATTTAAATCTATTACAAATATCTTAGATACCCTATGGAAACCCTTGTGACTTTCTAAGTTGGCCTAAAGGAAGTCCCTCAACAATTTTTCTAATTTGGCATATGCATCCTTAGAAGGAGCCCAATAAGAAAATTAATAGATATGAGTAGTATCCAGCACTTTGGAGCACACTTGAATATTTCCTACTAAGGAGAGAGGCTTGGTGATCTAGTAGGATATTTTTTTCTCAATCCATTATACAACATAAGACCAAACTTCAGTAAGGGAGGCCCTAAAGGCAAAGGGAATGCCCAGAAACTTAATTTTCACACCTAGCAGGATCCATTGCCATTAATATCCTTCCCGCCAATGAGGTTTAGGGGAAAGGGATTGCATATAGCATTGAGTCCTCTTCACTGGAAAGAAGAGCCTGATGCCAGACAATAAATGTCAAGACATTCCATGGCATTCTTAATAATGGCCTCTTCCTCTAGAAGGGTAAGAAAATAATCATCTACGAAGTGCCCATTAATGAGTTGTTGGTCACACTGGGGGAGAGAAATACCTTTCACCAAGCCTTTAGATGAATAGCTAGCCAAGAGATAGTTGAAACCTTTAGTAGACAACACATATAATGAGGGAGCCAAGGGGCAACCTTGTCTTATGGACTTGAAAAGCCCAAAAGTGTGGGATTGCTCTCCATAATGGTAATACAAGCTCTAGCATCCTAAAACAACATGTTAACATTATGAACAAAATGAGAGCCAAAACCCATAGTTTAAATCACAACAATAATAAAGGACCACTCAATTTTATCATAGGCTTTTTGTAAAATCTATTTTCACAATCATGGATTTTTTTCCAGAAACCTTGGCCCATTCCATACCTTCCCAGACAACAATTACATTATCCAAAATAAATCAATTTTGGATGAACCCATTTTGCTCACTTTTAACAATGAGGGGAATAAGTTGTCTCTACCTAAGAGCAAGGGCTTTGGTAATGATTTTGTAAGAAACATTCAGAAGGGTTATAGGCCTCCAATTTTTAATAAACTTAGGATCTCTAGCCTTTAGTATGAACTTGATATTTCCTTGATTAACGAGGGTGCCCAAAGAATTGGACAAAATAACTTCAGAACAAACTTGGTGAAGATTAGGACCCACAGTGTCTCATATGACCTATTAAAATTCATAGGGGAAATTAGTATTCCCGAGAGTTTTATTAGAGGCCATTTGTATGTCCGCTTCCTTGAGATCATTTAGAGAAAGAGGTATATCACATGCAACTCTCTAGGCTTCAGACAACTTACAAGGGATAGCTTGAAGACATTGTAAAAGCACTGCTTCATAGGCTGGAGAGGAAGGTTGCATGGCAAAAACACCCTTGTAATGTTGAACAAAGGCTTACAAATTGTCTGGGATTTTGGTAAACTTAACATTAGCACCCTAAATGGCTTTAATAATGTATGTAGCTTGTTTAAAATCGAGAAGGGCAAATAATTCTTTGGTAACCATATCTCCTATTCTCAACCAATGCATTTGGGCTTGGAGTTACGCTTCCTAGCCTTGTATGGTTTCTCAATCTTAAGCTTGTGTCTCCATTGGGCAACTTGAGTTTGAAGACTAATATTGAAAGGAGTATGATTAAGTTCCTATGAAATGGAATTCACGGTATGATGCTTCGTGAGCTTATTATGAATGGGATTAGTTTTAACTTTAAATTTGATAGCCATTTAGCTGTCATGTAGATTTTTTTCTTATTATTTGAGAAGCTGATCAAAATTTGGTAATATATTGGATATATGGAGAAGTTTGGAGCCCCTGCTTTTACTCAATTTTTTTCGAACTCGATACACTAGTGCAGATAGATTGATATCATTTGTCACTAGTTAGTAGGAAATTTATGGAGGATGTAATAGTTTTATTAGTCAATATGGTATGTGACAAATCAAAGATAAGCACCTTGAGATTGAGATTTGTGTTTTTCAAATACAAGCATTTAAGATATGTGTAACAGTTATGTCAATGGGCATAACCTACAATGGGAATCAAGAGTGAATTGTAATATATATGAGATGTTAACAATTAATAGTTGACCTTATATTTAATATTTATAAATGCCATAGAGCAATTTCAACCTTAAATTTGATGTCCATTTGATTGTCATATAAAAGCATTGTCTTTTTATTTAGAGAAGTGGACTGAAAAATGTAATATATTGGGCATAAAGTGGATTACAGAGCTCATTTTTTTGTTCTGAAAAGATTGATTCGAATCTGACATAATGGTGGAGCTAGATTGAAACTTTTTGTAACTAAACAATAACTAGTAGTTGCTTTGAAGGCAAGTTATGTCAAAAAGGACGTAATTTTTTGTTTTGGTAAAGTGGGGTTTTGTAAAATAAAATAGTGTAAATCGATAGTTGTACCAAACTAAAAGCCCATGATTCTGACCCTATTTGACCTTTTGTGCACGAAGTGTTAAGCAACAATAATCTTATATTTCTAGTGGAGGTAACGGTAGAAAGTGAGGTTGTGTGTTCATTCATACGGCATGACAATGAGTTGTGCAAGGAGGAGATGTTTCATTTCAGGGTTAGTTTGACTAATAGTGAAGTGGTGGGGAAGGGCAAGGCCATATAAAAAATGAAAATACTGAAATATTTTAAGGTGAGCTAGGTGATGTTAATGAGGGGCAATGAAAGGTTATTTCAGGTGATGGACTCAAAGAAGCTCGGGGAGAAATATGTGCAAAGTTTGGTGATATGTCACATTTATCAATGCAATATGTAGCGTCTATCGAACTATTTCAATTACCCACTACATAATTGAAACATGTGTCATCTCAATATTTAAAAAATGTCTATTATCCAACAACTCCTCTAAAAATGTAGAGAATACATTATATATCAATTTAAATAAGTCTAAAACTAATTAGATGACAATTATAATTATTTTAGTTATATAAAACTTAATAAAATGACTTAAACTAATTAAACAAAATATATAAAAAAACTTATTTAATGAAAGACACATCTTATATTATTGTATTATTATATATATACATATAATAATATTATTATAATATATATTATATATACTATAATAATATTATATTAATATATACTTATTAATAATTTATTTATTAATATTAATATAAATTAATACAGTATATAATATTAGTATAATATTATAGTATACATTATATATTATTTTGGTCATGCTTTATCTTTGGCTTCCGTTGTAAAAATATTATATTATATATTATAATATGATATATAATATACTATGATGTTTTGGTATGTGGGGTGTTCTAAATAGATAGTGTGTAAATCTATAACCGTAGTTCATGTTAAACCCATAATTTAAGATTAATATTTATATAATATTAATATTTTATATAAAAAATATATTATGTATTAATTATATATTATTTTTTAATAAAACACTTTGTTAAGTATACTTACATTTATTATGATATATATTTTTTATAATAAAATTATGGTTTTAATTTTGGAGGTGGAGGCATCTTCAGAGATAATTTGAGACAAATATTTTTCTCTTTTGTTTTTAATATTTCATGGTCTTCAAACGACTCTTTTGAAGCTCTAGTTTTTCTTAGAGGTTTGAGAATTGTTATAGATTCAAATTTTAAGAAATTATTTGTGGAAGGTGATTCTCTCTTGATTACCAATATTATTAAATTGAGAAGATCAGATCAATGATAGCTTAATTCAATCATTCAAGATATCTTCCGAATCATTCCTTTTTTTAGGACATTTCTTTCTCCTACAATTATCGTGAGGCTAACTCTCCTACCGATTTGTTGGCTAACTTTGGAGCTCTTCACCTTCCTCCTAATAAAGATTGACATTGTGAAGGCCCCTCTCCCTTGGAAGAATGCAGAGAATTAATTAGAAAAGATTGATCCCGTTGATAACTTCCCATTTGTTCAAGATATCATCATGGTATTTAGTGATCTAGCTTTTGGAGTGTCGAAAGACTTGGAGGAGCTATGGATCTTGTACCCGGTTATCTTTGTATACAAGGGAAAGTGAAGTTGATCTATAAATCAATCCTAGCTCAGAGAAAATAAATCAAACTAGCCCTTCCGCTTGTTGGTATATTTAAACAATTGAGGTCATGACTAATATGGATCAGCTAGACCTAATCAAAGGGTGTCTTACCATACATATCACTAGAGAGGATTCTAAAGCCTCTAGTCAAGCAATACCACAAAATAACCCTAGCTAAGTCATGTGATTTTTAACAAAGTAAAGTACAATCTAATCTAGTACTCATCAAAGCTTGTGGCACAAATGGGGGATAATAAACATGCAAAGAAGAACTCTACTCAAGTCAATGTAGAGGTAATCCCAAGCATGGAGAGATAAATATATTCATAAGCCAATACATGTAAATTTATCTACTAATAAAAATGGACTAAGAGTTAAGAATACTCACCTTTAAGACAAACCCATCGAGCCTCACTCTCTATATATTTATAAGCCAATACATGCAAATTTATCTACTAATAAAAGAGGACTAAGAGTTAAGAATACTCACCTTGAAGACGAACCCATCGAGCCTCAATCTCTCCCTTGACCAATGGTACTTTGTAAGAGGTTGTGATTCCTAAAGATAACAAAGATAGGTCAACTATAGGCTACAAGGCGTTTCCTATGCATCTAAAAGACTTTTCCCACAAGACAAGATTCTTCTCTCTAAAGGAAGTATAAAACCCGAAGCAATGACTCCTCAAGTAGAATGATGGATAAACATATAAAGATGCACAAATAAATAATTTTATCTATCTCCTTGAAATTGAGGGGAAGGATGTTTATATATCACAGGATCTAACCCTAAACCCTTCTGAAGTTTTAGCCGACATAATCAGCCCAGTCGACCTAGTTGTTTAGGAAATAGAATAGTTAGGTCTTGGAGTAAGTTGATTGGGCCGACTTAGTCCTGTAACATGCTCATTTTTTAGAATAGGGTCGACCCATTCAACTGTGGTTGGAGGATGGTAAAAAGAGGTTTGGCTTAGGCAAGGCCTATTTGAGGCGGTGAATTACTTTTAGAAGCATGTAAGGGATGTGTCAAAGCTTAACGTAACATATAGGAAGGACTTGTGTTGGTTTTAAGTGGTGGTATAGGGAACAACAATTTGTGAAGTACCAATGATCTACCCATCCCTTTCTTGGTGCACCCTATAAAGTGTGCACTCATAGAGATTGAGACTCCCTCCCTACAAGAGAGAAAGCATCAATAATTGATAAAGTTTAAAAATATTATGTGTATACGCTCTGGTCATTGAAGTTTTCAGAATAGTGATCTTAGTTTTAATACTAGAAGAACATTCTAGAGTTTAGTACCCTAGGTTTATGGGGATGACATTTTCCCACTTTTTGGGAGTGGTTCCTTGGCGGTGCTTCCCTATTGCACTCTAGGATTGTGTTTAGATGTGAAGCTTTCAATGCTATGTACCTAGGGATATGATATATTGATGTATATGGGTTGATGGAGATGCCGACATGTGGCACACATCCCCTTAGTTATATGGGTACACTATATTGGATAATAGAGTAACTTGTGGAAGTAGTACATTGAGTAATGGTCGGCCTACATTGGATTAGGAGGTTACCCATCCATGGGTTAGATAGATGTGTATATATAGGAGATGATTATCATGGTAAGGATATCAAGTAAGCATTGAGTCTTCTATTGTAAAAGGATATTGGAGGTTGTCCCCTCGAAGAGACATTGTGGAGTTATTCCTTTTTAAAGGAGTATTATATGGTGTTTCCCTACCTTAAGGGTATTTTTGCATATATTGAATATCAAGATCATTACATTCAAGCTTCCGTTCTTTGGTCTTCTTTGATCTCTCTTGTAATTTGCTTATTGGCTTTGTTGTTGCTTGTCTTTTTAGATTCATGCCCATTTCCTTCTGTTTTCCTGGAGACTTCTTTTTTCTTTCTTGATTTGATCTGCTTGCTAGATCCTTTTGTACCATAGGGTAAGGGCCCACATCCCCTTATTATTATCTATAAAAAAAAGTCATAGATATTCGTAAAAGCACGAGTCACATGTAATTTTCAATGCCAAGTAGCCATTTTTCAAATACTTTCATATGTTTTATTTTTTTTATTTATGTTTGTTGTGAAGTGGGCATATGACATAAGCAACGTTGTTAATGAAAAATAAATAGAAAAGACAATATAATTACTTAAGCCACATTTAATTACACCTAAGATGACAGTGTTTTGGACAAATACATGTTTATACGAAAAAGTGTATCTTTTATATTCATAAAAATATTTCATTAAAAATTTAATAAAATTATTTATCAATATCATATATAAAAAATTTAATATAAACGCTTCTAAAATAATATCTCTAAATATTTCTATATTTATGTACTAATTTTAAATTTTATCTTAGTCATCTCTACTATTGATACCTAACATGCTAGCAGTGTATGCTTGGACCATTATTTCACAAACAAATTTTAGCTCCATTGGACTATATTCAGCACAATGATGATTTTGATTCCACAAGGAGATGAGCATATGGACATCAGTGTATGCTTGGACCATTATTTCACAAACAAATTTTAGCTCCATTGAACTATATTCAGCACAGTGATGATTTTGATTCCACAAGGGGATGAGCATATGGACATCAAGGTATGATGGTATGGGATAATTGCTCTAAGACTAGGATGGACACTTGCCTAAAAGAGGACCACATGAACATGCTATGCACCACTTTCTTCTTAGCCAAGTCCAAACCATGATACCAGATTGAAAAATTCCAAAGGCCTCGAATAGATTTCCATACCCACTCATGAAAAATTCCATGGCGCAACAGTAACAACAACAAAAGTATTCAAACCTAATCAAAGCCATTCATGGACCCCCACCTTCCCCAAAAGTCTAGCATTAAATTCACAAAGGCCCTTACAAAATGAATTTGTAGTGTATATTTCATTGATTAATATTCCTATTTTGGGATGACCAGTTACTTACGGCAATCAAAAGCTTTCAAATGCATCCATCATATAATTGCAGTGAGAGAGCGTGTAGTGGAGGTGGCAAATTGCGATAATCATGATTACAAACAAGAGGAAGGAAAGTGTGACCAATGCCCATTATTCACATTCGTATTCGTTTTCGTTTTCGTTTTCGTTTTCATTTTCATTTTCCATTTCATCCAACCTGCCATTTCGTTCATATTCATTCAATAATTGCGAATCTTTTCCACCCATTATACATTTATTCTTCAAACTCTGCATTCATTCATTCATTCATTCAACGCCATCAAATGCTAACTTCCACCGAAAAATACTAGTCATACTAATAATAATAACAGTAATGACTCCACTCTGGTAAGCCGAGCTGCCTATTATATATACCTACATTGATTATTCCAGGTTGCTCATTCTCACATTGTGCTTGAATTCTTTGGGTCTTTCATGGAGTTCTGAACACCCAATAGGGCTCTTTTCTTCCATTTTTTCATGGAGTACTGAACACCCAACTGGGGCTCCTTTTATGTTAGGCTGTTACAAGATTTGGACAAAGGTTTTTTCTTCTTGATTTTTTTTTTGTTAGGGGGGTGAGGGGGGGGGGTGTGGGAAGATGTGGGTAAAAAGGATGGAGAGCTTATCAAATGCAAAGCGGCGCAGGGTGGGACGAAGGCTGTGGTTAATAAGCGCTGTTGTTAGGAGACATCCCACTTTGTCTTCGGTGAAGGCATGGGTTGTTTGCAGAAGAAGGTAATTTTCTGAAATACTGTGTGTTCTGGTTGTTTTTGTGTTTTGGGATTAGGTTTTGCTTCTCACAAACCCTACATAGATTTGATGTTTGTTTTTCTTTAAAAGATTTTAGATGGTTTATGCGTAAAGTTCAACCTCAGTTGTTAATCCATGTAGATGGTAAGGCTGTTCTCAGGGTTTAGCTACGGGTATTCTGTTTGGGGCAAATTTTCCAAGTTTTTGAAGCTTATTTATAATTTTTTCATGAAATTAGTACTGGTTTAGGACAATTATCCTGACGTCACAGCTTGTGGGAAACGCCCCTAAATGTGATTTTTGGCTTAGTTGAGGAAGGATATGAGTTGAAATGTTTTTTTCTGGTACATAAATAACAAGGATAAGGTCTATCCCAAGGACAAATGGCCTGTGACAGCCCTTTATGATAAATCTATAATTGCTATAGAAGTTGAAAGTTTCAGCACACTCACTGGAAGTAACCATCAATTGAAATGGTGACTGCTGGTTGAACCAGAGTGAAAAGAGTAAGATGGTGACTGTTGGTGGAACCAAAGTGAGAAGAGTAAGATGGTGACTGTTGGGGGAATCAGGGCGAGAAGAGTAAGTGAGCGAGTGGAACCAGAGTGAGAAAGTAAGTGAGCGACCGTTGGTGGAACCTGAGTGAGAATGGTAATGGTCGTTGTGGTGGGGTTGTTGGGGTAAAAGAATGTGACGAGACAGTTGGGGGGCCTGTGAGAGGATACCCTGTCGAGAGGGCTTCTCGAGTGAAGCTCTATAAAGTGACCTACGATTTCTAAAAGATAATTGTTAGGTTTTGGTCAAAGTTACTGGTTGTTAACTCTATCAAGAATTGAAAAGCGGAATTTCTATTAAACGAAATTAGGATATTTAAATCCACCCTAGTTTCTGGAGCTGTGCAAAACCACCCAAGAAAATTTTTATAAATGGCAGGCTTAGACATATTTAGTTTTACTTTTATGTATCTTAGCATAATTACTTGACTACTTATTGCATGGAATGAGACGTTATCTTAGATGTTCGATGTTATCAGTAGTGAGAAAACGTTTTTCTTCAACGTGTGTGGCTGTGTGTTCTACAGTGGACTTGCTGCTACCCATTGGTCTCATCTTCATCCCCATGCTATTTTCCTATTAAAATGTCGTTATTGGGATTTTTGGGTATATGCATTGCCTCTTGGCATCGTTTTGTTTCCCTGTGGGGACTCACATAATAGTCTCTCTGAAAACTGATCTAACATAGTTTTACCAGTGAAACTTACAAAAAGGGCAAAAGGGGATTCTTAAATTTTCTTAGCAGGCACTGCTGCATAAATTCAGGAGCTTCTTGTTCCATAAGATATTCTATTTTTTACAGGTCCTCTTGACCTCTTTAGGAACAACGTCTCAACTATTCTCTATCCATTAATTTTTTGGTTGAGCAGTTTTCCATCCATGAACTTTTTGCTCTGCGAGAGTAAGCAGAAAAATTGTTTTGAAATACTGGACCATGGAAACTCTTACACAGTTTTTCCAGAAGTGTTCTCTCTAATCATATGGACTGTGAAAACATTATATCTTTTATATTGGACTGCATTTGTTCTACCAACCGTCACAGGTGGCTGCTCCATCCATTTCAGCCTCCAGAAATGTTCCTCCAAGGTAGTAGCCACTTCTACTTTTTTGGGAGGAAGATTCCATATATTACAATTCTTGAATTTATCAATTTTCATAGGGCCACAGGCTTAGACCCTTCATTTTGAAGCCCTCTTTTACCTTGAAAGTAAGCTGCTGGTCTGCTTTCAAATTTATTTCTAGTCAATAATACTCTTTCAACATTACTGTTTAGTGGTCAATGTTGCTTGGAAAGAAATGTGCTCCTCCATTGGGTACTAAGCACAGAAGCCGATTTCACTTTGTTTGTGTATATAGGCTTGGGAAATAGCTTTATGCCACCTAAGATAACTTTAAGGACTCTTCCAATTTACCATTGTGCATGGTGCATTTTTTCTTTGTTTTTGTAAATAGTCTTGGAAAACAACATTATGCCACTTAAGATGACTTGAAGGACACTTCCAACTTACTGTTATGTATAGTGCTTTTAATAATATCGTTATGGGTTGAAACTTTACTGCAGCGAACCGTGGGAGGTGATATTTAAAATGTATGTTTATATTGAATGTCATTTTCATTTAATTTATTTCTGTGTTAATATCTACAGGGTTAAGAGGGCATCAGACAAAGAGGCTTTGCGCATTCAGAAGTTAAATTTACAACTTCACAAACGGAATCAGAGTATTGTGCAAGAAAATGAAAGGCTGAGGAAACAGGCTCTACTTCTTAACAAGGAGAATCAGCTTCTACAGCAGAAGCTGCAAGAGCGACTTAGGCGTCCAAACAAAAGTTTGGAATCCAAATGAGTTGTTCCAAGGAAGCTTAGGTTTCTATGCACTGTATATCATGTTGGAAGAATGTGGATTAATGATGTACAGTGGAGAAATCAATTTTGTTAGAATACTATATGGCGAACAGCCAAATGCTGAAATGTTGTTTGTGATTTTCACAATTGTAAGAAATCAAATTTACCTCTAATATGGTTCTCTTGTAATTCTCTGAACTGGGGTATAACTTGTCCAGCCCTCTATTTTCTTTGAATTCTTTTCCACGATTGCACGATGCATTTATTGGTATCTGGTTATGAGCTTAGAAATTTATATCTTCAACTAATTGTGCATAGAGAGCTCTAAGCACTTATGTGATTTAATTGTCAGAGATAGTGTTTCCCCAGTTCATGAAGTGAAGAAGAAGGTTTCTGGTTAAACCGTGATTTAATTGGTTCTGATTTTTTAATTTATATTTGGCCTCCTAACTGCCAATTCATTCCGGCACTTGCCATTGTCTTATTCTGCTTCACTTTCTCAGTATTGATAAAGCATCATATGACTAAAGAAGAAACTTAAAGGCAGGGGACACACAAAAGTAGTGGTAAATAAGCACCTTCAAGAGAGAACTTGACCACTCTTTGGTTTCTCAAGGGGTAAACTCTATGCATGGTATATGTGTAAGTGATGGATATTTGGGAGTTGCTGTTAAGTTGTGCACAACTAGGACATTTCTCAACTGATAAATCATTTTGGTTTCTTGAAGCATGTTTCTGAAGTGTAATAAGTAGTGACCAACAATCAAAGAGTTCAGTTTTAGAACATTGGTCTGAAAATTTTTGTAGTCAGTAGTTTAGATTTCATTTTTTATCATGCTTTTTCTTGTAGGACATCAAAATGATTCTAGCAAAGATTAGAATAGTCCAACATTGCATAGTGGTGCACAATTGACTAATTTTATGTTAATGGCATATTGCATTCCCAAGTCTGCAGATTGTTGTTACATGGGCTAGACAGTGCATTTTGAAAATACAATAATAGAATACAAAAAGATTAGAATAGTCCAACATTGCATAGTGGTGCACAATTGACTAATTTTATGTTGACATATTGCGTTCTTGAGTCTGCAGATTGTTGTTACATGGGCTTGACGGTGCACAACTAGAACATTTATCAACTGAGAAATCAATTTGGTTTCTTGAAGCATTTTTCTGAAGTGTAATAATTAGTGACTGACAATTTAAGAGATCAGTTTTAGAACATTGGTCTGAATTTTTTTGTAGTCAGTTGTATGGGTTTTATTTTTTATCTTGCTATTTCTTGCAGGACATCAAAATATTTCTAGAGAAAAGATTTGAATAGTCCACCAACCTTGCATAGTGGCGCACAATCAACTAATTTTATGTTAATGATATGTTGCGTAACTGAGTCTGCAGTTTGTTGTAACATGGGCTAGATGGTGCATTTTGAAAATACAATAATAGACTATGGAGGCAGGGTAGTTGTAGAGTGTACTCATGGTAGTGCATCTTCCATATTCATTTTTTACATAACTGATTCAAAGCCATCAATTGATGTTGTGGATCACCCAATGTTGCATTCACAAACTTCTCAAGCCAAGCCAACAGAACTTCTGATTGAGCTCATTGAGGTGGAACATTTGTTATCTAGGAAAAACACAAGGGTCTAAACATTCTAGTGATTTATTTTTGTAAGCATTCTCTGGATTCAAAATTCTTCAAGGTTTTGCTTTTGCAATAAATTTCATGATGGGTAAAAGCTGTAAGAATTGCGTTGATCCTATATTTCAATTTAACATTGAAGGAATCTATATTTGTTTTATAAATTAATTGTCTGAAAGGTTGCATCAGCTTGTGTTTTTCAAGGGATGCCTACTACTTTGTAAGTAGAGGAAGAGTACACTATGAAGTGTGGCGAAGTAATGAGTAGGGCTTGGGATGCCAAAATATGTACATGTGCTTGTTTAGCCTTCCTCTCTCCTCCTCTGCGACTTAATGATAAAAACAAATCATGTTCAAATGTTTCTAAATACATGCTTTACTACCCTAAGCTAAACGGTAAAACATGATAAAATGGTGATTGTAATTACCTATACCTAGAATTATGTTTGATTGTGATCTAATTACCTTTTGATACCGGCCTTCACCTCATCCCTAGGCAAATACTAGGAACCTTAAGAGGCTCCAATATTTAAAATATCATTTTAATTCCACGCAAGTAAACTTTTTAATGAGCAATAGTGAACAGTTGAGGTGGCCTTTTCTACCATTCTAAACTCTGTGTGATGTAACTACTGCAACATAGTGAGTAAGCATTTGCATGGGAATTGGCAGCAGTAATATTTGCTATAATGCAGCAAGGTTTGTAGCGAGAAAGCTCGACTTTGAGGGGGTGGGTGACTTTATTTGTTTCTTCAAATTGTTATGTTCATCCCCTCTTCTACTTTGGGAATTCTATATTGGAAATTTTTTTTAAGTGGATTATCATGTATAGAGTTTGAATTTTTGCACCATTGTGCACTCATTAATGTGCACTCCTAGATACTATGGATACTGTGCATACTAACTGAGTCAGTTCTTTATGAGCTTTGTACCCACTCACATTTAATAGGCGCAATTTAAAAAATCTGCTCAATCGCTTGCATCTTTTACCCTTTCTATGTACATAATTTATTATCTTTGCAAGAAATAGGGCAATAGGAAAAATGAAAGGTCCCTTGTTGGCCACAACATCCGAAGCAAGAAATAGTAAGGAGTAAAGAGAGAATCTCTGTTGCTTTTGTGTGTACCTCATTTTTTGAAGGCAAATCAAGAGATTAGAAACCACTAGGTGAGACTATGAATTCCAAAAATGTGGAACCCTGTGAAGGAGATGGAAGATGTAGATATCAATGAGATTGGCCAACTAATGAAGGAAATGATGTCAGTTCCAAAGAGATCCCTCGAAATGTGTTTGACATAGGCTATAGCCTCAGTTGAGAAAATATGATATCCGATGTAGTTGGTTCTTGGCTCCTTCAATGACGATTGTGTTGCTCTTGAAATGACATTTTAGTGTGTGGGAGATGATTGTACCTACCACCAACACTTGGTGGGTTGCATGCTACCATCTAGGGCAACAAGGAAATAGCTTCAAGATTGGGCTTGAAGTTGTGACATGTCCTTTAAAGCCAATAAGTAGGTTCCATTTTTTTGGTGACCTCTTATAGGGAAGACTCTAGCGAGGAGGTGGAAATAATTGGAAAGATGGATTGATTTGAGATTTGAGCTCGTCTTTTTTGCTAGAAAGTAAAACTTTGTGATGAATGTATAATCTTTTTGCTCTAGCAGATCTAGTAAAACTTTGTGATGAATGTGTAATTTGCAAGCCCCAATAATCATTTGAATCCTTAGCTCTTTTAATACACACATATGCACAAGACATTTATACTTGTAGCCCTTGTTGGGAGTAACAGAACATAAATCTACCTTTTAAGTTTGAAGAATTCATTGGTGTGATTGGTGTTTGCTTTCATCATGATGGATAATTTTGAGCTTTAGCATTTTACTTCCATGTCTTGTGTGACTCATGTGTGGATGTATATGTGAGATAATGGTTGACTTGGAGGCTCAAGATGGGTAAGGAAAGTATGGAAGACTCAAATGGCTAGAGTTAAGTTTTTTTTGGCACTTTTTGAATGGTATCATTGATCCAATAGGGGATAAGGGAGGTAAGTGAAAGGTATTGTTTCTTTACTTTTTCAATTATTTGATGCATTTAGAAGTTTGTGTTCTTGCATTGTGACTCGTGTGGATGTATATTAATGGTTGACTTGGAGGGTCAAGATGGGTAAGGAAAGTATGGGAGACTCAAATGGCTAGAGTTAAGTTTTTTTTTGGCACTTTTTGAATGGTATCATTGATCCGATAGGGGCTAAGGGAGGTAAGTGAAAGGTATTGTTTCTTTACTTTTTCAATTATTTGATGTATTTAGAAGTTTGTGTTCTTGCATTTAGAAAGTTTTATTTAAATCCATATGATATGGTTGAGTGGCGATGAATTTTTTTGCTAACATTGATGATTTAAGATTAAAAATATTACTCTTCTACAATTGTGCTCAATTAAAATATGCAATTGTTTTCAATAGAAAGAGGCAATGGAAATCTAAGATATGGAAAATAGTCGTTTTCAATTTTCTGATCACTTAATTTTCTAGTAGAAATTTTGATAAAACAAAGACTTTTGGTTTGGTAATGAGAGGCTGGAAATTTGTATGAATATAGAGTTTGCTTCTAGAATCTCCATTGTCATCCACTCCACTATCTGTGCTGTAAATTAAGTCATGGAAAGTTGCTTTATTTGTGTGGTTTTTTATTGATAAAGCACTGCATCTTATTTAGTTTAACCTCTTTTGCATTAGGATCTTTAGATACAAAATTTATGGGATTGAGATATTGTGAGTGAGAGAAGGGAGAAATGTCAAGTATGAAAGTGGGCACTTCAAGTGCATTGAATCTATCTACAACTATTTGGGAAATATTGTTTTTTTGGATGAGTGCACAAGGTATTATTTTTAAGGTAGAAATTTGTTAGTGGTACGGGGAGTATAGTCTTTTGACATGACTTCGTGTGAGTGGATTTTATTTTATTTTATTTATTGTATACTTGAAGGCATTACATGGAATCATTGAATTGCATAGAATGTTGGCATCTTTATCCAAATTTCGGAAATAAACATATAACGAATTTGCAATGTTGAGTAAGCATACATCTAAATCAATGAGCTCCTTTGGCTAAGTAGCCATGAGTAAGCGGTATCCACACCATCAAAATCACCCAGGGCACGATCCTGGCCTTAACCGCTTGACTCTTTGTGTCGAGTATCTAGAGGAATTTTTACTTTGTTGGATGGATATAAGCAACCATCATCTTCACCAATTGAACTAAACCCTTTTGATAATGTGGGTGGAAATTTGATTATGATTTCTTAATTGAACTATCATGGACTATGATTGCTTCATGAAGATGAAGATGCACAATACACAAAGAGTTCTTGGTTGTCTGACAAAAATGGAAACTATGGCAATTTTAGGCTTTAAGCCCTGGATGTTGATGGTGATATATCCTTGTAACTTTGCCCTCACTCCATGAATATTATATTAATTGGGGCTAATAATTTCACTTAATTGTTTTTTTTGGGTTAGAGTCCCCAACCCTAATTATGCTTAGCTAAAGCATTGGTTTTCGATAACACCCCACTCTCACATCTAACTTGCGGCATGTGAAAAGTTGGCAGACTCCCCTAGGAAAGTGAATTATCTCAATGGCCTTAATAAAAATTAAATAATCATTCAAAATTTAAAATTATCAACCTTTTGAAGTCCCCAAAGGACGAAAATAAATACATGCACAAAAAAAAACAAGAGTAATCATGCCATCGGGACAACTAGACAAGTAAGTGGAGGCATAGGATCATTTGGCTTATCACCCCAACTATGCCCTCCTATAAGCAGAAAAATATTCGTTGTTAAGGGCTCCTAACCTAGTTTCCCCACGTCTCCTTGTGCATAAATAGTTTAGAATTGCTATCAATAGGTTGGCGAGATGGCAAAATCTAGCCACAAAATTTATATAATTGGAGTGGCACCTATACCTTAGGGTGGAAGAGTTTGAAGAAAGAATGAACATAGTGCCAAATAAATTAAGCACAAGGAAAAAACCAAAGCAGACGCTTGACATATTTTGGTTGGTGGAAGGCATGGCATCAAAGGTTGGAACCATCTAGATGAACAAATTGTTCACCAATAGGAAGGTTGTGATATTTAAGGCATCATGAAAAGTGGGCTTCCTTGGGCAAAACAATGGGTTGCCAAATGGTTGAGAATTTTATCTTCCATGTCTGGGGAGAGGAGTGAAGATTCCACGTACGATTCAATTGATTGTGCAAACCTCATTGAAGAGAAAACCAACGATGACCAAGTCAAAGTTTGCATCGACCAAATGCAATACCAACATGCCCATACCAATCCCACCACCATAGAGGCAAGGAAGAAAGGGCAATTTTATGAAAATATTCATGTAGAGTATTTTTAACGATTTCACTATATGCTTCAAATTTAACTCCAAGAAGATTTAACTTGGCTTTAAAACTAGACCATGGAAGCCAAGAATGAGAAGCCTTGTAGAAAATATTTGATATGATTTGTAATCCCTATGTATATAACTCAAGTGTTAGGTTGTGGAGCTAAAAGCTTCAACTGTTGCAGACATGGAGGTTGCTGAGTTCCAGGGATACCGGCGTCGGCAGTTTGACCGACGTCGGTCATGGGTGAACAGAAGGGAAACCAGCATCGGTAGGAGGTCGGCTGACGTCGGTCACCTCCAGGCAGACAGGGACCGATGTCGGTCGCCTGTGCGGTTTTAGAACTGTTCGTTGCACGAACAGTTAGTTCGTTGAACCGAGTGTTTGCATGTAAAGGCTATTTTTGGTCTTTAGCTGCGTGTCTAATTATTGTAAATTAGAAGTCTAAGTTATTGTTTAAGTGTGAGATCTATTTATAGACCCATTGGCATGTATTGTAAAGTGTGTGCTAGATAGCCAGAGTGCTAGTGAAGAGAACAAAGTGTGTGTTCCTCCTAGTTCCACAGAGAGCAATAAAGGAAGGCAAGGAAGATCCTTCCATTGTAAGATCATTTGAGTTGCAGGTTGTTGCAAGCTCATAGGAGATCTACATGTGTAAGTAAGGTCTGTTGAGTTGCAGGTTGTTGCAAGCTTATGGGAGATCTACTTGAAGTACTTTGAGTACTTGTGTACTGGCAGGGTTATTACTGACTGGTTGAAAGTGAACACCAATTCTGTGTTTGAGTTGGGTGTTGGGACCGTTTTTGGTAGGAGAGTGAACTCTTGAGAAGAATTATTGTACACTTGGTGTGGGAAGCCTGAAAGGTGTGGAAGAGAGTGGCGTCTCTTCATTGTATTCTTTTCTGGATGAGTATTAATACATATTGTGTTATCTCTAATATTCTGTGTCATTTGTGAATTCTAGTTACTTATTGCTTCTGGTTAATTTCGCATGTTTAATTGCTAATACAAGGTAATCATATTGTGCTCTTATTGAGGAGCAAGATCCTAACAAGTGGAATCAGAGCTGTTTGTTGTTCTTGATTCCCCATCAACTGGTATCAGAGCTTTTGGTTAGGTTACTAACAGGTGTTTCAGATCTCGTTAGTGTGTGTTGATTACAGGTTACTCACAAGGATTTTTGTTTGAGTGGGAGTATAGAAATGGCAGAAGAAAATAAGCTACGAATGGAGAAGTTTAATGGCAAGAACTATCAATTATGGAGGATGCAGATTGAAGATTAGATGTATCAAAAAGATTTGTACTTACCGTTGGGTGGGGTTGCATGCAAGCCCCTGGATATGAAGGATGAAGAATGGGAGGTTCTTAATCGAAAGGCTCTGGGATCTATAAGGTTGAGCCTTGCATCGTCTGTGATTTCCAACTTATCTCAGGCTAAGACAACGGTAGAGTTGATGGAATCTTTGGCAAATTTATATGAAAAACCCTCAGCTTCGAATAAGGTATTTCTTATGAAGCAATTATTTAATTTGCAAATGTTGGAAGGTGGATTTGTCCATAGTCATCTTAGTGATTTCCATGGTTTGGTAAACCAGTTAAATTCAGTCAATATTGTTTTTTATGATGAAATTAAGGCTCTCTTAATCTTATGCTCATTACCTAAAAGTTGGGAGAGTTTGGTAATGGCAGTTAGCAATATTGTGTCTGCTTCAAAAATCTTAAAAGTGGATGATGTTGTGAGTGTAATCTTGAATGAAGAGATTCGCAGGAAAAGCACAGGTGAATCATCAGAGAATGCTTTGAGTGTTGAAGGCAAGGGAAGGCAAAGAGAGAAGATAGAGCATGGGAGATCAAAGTCCAAGATAGGCAGGAGATCCAAGTCCAGGTATGGCAGAATAACCTGTTGGAAATGTGGAAAGCAAGGGCATCTAAAGAGAGATTGCAGGTCGGATGAAGATCAGCATGAAGGACATAAAGAAGCAGATGTTGCAGATTATGTTGCACATGATGCTCTGGTATGTTCTTTAGATAAAATAGAATCTTGAGTTTTAAATTTTGGTGCCTCTTTTCATGCATCCCCAAATAGAGAATTTTTTCATGAGTATGTCTAGGGAGACTTTGGAGAAATTTATTTAGGGGATGGTAAGCCTTGTCAGATGGTTGGCAAAGAGAAAGTGAAGCTGAAATTGCAGATAGGAAACACATGGGTGTTGAAGGAGGTCATGCATATCCCAATCCTGAAGCGGAATTTGATTTCTGTTGGAAAGTTGGGTGATGAGGGTTGCACAGTAACTCTCACAGCGGACTCTTAGAAGGTTACCAAGGGTGCACTTGTTGTAGCAAGAGGTAAGAAAGTAGGTACGCTTTATCTATCTACTTATATTACTGATTCTCCTTTTGGTTTATCTACTTCAGCTGTAGATTCGAAGATGTGGCTTAATAGGCTTGGTCACATGAATAAGAAGGGGATGCATGTTCTTGAGTCAAAGAATATGCTTTCGGATTTGAAAAGCATGGATCGAGATTTTTGTATGCAAAAGAAGAAAGTGACGTTTCTTGAGAAATCCGATGTTCATGACAAGAACAAGAAAGCCTTGGTTTTTAAGGAGAAGGTGACGGACAGAAATCAGCGCAAGGAGCTGAAGAATTCTGAGCAGAGCAAGGTTGATTTAGACAAGGGTTTGATCCAAAAGGAGCTCGCGGGTATATGTCATCGCTCACAAGTAAAACACAAAGACCGACGTCGATTAGAAAATTGGCGTCGGCATCCAGACAGGGACCGACGTCGGCTATGTGCAGCCCGACATCGGTGACTCAGGACAGATAAACATCGACGTCAGTCAAGGGGAACCGACGTTGGAGATGAGGTAGTCGCATGAAACTGACGTCGATCGGGTGTAGACTGAGATGTGACTAGCATCGGTCACTGAGATGGATTTTGGGTGGACAGCACGCTGTCAAGGAGTCTCAAGCGCCCATATGGAGGACTTAAAGGGTAAGTAAGCTTCAAATTCGTCATTTTCCTTCTTTACACTACTTGTTGCTTGTTGATGGTTAAGAACCAAGAAGTTGTTAAAGAAGTAGAGCAGGTAGATCCAAGAAACAGTGGGAGCTTGGCATGGATGAAGGATGTGATTCCTTGGAGAAGAACCAAACGGGAGTTTTTGGTGCAGTTGCCAGCTGGAAGAAAGCACTGAGAGATGAATGGATGTTCAAGATAAAGAAGAGCGGGAATGGACATGTGAGACGAAAGGCCAGGATATATGGTCTTGAGTAAGCTACAGGACAATGGAGGTTTGATCATTGTGTTTCTCTTTACCAGGTTGGATAATATTAGCTACATTATTCTGTTACTGTATGATGTGCTTGTTGCAAGGTTACATATACAGGGAGTTGCTGAACTAAAGGTAAAGCTAGTTTAGAAGTGTGTCATAAGGAATCTTGGAGCAGCAAGATTCTTTGGCATGAGTGTGTTCTAGGGACATAGAAGGTCACAGGTTGATTTTGTCTCCGAATGATTGTGTGAAACCGGTTAACACGCCGATGGTTGGACAGTTTTATGAACAGTGTCTTGATTCACATAATGAGGTTAAGTGCATGGTATGTACTAGACCTAAGACTTTCCAAGCAGTGGGGGCTGTCACAAGTTTGGAGCCAATCTGGGAAAGAAGCACTGGACGGCAGTTCAGTGGATTCTTAGAGGGACCAGCAGCAGGTGCACATGCTATGCAGGGTCAAGTTATTTTCTACATGGGTTTGTAGATGCGGATGTGGCAGGTGATTTGGATGAAAAGAGGTGCACCATAGGATTTGTGGTGGTTGGTCTTCAAGAGCGATCTTAAAGAGGGATACAAAGCCAAGGGAACAAACTAGATGATGTACAGGTACAGGTACAGTTGTAGCTATTTATCTCCAAGTGGGAGATTGTTAGGTTGTGGAGCTAAAAGCTTCAACTGTTGCAGACATGGAGGTTGTTGAGTTCCAGAGATACTAGTGTCGATAGTTTGACCGACGTCAGTCATGGGTGAATAGAAGGGCAACCAGCATCGATAGGAGTTCAGCCGACGTCGGTCACCTCTAGGCAGACAGGGACCGACGTCGATCGCCTGTGCGGTTCCAAAATTGTTCGTTGCACGAACAGTTAGTTCGTTGAATCGAGTGTTTGCATGTAAAGGCTATTTTTGGTCTTTAGCTGCGTGTCTAATTATTATAAATTAGAAGTCTAAGTTATTGTTTAAGTGTGGGATAAATTTATAGACCCATTGGCATGCATTGTAAAGTGTGTGCTAGATAGCCAGAGTGCTAGTGAAGAGAACAAAGTGTGTGTTCCTCCTAGTTCCACAGAGAGCAATAGAGGAAGGCAAAGAAGATCCTTCCATTGTAAGATCATTTGAGTTGCAGGTTGTTGCAAGCTCATAGGAGATCTACATGTGTAAGTAAGGTCTGTTGAGTTGCAGGTTGTTGCAAGCTTATGGGAGATCTACTTGAAGTACTTTGAGTACTTGTGTACTGGCAGGGTTATTACTGACTGGTTGGAGGTGAACACCAATTCTGTGTTTGAGTTGTGTGTTGGGACCGTTTTTGGTAGGAGAGTGAACTCTTGAGAAGAATTACTGTACACTTGGTGTGGGAAGCCTGAAAGGTGTGGAAGAGTGTGGTGTCTCTTCATTGTATTCTTTTCTGGATGAGTATTAATACATATTGTGTTGTCTCTAATATTCTGTGTCATTTGTGAATTCTAGTTACTTATTACTTCTGGTTAATTCCGCATGTTTAATTGCTAATACAAGGTAATCATATTGTGCTCTTATTGAGGAGCAAGATCCTAACAAGTGGAATTAGAGCTGTTTGTTGTTCTTGCTTCCCCATCATTAAGAAATTTGACTCTTGGTCCTTTTGCAAGAGTATTTATGTTTTAGGTGATGATTGATGACTACTAGAGGGATTAGCTATTGAAAGATAGCCCCATTTTTAACTTATCACTAACCCAAAGAAGGCGAGGCTTGATAGCTTCTCATGCTTTCCAAATACTCTTAACAACAAAGATGCCAAAGATTTTAGTGAAAATTGGAGTGATTAAGATGGATTGTAGACCAATGTCTTATCAAGCTTGTCTACCATATGGGCACCTTGTGGAAATACAATGCTCTAAGAAGATTTTTCCAAGCCTCATTGCCTCCTATAGCTTACACAACCCATTTGGCATATGATGTAGTTCCATTGTTTTTTTAATATCAATGAGGCCTATGTCTCCTGCTTCACAAGGCATATAAAAATTATCCTACACTGCACGATGGAAGCCTCGATCTCCATCAAAATTGGCCTAGAGAAAATACCTTTAGAATCTTCTCAAGCCAATGATATGTGGCTTTAAAGGTGTCCAATATGATAAAATAATAACATGCGCAACAAACACTTTAGAATAAATATGAAATTTACCAAACAATGAATGTGGTTTAGTAATCTAATAAGAAAATTATTCCACTTGTTGAAGAACATCAACCTATATGTCCACTAAAGTGTCATGAAAGGAAATGGGATGCCCAAGAATTTGACAATTTTTCGTGTTAACCATATTAATAAAACCAAAGAGGACATAGAAGTAATATTGTTTGTAGCATTGGGGTTTGTTCCATTGGATGCTAGACCCCAAGGCCAAATAACTCTTTTTAAGACATTTCATAATTTTGCTTTTTTGAGTGACAATTCCTATGAATAACATTGTGAGATTCTTTATTTAAAAAATTAGACCAATCAAAAGGGTTGTAGTCCAAATGTTGAGGATGATGGTTGCTTATATCCATCGATCAAGGTACACATCCCTCTAGATACCTGACATAGAGCGTCAAGCAGTTAAGGCCAAGATCGTGCCTTGGGTGATTTTGACGGCATGGATATCCTTTACTCGTGGCTGCTTAGCCAAAGGAGCTCACTGATTTAGATGTATACTTACTCAACATTGTAAATCTGTTATATGTTTATTCCTAAAATATGGTCAGAGATGCCATCATTCTATGTAATCCAATGATTCCATTTATGCCTTCAGGAATACAATAAAAAATAAATACAAATTTAGACCTCATTTTTAGTTTTGGTTTATACTCCACAACAACCAAATGAGAAACTTTTTACGTTTTGTTTATGTTGCAATGTGTTATTCATGATCTCTCTATACAAGAATATAAGAAGATGATATCTTTAAAAAACTTAGAATTTTGACCAGATTTAATAGATGGAATCTCGTCGACACTTTGTTAACTTATAATGAAGTTGCATAAAGGGTATTGAAAATATATTTGGGCTTCATTCAATACAGAAATATATTATATAAGTTTCTAAAATCGTTTTGCTAGTGGCAAGCTATAAATTTTTTTTTTGAAGTTTTGGCTTTGTTAAAGGTTTTGCATATGCACATTGGTCTAGAATTGCTCTACCTATTGTTGCAGGCCATCTTACCACTATTATAGGTCATTTTAAGTTTGATTTAACATTAATTTTACCATTTATTACTACTTATAGAGTGGTTGTGCCTATTTATATGGTGCTTGCTACGCCCTTAACCTTTGGTGTGTCTTGGCATATGTTTGGCTAACTTGTAGCTTAGATACATCTTTTATATTTTTGTTACATTTCTCTATGTTCTTAGTTAGGTCAGTCTATGGAATAACCATGGCTAAGTCGACTATATATATGAGGTAGTGGTTAGTATGTGATCATCATGTTAAGTATTATGCTCTTAGTGCATTATTGTGGAGGTTGCCCCTTCGAAGTGGCTTTGTTATATTATCCAGTATTTTGCTCTGCTATCAATTATTGTTATGTGATCTCTTATATTTGCTTATTCTATGCAATATAAAATTATTTTGTGCAAACATCTAAGTAATTTCATTACAAGTGGTATCAGAGCTTCAATTTGGACAAGTTTCCAGTGGCGTTGCTTTTTCGGATCTAGTGAGGCGTGACTTCTATGAGGGGAAGGAGCGAAAAAACATAACTTGAAATCCGGTAAGAATTAATTTTTCTATCAGCACAGTATTGTTCGAAACACTTTTTTTGAAAAAAATAAATAATTATGGAAAAAAAATCACTTTGCACAATTGCAGTCATTGGATTCATCTCGACGAGATGTCCGCAATGGTATATTCCGTCGGTGCACTTTTTTGTGTCAATTTTTTTTACCCTAATGCGCAAAGGGAGTTGTTGGATTTGTCTTGACAAGGCAATCACAATGGTACCATCTCTTGGAAAACTTTTTTCGAGAGCAAAAACCCTCCTAGGGTTTGTATATGGCCAGTCCTACATGAGGATGAAAAGGGAGGCAAGAAACTCCTAAGACTCCTTATGTCGATGACATGGAATCTAAAACTTTAGATCCATTGATTTCTCAACTTCAAGCTGACATAAAGGGCTTGGTGCGGCATGATGACTTTGTTGCAATTTAAACTAATGCTTTAGGGATGCGCAGAGAGATTAATGGGGTTCACAATCAATTAAATTAGATCACTACTTCATTGGTTGTTCTTTCATCTCAGTTACAATCAAACAACCATCCACTTCATCATTTGGGTCCTCTTCCTTTCAACACTAACAACTCCAATTCTGGTGTGAAACTAATGTTTCCCAAAGTGGACATGTGTAAGTTTGATGGTAAGGATCCTCTAACTTGGATTACCAAAATTGAGAATTTATTTGATCTACATCAAACTCCTAGTTCTCAGAAGGTGATAGTGGCGTCTCTGTATCTAGAACGTGAGCAATTCATTTGGTATCATTGGTTGTGTGCTCAAAAGAAAAAGAATGGTGCTCATGTTACATGGTCTATTTTCACTGATGATTTGTTGGATCATTATCAGAATAATGTCTCTGATAACTACTTCAGCCAATTAGCCAAACTACGACAAACGGGAACTGTGAAGGATTATATTCATCAGTTTCAAAATCTATCCTTATGAGTGAAAGATATCACCGAGGAAAATTTGATTGATCTATTTTTGGGTGGTCTCAAAAATAACATCTGACTAGAGGTTCAGATGTTTAACCTAGAATCTGTATCAAAATCTATTCCACGAGCATGCATGGCTGAGGAAAAAGAGATGGTCAAATGGAAAATTTTCACTATTGGTCGTGATTACACCTTTCCAGCACCATCATATCCTCAACCCACTAGATTGACACCTCGACAAATTGAGGAAATATGAGCCAAAGGGTTGTGTTATGGTTGTGATAGCAAATGGAACAAAGACCATTGTTGTGCTAAAAAGTTGTTTTACATCAAAGGTGCTAGTGAGGATGATGATGATGAGGAGGCACTTGGCGAGGATGAAGAAGGTCCTAATGAATAATCTAAAGACACTCAACCTACTATTTCCTATCATTCCCTTTTAGGGATTAGTACTACCCAAACTCTTAAGGTAGTGGGTTTCCTAAAGAAATTAGTCACTATCCTTATTGATTTTGGGAGCACACACAACTTCATCAACAATAAGTTGGCTGCTCGCTTGAACTGTTTCATTTATCCCACTCCAAAATTTTAGGTCATGATTGTAGATGGTGGTACTATCAATTGCTTAATAAAATTCCATATTATTAAGCTAGCCATGGGAGACTACTTGTTGGATTCTCCTATGTTTGTTATTCCCATGGGGGGCGCTGACATTGTTCTAGGAATACAGTGGCTCACCACTTTAGGCACTATTGAGATGAATTTCCAAGAATTATTCATGCATTTTCATTCTGAGGGAAGGACATTTGAGCCAAGGGGATTCAGGGCTAAATCTCGACAAATTGTTGGCTCCCATCAAATGACAAAGATTCTTTGAAAGGGCACTGAAAGATTTGTAGCTTGTTTCTTTTCCATGGAAGTTCATCCAACTCAGCCATTTACACCCCCTGATCTGCATCAAGTGATTGATGTCCATTTGGTTATTTTTGGTGACATACCGAAAGGACTTCCACCTAGTTGCATGCATGATCATGTTATCAATCTTATTTTTGGTAGTACACCACCCAACATCAGGTCATACAAGTATCCCTATGCCCAGAAAAGTGAAATTGAAAAGATGCTATAGGAGATGTTGGATGCAGGAATCATTCGCCATAGCCATAGCAAATATTATTCATCAGTTATCATGGTGCAAAATAAAGATGACACTTGGAGGATGTGCCCTAACTATAGGGAACTCAATAATTACACTATCAAAGATAAGTTTTATATTCCTATCATTGATGATTTGTTAGATGAATTAAATGGTGCTCTTTATTTTACCAAGTTAGATCTGTGTTCTGGGCATCATCAAATCTAGATGCATGATGAAGACATACCCAAAACTGCTTTCAGGACTCTTGAGGGCCATTATGAATTTTTGGTTATTGCTTTTGGGCTAACAAATGCACTATCTACCTTTCAAAGTTTGATGAATATTGTTTTTAGGCCATTTTTGAAGAAATTTGTTCTGGTATTTTTTGATGAGATCCTCATTTATAGTAAAAATTAGGAAGACCATTTACACCATGTGAAACAGGTACTCTCAATTTTGCAACAGCATCACTTGTATGCCAAACCTTCCAAATGTAGTTTTATAGCTTGTGAGGTTGAGTATTTGGGTCATCTAGTTTCACATGCAGGAGTAAAAATGGATCATAAAAAAATCCAAGCAATGGTGGACTGGTTGATTCCTAAGACACTCAAGCAACTAAGAGGATTTCTGGGGCTAACCAATTACTATCATAAGTTTGTCAAAAATTATGGCATCATTGCAGCTCCACTCACATCTTGTGGAAGAAAGACTCCTTTTAGTGGACTGATATAGCTACCAGGGCATTTGAACAATTGAAATTAGTGATGTGCACCACTCCAGTGTTGACTACTCCTAATTTTTCCAAGACTTTTGTGGTTGAATGTGATGCATCTAGATATGGTATGGGTGTTGTACTCATGTAAGAAGGTAGACCACTTGAATTTAAAAGTCATCAATCAAAGGGTAAAAATCAGCATAAGCCCATTTATGAGAAGGAAATGATGGCCATTTTGCATGCATTCAAACAATGGAGGCCTTATTTGATGGGTCATCACTTTCAGGTAAAGACTGATCATGACGGTCTCAAATATTTTTTGAAACAAAGGTTATCATCTGAAGAGCAAAAGAAATGGGTAACTAAGATGTTAGGATATGATTTTGAAATAGTTTACAAGAAAGGCAAGGACAATGTAGTGGTAATTGCACTATCTACGAAGGATGAATTAGTTGAGGCATTGCTATATGCTATGACCATTATGCAGGTAGATTGGCTAGAGGAAGCATGATCAGAATGGGACAAAGATTGTGCTACCCATGATTTGATTCAGAATCTTCAATAAGGTTTGGGTGGATTTGAAAAATTCACATGGAATGGTGATGCATTATGGTATAAATACAAATTATACCTATGTAAGAATTCTCTTCTTAAACAAAAAATCTTTTAGGAACTTCATGCAACTCCAATTGGGGATCATTCAGGATTTTTGAAAACCTATCATATAATCAAGTAGGATTTTTTTTGGGAAGGACTCAAGGGAGATGTCCAGAAATATGTGGCTGGATGTATGATCTATCAACAAAATAAAGGAGAAACCATCAAAACCCTAGGTCTTTTGCGACCTTTATCCATCCCTAGCCAACGTTGGGAAGAGTTGTCTATGGATTTCATTACATGGTTATCGAGATCTGATCATCAAAGAGTTATCATGGTTGTGGTAGATCATCCCAGTAAGTATGCTCATTTTTGTTCTTAATCATAGCCATTTGTTGCTAGTACAATAACTTCTATTTTTTTCAATATATTTCAAAAATTGCATGGTACCCCTAAGATCATTGTTAGTCATAGAGATCCCATCTTCACTAGTAATTTTTGGACTAAGTTATTTGCATGTTTGGGCACCCAATTGGCTCATAGTTCATCCTATCGTCCTCAATCAGATGGAGAAATTGAGGTAATCAACAAATGTCTGGAAGGATATCTCTGTTGTTTTGTTTTTGATAAACAGGATAAATTGGTTCGTTGGTTGCCACTTGTTGAATGGTGGTATAATACTTCTATTCATAGTTCTTCCAAAATGTCTCCTTTTCTGACACTATATGGATACCACCTTCCATCCATCACTTCAACCTTGAAGTTCCATCCTAAGGTTCGTGCAGTTGAAGAACATATTCACCATCAATAGGAGGTCCTTGCTAGTGAAAATTTAGCCATGGCCCAGAATCACATGAAATAGCAGGCACATCAACACAGGAGTGAGAGGCATTTTGACATTGGTGATTAGGTCTTTGTTCGCTTACAACCATATAAGCAAATGTCCTTGAAGCAATAGAAAAAGGGTAACAAGTTGTCCCCTAAGTATTATGGGCCTTATCAGATCTTGCAAAAAATTGGTAGTGTGGCCTACAAGTTAGAGTTTCCTTCCTCCACTCGCATACATCCAGTATTTCATGTATCAAGCCTAAATAAAGTCATTGGACATAAAGTTGCTACAAAAACTAAGTTACCAGAATTGGATGAGGAAGGAAGATTTATTCTTGATCCTGAGGTGATCTTTCAAATTCGCACTAAACAATTGCGTTCTAGAGCAATTAAGGAGTACCTGGTCAAATGTAGGAATCTAACCTATGAAGATGCTACTTGGGAGGATGAATCCTTTGTGCAGCAACATCTAGAGTTGACTCAACATTGAGGACAATGTTGTTTTGAAGGGGTGGGTCATGCTATGCCCTTAACCTTTGGCATGTCTTGGGATATGTGTGGCCGACTTGTGGCTTACATACCTCTTTTATATTCTTGTTACATTTATCTATATTCTTAGTTAGGTCGGCCTATGGAATAAGCATGGCTAAATAGACTATATATAGGAGGTAGTGGTTAGTCTTTGATCATCATGTTAAGTATTCTTCTCTTAGTGCATTGTTGTGGAGGTTGACCCTCAAAGTGGCTTTGCTATATTATCTAGTATTCTATTTTGTTGTCAATTATTGTTGTGTGATCTCTCATATTTTCTTATTTTGTGCGATATAAAATTATTCTGTGCAAACATCTAAGTAATTTCATTATAGTGCTAAATCAATCGACCACAATTTTTATTGTAGAAGTCGAGGAATATGGGACCGAAGTGAGCATGCAAGTTCGTTTCAAAATTCTACAATGAGGTAATGACATTAATAATCATTCTTAACATGCAGATGTGCTCTTAGGTGTTTATGTTGTTGATTCAATGTGAAAATGGTATGAGAATGATAGTAGTATTGTTTATTATGTTGGTCGTATCCCATCTGAGAAATCCCTTACTTCTTGGGTCAAGTATACTTGAGAGCCATATAAAATTAACTTTTTGGAGTTAGTAACCTTACCAAAGTTTTTTTTTCTTTTGTGGAAGTGCAATAAGATCAAATGATTTTTGATAAGTCATCTTGTTGGTTCATGAGGAAAGCCTTAATGGTGCTTTCACATTGGACCAATGATTTTAAGGTCTTGAAGCAACGATTTCTTAAAGTCCCTATGTGGGTCAAGTTGTAAGGTTTTCCAATCCCACTATGGGATTTTTTACACAAGATAAATGAACCCTTAGGCTATTTAATTTGTCATGATCCTAATAAGTGTTATTTTGCTTGACCCCACAAATGGATTTGTTTTGAGGTGGACCTTACAAAATATTTGAAAGAGTACCTAGGTATTAGAGTGCATTCCCAATATTTTTATTAGAAATTAGTTTATATCAACTTACATAATATATGCCTCCACTATTAAGCTACTTACCACAAGATATAAGATTGTTCTTTGATGGCCCGCCCAGAGCCCAAACAAGCCATTTAGGCATTGTTTAATGTTAATAAAGAGAAATGTTGGACTATTGTGGGTGGTAAAAACACGTGACAGCGTTAAAAAAACCCTAGATTTGGAGGTGCGATTGCCAATGCCAAACTACAAGTTTTTAGGAAAGTCAAGTGTAGTGGTCCTTCATTGAACCCTATTTTGTAGAGCCAAACTTACAAACTCTGTCAATTTAAGGAAATACTTTAAGTGTTGGGACTATGTCAGTAATTCCTCCACCCTCCAGGAATTTTTGTAGTCCACCTCATGGCAATGACTAACTGGGGAGAGATAATGGGAGCAGACACCACTCCATCTCACTTGTCAATTTTTGTGTTTAAACCAACAAGCTCTTATAGGAAATTAGTTAGAAGCACTAGAAAATAATGATGGTGACAAAGAATGATTTATGGAGGATTCCTCTACATGAATATTCTTTTGTCAAATGTGTATGGCCTTATTAGACTTCAATAAAAAAAATGTTAGGTCTGCATGTCAACAACTTAGAGCCTTTAACATTATTTACCTTCAAGTAGTTAAATTTTTTGGTTTTTTTCTACAAACCACTTTAAATAATATTTGGCATGGTGTTGAGCATTACACCACCTCACATGAGGATGGACCTGGTAGTGTGGCTCTTTTTATTTCCCCAAAATTTGGCCTTTGCCTTAATTTATTTGGGGGAAGATCATATGCATCGTTATATGTGGGTTATGTTTGATATCAATGATCAAGCCTAGGGATTTGTGAATATTTACGTGCCTAATGATGGTCTAAGAATGGAAAATTTATGGTCTTGGCTTGCTAATAATATTCCTTTTTCCAACCAGATGATATGCGTTAATTTTAATATGATTGAAAGTCCCGAGGAAGAGGAAGACACTTCACTAATATGTTGGTGTGTTGAAGAGCATGAAGCATGATTTTATTTTAAAAATTATTGGTGTTTGTCATACCCTAGTTCTTTTAACAATAGTTTGACACCCAATTCCATGGTTTATGTGACCTAATGTATGGGTGGCCCTAGACTTTGTTCTCAAATGCCATGATTGCATCATGCTTTCTAAGCAACATGTTTTTAATCTATTACATTTCTTTTCTTTCTATAAATTTAAACATGCCTTAAAATATGGTGTCTGGAGTGTTTTTATTTTCAAGTTGTTATATTGCCTCAATGAGACATTCTAGGCAAGGAATATGGAACCAAAACAAGCATGGAAGTTTGTTCCAAAGGTCTATGACAAGGTGATGATTTAGATAATCTCTCTTCATCTGTAGATGAACTCTTAGCCTTAGATGTTGTTGATTCCATTTGTAATTAGTATGAAAATAATAATCTTATATTGTATAATGTCTATTGTATATCCTCTTAGCAATCCCTCACCTCTTGGATTAAGTATGCTTGGGAGCTATATGGTATTAAAATCTCTAGAGTTCAAAACTTAACCAAAGTCTTTTTTGTATTCTCTTTCATAAAGTCTTAGCATGTGCAAGAAATGTTTAACAAATATTTTTGTTGGTCTATGTGGAACATCTTGATGGTGATATTGTGTTGGTATCATCATTTTGTTGTCTCAAAGTAGGCATATCTCAAAATCCTTGTGTGGGTTGAGTTATAGGGCTTATCGATTTTGTTATGGGTTTTCCTTAACTAGATAGTCAAAGCCTTAAATCATCTATTTTTCATAAGCCTAATATGTTTTATTCAGCTTGACCCAACAAGTGCGATTGTGTGGAGGAGTACTCACATAATATTTGAATATCTAATTTTCAAGGGGGTTCTCAGGTTTCAACCAAAATGTCATCTACATTAACCTACCAATAATTTATTTCATTCCTATGCTCATAACTGCAAGATATAATATTCTCCACTTATGGCCCACTTTGAGGCTTTGAGCCCAAACTCACCTTTGTCATGCCTTTTAAATCCAAGAAAGAAGAGGGGCAGGTTATCATTGGCATCAAAACATCTAAAACGATTCCCAAAAATCTCAAAATGGGAGTGGTGTCTTCCAACACCAAACCACCATAACAAGTCTATATGAAAGATTAGTTTACTAGTCCTCCATTGAGTCCTAGCCAATAGAGCTGAATTATGTAAGCTCTGTGAACTTAGGGAAATTATTCAAATGTTGGGAGTTTTTTTACAAATCCTCCACCTTATAGGAGGTCTCGTAGTCCACCTTGTGGCAATGATAATGAGGGAAAACACTTTGATTGGTGATTTTATACATCCAAACAAATAGGCTCTCTTGGGTAATGAATTTGTTGTGCTACCTAGATCTAAAGATGGTCATGTGTAGCTATTTGTGGAGGATTCCTCCAAATGAATATTCTAGCATCGAATGTGCACAACCATAAAAAGTTTTTAAGAAAACTCTATGTTATAGTTTCTTATCAGTGGCTATGAACCTTTGAAATCATATGTCTTTAAGAGGTTAAAGTCTTATTTTTTTCAAATTGTATTAAAGTGCATTCGGAATAATGATATGCATCTCACAACCTCTCATGAAGATGCATGTGACAACGTAACTATTCTATTTTCACTTGAGATGGCCTCAACATTAATTTTATGGTGCAAACATATAATGCATCATTCTATGTGGGTCACACTTGATATCTGTAGTTGTGCCTTGGGCCATGTGAATATATATGTGCCTAATAATTGTCTTAAATGGGTCGAGTTATGGCATTGTCTCACTGGAAATCATCTATTCTACAACTAGTTGATTTGCTACAACTTTAATATGATTGAAGCACTTGAGGAAAATGAAAGAACTTTTTCTATGCTTTGGTGTGATGGTGAATGTGAGGTTTGTATTTATCTAAAAATTGTTGGGGTTTTTTAAACCATAAGTTTTGGTGTCAGTTTGATAACACAAATTCATGGTTCACATGGTCCAACTTCCACGTTGGCCCAAATCTTGTTCTCAAAGGATTCGATCATGTCATGCTCACTAAACAATATTTGTTTAACTTTCAACTCCATGATGATTGTGTTGTCAAAGCTCACCCAAAATTTGTTCTTTCTGACCACAACCCTATCACATTACAACTTGTATAGGGTTATAGGTTAAAACAAGTTCATCATACTCATTTTTTCATGAACACATCTTTTCTTGTTGATGAAGGTATTATTTGATTCATTTCTAAAATATGGAACATGTGCCTCATCGATCGTATGTTTCTAAATGGATTACTTGGTGAAATGAAGCCATTACACATACCTCATATTTTCTCAACCAATTTAGAAGCAAATGGCTTGAGTTTTTAAAAGGGCCAATGATGCTCTTGCTAAAGAATTTAGTATGGCCTTGTCATAGATTTAGCTCAACCTATTTGATGTCCACCTATAATACATGGTTTCTCTTATCAAACACAACCTTACGCTAGTGCATAGTCATGAGGCTAAAGGGGCTCAAATTATTTCCTGCATGCATTGACTCAAATTCGATGATATATCCTCTAAGGAGTTTGTTAAGTCTTTGCAAGATAAGTAATCCAGATAGCATATCAAAGCTATCGAAGTTGCTAGATGTTATTCCTTATAGAAGTGTTTATATGTCATTCTTTGCAATCTCACCCCTTCTAACAAGATATTTCGTGATAGTTCACTCTCCTTAGAAGAGATGCATGTTTTCATACTTGAGATGCCCAATGATAAATACCTTGGCCTCGATGGCTTTCCTTGTGAGTTCTACAAAGAAATTTGGTATTTTGGGGGCTAAACTTACTTTGAGTTTATAAATACGCTCTACAAACTAAATATTTAGGAAGTCATATAAATGAAGGCAATATCAAATTTATTCCTAAAGTTGATGATCCTCATTAAAACTCTCACTCTTTATCTGTGTTCTTTCCTTCATGAAAATATTAGATTAGAGCAAACAATTTTTATTAAAATCCATTATATCCTTGACAAAATCCATTATATCTGGTGAGTGGTTGTTCATTATCACCATGGTCAAATATTTAGGTTTTTTATTTTTTTCATTTTATCCACTAACTCTTTTTGCAAATGCTTAAAATTGTCTTACCCTTAATGGTCATAAGTATGAAAGGTTCATCCTTTTTTCTCAATCAGGCTACTTTTTTTTTTTTTAAAGCTTTTGGCTATCTTTTATCTAACAAAATCAAGCAAGGGATTATCAAAGGAATCGTTAACCCCAATTGAAAGATTTAGTTTCTCAATGGTGATTTTATCAATGACTATTTCTATTGCTCACAAAGAACAAGGCTTCATTCTATTAAGTATTGTCTTGAGTTGATACTTTCTACAAAGCCTCGAGTTTGAACATTCAATGAGGTAAAACTCAATTTTATTGATAGAGTATGACGCCCATGCCTAACTAGTTAGAAAAACTCAAATGGAAATTGATTGAGAAAAGAGAGATATTTAAGTTTCTAGGCATCCTATTCATCTTTGAAAGATCCTCTATGACGTTATGGTGGTATATCCTTCAACAAGTTGAAAATAAGATTTTATATTAGATTGCTACTTTCCCTTGTCATTAGTGGTTGAATTTCAATTTTGCACTAAGATCCTTGCGGCCACTCATGTATATTATGACTCCCACTAAGCTCATGTTAAAGTGGCTTATGATAGGATTTTAAAACATTTATAGGATTGCTTGTGGGCTAATGCTAATTATACTTGAGGCTTTCATAGAATTGCATGGGATATTGTTGGCTTCCCCATAGATATAGTATTACATTATGTTCCAAGTGGATGGTACAAGTTATTGAGGGCTCTAAGGCCTAGAAAATACTTCTTTGATATTGTATCTCTTTTAGCAACATATGAAAAAATTGGAATGGGATAGGGTTTTATATTTGCTCACCACTAATGCCCCATTTAAAATTAAAGGCATGTTGTTTCTTGAAACATCTGAAAAAATTTGAGTATGTTAAGACATTTTTTAATCATGTTATGGCTTTAGAAATTATCCCTTTCAATGATCATAGCCTTTGATGGCTTCCCATCACTAGTAGAAATAAGGTGTCAATGGCAGATTCTCATGGAATTAAGGCTCTCATAAACTTCAAAAGGGTATTAAGGTTGTTTGTGACTCTTTGGCCCACTATGTAGAAGAAATTCAAGCTTCTTATTTCACATTTACTCTCCATCCTTCGAATTCAAAAACTTATGCTAGATGTTATGTTATGGAAGTTGGGTTTGTAAACACCAGTATCCTAATGAAAATATTGGCTATGGAACTTTGATACACCCTTTAGAAATTATTCTTTTGGGTTATTATATAGAGTTATTGGCCCCTTCTCCTTATCTTTGAATAAGTTAAACAAATGAAGGGGTCATAATTCTTTGCATAGGGTCTTTTTCACCTCAACCACATTTTGGAGGCTAAATTTTAGTCAAAGCTTGCACACTTTTTGTGGTGTCTAATCTATTAGGGTCTTACCACCATAAATGAATTACTTATCCTAGATGCCCCTCTTAAGCATCTTGTTCAAACATGCCCTCATGTCTAGGATGCTTGGATGTGGATACACAATATCTTATCTCCCTTTCATCTAAAATACATCATTTGGAGTATTTTTATATTTGGGAATTAATCTCAATGGCCTAGATATATTACATTTATTCA
This sequence comes from Torreya grandis, assembly GCA_037957365.1. Taxonomy (NCBI): domain Eukaryota; kingdom Viridiplantae; phylum Streptophyta; class Pinopsida; order Cupressales; family Taxaceae; genus Torreya; species Torreya grandis. The sequence goes on from JARHVA010000138.1 coordinate 2,955,465, forward strand.
GAATTTCTTCAGGGATACTATTCTCTTTCAGCTCTAGAAGTCTAGGAATTTTGATATATTTAATATCAAGATTTTATCTCTACAATTCTCTTTAAAAAAAATATGTGCTCACATTTGTGTTTCTTTAGATCCATCCTCAAGCATAGAATGTTTTCCTCAAATTTAAATGTTTGTAGGAATTCTTCAACCATTGGGGGAGTTCTCCTCCTCTAACGTCTTGGTGATGGGGGAACTACTCTCACAGTCATCCATAATTATTTGGTTTATGCCCACCTCCCTCTCTATGAAGTGATTTTACTCATCATGGTCCTCTTGGAAAAGTGTCTAATATCGTTGCACCCTCTCATTGAGCTTCTTTGATGATGGAGGGTACTAGGGGAGTGGAGGCATTGGGGTGTTTGTTGTTCCTCTTTCCAAATGGGTTGTTCTTGTTCCTTTGGCTAGTAGTAGATAGAATGAACTAGATGGTTGGAAGGACCTTAGATCCCCTGTCGATGAAGCCCTATACTTAGAATTCTCTCCTTCCAAAGGATGTCATGCCTATTCTCTCAATGATAAAACTTGTACTTGACTCAGATCTAGATTTTTTAAGAGTACCATAGTTTAACTTTGATACTCTATTTTTAATAAGGTCGTGAATACTTATCAGCCAACATTTTATTATAAAATATTAGTTTTAATTTATCTATTTAATTTAATTAATAGATATGTTGATGGTTTTCTAATAAAAAATTATACATTAAAAACCCTTAAACATCTTTTCACATTTTAATTGTAAGTTTTTTTCACAATTTATAACGAAATATTTTAAATCATCAAAATATGTTAAATTTAAGTTTTTTAAAAGGAAGTGATCAAAAAAATTATATTAGTTGATGATGATGATGATGATGACGATGACAATTTTTTATATTGTTTAGATTAAATTAGTTTGTAAGGTTTAGTAACAGGGTAACTAAATATATAAAATGTAATCTACTTTGATTTGTCTAATTTTGTGGTTAGTTTTAATGATATTTATTTTTATGGTCTTTGGACTCTTCCTAATTGAATAATATTTACAGTTATTATAAAAATTTGATTTTATAGTTTTTTAGATTATAAATAAAATTAATAAACATTTTTTTATATTGATATAAGAGTTTATGAACTAAATTATTATTATAAATGTCGATATAAACATGTCTTATATCATATCGTTGTAGAGCAGGGATGTGTATATTAATATTTATTAAGTTAAATTGTTTTAATTATTATAGATATATATTTCATAAATAAAATTATATTGATTATAATAATATAACTTTTTTAAATTTTAAGAAGAGACGCTTCTCCAAAAAAATTGTAAATAATTTAAATAGTTGATATCTCAAATCATAATTTGTGATCCATAATTAAATTGATTCTTGAATTAAAAAATTAATAATAAAAATAAAAATCCACCATTTTTAAAACTATTATAAATCATACACTTTTCCATAAATATAAAATATTTACTATTTATTAATTATTATTATTATTATTATTATTATTATTATTATTATTATTATTATTATTTTTTTTTTTTTTTTTTAGAGATGCAAGATCAACGAACCATATGGTCCCTAAGGTGGAAGGAAGAGTTTGTAAATTATCTTGGTGATCTTTGGGGCATGAGCATGTGTTATATGATTCAAAAAAAAAGCAATAAATGATACCTTTCGAAATGGAAAATGGTTAATGGGGCAAGCCATGGGAAGGGGGTTTTGACCCAAAACATGGAAACTTCTCCAAAGTCCCAATCTAGATAAGAATATACGATCTCCCCATAAAGTAAAATATTGTGAGTAAAATATGAAATTTTCTCTCAAAATAGGGAAATGTTGTTGGAAAACTTTTGTATTGATAAATCAAAGAAACTAGGATATGTGGGTGGAAAGCTTTTGTATTCATAAATTAATGAGAGTAGGTTTGTTATTTGCATGTGTAAAAATATGTTAAAATCGGCCTCTCAAATCCCATGTGTAAAGTAATCATGTTGAAATTTGAATTTGGAGAGTGGCATGAAGATAATAATTTTTCACGAGTGTGAACGTTTTTTAAAGCTATTTTGAGGAAGTCATAAAACCCATAATTCAACAGCGTCTTCAGAGTTTTTATTATACTTCTTGTTCTTAGGGACTTGTAAACTACTGTTTCTAGGAAGATGAATTCCACCAGATTCTATTTTTAAAAGGAAAGTCTTAATAGCATTTTTCCACTCTATTTTTAGAAGGAGGAAAAATTAATTCAAAACTATTAAATGCTGAACTCTTCAAAACTATTAGTAAGTCAATACATTTATAAGAGCGGAGTCCCATGCTGGGGGCTACCGTTCCTATCTATTAAAATGGGAAATGGAGTCCCTTGTTTTTTTTTCAGAATTTTAACTCCATAAACAAAAAAATCTCCAAAATTTTTAACAGCCACAGTTGAAGGACAAAAAACATAAAATGATGAAGAATTAAAGAAAAGAGATGATTCCTGAAAAAAGATAATAAAAGATACAGAGACCAATTCAAATTAGTAAACATATTAAAAAATAACAACTAATAAATATATAAACATTTTAAAAATATATAATTTAATAATTAATAAATATCTCAAAAACTATACTTAAATTTATATACATTAATTTATTATAAAATGTGTAGCCACAATCATCATTTATAAAATTGTATCTTACAATATTTTACGAGGAGCATTGTTTTTTGCAGGCCACTAACTGATTCTACAATTTATCTGTGTTCTCTTCTTGGATATTCTCTTAGATAAATCAATACGCTCTTTGTCTTGATCTTATATATCTCTTTACCTTGTTCTTAAACCTTCACTTGGCTTTCAAGCTGCCTTGACCAACTTCTCTAAATTTTTTATTATGTTAACAAACTTTGAAATAACTCATTATAAATATTTTAGCATCGAAACCATCAATCTACAATAAATTTCCAAATTTCAAGAGCTATCCAAGCTCTGATACAGAAATTGATGTACCACAACATCATTTTTAAAGAATTCACAACTAGTCTTTCAATGCTTATGGGGATTACTAGGCCTACCAACCATTCACAAACACAAATTTTAGTATCTTAATGATTCACACTATTCATGCATGTTTAAACCAGCCCATATAACATGAAACAATTGAATCACTATTTTTTTAGCTTTCTATTTGAGCAAAAATACAAATTCTTCTTTGAAACAAAGCGTTTAGGCTTATTTAAAGACCCTATCTGATTGTAACTGATGTACATTTCTTTATACTTATCTAAATGACATAAAATAATTTTAAATAAAATTATAAAAAATTCCTATACTTCATCCCAAAATTTTAATATTTATACATGAATTGTAATTAAGATACACAAGTTTTATTGCTATTTTATGAGGGTTTACACCTTCTCAAAAGACTACAGGTCTGTGTTTTGAGGATTTTCTTGGTCTAAACACCAAAAAATGTCATAAATTTTTATAGACACTTATATTAATTATCCAAAAACATTATCCTAAAATTACATATTTTTCCCATGGTTAAATTTTTGAGATATTATGATTAGTGTGACTCAAACCATAGTCCACCAATGATAGGGTAGCAAACACTACAAATTATATAACTTGAGTTTTGATTACTTTAAAAACTTGATTCCACTTGTAAATGGTCTATAAAATCTTTATATATAACCTCAAATTATCTTAAAACTTCAGATAATATCTAGTGTCTAGTGCCGTAAATTCATCTAATTTACAAATAAAACGTATTCTAATGGTCAGCCTAAGTGCTTTAATGCGACTTATTTCTCCAAAGGAATTGATGCAAACACAAGATCAACCCTTATTCATTCCTCACCTAACACAGACCAAGGCAACTAATCAAAAACATGCAATAAAACACTCGATAAAGGAAACCTTTCCTATTTTATTCTATTTTCATATTAGTCATAGGAACAACACATACACAGGTCTGAAGTACTGAAAGAGCAACCCAAAAGCTCGATTTGCCAAATTACAAGCTAGGTCATTGTTGTACTTGATTTCTACATATTGTGTGATACATACACAAGCCAACATGTAGAGGAGAACTACATCAGTCTAATGTCCTCTATAGAGTATTGGTTGTGTAGACAACATTCATTTATAGAGGGGTATTTGGGGTCAGCTCGATACCATGTGCTAATTAACCCATTTTTCTTCAAGGTCACTATGAAGATGAAGAACTAAGGTTTTACAATTTCATGAGGAGCAACAGTGCATGACCCAGATCTGAATGCACTAGAGCGAAGATGAAGACAAACCTAGAAGCATCCAAGTGGTTACATTCTTTTTCGACAGGTATTTCACATAAAACACCTACATCAGGTTAAGATAATAGTGTCAACACAACCATCCAAGGTTGACGCTAGTGTTCACAACTCCAGAGATAATCCAAAATTTGGCGATTATTCCAAAACTATTCTAGTCTATTGTATACCTGTTTATATCAGCATCAGAACTAACTAAGTACATTACTTCTTTGTCATTTCCATATCTAGCATAGTTTTACTTACTATTTTTAGTCTATCTCAATTTAATGAATTTAGCATGTGTTATATCTAAGTTTAGCATCTAATTGGCCTGCTATAGAGATATTTTATCACCCTTATAGTTTAGGCTATCTTTATCCCCTTTAACCATAGATAACACCACAATCTAGATTATTTATGGTTAAACAAATGTGAACCCAATAGTTGAGTAGATTATATCAATTTTGAAATAAACTAACCCACCACCAAGACAACTTAACATTCAAGTTTGAGGTCCTAAAATAAATCAAATACAAGATTTAAAAAAACTTCAAGGTTTGAATCAGGGACAAGCTAATAAGGATTATGAATCAAGGGAGGAGGAATAAGAAGGATAATAGGATGAGGAGGATAGTGTCATAGGTTTGCAAAACCTTTCTCACTCTCGGTTAAGAGATCTTCTCAACCAATTTGGGCTAGAAAAGGTTATTATAACTAATATAGCAAACAAAGCCACCCAACAAGGAAATAAAAAACTAAGTATACCTCCTCAATAAAATTAATTAAAATTTGAGGTCCATATCAACATAGAGACATTTATTAAACATATTTCAGATATATTAAAAAAATTAGAGGAAAAAAAAAAGAGAAATGAATACCCTTCCAATAATTAGACCCGAAGAAGGGGAACGGGTAACGGAAAAAAGAAAGAACCACCAACTGGGTCTATTAAGGGAGGTAATGATAAAATATTGGATCCACTAGGAGATAATCCTTTTATGCACAATAGTGGGAAGAAAAACCCCACATATTGATTCTCTCATGGCATGTGAAAGGGTGTAATGCCCCCATAAACATAAGTTGTTAAAGTAACTTAATTTAAATCTAGACATAATACTTTTACAAACAACATAAGATGAGTCAAATAGTGTTAAGTGAAATTATGAGGGCACTATTATCACCAAATCTCACACCCTAGAAGAGGGTGTTCAAGCCTCTTCAAGATTTGTGTAACATGAGAACACTTCCAGGTATGTGGGTGTACCTATAGTGAAAGTGAGCCTCTAGATTTAAGGGCCAGCTCCCTGAATGTATCTTGAAATGCTTTCACCTATGCTAACTAGTTGTTTATGGGGAAAAGAATTATAAGTTGCATGAAATGAACCTATTCTATGGGGTGACACACCAAAATGTTTTCCATATGACCATCAACTTTCTTGCACTAAGAAACAAGGCATACAAACTAACCTCCAAGTCCGATGGATTCTAACATGAGTATTTCAATGTAGAGGTGTGATTTGTGAAGCAACACAAGGAAAATGAATCAGAGTGCAGATTGCACACTCCAAAGGTATTCATACACTTGAAAGAGACCTAACACACTTGACTACACCCTACATGACCTATTAGAAACTGAACTCTTTCAAAAACATGAAAGTATAAGGGAAGAAAGGATAGAGATTTATCACTTTGCATCACCATACATAACTTACACACTTAGACAATTGTTCAAGAACTCAAAACTAGATTTGCAATAATGTTCAAAGGCAAAATATGACATCATTCCAGCAGGGCTTCATCATACATGAAGTGAAATTACTTACAAAGGCCAAAATGGTAGTTACTTATAGAATAAAGGAAGTAAAAGAAAGGGATCCTTGGCACTAAAAAGGGGAATCAATCAATTCAAACATTCTAACCATAGTTGCAACTGCTTCTGCAAATTATGCTCACTCAGACCTTTTGATTGGTCCAAGTCACTTCAATTAGTTGCACAGTTACATTATTCCCTCAAGATGCTCCATGATGGTTGCAATGGTGGGATCAAGTTATTTTCAACTGTGTCCCAACGTCAATGTAGTTACAATAAATGGATCCACCTGTTATAAATTTGCCCTAGTGCGAACTACTCCAAACTAGTTTGTTGTGGTGTGCATAGTGGAGAGAAGGGGTTATTTGGAGTTGGTCCTAGAGATGAAACCGTTGGGTTCTACATGTATGCCTTCATGACATCTTTTGAAAGTCTAGCTCTTCCTTTTAACAATGGTAAACATAGTCACTGAAAAATCCCACTATGACATAAACCCTCAAGCCAGAGGTCCTTATTTAGCCTTAATGGCGGTCCCTTTATGTTCTCTATACATGACTGCATCATTGTATCCTTTTCATGGTGTACGACTGAGCTTCAATGGTGGATAAATGACCCTACAACACCCATTTGCCTTGGTCAAAAATGGTTCTTGGTTTAACTCCCATCAAAAGTCCTACACTCACCTTTGTTTTAATTGGTCATCGATATATGATTCAACTTGTTGACATTTTGACCTATGCTCACTCTATTGATCTTGATCTGTACGATCAAGAACCAACCATCAATTTTTTCCCTTGACTTGTCAACTCTATCCAAGCTTACACCACATGGCATCCCCATGTTTGATTTTAGGATCCATTGTCAGTCTGTCAGCCCCATGCATTTATGCCACATGTCAATCTCTCGAGCTCCTTAACTGTTTGACTCATCTGGGATTGTTAGATCAAGATGTATGATCGAGCGAGGATTGTTAGATCTATTATGAACCACTATTTAAAATCCAATGACTACTTCATGAGCTTAAATTTAACGTCTATGCTCCTATCAAAAGACATTCACATGACCATCAAATTTAAGCTCAAAAGGATTTGTTTTGTTTGAGCTTAAACTTGACGTTAGCATGAACGTCTTACTGTGCAAGTTGAAATTTATAAGCTTGTAACTTGAGATAGAAAGCTCATACGAGCATGAAAATTTTAGAGGATGATCCTAGCCTATAGAACTATAATTATGCATGATTCATTGGCTCATGGGGGCTTCTTGAGTAAGATAAAAATTGCATAAAAGAGCTAGTTTATTCATTTTTGGATGACGTCCTAGATGGCTTAGCTCTTTAGGCTCAACAAGCTGAACGTTGAAGGCTTAAATCTTGAGATAGAAGGCTCATCAAGATATGAAACTTTTAGAGCATGATCTTGGCACTAAGAACATGGATTGTACGTGGTCTGATGGTCACACAAGGCTTTCTAGGCATATTTTAAAAATGCACAAGAAAGTTATTCCATTCTAGTTTCCATGTGAAATCCTGATGACAGTCTGGATTCACAAAGCTTGTTCATGAGCTACTGCTTGATCATTGAAAGCTCAGATGAATTCCTTGAGGCATAAGCAAACCTGTTCTATTCTCTTACTACATTGATCACCATGAAGACCTTCCACTTGCATATATGGCCCTAAAATGACCCCTAAGATACCAAATGATACAAGGACCAAGCTAGACTATGAAAAAAGTTAGAATGGAAGATAAAACATCATCAATTGAATTACAATTATGCCCTATGACATTATAAAAATCCCCTATACAAGATTATGGCTATAAAGGGTTGACCCATTTTGGCATGGGGGGAAATGGTCATCATCTTAGCAATTTCCCAAGGGTGGCATGCTTATTATGCCATGACCAGTTGCCTAATCCTATCCATTAGGCTATGGAGTCACATGTACAATAGGTTTGATATACAAATGCCTTGAATAGTACACAAACAATAAAAAACAACAACAAGAATAAAATGACAAACAAGAAATACACATGTGTTTCAAAAGCACACTTGTGCTTCAAAAACACTTATGAAACATAACACAATAGGAAATGAAACACACACCTAAACAAACTGACCTAAACACAAGCTAACTTAAGATGAAAACCTCCTCTAGGATCAAAGGGGTAATTGGAAAACTCTCTTGCTTAATGACATGAAGGGTTGAGTGAGACATGTAGCCTTTTGATCCTAAACATTGATGTCTCCATCTTCTTCATGGTGTTTTATAACTTCATTGGCATGATGTATAATGAGAACCAAACAACTTCAAATAGGCTAGCTATGGAAACAAAATCTTGTTGCATCTAAATAGCCTCAATTCTCTCATATGGCTCCATATCTATGACCTCAAATAGTGGTTGAATAAGACATCTTTTTTTTTCCATGCTGCTCTCAATGAGGTTGGGATTTTTCTCAACTACAAGTTCTTCAAGCTCATGAAGGAGTTTTTCATAGTCCACCCAATCTTGGTCACTGTCCTCCATGGACAACTCTTAGTCCACCTTCTCAAGTACTTACCCCTTAACTTGGTAAAAATATTCAAGCTCTTCAAAGAGATTTATTTGTAGCTTCCAATCCACTTTTTCCTCCATGCAAAACTTTTTCTCCACCTTCTCAAGTACTTGGCCCTTAATATACCAATTTGAAGATATGACAATCTTCTCAATCTTGCTCTCCTTTTTGACAGAATGTACTTGATTTTTGGGATCATCAAGATTATCCTCTTCATTTTCCCATATATTTGAATGTGGCTCAATATCAAGTGGGTCTCTTAATTGTTCTTGAGGTGTAATAACTTCCACCTTGCCCTCACTTTCCATGGCTACAATCTCTTGGACATTAGCGTCATCAGATTGATTTATGACATCAAATTCTTGATCAGCATACTAACCTTCATCTTTATGCTTTATGGAATACTTGTCAACATGATCCTGATTATTAGACTCATCAACAAACTTGTCATTAGATATGCAATCTTTTGGAGAAGGAAGAGACTTACCCAAATTGTCAAACTCTTTGCATATGGCATTGGGCTTTTGCCATAGTTCCTCTTCATTCACAACATGAGACCTTTCTCCATGATTATTGAGATAATCATCAACATGCTCATTAGATGAATTATCTAAATTATATGTAGACTTCTTGGGAGGAGGAGTAACCTTACTGAGTTGATCAAACTCATGACATAAAATCAAGCTTTTGCCACAAGTCATTTTCATCCACCTCCTGAGTATCATCTTCAAGAGTTAATTCATTTATCTTGGTCTCATGAGACTCTCTTAGGATTAAACCTCTTAAGGAGTGATTTGACCTTCTTCCTTGATAGTACACTCTACTTCATGCTTGAGATGGTCATCTACAACTTCATGATTAGACATGGAGTCTTCTTCAAATGCCTCCCTCTTCAATCCCGGGCCACATTCTTTATGGACAACTGCAGTAAGATCTTCAATATGTTTCTTTCCATCTAATAAGGTAGGATTACACTTGTGATCATCGAGGGGATTCCCTATGGTGATTTCCTCCTCATAGTCACTCATGACATCCTCTTGGTCAGCCTCATCTTGGATTTACTCCTCTTCACTTGCTTATCTCAAGATGGGCTCACATGGAGCTGGAATATGATATGTAATGGAAGGATGAGATGTGATGGGGGGATGATTAATTGCAGATGGAGTGTGAGGGGTAAGAGAGGGGTTGGGATTGGATTCAAGAAAGAGGAATGCACTAGTAAGCTCATAGGGAAGGGATTATTTGGGCTGGTTAGAAGAACAAGCATCTACATAAGCAGGAGTTACATCTTGTCAATAGATTTATTCAAATTCTTCAATAGAAGCATGTTCATTTTTTATATCTTTATCCTCCCACATACTTAACCTATCTATTGATCATTGAAGGCAATTATTTTCCAAGTCCATTTGTTCCTTGATCTCCCATTGAGTTCCTTCTAGTTCTTCAAATGCCCCCAACTTCTACATTTGATTTTGGGTAGCACCTCTCAACCATTCCATGAGAATATCAGGGAGCACATCATACTAATCATCCCATGTACTCATTTCATCTTCAATATCTAGTAATTGTGGTATAGATGCTAACAAAGACTTGATATAGGATGGGAAAAGTGAAGGAGGAGGGTAATGATGGGGATCAATACCAGCTTCATTTTGTTGTATTTTGGCCTGTAGGGGTATATATCTTGCCTTGTAATACCTTGATATAGAATCTATACAAATATCTTATTCCTCATGGTGAGCTTCATAGGAGTACTCTTGAGGTTCATAGGCATCATGGTATGGTTGATAGGGCTCATATTGGGACTGATAGGGAAGCATTTCATGATAGGTATCTTAGTAGCCTTCCTCATAGGTTTATCCAATAACATGGTGTATATATGGGGGGAAAGGAGGATTATAGGGCTGCCATGGCTCATAGGACTGATAGCCCTTTTGATAGGACTATTGGGGAGTATACTATGGTTCATAGTGAGGTTGATAAGGAGGTCCCTGGTAGGAGTGCTCACCATAGTTATTCATATCAATCTCATGTATCAAATGAGATGTAAAAAAATGATCAAAACTTAAATTAAAGATACTTGGACTACTTAAAACCATAATTTATCATTTGGAGTTACCATTGGTGCTAGATTGCTTGCTTCCAAAAGGTAATTAAAGAAAGATGCACCAAAAATCTTTCTACTCTCTTGGACCTATCCCACCTAGCATGCCAGAACTGTTGTCACTAAATCTTGCATCTTAGAAGAGGGTGTTCAATTCTCTTCTAGATTTGGACAACATGGGAACACTTTCAGGTATGTGGGTGTACCTATAGTGGAAGTGAGCCTCTAGAATTAAGGACTAGCTCCCTAAATGTATCTTGAAATGCTTTCACCTATGTTATCTAGTTGTTTATGGGAAAAAGAGTTAGAAATTGCATGAAATGAACCTATTATAGGGGGTGATACACCAAGATGATTTCCATATGATCATCATACTTTCCTATACTAATAAATAAGGCATACAAACTAACCTCCAAGTCCTATGGATCATAACATGAGTATTTTAATGTGGAGGTGTGATGTGTGAAATAACATAAGGCAAATGAACGAGAGGGCAGATTGCACACTCTAAGGATAGTCATACACTTGAAATATACCTAACACACTTGACTACACTCTGCATGACCTATTAGAATATGAACTCTTACACAAATATCAAAGGACAAGGGAAGAAAGGATAGAGAGTTATCACTTTGTGTCACCATACATCACTTACACACTTAAACAATTGTTCCAGAACTCAAAACCAAATTTGCATTGATATTTAAAGGAAAAACATGGCATCATTCTAGCAGGGCTTTGCCATACATAGATTAGAATTACTTACAAAGGCTAAAATGGTAGCTACTTATAACATAAAAGAAGCAAGAGAAACGGAGCCTTGGTGTTGAAAAGGGGAATCAATCAGTTCAAACATTTTAAATGCAATTATAATTGCTTTTATAAATTATTCTCATTTAGACCTTTTGATTGATCCAGGTCACTTCAAGTGGTTACACAGTTACATTATTCCCTCATTGATGCTCCCTATTGGTTGTAAATACAAGATCAAGTTGTTTCCAGTTGGGTCTTGGCATTAATGCAGTTACAATAAATGGATCCACCTATTAGAAATTTGTCATGGTGCTAACTTCTCCAAAATGGTTTACCATGGTGTACACAATGGAAAAAAGGGGTCCTTTTCATGCAGTTGGTCATGGATATGAAACCATTGGGGTCTAAATGTATGCCTTCATGGTATCTTTTGAAAAGCTAGCTCATCCTAACAATGGCGAACACAGTCACAAAAATATCCCTCTATGAAACAAACCCTCGATCTAGAGGTCCATATTTAGACTTAATGGTAGTCCCTTTAATTTATCTATGCCTGACTACATCACTATATCCTTTTCATGGTGTTCAACTGAGCTTCAATGGTGGATCAATGACCCTACAATACCCATTTGCCTTGGTCAAAAATGGTTTTTGGTTGAATCCCATCAAAATTCCTAGGCTCACCTTTGTTTTAATTGGCCATCGATATATGACTTAGCTTATTGACATTTTGACCTATACTTGCTCTATTGATCTTGATGTTTACGATCAAGTGCCAACCATCAATCTTTCCCCTTGAATTGTCAACTTTGTCCATGTTTACACCATGTGGTAACCTTGTGTTTGATTTTAAGATCCATGCACTTATGCCACATGTCAATCTCTCAAGCTCCTTGATTGTTTGACTCATCTCACATCATTTGATCAAGATGTATGATCGAGCGAGGACTATTAGATCTATTGGGACCCACTATTTGAAATCTAATGGCTACTTCATGAGCTTAAATTTGACATTCATGCTCTTGTTAAAAGATGTTCATGTAATCATCATTGATGTTCATATGACCATCAAATTTAAGCTCAAAAGGATTTGTTTTGCTCGAGCTTAAACTTGACATTAATGCAAACATATTATTGTGTAGGTTCAACTTTAGAAGCTTATAACTTGATCCAGAAAGCTCGTGTAGGCATGAAAATTTTAGAGGATGATCCTGACATGTAGAACTATAAATTCAAATCATCCATTGGCTCACAGGGGCTTCTCAAGAAAGATAAAAATTACACAAAAGATTTGGTTCGTTTATTTCTGGATGAAGTCTTGGATGGCCTGGATCCTTAGACTCAGCAAATTGAGATTTAAAGGTTTATATCTCAAGATAGAAGGCTCATCAAGATATAAAACTTGTAGAGCATGATCTTAGTACTGAGGACATGGATCGTGTGAGGCTTTCTAGTCATATTTAATAATGCACAGGCAAGATGTTCCATTTTGGTTTCCATGTGAAGTCTTGATTACGATCTAGCTTTTTAAAGCTTATTCATGAGCTACTATTTGATCTTTAAAAGCTCAGATGAATTCCTTGAGGCATAAGCAAACTTGTTCCATGCTCTAACTGCATTGATCATCATGAAGACTTTCCACTTGCATATATGGCCCTAAAATGACCCCTAAAATACCAAATGACACTAGGACCAAGCTAGACTATGACCAAAGCTAGAATGGCACATGAAATGTCATCAATTGAACTACAATCATGCCCTATGACATTATAAAAAGACCCTATATAAGATTATAGCTATAGGGGGTTGACCCATTTTGGCTTGGGGGGAAATAGTCAACAAGCACTTAAAGAAATAATAACTTTGTAGCCTCTAATGAAAAGAGAGCCTTTGGAGGACTTGCTTTTATCTAAAATATTCACATTATATCCAGTTTGTTTTTAGAAAATTATGCCAACTGGTAAGTAATTAAGATAAATGAAATAGAAAATGATATAAATTTAATTTCTATTACCATTGTAGTCACTCAAATTTAGTCATGAATACTTGATAATGTCAATGTTGACCCACTTTAATTTTATTTTACTTGAGCACTTGATCTAGACCTATTTTTCCACCTCACTCTATTTTAGGCACCTATGAGGACATATTCATTTCTAAATTTTTATGTTATGCCTACATAAATATTTTAAATGTCTAAAAACTACTCTAAGCATCGGTACGAATGTCCTAGGACTCAAAAATTATTAGAGTATGTTATTTACCTATCTTAGCTCATGTTTATTAGGTGCACTATTTAGCACTATTTGTTTTTCCCATTTTAGATTTATCCCACATTGGTTAGGATGCCTTGCTTCTTGATCTTCCTAGCATATATATGCAAGGCTCTCTCATTGTATTAGACAAGTTTTGAAGCAAGATCTTAGGGAAAGTTCTTAAGTAAATCCATAAGCTAAGTTTAGAGAAAAAGTAATATGAAGATATATTATATTGCTCTTTGTTTTTTTATGTGTTTGTCATGTGATGTTTTGTTGTTATCACCTATGATCTTTATGGCTTAAAATGATATAATCTTCATTCCTTTAATGGTATCAAAGTATGAGGTGTTATAGGAATCCATTTAGACTTTGCAATAAGGGCTTATGATCATTCTATAGATCTTCTTTTCATAGATCTTCTTCTTTCCATAGATATTCTTGCCATACTAAGTCTAATCTTCTCTTGCATCCTCTTTGGGTGGTCCTGAGAATCAGAAAGGTCTGAAATAAATTATAGTGAGAACATTTTAGAGGCTTTGTGAATTATTTTATTTCTATCTTCTTGCAAGTCAAATTATACCTGATTGTGGAAGAAACCCACAAGTAGTTGTGCCATTGTTGGATTTCCATCTTCAACGTTCCCAGTTTGCATCCTCGCTCTCAATTTATGTCTTTATTATGGACATTATTTTCTAGTTGGGTTATTTCCCCTTGTGGCATCCATATGTGTAGTTTGCTCTCATAGAGGCATTTTTAGTGAGTTAGACACTCCTCTTCTGCCATATAAAAATGGTTGGTTTTCTGCTAACTGCTCCTGATCTGTGAAGAATCATGCTAAAATTTTCATGAGTTTTGTGTGCCTTGATTTCAGATTTCTAGATCATTTTTAAATTCTTAATTTCATTGAGTTATGCAAAAGTTATGTCAGTTTTACCAACACCTATTTTTTATTTTTCTTAAGTGGAAAATAGGTTATTTTTTATTTTTTGTCCCTTAAGTGGAATTATTTTTCTATTAAAGTGCACATAGGGGTGTATGGGAATATTATTTGAGTTTTTTAATTCTATGTGGTTCAATTCCAATTCCAATAAGTGGATGAAATGCTTAGTCCACTACCTTTTCCTTTAGAGCATTTAAAATTTCTTTGGTTCCATGTTTACTTATTTGACCCTTTTAATGACAAGAAACTTGTAAAAATTATAACTTTTGAACCGTAACCCGAAATTGAGTTCTATTTTTTTTAAAGTGTATGTTTTTTATTCTTCATCCATTGGGGTCATTTATCTTATAAAATGCATTCAATTATAAAGTGTCAAATTATAGGGGGGCTTACACATTTTTTAGGGTTTATTTATTCCTTGTCATTCTTTGAATCGAGAGTTATTATTTTGGAGCGGGGTCATTCTTTCTTATTCTCAATTTTCTCTTTGTATTTAGACAATGGAGCCCCTCAAAACCTCAAATTACACTACCTAGAAAATAAAAATGAAAATACACCTTCAACTGAAAGGCATTTGGAGAATGGTACTTGATGACCTTCCCAATTTCATAGATGAGGAAGATATTGCCTGGATTGCATCTATGTAATATGAGGTTCTTCGATTGATTCAACTCTATGTTTCAGATAGTCTATAGTGTAATGTCACATGTGCCACGTCATTAAAATAAGTTTGGGACACTATTGTAGCCTTATTTGATAAGGATACTAAGTCTTCTAGGTCTTTTACAACCTCTTTTACTCCACCTCCTTATGTTCCACTTCCCTCTCTTCATGTTAGTGATGATTTCTATTTTGATGATGACAATGATTTTGTTCAATATTTGAGTCTTGATAATGACATGGGCAAGGCACTATTGACACTCCCTTCTTCCCCTCCTATCGGTGATGTTTTATCTTTCGAAGATGTACTCTATACTCCTATTATAGTTAATTGTGATGACACATTCTTGATAGACGTTGATCTTATTTTTATCGACCCACCTCTACGAGATGATTTGCTTCCAAACTTGGGATGTCTATTAGCATAGTCTATCTTTATTCCTATGGAGGATGTTGAGCCACCACAAAATATCACTTCAGAGGACTCTACTTAATCTAGTGAGAGTATTGTTGTCACCAAATCTTGCACCATAAAGAGGGTGTTCAAGCCTCTTCAAGATTTGGGTAACATGAGAACATTTCCAGGTATGTGGGTGTACATATATTGGAAATGAACCTCTATATTTAAGGGCTATCTCCCTGAATGCATCATGAAATTATTATCACTTAAATTATTGCTTACTTATGGGGAAAAAAGTTAGAGAATGCATAAATTGAACCTAATCTAAAGGAGGTGATGCACCAAAAGTATTCCACATGACCATCATATTTATACCATGATGAAACAAATCATACAAACTAGTTTCTAAGTCTTAATGGGTTTTAACATGAGTATTTCAGTATAGAGGTGAGATGTGAGGAGAAACACAAGGCAAATGAACTAGAGGTCAGATTGCACACTATAAGGACAATTATACACTTGAAAAAGCTTTACACATTAGGCTACACTCTATATGACCTTTTAGACAAGGAAATCTTGCTCAAGCATGAAAGGATAAGGGAAGGAAGGATAGATAATTATCACTTCTCATCACCATACATCACTTGCAGACTTAGATAATTGTTCAAAACTCAAAAATAGATTTGCATTAATGTTTAAAAGGTAAAATAAGACATCAGTCTAGCAAGGCTTTGACATACATGATGTGGTCTCTTTATAAATGCCAAAATGGTAGCTACTTATAGCATTTGAGAGAGAAAAGTAGGAAAAAATAAATCCCAAGGGGAATCAAAATGAGTTCAACCTCATTTGAATCGTAGTTACAACTACCTCTGTCAGTATGCTTCTTTGGAAATTTTTGATTGATCTAGGTCATCTCAATCAATTGTAACCACTCATTATTCCTTCACTCATGCTCCATATGGTTGAAATGATAGGACTAAGTAGTTTTGAGCCAAATTTTAACACCCATGTAGTTAGAACAATCAAATCCATCTGTTAGAATTTTGTCTTGTTGTTAAATTGCTCCTAATGAGTTTATTATGGCATGCAAAAGTGAAGAGAAGGGTCCTTTTCATGAAGTTGGTCTTGGAGATGAAACCATTGGAGCCTACATGTATGCCTTTGTGGAATCCTTTGGAATGTTAGCTCTTGTTCCAACTAGATCATGCTTGAACTCGCCCCCATGCTCATAGGTCCACTATAATCGGAAAACTAATCTCAAACTATTGGTTTTCCTATATTCATTATAACAATGGGACCTATAGACCACATAGCTCACTTCTTGATTTGAATAGGTCTAAAATAGACCTATTCTTCCTTTGTTGGGATCGAGATTTCATTTATGCATGGACCCTTATTTTAAGAATGGTGAACAAAGTCACCAAACAATGTTGTAACCTTTAAAAATGGACCCTATATGTAATAAATTCTATGAACCAGAGGTCCATATAGATCTTTAAAGTTGTCCTTATATGTTCTTGATCACTTGACTGCATTATTGTGTTCTTTTCGTGTGTTGGATCGAAATTTAATGGTAGATCAATGACCCTGCAATACCCATTTGCCTTTGTCAAAAATGGTTTCTCGAATTCCATCAAAAATCATGGGTTCACCTTTGTTCCAACTAGTTATCGATATCTAACTCAGATTATTGATATATTATCCTTTGCTCACACCATCAATCCTACTTGGTATGAATGATTGTGAGTCATTAATCTTGCCATTAACTTGTCAACTCTATCCAAGCTTATGCCATGTGGCATCCCTACATTTTATTTTAGGATCTATTGTTAGTCAACCAGCCTCATGTGATTATTCCACATGTCAATATCTTGAGCTCTTTGACTGTTTAACTCATCTTGCACCATTGGATCAAGATGTATGATGCAACGCTGACTGTTAGATCTGTTGGGACCCACTATTTGAAAACTAATGACTATTTCATGAGCTTAAATTTGACATCCATGCAACCATTATTAACATTTGCATGATCATCAAATTTAAGCTCAAAATCATTTGTTTTGCTCAAGCTTAAACTTGACATTAGTGTAAATGGCATATGTTGCAGGTCCATCTTTAGAAGCTTATAACTTGAGCTAGAAAGCTCGCACAAACATGAAACTTTCAAAACATGTTCTTAACATGAATAAATACTTGGTGATACAATCCTTTGGCTTGTGGGGGTCTCTTGAGTGAAGATAAAAATACACAAATGAGTTGGTTCATTTGTTCCTATGTGACATGTATGACGACTTGGCCCCTTAGGCCCGGCAAGTTAAACTTGGGAGGCTTAGATCTCGAGATAGAAGACTCATTGAGATATGAAATTTATAGATCATGATCTTGGTATGTAGAACATTGATCGTGCATGGTCTAATGGTCATGTGAGGATTTTTTAGCATGTTTAAAAATTACACAAGAAAGCTGCTCCATTCTACTTTTCATGTGATGTCTTGATGATGGTCTAGATTTACAAAGTTTGTTCCTGAGCTACTGCTTGATCTTTGAAAGCTAGGATGAATTCCTTAGGGAATAAGTGAACCTATTACATGTTCTAAATTCAATTCTCACTATGAATACCTACCATTTGCATATACGACCCTAAAGTGACCCCTAAGATATCAAATGGCACAAGGATTAAACCAGACCATGACTAAGACTAGGATGGCATATGAAATGACATCAAATAAGCTACAATCATGTACCATGACATTATAAAAATACCTATACAATATTATGACTATAGGGGGTTGACCCATTTCGGCTTGAGGTAAAAATGGTCAACAAGTACATGTGTTAAACATTATGCTCCACTTCCCATGGACATTATTTGAGTGAATGTTTTATGTCTTTATTTTTATTAATTCATTTTTGTGGCATTACATCCAATTCTTGTGAATGATCTTGTCAGATCTATGCCACACATCATATTTAGATGTGATTCATAGATATTTGTATTGTTGCCTCCTTCATCTTTTGTTGTGGAATGGGTAGACTTATAATACACCATTTATGTTCTTCCTTTGATAAAATGAAGAAACATTGTTTGATGTGGATGGAGCTTCTACATTATTTTGTCTAAGGATCTTGACATCAACATTGGTTATCTTGCAAACCCAACTTGGATTATAGGCAAATTCAATATTGATAATAGTTGTCCTCGGAAGATTTTTTTTCTTATGGTTTTCCTCTCTCTACTTCATGGATATATTATACATGAGTACCTGATCAAGCTTTGTTGTTGGGACTCATACTATGGATATGACACTTTTTTTTTGCTATTTTTAGTCCCTAACTTTACTGGGGGGGGGGGGGGGGGGGCGTGTTAAGAGTAAGTTATTTACCTACCTTAGCTCATGTTTACTAGGTGCACTATTTAACACTATTTGTTTTTTTAATTGTGGATTTATCCTACATTGGTTAGGATGCTTTGCTTTTTGATCTTCCTTGCATATATATGCAAGGATCTCTTATTGTATTAGACAAGTTCTGAAGTAATATCTCAAGAAAAGATCTTAAGAAAAGTCATAAGTTAAGCTTATAGAAGAAGTAATATTAAGATATATGTTATTGCTCTTTATTTTCTGTATTTGCTTGTCATGTGATGTTTTGTTGTTATGACATGTGATCTTTGTGGATTGAAATGATCTAGTCTTCATTCCTTTCAAAACTCGTATTTTTCCCTTAAGGACAAGATCAATCAATAGGGGATATTAGTGGCATACTTTTTTGGCCCTTATGATTCAATCTTATTCTTAACCCTTCTAATGGTCACTTTTCAATTTTGAACACTCTCTTAAAAGTTGATCCATATTTTTTATGATAGGTAGTGTGTTTTTTTTTCATTTTGGATTGCTATAAAGGCACACTTAAGTCACTTATTCTACCACTTGTAAATTTCAACATAGAGGCACATTTACACTATTACACATTGAGCAAGGCTCCCATTTTCTTCTTATTTTTTATTATAATCATTTGAAGCAGTCCTCAACAAAGTCAAGAGCCTATTTTATTCAAGCCAAAGTAAACCATAACTAAGTATTGAATCTATCTCTAAATGCATCAATATAGTCAAAGGATTACAATTGCACAAAACACTCTAAGTGGGAAAACTATATGGACTTAATTTCTCTCTTTGTAGTATTGGATACACAAGTAGAGTTTAGTCATCATGGGTGTGATTAGGGTCAGTTCATCCTATTACACTCCCCTTTTTTCTAATTGTAGGTTTTCAACTATTATATGTTCTATTAGGGTTTTGACTTTGAATAATTCATTCACAGGTATTTCACATGCATCTTGTTGTTTCCAAAATCAGCTTAGCTCATTTTGAAAGCAATCCCCTACGAAACCTGTCCGTTTCGTCTTTTGTCTCTCTAAGTTTGTTTTTCGATACGAATTCTATAATTCGTTTTCATTTTGGTCGGATCGGGGAGTGGTTACTATCTCGAAAAGGCCAATTTTTTCCTTCCCCTTTTCTTTTTCTCCTCCTCCCGGAGTTGGTCTCTTTTTGTTGTTTTTTCCCTGCAAGGGCGGCGATTTTCGCCGCCTCTGCATTTTCTTTTGTTTTTCCTGTAAGGGCGGCGATTTTCACCGCCCCTGCAAAAGAGACCGACTATATGCAAGGGCGGTGATTTTTGCCGCCCTTACACGTCTCGATTTTTGTGTAAGGCATTTATGGCCGTTCACGGCGGGTTGTTGGGGTGAGTTTTTCACCCTATATATTTTGATTTTAGCCTCTTTCTTCTCACTACTTCCTCTCCTCCTCCTAACTCTTGCACTTGAGCGCCCCTAGAGACATTTTGACGCACCAGCTCACGGATCCGACGTCGTGGCACGCGCATTTTCCAGGTAGGGTTTGTTTTTAGATTTATTTCTTGTTTTTCTTTCTTGCTTAGTTATTTTTAGATGTTTTCGTTTCATTCTTCTTCCCCCTTCCTACCTGCAGTTTTTTCCACTGCGGCCTCGTGCGAGCGGCATTTTTTTCCGCCCACGTTTTTCCCATCTCCCGTGCAAAGGCGGCGAAATATGCCGCCCTTCCACGCAACCCTTGTCAAGTGCGGTGGCGGCGAATTTCGCCACTTCTGCACTCATGCATTCTCTTTTTTGCAAAGGCGGCGATTTTCGCTGCCCTTGCATCCTCTTTGCAAGGGCGGTGATTTTTGCCGCCCCTGCATTCTCCTTACAAGGGTGATGAAATTCACCACCCTTGCATTCTCCTTGCAAGGGCGGCAAAATTCACCGCCCCTGCATCCTCTTTGCAAGGGTGGTGATTTTCGCTGCCCTTGCATATTTCTTCTATTTCTCAGCTAACTCTCGAATTTTTTTCCGAGTTGTCCCTTTCACACTTTTTCTTCCTCGTTCTCCACTCCTTTGCTTGACCTGGCCTATTTAAGTGACCTCCAGTAACCCATGTCACTTAAATTGCGCTCTCTCTCTCTCGCTCACTCTCCTTTCGTCTGTGATCATGGCTACAACACTTTTAGCAAGTTCCTATACACCTACTCCCGTCCAATCAAGATCGTCCCCTATGACGAAAGCATCTCCCTCAAAGGCGAAGACCATGAAATACAAGTACCAGGGTGTCTTCCCACCCACATCAGTCACCTCGAATGTCGATGACATTCAGGATATCGAGATCGGCCACGTTGACATGGCCGAATTCCTGAAGTGAACCAAGGCAATAAATCCCAGCACTGGGATAAAAAGGATTATTGAGAGCAACATCCACCTGGTGGCTGCCTTTTCGGTAGCAGTTCATCATACGAAATTTGTCCTCCCGTGCGTGCAATTTTACAACAAAGAGACCAGATCAGTCTCGGATGCTAGTGGCGGCATGATAATTCGGTTGGACCCCGATTTTATCGACAAAGTTTTTCTGTGTCCGCTAGCCACCGAAGTAACCCAAATTGACTTCGAGAACGCACAAAAGGAGTACGACAAAGACCCAAAAAGGGCAAAGAAGGTCATGAATTATAAATGGCTAAAGACTCTGAGGACTAGTCTCTCTAGATGGTTGAAAAGCTTCCCCAAAAGCGATTTCGTCGAGGGGGTTGGTGACTTAATCACCCTCCTCAGCAGAGTACGGGGCCTCCCATCCTCTTCTCAATTCCATGAATGGATGTATTCGTTCATAAAGATCATCCTTCAAGGTAAACAGACCATCTTTTGCGGGAACAGATCAGCAACGCTATTCATGAACAACTGACCAAGGTACAAACCTCCTTCAAATTCTACATGACCTCGTACATGGTCTATATAGCCGCTGCAATGCGATCTTTCCCGAGTTTGACAACAGAGGGAGATAGAAAGACCACCCTGGTCTACTCATACTATCCTCAGCTGACGCTTTAAGGGTCAATGCATCATTTCAGGTGAGTAAATGACGTATTCTTCGTCGTATTCTTGTGTCTCTTCGACCCTCAGTTGGAGCAAAAGAGAATATCAGACGAGGCCTGCACGGTGGTGAACGGTTATGGCTGCATGTTCCTCTAGTTCTCTACATTTTGCTATCTTCAGGTAGGTTTCTACCAAGGATACCCATATGCGCTCCCCAAATTCCCTTCAGATAGGTTAGTTCTAATGGAGCTTTGCCGACAACTGGCTGTCGTACACGCAAAACAGATGGAACTTAAGAGACCCGGCTTCAAGTTTTCTATCCAGATTGGCAGGTTCTCAGTTGCTACATCAACTAAAGCCAAAATTATGGAAACAAAAATGCAAATGGTTACCATCAAACCATTCAAAAAATGGGAGAAATTTGACTACAGAGGAGTCAGAGAGACGATCCGAAGGAAAACCCAGTTCCATGAGCCCATGATTGAAGATATCTGGGTAGACATGAGGACGGCTAATGAGATAAGGAAAATGGACTATTGCCGTCTCACACTTGAACAGATAGAGTACCTCGGGCTCACAGAGATCCCTTCAAGTTTAATTGATGATGGGAATATCGTAAACAACAAATATCTGGTGGAAAAGGTCGCTAGTTCCCCTCTCCCTCCAATTAACTAGTCTCAGAAGGAATTGACTTCTCTGAGGAAGAGATTCAAACCCATATTGGCTAACACCAATGATTGGTTAGCAGCCAAAGGGATCACCCTGAAAGAATTCATTACAGGATCAGAGGCTGAGTATCAAGCGAAATTGAGAAAAAAGGCAGAGAATCGAACGAAAAACAAAGGTGACGTTCCTTCTCCTTCCATTCCACACAAGCCTAGAATCATTTTTGTCTCTAAAAAACCTAAGCTTGCACAAGAGCCTGAAACAACAGCTAAAGGAACCAAAGATTAAATCCCTGAGGCACAGGTAGCCCAATCCATGGGGAAAGGAGATCAACCTCCGAAACAGCCAAGTGTCGGGTCTCCAATCTCGCCGGGACAAGCACATCCGATCAAGAGCGCCTCTCTTTCTCCCCCTCAATCTCCTGCAGTACCCACTTTTCTAATCAGTGTTCCCTCTTCTGGAGCTGCTTCCCCTTCCAGGGTTGTTTTTGGTGATCCTCAGGGTCCTTCAGCAGGTTCCCCTCGCTCTTCCTGATCCATTCCAAGTCTATCATCTCCGTCTTTCAACCTGCCACCAAGTCCTGCGCCAGAGCCAGAATCACTGATTGATACAGTTTCACCGGTTACTCCAACTGCAACTACTGTCACCACCAGTAGTGTCGAAGCTACTACATTGACACCGACAGAGGCAACTATTGTTACAACAGACACTTCTCTTCCGCCTTGGATGTCTGCTTTCACACTAAAAAGAAAGAAAATGGACATCTCCCCAGATGAATTTGACTTTGGTAAGATAATACCGGCGAAAGCAAAGGCTCCTAAAAGGCCAAAAATCCTCTCCAAGTTGGTCAAAGAAAAGGGGCAAAAATTTCTAGAAATTGCCAAGCCTCCTCAGGACGCAGCCCTTGAGGGTTTTGAAATGAGCAGTTATTCTGTCTCTCGTGTTGAACTTGGCAAAGTTACTCACGAAGGGGCGAAGAGTGATCTTCAGGCAACAATGGACATTATGGTCCAAAAGTTTGACAGGGAAAAGGAAATGAAGGATTTTTATAAAGCTAAAACTGAACAGTTAACAGTAGTGATCAAGAGGTTCACTATTCCGACTGAAGCAGCAACTCCAGAGGCCTTTTCCGTGGATGATTCAGTCATTCAGAAAGCCGAAAAGACCTATTTAAAGGGGAAAGTCGTGGAAGAATATGTTGAAAAGATGCGCAATCAGGGAGTCTCTTTGCTATCAGAAGTTGCAGAAAAAACAGGTAAAATGAAGAGATTAAAAACTCAAGTAGACGATTTTGTCTCTCTTATCTCTCAAGAAATTGGCGGCTTAGAGAAAGATCTCAGCAAATGGAGAGAGATGAAAGATCTCAAAAAGAGTACCCTGATATCTATCGGTGTCATCCTCAACAAAGATTCCTATGTTGAGATCAAGGAATCAATGATCTTCAGGATTCAGGTACTCAAGGATCTAATTGATGATCTCAAAGCTTTCAAGGAAGCTAGTGAAAAGAGTGACCTGAGCCTGCTGAACAAGTTAGAAGAGCTGCCATGCAACTTGACTTCCGAAGATCATCAGTTCCTTTCAGCAGAGGAAATGGTTCAGAGTTTTGAAGAAATGATGTGAAAAGATTTCGAAGGAGCGTCTTTCTCAATGACTTCGATGGACAGTATTTTGGATGCTCAGTTAACTCTAGAGAATTTGAAATCCAGGTTAACTGGCCACTCTAAAGCCATCACAGCATTGAAAGACGCGCTGATCAGAGTGAGGGTCATCTCCAAGAACACAGTTGCACCAGACAGCATAGGAATTCAGGCATCAATCACCATGTACGATGCTCATCTGAAGAAGTCTCGCAGCAAAAATTGACTCTCTCTCTCTCTCTCTCTTTCTCTCTCTTCTTCTATCCTTATGCATTTCTGTTTTGTGCAAAATGCTTGCATTTTTGTA
The DNA here is from genome assembly GCA_037957365.1 of Torreya grandis. Taxonomy (NCBI): domain Eukaryota; kingdom Viridiplantae; phylum Streptophyta; class Pinopsida; order Cupressales; family Taxaceae; genus Torreya; species Torreya grandis. The sequence continues at coordinate 2,980,231 of JARHVA010000138.1, forward strand.
AATATTTAATTACTTGTAAATATTTTGGAAAATATCTAAAAGTCAAAGATGAGTCATTTTTGACCAGGATATTTTATATTTTATTATTTTCTATTTTTGAGGATTTTCTCCCTATATATAGTGGAGACCTCATTTGTAATCGGTCTTCTGGAAAATTTAATAGCAAACACTACTGAAATTGAAACAACTTTTGAGACTTTGTGCTCAAATTTGTAAATCATATTCTGATGAAATAAATGAGAAGCAGGTTTGTTTCAGACTTTGTGTTGAGATTATCTGTGTGATTTAGGAAATAGTTCTTATGTCTTTTTCCTAGAAATATCTTGTTTATTTGATCTTGTAAGCAGTGGGCGTGTTTATATTATCTAAAGGCATTTCTAGAGGATAGAAGATAGACTTTGTGCTAATTTTGTCTTTGAGATTCAGTTATCTTTTGTAGTTTCAGGTGAAGACTTTGTGCTTCACTTTACTCTATGGTTATACTTGTTCCGGATCTGTGGGGAAGCTATGGAAGACTTTGTGCTTGCGTGAGCGTTCTTGTGACTTTGTTTCTTCAGGTGATCTCTTGTTCTTCGTTTGACACCATTCCTGAAAGAAGAGGAACGTTGTTAGCATTAGACCAGGATTTTCTCCCTTTTGTTCTTTATACATTACTTCTGAAAAAAGAGAGGTAGATGCTGTTATATCACCCCCGTGTGTTATTTTCTACTTAATTATATATCTGGCACGTAAGTATTAATAGGGAACCTCCCCTTGATGAGAGGAGAGATTTACCTCGTCTAGATCTGGTAAAGCCACACTCCTCGTGGTGTAAATCTCCCTTATGCTGTGGCTGATATCCCCATTTTGTCATCAGTTAGTTGACGACAAAATATTCACCCAACAGTTTTTGGTGACTCCGTTGGGGATTCAGATGTGCAGTCTGAAACCTCAAGTTTCAGGTTGAAGTAGTCCCTACCCTTATCCATTACATAATCTGGTGACTCCGTTTCATGTCTTACCCATTATCATTATAGTCTTACCATCTCCCTCCATCTCTGTTACATTATCTGGTCTGCAAAACTAGAGCTATTGGGAGGAACACACATTTTGAAGCCTCAAGCTTCAACTTGAAGTAGTTTTGGTCCCATTTTTGTTTTAAAAATCTGGCAACCCCATGTTACACCAGAAGTCAGAGATCTAAGGGTGTTGTAGACCCTGTGTTTGAATTAGTGCAACAGAGTAATTTTGATATTTTTCCTTCATCAACCTCTATTCAACGATCTAAGAGTTTTCCCTCTGGCCTTGGCAGATCGCCAACACGAGGAAGAACTCATTTTCCCATTGTTAATCGCCGCCTACCTATAAACACTCCACCAAGGTTTGGTATCCCACCTTTTAATCCTCTTATCATAATGGCTCAAGGCCCATGGGGTAACTCCTTCGGCCCTCTTAACTTGACCCCACCTTGCATGAACTACCTCGTAGTTCTAAAAAAAAAATTCCTAAGTTTTTTGGTGATGGAAAGGTTCATCCCGACGAGCATATTGTTGCTTTCTCCATAGCATGTGGTGTAATTGGGGTCAAATTTGAAGATGTGGCAGTAAGACTCTTTGTGGAAACTTTACAAGGAGCTGCCACAGATTGGTTTTATCACCTGCAGGCTGGGTCAGTGACAAGCTGGGATACGCTAAAGTCCATATTTGAAGCTAGATTTAAGCCCGCTGAAGATGCACATGCTTTGTTAGCTCAGTTGACACAATTAAAGAAAGAATCCCAGGAGCCCATAAGGGATTTCATAGCCAAATTCAACAAATTGAGAAATCGAATTCCAACCGTGGCCCAGCCCACACCAGAAAATCTCAAGTGCTTTTTTATCAACTCGCAGCTTCCTGAAGTAAGTTTCCTGTTAAGGCGAGCTGGCCCTATGGACCTAGCCTTGGCTCAAGGTTTGACTACCGAGATTGAAGATGATCTTATCTTGGCAGGCAAGATCAGGAAAGAGTCTAGTAAAAATAAATTCCCTTCATCGGTAGAAAGCTCTTCTACGGGCACTACAGATCCTATGGTGCAAAAATTAACAAATGAACTGATAGCTTTGAAAAGGCAAATTGCCCAAGCGACGTCCGCTCCTACCTATCAAGATGCGCCCAGGAGGACATTCCAGAATCAGCAATATCAAGGTAATACTGTCCGAACCCAAGGGCAATCAAACCGCCTACCTCCCCCTTCAAGAATATTAGCCATTGAAGCAGCGCCTACCAATTCAGCGATCGGATACGTAGAGGCAGAGCACGACAGCTCCTTTCAACCACAGCTAGACCAACAAGAAAATACTAACCTCTTTGATGAACAGGATGAGGAACTAGCTGGCGATTCCAATATTGGTTTCTTGGATTATCAAGATGAAGCCAGGGATAAAGGAGAAGATTCAGAGGGAACTTATGTTGTTTTTACCAGATCTCAAAATCAGTCGGTTTCACAAACTGACAAAGGAAAGACACCAGATGAAGAACCCCGACAAGCAGTTTCTATAGCCAGACGCGGGACTCCATTACCCCCGCAATCAAAATATCAGGTAACTCATAAAAAAGTAAGTACTCCCAATCACCCGATATCCCCCTCTTCTACTACTCAAGCCAGTGGGGTACCTGTCAAAGCCTTTGATGATGTAATCTATTCTTCTATCGCAACTTTTTTTCAATCATTTGATATAATTGAGCATGCTAGAAAGACTAAGATTCAGATGACAGAGGTTGAGTATTTGAGATCTAACCCAAAACAGTTCGATAGGTTAGCCGAATATGTTAAAAATAAAGCTATCCCTGTAGGACAAGATTATTTGAAAGTTGTTCCTGATCTCTCCAAAGACCAACCAACCCAAAATAATCTGGTTGTGACTCCTCCTATCGCTCCCAAAAAAATAGAACCTTTCTATGTTTCCCTGCTTATAAATGGTTACAAACTAAGTAATTGTATTATAGACTTCGGGGCTTCAGATAATGTTATGCCTGCCAAGGTGGTAGATTCTCTCAGCCTAACTTTGACCAAAAATTTTGGGAGGTGTTTTTCCATGGAAAACAAACAGGTTCCCCTCCTTGGCCAAATAAAAGATGCCCAATACGCCTTTGCGGCTTTTTCGAAAAAGCGAATAAAAATGATGGTTCTAGTAGCCGATGTTCCAGCATCTTATGGCATCCTGCTTGGGCAAAATTTTTGTAAGGATGTTGGGGGCGAGTTAAGCATGGACCTATCGGAAGCAAGGATTCCAATTCAAGGCGTCATGAAGAAATTGCTTCCTGAAAAAGAAGCCAGGTATGTAGTTACCCGTTCCGCAGCACCTGAAGCTCAGATTTTATTTGAGTCATCAGGCATGGGCACTTATTTTTTATCCACGGACGAGATCCACGGTGCATTAAATGAAACTCCTACGGGTGATAATTTGGTTTTGGTTTTAGCTGATGCGAAGGGCAGAATGCCCAAGCAAAATGAACACATAAAACAACCCTTTCCCCAAAATGAAAAAGTTTTTATTGAAAAAGCAATACCTGATGAGCTATGGACTTTGGAGTTCGACGGCAGTTGCTCTTCTACTGGATCAGGAGCAGGAGTTGTGTTGGTATCCCCTCAGGGAGAAATTACCTCTTTTTCCTACAAATTACAATTCAACAATACTAACAATACGGCTGAATACGAATCCCTATTGCTTGGACTACAAGCTGCCAAAGAAAAGGGCATTAGGAAACTCCATGCTAAAAGAGAAGCTGAGTTGATAGTCTGTCAAGTAAGGAACCTCTATCAGACCAAGAATGAGAGGTTGCGCCATTACCGTAATCTGGTATGGGATCAAATCGAAAATTTTTACGTCTTCAATATCTCCACCGTTCCGAGGGAATTCAATGATCGAGCAGATGCATTGGCTGTCTCTGCCACCCTCCTGATTCCCCACCCAGATTTTAAGGGAGATAAGTATACTATTGAGCTAGTTTTCTGACCAAGTGTACCAGACAATATCAACCACTGGCAGGTGTTTAACAGCGATGATCAAATCATCACCTTCTTGGAGCAAAAGGACACTTTCAAGCAACTGTGTTTTGAAGAAAGTGAGCCCCGGGAGTGTGGACTAATCCCTGAAACCCAGACCAATATCGGTGAAGATTTTCTACAGCTCAAGGGAAATGAAATTCCCAAAGGTTTAGTTTCTCTAGAAAAGCTTTTTGATAACCATGACAGATTTGTCAAACAACAACGAATAGATTCAAGTTCTTCTCAAGATTTTGATCAAGTTAACTTGGAGACCAAGCACGATCCTAAGATGGTAAACATTGGGAAATGTTGCACTTCCGAAAAAAGGTTGGAGCTTGCTCGTTTACTCTGCCAATATAGGGATGTGTTGGCCTATTCTTATTATGACTTGAAATCTCTTAGGCCACATGACATCCGTCATGACATCCCCTTGAAAGCCAACTCTGTGCCTCACAAACAGAAATCCAGGCAATATAATCCAAAAATCTCAGGTACTATCTTAGCTGAGATACAAAAGATGTTGGATGCTCGGATAATTTTTCCGATCCATCACTCAACATGGGTTGCTAACATATTACCCGTCAGAAAGAAAAATGGTGAGATTTGAATCTATGTAGATTTCAGGAACTTGAATCAGTTATCCTTAAAAGATAACTACCCCCTTCCCATTATGGATCAAGTCTTATAGATGGTAACAGGTTCAGAAATGTTATCAATGCTTGACAGTTTTTTAGGGTACAATCAGGTTGAGGTCGAAAAAGCAGATCAACACAAGACAGCGTTCACCACACCCTGGGGCACTTTCGCTTACCGTAGGATGCCTTTCAGTCTGATAAACGTAGGCGCCACTTTTCAAAGAGCCATAGATCTTGCTTTCAAAGATTTGATGGGAAAATTCATTGTAGTGTACCTGGATGATTTGACGGTTTTTTCAAAACAACGTTCGGAGCATGTTCACCATTTGCAAAAGGTACTGGAGCACTGCCGTCAAAACGGCATCTCATTAAACCCAAAGAAATCCGTCTTTGTAGTGACTGAAGGGAAACTTCTCGGACACATAGTGTCCCGAGAAGGCATCAGAATTGATTCAGAAAGAGTTAGGTCCATCTAGGAACTTACTCTACCTACCAGTAAGACCGCAGTTCACTCTTTCTTTGGAAAGGTGAATTTCCTTAGGAGATTCGTTTCGGAATTTGCCGAGAAAACCCGTCACATTATCAACATGATGAAGAACAATGCCACATTTAGGTGGACTGCGGAGGGCAAATTAGTGTTCAAAGAAATTAAAGAAGCAATTGCTCGGGCACCAATCTTGGTCTGTCTGGACTATACTAAAGGTTTCAAGATATATAGTTATGCCTCTGAGCATACACTATCAGCTATTTTGGTTCAACCCAATTCAGAAAATACAGAATCCCCTATTTCATTCATGAGTTGCCCACTCAAAAATCATGAATTGAAATATTCCCTTATGGAGAAACATGCATACGCCGTGGTCAAGGCTGTCAAGCATTTCAGGTTTTATATCCTGAATTCTCACACCGAAGTTCTCGTGCCAGATGCAACAATAAAATCTATTTTGACTCAGCAAGAGTTCGGTACAAAGAGAGGTAACTGGATTGCCAAAAATCAAGAATTCGATCTGGACATCAAACCAACTAAGCTCGTACGAGGAAGGGGTCTCTGCCAATTGATCGCCAATAACATTCCAGATGAATTAAAAAGTGAAGAACAAGATGTCAAAAGCGGGCTTGCAGTTCTCTTTGTCGCCACTACTGATGAGTGGTATTCTAACATTGCTCATTTCCTAACATATGGCGAGTGTCCTCCTCATCTTTATTTTAAAGAAAAATGGAATGTTAAATTGAAAGCAGTTAGTTATGTTCTGTGGAACAATGGTCTTTATAAGAGAAACCTGGACGAGGCATTTCTTCGTTGTGTTGACAAAACTCAACAAGGAAGACTTTTAGAATCTTTCCACAATTTGGCCTGTGGAGGACATTTCTACGCACCGGTGACAGCACACAAGATTCTACGAGCAAGGTACTATTGGCCCACACTTTTTCAAGATGCTTACAAATGGGTGCGTAAGTGTGAGCTGTGTCAGCAATTCGTTAGAAAGCCTAAGCTGCCTGCTTTGCCCCTCAAGCCAGTTGTGATCGAAGAACTATTTCAGTAATGGGGTGTTGATTTCATTGGTGCAGTTAACCTGTCTTCAAGTGCCAGACATGATTATGTCCTCACCGCGATGGATTATTTTACTAAATGGGTGGAGGCCATACCAACCAAGCATGCTACATCTGAAGTATTATGCAGCTTCCTCAAAGAAAATATCATCTCCAGGTTTGGGGTTTCACTAAAAATTGTGACAGATAATGCGGCCTATTTTTCATCGCATGAAATCACTCAATTTTGTTTCCATTATGGGATTACCTTGTCTCACACCTCAGATTATTTCCCTCAATAAAATGGACAAGCAGAATCAAGCAACAAAAACCTGGTCACCATTATCAGGAAGTTGGTGGACGACAATCAGAGAACATGGTACAAAGCTTTGTATGATGCTTTATGGGCCGACAAGATAACACCCAAAAGAGCTATAGGTATGTCACCTTTCCAACTCTTATATGGACAAAATGCAGAAATTCCCATCACCCTTGAACTACCAGCACTCAGATTAACCAGAGCAATCGAAGACTCAACCTTCGAAAGCTCAGTTGACAAGCGGATCATGTGTCTGACCGAGCTGAACGAACAACGAGTTATGGTGGTGGATCGGATCAAGAAACATCAGGACCGGGTGAAAGTGCTTTTTGATAAGAAAGCTAGAGCGCGTGATTTCCAAGTCAGAGATCAAGTCTTGTTATGGGACAAGCGACGTGAACCAAAAGGAATGCACGGCAAATTTGACTCCCTGTGGAGGGGTCCGTTCACCATTCGGCAGCTCTGTGGCAAGGCCAGATTTTTGCTGGAGTATAAAGATGGAACACCGTTTACACTACCTCACAATGGGCAGCACCTAAAGCTTTTCAACCCTTGAAGCTCGGATGAGTCCATTTGTAAAAAATGTACAGTTCTTATATTTTGTCTATTTTTCTTTCTCATTTTTCGCTCGACTCCGTAGCCCAATGGCTTGGATGAAGGCACTTAGAGACTGGTTTCTGCTTCCGCTTATCATTTTGACAAGCAAAAGTTCCCCAATAGGAGCCAGCTGTTGTTTCCAAAATCAGCTTAGCTCATTTTGGAAGCAACCCCCTACGAAACTTGTCTGTTTCATCTTTTGTCTCTCTAAGTTTGTTTTTCGATACGAATTCTATAATTCGTTTTCATCTTGGTCAGATCGAGGAGTGGTTACTATCTCAAAAAGGCCAAGTTTTTCCTTCCCCTTTTCTTTTTCTTCTCCTCCTAGAGTTGGTCTCTTTTTGTTGTTTTTTCCCTGCAAGGGCGGCGATTTTTTCCACCTCTGCATTTTCCTTTGTTTTTCCTTTAAGGGCGGCAATTTTCGCCACCCCTGCAAATTTCCTGCAAGGGCGGCAATTTTCGCCACCCTTGCAAAAGAGACCGACTATATGCAAGGGCAGCGATTTTCGCCACCCTTGCACATCTCAATTTCCGTGCAAGGCATTTATGGCCGCGCACAGCGGGTTGTTGGGGTGAGTTTTTCACCCTATATATTCTGATTTGAGCCTCTTTCTTCTCACTGCTTCCTCTCCTCCTCCTACCTCTTGCACCTGAGCACCCCTAGAGACATTTTGACGCACCAGCTTATGGATCTGACCTCGTGGCACGCGCATTTTCTAGGTAGGGTTTGTTTTTAGATTTATTTCTTGTTTTTCTTTCTTGCTTAGTTGTTTTTAGATGTTTTCATTTCATTCTTCTTCCCCCTTCCTGCCCGCGATTTTTTCCACCGCAGCCTTGTACGGGCGGCATTTTTTGCCGCCCATGTTTTTCCCATCTTCCATTCAAAGGTGGCAAAATATGCCACTCTTCCACGCAACCCTTGTCAAGTGCAGTGGCGGCAAATTTTGCCGCCTCTGCACTCATGCATTCTCTTTTTTGCAAGGGCGGCGATTTTCGCCACCCTTGCATCCTCTTTACAAGGGCGGCAATTTTTGCTGCCCCTGCATTCTCCTTGCAAGGGCGGCAAAATTTTCCACCCCTGCATTCTCCTTACAAGGGCGGTGAAATTCACCGCCCCTACATCCTCTTTGCAAGGGCGACGATTTTTGCCGCCCTTGCATATTTCTTCCATTTTTCAGCTAACTCCCAGATTTTTTTTTGAGTTGTCCCTTTCGTGCTTTTTCTTCCTCGTTCTCCGCTCCTTTGCTTGACCTAGCCTATTTAAGTGACCTCCAATAACCCATGTCACTTAAATTGCACTCTCTCTCTCTCGCTCACTCTCCTTTCATCTGTGATCATGGCTGCAGCACCTTCAGCAAGTTCCTGTACACCTGCTCCCATCCAATCAAGATTGTCCCCTATGACAGAAGCAACTCCCTCAAAGGCGAAGACCATGAAATATAAGTACCAGGGCATTTTTCCACCCACATCAGTCACCTCGAATGTCGATGACATTCGGGATACCGAGATCGGCCACGTCGACATGGCCGAATTCCTGAAGCGAACCAAGGCAACAAATCCCAGCACTGGGATAAAAAGGATTGTTGAGAGCAACATCCACCTGGTGGCCGCCTTTTCGATAGCAGCGCATCATGCGGAATTTGTCCTCCAGTGCGCACGATTTTACAACAAAGAGACCAGATCGGTCTCGGATGCCAGTGGCGGCATGATAATTTGGTTGGACCCCGATTTTATCGACAAAGTTTTCCTGTGTCCGCCAGCCACCGAAGTAACCCAAATTGACTTCAAGAACGCAGAAAAAGAGTACGATAAAGACACAAAAAGGGCAAAGAAGGTCATGAATTATAAATGGCTAAAGACTCCGAGGACCAATCTCTCTAGATGGCCGAAAAGCTTCCCCAGAAGCGATTTCGTCGAGGAGGTTGGCGACTTAATCACCCTCCTCATCAGAGTACGGGGCCTCCCATCCTCTTCTCAATTCCATGAATGGATGTATCCATTCATAAAGATCATCCTTCAAGGTAAACAGACCATCTTTTGGGGGGAACAGATCAACAACGCTATCCACGAACAACTGACCAAGGTACAAACCTCCTTCAAATTCTACATAACCTCATACCTAGTCTATATAGCCGCTGCAATGCGATCTTTCTTGGGTTTGACAACAGAGGGAGATAGAAAGACCACCCTGGTCTACTCATACTATCCTCAGCTAATGCTTTAAGGGTCAATGCGTCATTTCAGGCGAGTAAATGATGCATTCTTCGCCGTATTCTTGTGTCTCTTCGACCCTCAGCTAGAGTAGAAGAGAATATCAGACAAGGCCTCGACGGTGGTGAACGGTTATGGCTGCATGTTCCTCCAGTTCTCTACATTTTGCTATCTTTAGGTAGGTTTATACCAAGGATACCCATATATGCTCCCCATATTCCCTTCAGACAGGTTAGTTCTAATGGAGCTTTGTCGACAATTGGCTCTCATACACGCAAAACAGATGGAACTTAAGAGACCCAGCTTCAAGTTTCCTATCCAGATTGGCAAGTTCTCAGTTGCTACATCAACTAAAGCCAAAATTATGGAAATAGAAATGCAAATGGTTACCATCAAACCATTCAAAAGATGGGAGAAATTTCACTACAGAGGAGTCAAAGAGACGATCCGAAGGAAAACCCAGTTCCACGAGCCCATGATTGAAGATATCTGGGTAGACATGAGGACGGCTGATGAGATAAGGAAAATGGACTATTGTCGTCTCACACTTGAACAGATAGAGTACCTCGGGCTCACAGAGATCCCTTCAGGTTTAATTGACGATGGGAATATCGTAAACAACAGATATCTGGCAGAAAAGGTCGCTAGTTCCCCTTTCCCTCCAATTAACTAGTCTCAGAAGGAACTGACTTCTCTGAAGAAGAGATTCGAACCCATATTGGCTAACACCAATGATTGGTTAGCAGCCAAAGGGATCACCCTGAAAGAATTCATCACAGGATCAGAGGTTGAGTATCAAGCAGAATTGAGAAAAAAGGCAGAGAACCGAATGAAAAACAAAGGTGACGTTCCTTCTCCTTCCATTCCACACAAGCCTAGAATCATTTTTGTCTCTAAAAAACCTAAGCTTGCACAAGAGCCTGAAACGACAGCTAAAGGAACCAAAGAACAAAGCCCCGAGGCACAGGTAGCCCAATCCATGGGGAAAGCAGATCAACCTCCAGAACAGCCAAGTGTTGGGTCTCCAATCTCGTTGGGACAAGCACATCTGATCAAGAGCACCTCTCTTTCTCCCCCTCAATCTCCTGCAGTACCCACTTCTCCTATCAGTGTTCCCTCTTTTGGAGCCGCTTCCCCTTCTAGGGTTGTTTTTGGTGATCCTCAGGGTCCTTCAGCAGGTTCCCCTCGCTCTTCCTGATCCATTCCAAGTTTATCATCTCCATCTTTCAACCTGCCACCAAGTCCTGCGTCGGAGCCAGAATCACTGATTGATACAGTTTCACCGATTACTTCAACTGCAACTACTGTCACCACCAGTAGTGTCGAAGATACTACATTGACACCGACAGAGGCAACTATTGTTACAACAGACACTTCTCTTCTGCCTTAGATGTCTGCTTTCACACCAAAAAGAAAGAAAATGGCCATCTCCCCAGATGAATTCGACTTTGGTAAGATAATACCGGCGAAAGCAAAGGCTCCTAAAAGGCCAAAAATCCTCTCCAGGTTGGTCGAAGAAAAGGGGCAAAAATTTCTAGAAATTGCCAAGCCTCCTCAGGACGCAGCCCTTGAGGGTTTTGAAATGAGCAGTTATTCCGTCTCTCGTGTTGAACTTGGCAAAGTTACTCACGAAGGGGCGAAGAGTGATCTTCAGGCAGCAATGGACATTATGGTCCAAAATTTTGACAGGGAAAAGGAAATGAAGGATTTTTATAAAGCTAAAACTGAACAGTTAACAACAGTGATCAAGAGGTTTACTATTCCGACTGAAGCAGCAACTCCAGAGGCCTTTTTCGTGGATGATTCAGTCATTCAAAAAGCTGAAAAGACCTATTTAAAGGGGAAAATCGTGGAAGAATATGTTGAAAAGATGCGCAATTAGGGAGTCTCTTTGCTATCAGAAGTTGCAGAAAGAATAGGTAAAATGAAGAGATTAAAAACTCAGGTAGATGATTTTGTCTCCCTTATCTCTTAAGAAATTGGCGGCTTAGAGAAAGATCTCAGCAAATGGAAAGAGATGAAAGATCTCAAAAAGAGTACCCTGATATCTATCGGTGTCATCCTCAACAAAGATTCCTATGTTGAGATCAAGGAATCAATGATCTTCAGGATTCAGGTACTCAAGGATCTAATTGATGATCTCAAAGCTTTCAAGGAAGCTAGTGAAAAGAGTGACCTGAGCCTGCTGAACAAGTTAGAAGAGCTGCCATGCAACTTGACTTCTGAAGATCATCAGTTCCTTTCAGCAGAGGAAATGGTTCAGAGTTTTGAAGAAATGATCCGAAAAGATTTCGAAGGAGCGTCTTTCTCAATGACTTCGGTGGACAGTATTCTGGATGCTCAGTTAACTTTGGAGAATTTGAAATCCAGGTTAACTGGCCACTCTAAAGCCATCACAGCATTGAAAGATGCGCTGATCAAAGCGAGGGTCATCTCCAAGAACACAGTTGCACCAGACAGCATAGGAATTCAGGCATCAATCACCATGTATGATGCTCATCTGAAGAAGTCTGGCAGCAAAAATTGACTCTCTCTCTCTCTTTCTCTCTCTTCTTTTATCCTTATGCATTTCTATTTTGTGCAGAATGCTTGCGTTTTTGTAAATATGTAATTACTTGTAAATATTTTGGAAAATATCTAAAAGTCAAAGATGAGTCATCTTTGACTAGGATATTTTATATTTAATTATTTTCTGTTTTTGAGGATTCTCTCCCTATATATAGTGGAGACCTCATTTGTAATCGGTCTTCTGGAAAATTTAATAGCAAACACTACTGAAATTGAAACAACTTTTGAGACTTTGTGCTCAAATTTGTAAATCATATTCTGATGAAATAAATGAGAAGCAGGTTTGTTTCAGACTTTGTGTTGAGATTATCTGTGTGATTTAGGAAATAGTTCTTATGTCTTTTTCCTAGAAATATCTTGTTTATTTGATCTTGTAAGCAGTGGGCATGTTTATATTATCTAAAGGCATTTCTAGAGGATAGAAGATAGACTTTGTGCTAATTTTGTCTTTGAGATTCAGTTATCTTTTGTAGTTTCAGGTGAAGACTTTGTGCTTCACTTTACTCTACGGTTATACTTGTTCCAGATCTGTGGGGAAGCTATGGAAGACTTTGTGCTTGCGTGAGCGTTCTTGTGACTTTGTTTCTTCAGGTGATCTCTTGTTCTTCGTTTGACACCATTCCTGAAAGAAGAGGAACGTTGTTAGCATTAGACCAGGATTTTCTCCCTTTTGTTCTTTATACATTACTTCTGAAAAAAGAGAGGTAGATGCTGTTATATCACCCCCGTGTGTTATTTTCTGCTTAATTATATATCCGGCACGTAAGTATTAATAGGGAATCTCCCCTTGATGAGAGGAGAGATTTACCTCATCTAGATCTGGTAAAGCCACACTCCTCGTGGTGTAAATCTCCCTTATGCTGTGGCTGATATCCCCATTTTGTCATCAGTTAGTTGACGACAAAATATTCACCCAACACATCCAAAGGTCAAATCTCTACACATAAGCATGATTTAAGTTTTCAAAAATGATCATGACCTGAGTTCCCTAATTTTTAATAGAGAACAAGATCAATCAACTCCAGACTATAGTGTTAGTCGAGCCTGTCCAAGTTTGGATGATCTTGTCCTTAACCATTTTCAATCTCAGTCTTTGTGAATTTGTATAATCAATCCCTATTAGTCAATTCCATCCATCTATCAATTTCACACAATCAGATCTCAGATAGTAAATAGATAAGTCTTTTATTTTATTTGTAATTTGTCTTCTTTTATTCAATTGTACTTTTTTATTTTAGTATTTTGATTTCATTATGGTTGTCGTAAGTTGATTTACAATGTTCTACTATATTATGTTTAATTTAGATAAATTAAGATTAATCACCACATTAATTCTAAATTTTGATAAAACATATAGGTGAATCAAATTTTTATTTGAGCATTGCTTCTAAATTTTTTGGCCTAGGGTTTGGATAAATTTCTGATATCTAGCACTTCAAGATTTTTTTCCAACCTTGGATCTAAATCTAACACTAAAGGAAATTACTTTCAACCTCAAATTTAATTGTTAACATTTAAATCACTTTATTTTCACCTTAGATCTAATATCTGACACTGAAAGCCCTTTTTTTTACCTTAGATTTTAGGAAAATTTACTAATTGCCATACATAAAAAAAATCCTTTTGTTTCTAGATTTTTTTTCAGTTATAATTTCCATGTTATTTTTTTATTCCATCTTATAAACTAACCTCCCTTATTTGTTTAAGGCATAGTGCTAAGATAATTAGGCCATAATGAGCACATTCAAATCCCTTTCACCCCTATTAAAATGGATTATTCTAATGTAAGAAATGGTTCCTTGTCTTTTGATGAACGAATTGCTCAAAAATATTTTCCAAAAGATAATCATATTTAACAAGCTAATCAAGATGATCCTAAGGCACAAGATAATTATGAAGCCTCAGATAGGATCCATCTTGATGAACTTAATGGAGTAGATCATGCACAAGTCCAATGTTTATCCATATTCTGAGAAGGACTCTTTTAGATGTCACAATATATACCAAAAGTAATCAAAGTTCTTCTATCTTATAAAAATACACAAAAAAGTAAAAAATTATACTTTTAATTCACAACAAGAACCATGTTTTTGTATTGTTAACCATACCATAAGTATTATTAATTCTACTATTGATATTGTTATTACATCTATAACTTTGGATTTGGGGGTAACCCAAGGCTTCCAACAGATCTCTATGCCCATGCCTAACCAAATGACTCATATAATACCTTTGATAGCTATGCATGTTACATCACATACCTTGCCTACTACACAATCCCTCATGCAAACTATTTCACTTTTTCATGCTAAGGTGTTGCAATTAGAGTAAAGCATACCAAAATCTAGCTAATCAATGGATTCACAAGCCTTGCCTTATAATCCGTTAGCACTTGATATTGCATCATATCCTTTACCTACAGGGTTTATAACTCCTAAACTTCCATTATATGAAGGTAATGGAGATCTAAAACAACATCTCATATCTTTTCATGTAGAATGATTGGATTATGATTTCAATGAAAAATTATTAACTAAGTTGTTTTCAAGAAGCTTAAAATATTATGCCTTACGTTAGTTTTATGATTTACCTTTCCATTTAGTCAAAGCATTTAATCCACTAGCAGGTCAGTTTCTTAAGCATTTTCTATCAACATTGATGAAAAGCTTTTTTATGTACAAATTGTTACGCTTAAGCAAAGAATTAATGAGCCCATAATTGATTATGTACTTTGTTATAAGACTATGCTTTTCAAAATGACTAACACCTTAGTAGATAATAAACTAAAAGATATTTTCAAATAAAGTTTACTTACATTTTTTTATGAGTCAATTATTTTCAAAAAAATCATATCATTAGAGGAACTTTGTCATACAATAAGAGAAAGATAAGTAAAGTTTCTTGTTTTAAACAAAATCAAATATGCCCCTGCATTTAATTCCACAATGAAGTTTTAAAGAAAACCTTATTACAAAACTAAGCCAACATATATTAATGCTGATGTAAAGGCCATAGTTAATGTTATTTTTCAACCTTCTAATAAGATTGTTTTATCATATCAACCAAGGAGGCAATTTTATAGATTACCACAACTGGCTCATAGATTGCCACAAAATTTATTTGAATGTAATCTTATTACTCTACCTCCACCATTAGATGTTGATATGAGTAAATATTTTGATAACAATGTCTATTTTTATTACTATAGATGTAATGGTCATTCTACTAACATATGTTTCAAACTCAAACACTTTATTCAAAATTTTATTAGAAATGATGGCATGGAACTAGGAACTCCTATAGAGGAAACTAAGCCTCAACAAAATGAAAATACTAAGTTGAAGATTTTTAATGAGTAATTTTAAAACCATGATACAATAAAAATTATTCAACAATGTATCATACCTACAATGTGTATCCACCTCCTGAGTCATATGATCATTCATTAAATGGAATTAGTGGTATAATTTTTAAAACTAAACCATGTCCTATGATGGCTTTCGATGATAGTGAGATAGTGGATGATGATTTTGATTTTCATGCTTTATGTATACAAGTTAATATTGATCAACAACTCATTCATAGTATTTCAATTGATAATAGATCAAGTGAGAATACACACATAATTACATTACTTCATTTGTTGGGTTACACACCACATGACATAAAAAAACTCTCAAACGTGTCAATACATTTAATGAGAAACAACAAACAACTTTGAGACACATTACGTTGCCTCTTTAGGTGGTCCCTGTTATACCATCTACTCATTTTATAGTTATACTATAAAATGGGGTATTTGACATGATATTAGGATACCCTTGGTTACAAAAACTTTGTCTTGTACCTTCTATGGTTTATAGATGCCTAAAATACATTCATTGCAATCAAGTTGATATAATTTCATAAATAAAAAATGAATACCCTCTACAATATAGATACCTCTTCCTCCCCATCCCCCACCATAGTTCATTGATACATCTATGCAAATATAAATCATATTGATAATTTTTTCACTTAGGCAAAATAGTTTTGTTTGACCAATTCCAAAAAAGGTGCAATGGTCTTTAAAACAACTAGTGCAAAAACAAGCTTATTAGAAAAGGGTATCAAGTTCCAAATAAGAACCATCACATGCATAATCTTTTGAATTGGTCATACATATAGATCAACATGTTCCTTAAAGAGTAGAACATTTAGCACATTATTCTACTAGTCTTCATCATATTTCACATCATTCCACATCTCCTAGAGCTACTACTCCTACACATGATTACACTAGTAGTGATCTAGATAGTTTCATTACAACACATGATGCATTTTTAGATTATGAGTCATACACATATAATACATTTCATTCACTAAATTTGATCCTTATACCACTTGTTATATATTATTATAACTCTCATCTTGATGGGATCAGTGGTTAACTTTTTGTATTTTCAAATATTCTAAAAATGCAAAAACATTCACATAATTCAAAAGCAAAAATCTGATTGTATATAGCTTCTTGATTATTTCATCATGTTATTCTTAAATTTCTTGCAAATGTGATAGATTTGATAAATTATTCTAATCTTTGGCTCTTACTAAATTCTTGGCCTCTTGGCTCTTTTTTTTCACTTTCTAAGTTTGAATAGTTCGATATACGGTGATCCATTTTTCCATATTTATTCATTTATCTTACTATTTTCATAATCTGCACTGATAAAATTATATTTTCTATCAATGACAATATCGACTAGTAAAGGACAAGAATGACTACAAGTACTATCCTAAATTGGTAATTCTTGTCCTACACTTTTTTCACATAGAAATCAGAAATTGAGCAAAAAGAGCCTTAACATTACCAATTTTTTAATCTTTCTCTTAGTCTCAATATGTATAATAGTACTAATACATGAAAAAAAATTCTTTTCCTATGCTATATCTCTCGTGCATGTGTGTTACATACATTGACAAGTGTAAATCTGATGAAATGAGGATGTACAATCTTTTATCTACATACATATTTTATTTTCAAAGGTTTTCCAGTTATAATCACATATACAGTGGGGGTATCTTGCTCATACATAGCCATGCCATCATTTATAATGCATACTTCACATTGATACATGTTGTGGATTGTTCATATCCCTCTCCTTTATTCTATTTTAGACTCATGGTTATTACTAGATTATTTGGTTCTAGGTTAAAAAAGAAAAAAGTACAAACAAATTCAAATATTATAAAAAAGCAAAAATAATCAAAATATTTTTAAAGTCTAAAATTTATCCCTAATCATAATTAGATATATACTTTACATCATTTTCATATGTTATTTATCTTATGATTAGTAGATATCATATTCTTTTTCTATCACACATGCATTTCACTAGTATTTTTGAGTGTTCTACAAGAGGTATAACTTAATTTGGATTAAGATGTTGGACTTGCCTCTACCTAATAGCCTTTATAAACTAGGAGCATATTTTCCATAGGTTATATTATTTATAGGTGTAATGATTTTGTGACTCCTATACTACTGAACTATATACACTTTTACAAATATCTTGCTAACATCTCTATCTTTCATTGTGTAAATGGATATGCTATTTTTTAGGATATGATTACATTACATATGTATGGTGTAGATTATTTTTATAGTTCTATGCTCCATTGATGTTATTACTTGTACATAGTATATTATAACTTGCTTATCTGTTGTTTATGGCCCTTGGCCCTTATGTACAATTGTTTGAACCTCTCCATGTGATCTTTGTGTTGTTTTTGAAACATTTTAGCATGTCCATTGCTTGTGGCCCTTATCCCTTTTTTTGTGCAAAATTTAAACATGTCCCTTGTTATGACATTATTTATGTCTTTTTTTTATTTGGCCCTTGGATTTGAGTGTATAAAATTTATTTATGATACATTTGAATATGTCACTTGTATGAAGTTGTTTACCTTATTGTATGGCATTGTGATTGTTATGTTTGTGTGCTTGTTGAGATTATTAAGTTTGATGAGTGCCATGATCCATATCATGCACAAAATAATGTATAATATTTTGATTTCACAACTTACTACTATGAGATTCATTGATACATTTATATAAGCCTTGTATCGTATGTTATATACATGATTTGAATGGTATACAATTTACTATGTTGATATTGTTTTTTACATATGCCACATTATTCAATGATTCCATCTTACTATGTATGAAATAGTTAATTTTTATTTTGAGATGAGTGACTTTAAAGATACAATTCTCTCACCTCAAAAGCGGGGCATTTTAGTGGACTTTTCATACATGAGATAAACATTTTCAATAGAAAAAAATAGTTTTGAGTAAAAAATATAGTTTCAAAGTTTTTAAAATGTTTCAAAATTTAATCATTGATATAGATTATGGGGGGCATATATCATGCATATGCACTCACATTACGAGAATAAAGTATAGATCCATATAATTTTATGTGCATGATACATATTCATGCACAAGTTTTACACAAATTTATAAATTTGTATTTACATATAGTTATAGATTTTATAATTATCACAATGAAGGCATAATGCAGATTCATACACACTATACTATTTAGAGGGCATGATACAAATGCATGCCCTGCTTTCAATACTATTTGCTATCTATGAACATGGTAGGAGTATGGATATAATCCATTATATTTTGATGATGCATTCATGAAGAAAGGAATAAAATGACAATTGAATTTATAATCCATCTACATTTGTTGATTCAACTAAAGTGCATAATGTGTAACTTAGAGGTTTAGTACCCTCTAACATTATTGCCTATGAATCCATTGTGGATTTTAACTTGTTTCACGTCTTGGATTTACAAAGGCCAATAACACAAATTGAGGTTTATATGTCCCTTAATGGATTTTATTTTTATTACAAATTCAATTTAATCTAGATCTTGATCACCCTTAAATTTATCCATTGGTTCAACTAAGGAACCAACCTTTCTCCAAGTGTTTCATGGGAAACACCAATTATCTAATGATTTAAGGAAGCATCATCTCCAAGAATAGTTAGAACATCAACATTGGTTTCATACATATAGGTATACTCCTTCCTTATTATTTTTAATATTTTAAAATGCAAGTTATGTATCAATTTTCAATTCACATAAGAGCATTAACTACTTTCACATCATTGTAGGATATTCCATGGAATCCTTGCATGATTGGAGCATTCTCCCAAAGGCAAAGTGTGTTTTACACATATATATCTTTATTTTACTCTAGTAATTTCATATCTAAACTAAAGGGAGATAAAATTTATTCATTCAAATTTGGTCATAAATACTTGATAATGTCAGTTTTGACCCACTTCCATTTTATTTGATTTGAACACTTAATTTGGACCTATTTCTCCACCTCACTCTATCATAAGCACCTATGTGGACCTATTTCTTTATAGATTACTATCTTACACCTACATAAATGTTTTAAACTGCTAAAACCCCCTATAAACATTTGTATCTTTGTTTCAAGACCTAAAACTTGCATGTTTTCTTTAAGGACAAGATCGACTAATAGAGGACAATAGTGGCAAACATTTTTATTCCTTATATGTTGATCTTGTCCTTAACCATTCTAATAGTCAATTTTAAATATTTAACCCTCCCTTCTAGATTGATCTATATTTTTAGGATAGGTAACATGAGTTTTTACTCTTTTGGATTGATGTAAAGACACACTTAAGTAACATATTCTACCAAATGATAATTTCAACGCAAAGGCACACTTACACTATTACACATTGATGAAAGCTTCCATATTCTTCTTAATTCCGATTATAATAATTTTAAGTAGTCCTCAACAAATTCGAGAGCCTATTTTATCCAAGTCAAAGTAAATCATGATCAAGTATTAGATTCATCTCTAGATGCATTCATATAGTCAAAAGAGTATGATTGCATAAATCACTTTAAGTGGGAGAACTACGTGGGTTTGATTTCCCTTTTCGGATTATTAGATACATAGGTAGCATTTAATCATCACATGGGTAATTAGGGTCAAATTATAGATGTTCAGCTATTTCAAGCCCTATTAGAATTTCAACTTTGAAGAATCCATTCACATGTCTTTTGCACACATTCAAAGGTCAAATATCTGCACACATGTATTTTTTAAGCTATTGCAATTGATCATGAGATGAGTTCCTTGATTTTTAATAGAGGACAAGATCAACCAACTCAAAACTTAGTGTCAGTTGATCCTACCCTAGTTTGGACAATCTTATTCTTTACCAGTTTTAGTCTCAAACTCTATGCATTTGTAGAATTAGTCCTTGTTAGTCAGTTCTAGCCATTTGTCCTTGGTAAAAAATAATATTAAGCCCAAAAATGGCTTAAATATTAGATATTCATCTTATGTCATGTCTTTAACCAAATGGATATAATTATGGAATTTGAAATTTTGTAGAAAGAAAGCTCAGATCTTTGTCCAATAAGTTTTCTCATAAAAAATGAGGAAAAATTAAAAAATATTTTTTAAATTTTATTTAATTAGAAAAAAATATGATCTTTAAAATAAAAATGAAAAGAGTGGTAGAATTCAAAAATATATAGGTCAAAATTGTATGTGCTAATACAAAAAGTAAAATTTATTAAAGTAAAACTGAAAGAATGAAAAAGAAAAGTTTGAAATTTTTTTTTTTTAAAAATCAAGAATTCAAGAGGAATCATCTAAAGTGAGAAATCAATCCAACTCAATACCAATATTAAAAAATAATAAAAAATGAAAAATGAAAAACCTTAATTAAATCTGACTATAAGTGAAAATTATTTGAAAACAAAAATCTAGATTAAAATATAAAGGAAGGAGACATGAATACTATTTCCTTCCACTAATCAATTGTAATGATAAGAATTTTAAAAATTTATCAAAATTACCATTTATGACGGACTTATGATGGAGTGGAGTTTAACACAAAATAGATAATAAGGGTAGAAGTAGTGATCAATTGTAATGATAATAATTTTAAAAATTTATCCAAATCACTACTTATGATGAACTTATGATGGAGTGGAGTTTAACACAAAATAGGAAATAAGGGTAGAAATAGAGATTCTTTTAGAGGAGGAGGATAGGAAGGAACCATGTCAACAAATATTTGAAACAATTCCAAAATTGATATCACATGAAGAAAACATCATTTTGTCAAGGCTAGTATAAGAGGTGAAGTAATAAAAAATTAACAATCTTTTGAAAGAGAAAAATCATAAAAACAAGATGTCTTCCAAATGTTCTTTTGGGAATATTGAGAACTAGTTGGGAAAAATGTTTTAGTTGTAGTACAAGAATCAGGGAACAACAAAATTATTATATAATACTTGAACTCAAATTTCATTACTCTTCTTTTAAATAAGTAAAATATTATATATATGTTTAGTATACTTTTTATAATTTACATCTTTTATGTATCATATAGCCCGATATGGTATTGAATACTTATATATGATCGTTTGTATCAGTATGGGTGATTTTGGCTTGTGGTTTATGACCTTTATTTTATAAGTATATGGATTTGGTATTTGTTTTATTGTAATATTATTTGAATGTTTTCCTACAAATATTTGTACATGCATAAAAGTAAAGCAGAACTTTAAAGTACATGATTTTTATATAAACTATTAATACAATAAGAAATAAATTAGTTGTGTTAGATTTTTTAATACCAAGAAAAAATATCATATATTTTATATATATATATATATATATATATATATATTATATTTATTCTTTTTACAATTTTAAATTATATAAGCATTGCTTCTCCTACATTAATTCATATGTTTATTTTCTCTTCAAAAAGTGCAATGTATTAAATTTTTCTTAAACAAAAATAAGTATATATATATTCAGATCGTATTATATAGAGAGTTGAATATTAATCTTGGTTGTCTCCTTTATGCAATTTTTTTTAAGGAAGAAGTGCATCCCAGTCGTGGAAGGATATCATGGATTTACAAATGATTCCAAACAAAGATAGATAAAAATTAATTCTACTTCAAATCTATAGCATGAGGTTGAAGAATTAAGAAATCATCTCATGCCATTCCACTTCTAAAATACAGATGAAAAAATTATTTGAATGGGATAAAAAATATGAAAATACAAGGTTAAATAAGGATTCAAGGTAATATTTATCTCCAGAATGCCCTCGAGCTCTAACTTTTCCAGATAAATTAATCTAGAATAAATATATACTACCAAAGGCAAATGCCTTTCTATGAATTGGTGCTCAAAACAAAATATTGACTCATGGATGATTTGAAGTTGAAATAATTAATGCACAGTGGGGCTCTCCTTGATAAATCCATAGGGTTATATGCAAAACAAGCTCTAAACTTTTGGAATGCACAGTGGGGCTCTCCTTGATAAATCCACAGGGTTATATGCAAAACAAGCTCTAAACTTTTGGAAATGTTCCCTGATTTAAGGCATTAAAGATGATATTTTTAAAAATGGGCCTCCATAAATTTATATAGAGCTAATTAATTATCATTATTGATTATTATTATTTCATATTTAGTATAAAGGTTAATTGTCTATTGATTTCTTATGATTAATTATTATTATTTCATATCTAGTTTTTTTACTCAGATTAGTTGTATTTGTTAGTTGTCTGAGGTGAATGTTGGACAACTTCCCATCATAATAACAAGACCTAATAGGAGAGTATCATCAAAGAAAGGTGCATAAAATTTGAGTTAGGCATCTTGCGAGAGATGGCAAGGATATATGCATTTATCACTTTTGCTTTGTTAAACATTTTTTGCTTGCTTATATATTTAGAGTATTCATATTTATGTGATTGTTTATATATTAATTGTTTTATTAGATATTTATATTTTACTATTGAAATGCTTCATGATATAATATATTACAAAAAATAATAATACATGAAGGTTATATAGTAAGACAGTCGATTGGTATTCACGACTCAAACTTTACATTGGAGGAAAAACCCTGTCTCAAAACACAAGTAGGTATAAAAAACAAAGCCAAATTAAACACAACACTTAATAACAAACACCAATATTAAGCACAATCAATTACACCTAAGGGAGTGGGTGGAGGATCATCCTTGGGAGGCAGAGTCACCCAAGCAGAAGGCTCTACTTAAAGACATTCTAGGGCCATGAAACTATCTAGGGGATTTATGGTCATATCAATAGCCCAACGATTAATAGGTTGCATCTGAGTACTAATGACCATAAGAGAGACTCTATGAAAGGGAGATATGTCACATTTTACATGCACCAGTAGTGATCCCCACCCTCTTGGATGAAAATGAGGGGAGAAATGTTTGTAGCTTTGTGAATGGATTTTTCACCTTTTGGGAGGTGATGGAGGTGGTCCTTGAGGCAACCCATCTGGTGGCACATCATGGATGATAATGAAAGGGGCACTCCCCCAGTGGTCCAGTAACTCCTAGAGGTGGCATACTTTCATTGCAACCTTATCTATTTGTTATTGAACCTACATACATGTCAAAGATATAATAGAGACCTTATCGTTAAGTGTAAAATTAAAAGAGCAAGCATCCTTCCATAATTGGAAAAGAATGGTAGTTATGGAAAAAATTCACATAAAATAAATAGAAGTTGGTTAGTTGGCTAAGTCCCCTAGAAGATCAATCTTCCAAGAAAAGGGCTCAGGATGATAAGGGTAGAATAGGCTATGGATCCATTTCCAAGCAAACTGGGTAAATGGGTAGAACAATAATAAGTGTTTGAAAGACTCAAGTAGGTGGTAAACCAGACACTTGGGTGAAGTGATGTTCATGTAAGATAACCATTCCCAAAGCATGAGGCTTTGGTAGACAAGGCACCATAGAAAATAGGTGAGCTTAGGTTCAACCCCGACGTGCCAAATTCTATCAAGTCTAACAATTTAAGATCTAGGAGAGGATTTAAGTCCTCAATGCCTATTGAGCTTGTAGAGAGTAAAAGGTAAGGGAATCATGACTTGATACAGAAGGCCTAGAGAATAATTCTTGA
This sequence comes from Torreya grandis, assembly GCA_037957365.1. Lineage (NCBI taxonomy): Eukaryota > Viridiplantae > Streptophyta > Pinopsida > Cupressales > Taxaceae > Torreya > Torreya grandis. The sequence continues at coordinate 3,004,118 of JARHVA010000138.1, forward strand.
AATGGATGTCATAATTACAACACTAAACTTTCCACCAAGATCGGGGAGGATGTAATCCAAACTTATGGAGCATAACATTAAGAAGCAGCTCTTGAATATGAAGCACAAAATGTAAGTCTGCATTATTCAATTAAAATTTAGATTTCAATTTGGGCCAAAGAATCTAATCCCTAGTAGAAACCATATCGTAAATGTAAGGATAGCTTTTTTAAAAACCCTGAGGGCTTTAATTCCTAAAAATTTAGTTAGCAAAATAGTAATGTTTATCATAATAGGAGACCGCCAGAAACTATGATCATTGAAAGATAAACCTTTATAAAATCCATCCCCAATCCAATTCATGTGAGTTTTGACATCTTTGAAGGCTTTCCATATGCTTTTGGCAACAAAGGGGCCTTTAATTTTGAAAGGAGCTATAGCAATGAGAAGGGAGTGGAAACCTATATTCTTCCAACTGGGCTCACCATAGGGGGCTCCAAAATAGATAAAGTGCCTTACCAAGATTTTTCAGGACTCATTACCTTCAATGGTGTGAACCACCTATTTAGGATATAAAGTTGCACTCTGCCTATAAAGGTCAACAATTTGCATGTGTCCTTTGTCCTAAGGGAGATAAGAAATGTCCTAGGTGACATGATGAAATCCCATGGCATGTTTGGAATTAGACCAAAGAAAATCCCTATATATTTTGGCTAAACTATCATAGGCCACTTTAATGGTTTGATAATCTTGTACTGAACCTTCTCCATTTTTTTGATGACATATTACCACAACTCAATCGAATAACTATCAAAGTCAAAATGTACGTTAAGAAATTTAAACTGTTTTCCACCCGTAATCCATTTTTAATTATAATGGAGAAGCCATTCGAGCATAGGCATCATACTTTGTCTAAATCATTGTGTCTCACTTCAATGCAAACTAGACCCTTAGGCCAAACAAAATATTTTAAGGCATTTCATAGCTTCCTAGAAGGTTTTCTCTTATTCTTCAAGTGTGAGGAAAGTATAATCCATAAAGTGCCCATTGATGAGCTAGGAAGAGTAGTTAGGAAAAGAGATACCACAAACCAGACCCCACTCAGCTCTAGAGGCAAAGAGATATCCTAAAGCTTATGTTGAAATAAAATATAATGTTAGAGCTAGAGGACATCCCTACCTAACAAAGAATTGTAGGTTAATGCTATCAAACTCGAATCCATTAATGGTGAGGTAGGTTGAGGCATCTAAAAGTAGACTACAGATTACCGAAAGGAAGAATTGGCCAAAACCTAAAGCCTTTAGCATGGCCAGAATAAAAGGCCACTCAATCCTATCATAAGATTTTTTAAAACTAAGCTTGAGAAAAATGGTTATTTGATGAGAAAATATGGCCCATTCCATAGCTTCCCAGATGGTAATAATGTTGTCTAAAATATATCCGCTTCTAATGAAATCGATATATTGATTAGGTTGAACAATGGTAGGAAGAATAAAACAAATCCAATTGGCTAGAGCTTTGGCAAGGATTTTGTACAAGACATTCAACAAGCTAATGGGTCACCAACTAATAAGAAGCTCTAGATTGCCCACTTTGGATATGAATTTAATATTACCTTGATTAATTAAAGTTCCTAAATAATGGTTTTACATGGATTATTTGTAAATCTGAAGCAAGTCAGGGCCAACAAACTCCCATGTGCTATGAAAGTCATTGAGTATCGAAGCTTTATCATTGCTCATGCATTGGAGAGCCTATGTGTGTTCTTGGAGGGTCAAGGCAGAGTCACAAAACCCTTGGTCATCCAATTTAACCTTGCAAGGAACCACATCGAGGTATTCTTGCAAAGCCTGATCTCTTTCACTCATAATATATTGGGCTTGAAAAACTAATTTGGAGTGATCCATGAAGGCCAAAGAGATGTTCAGAAGGTAAGTGAACCTATTTTGGGTTGTCTTGATGGCCTTGATTTGATAACACACCTTTTTATCTCTAAGGGATTTGAATAAGTCCTTGGAAGATTTATCACCAACATTTAGCCAATGTATCTTAGCACATAATTATACCCCTCTAATAGCATGGATTTTTGCCACCTTAATGTGGTGTTTGAGTGAGGTGGCAAGATTCATGAAATTAGTGTCAAAAGGATCAATCTTAAGGAGGGAGGAGACCATTTGAAATTCTTTGAGTGTAGCATCCTCACTGCATTTCCTAACACATGAAACTTGTTTCCCATAGTGGTGAAGGAAGGTGGTGGTGTGCACAATGGCCTCATTCCACCACCCAATCCAACTAATAGCATAAGGAGGGTAAGGGGCCAAGTTACATATTTGGTCAATCATATGAATGGTCCCAGCATGGCTTACAAGATAAGTATTGAAGATTGAACTGATTACATCACACCTTGTATTACCCTGTGACACATTCCACTCTACAGGAGATAGGAGATTGATTGAGATAACCAAGTCAGAATGGATAGTGATAAGCTGGCCATTAATGCTTGAGAAAGAGAAAATATTTTTATTTGATAGCATATAGTTGTTGAGCCATTTTAACATGTGGTGATCCCTAACATGATAGTTATACCATGTAAACCAAGACATGTTATTAATTGAGTTTTGTCATAGGAGAGGGTCGACAAGACCCCATTTATCCTTGAAATAATACCATAGTTCACATTCTTCGGTGCACCACCACATAGAAGGGAACCAACTTTATCTTTGAAACACTCAACCATATTAGAATCCCCATAAATAAACCATGTGGCAAGGGGAGATTATCAAACAAGGAGTGCCAAAGCATAAATATGTTAGGACCATCATTAGGAAATAAATGTTGAAAATGCCAAAATAATGGCCATCAATGTCTAAAATTAGCCAAACAACTTGATGTGATGGGTCCTTCCCTATGGAAATAATGAAGGGAAAAAACTTAAGTAACACTAATATGTTGGCTCCACCACATCCATCTTCATGCACAGTAGAAATTTGGGTGTCATCATGCCAAATATAATGCAGATAAGTTTGCAAAAGAAAACCTACAACCTTAACTTCTTAATGATAAACAAAATCTAGAGAGCCTATTCGTTAACATCGAATACACACAGAGGATTTTCTAGAGGACTCTGTACGACCTCAAACATTCCATGATAAATAGTTCATCGGGAGACATCATCCATGTGTAATTCCCCCTATCTATCCTTAAAATTTCCTAGCACAAAAAAACTATTGCATTGGTTTGGGTTATAAAAACCTCTTGACATAATGGAGCAGTGTTTAGCCCCATGGTGATAAAACCATTATAAAGGGTTGATATGCTGATAGGTCAGAGTATCAAGCACAATAAATGTGCAAGACCGCTATAAAGTCCCACATAAGAAATATGCAATGAGGGCAAGAAAGCACACAAGGGAAGGCAAGTTGACCATGGGAAATCTTAATAAATCTATTTGTTCTTCCTCTAACCAATATTAATATTTTATACTCATGCCTTATTTAGATTTACCTTCTTAGGTACTTAGTCAAAGGGTGTGTGACTTGTGTTGCTTACTTAAATTATTCATGCTTATTCCACGTATTCTAACTTGTTGTAATGTCTCTCTTGTTTATATCTCTATGAAACTTATATTTAATCTTGGTTGACACATAACATGATCATTAGTCAATTTTTAGATATTACTACTAGTATGTTTTGTGCTTTCATATATACAATTAGATATTTCATTGATAAGAGTCTTATGTCCAAGAGACAATGTTTGACAAATTATGAGATATTGCTTGTTGATATTTATTAAATATGTTTAAAAGTGAAAATGCATGATGGTCATGAGCTTTAGAATTGAGGTTATAATTTTATAACCTTTTTCAAACCATCCATGGGTTGGTTTCATAATGATTTAGACTATGGTTAAAATATAATTAGGTAAGTTGACCTAAAGACAAACCATCATCATGTATCTGACCACGTTGACACATTTGCACTCTTTAAGTTTTGGAAAGTGGTAGGGTTTCCCTTTTAAATTAAATCCAGCAAAGCTAAAGTATATAAAACACCATGCCAATAAAATAATGATACAACTCATGGTTACCCCACTATAGGGTATTTAATAACCCATAGCCTTTGAGTAAAATGAGTCTTGAAAATTAGGGGAGAAGGACATTTGGCTATAAACTTGAAGATTAGTATGAAGTAAGGATTTGCTTTAGGAGTGGTTGTCATTGATGGTGCATAGAGCATGACTACCACTACGTTATTTTAAATTGATTTTGTGCTTGTATGAAAGTATTGGTGGGTTATTTATCCATGGATAGGAGTTTTTAATGGGAATTTGGAAGTCAAAATTTTTGATAGTGCTATTATTTTACATAAAGGAAAGAATGCATCAAGGAATGATTATGGTTGCCATTTTATTGTGCTCAAGTGGAGTTTTATCAACATCCACTTATTACTAGGTATGAATTTTAAAAAATTTAACCCTACTAACTCTTTTTGGTGAAATAGATGTTATTTCACACACACACACACAAATGTGAGATTGCATGATAAATTTTGATAGATAGATATGCTAGAATTCTTGTTTTGATATTGAGTGTGTATACCTTAAATGAAGATGATTATGTTTCAGTTTTTGAGCTCTCTATGATAGTGAGCATGCCTCTTTGAGTGAATTTTTTCTTTAAAAATGTCAAATCCTCGTGATCTTATGAACCACTTTTTCAAACTCTTAAAATTAAACCCTATGGATTTTCCATTAACATCTTCTTCATATGTGATGCAGGTGCATGCTTTTAAATGGTTCAAGTGTGTTTGTTCTCGGTTTTATTAGGTCTAATATTTTGTGTGAGTTCAATAAGAAGCCTTGTCCATACTTCACTTGTTATTTCTAGGTCAGTTAGTGGCATTTCTAGGTTTCCTACCAAAAGTAAAAATTCAAAAATTTGAAATGTTGTTAAGGGGTTTGAAGGTTTTGAACAAGTTTTCAAGGTCTTGATCCTTATGTAAGGAGTATTTAAGGTTTAACCATATTTAATAAATGTCTTTAAATTATAAATTTAGCTTAAACTTGATTGAAACCCAACCAAGGTGAAAGCAACGTAGGATAATGGCTTAATTAAGTTTGTCTAGATGAGTCTTAAGGTGGTTGAGAAGTCTTTGATGAATTAAAAAAAAGGAAATAAGTTTAATCATTGTATAAAAACATTATAGACCTTGAATCATAAATTATTGAGCCAAGAAAAGAAGAAAATAAATAATAAAGTCTGAAGTTATAGGTTTAGAGAGGTTGGTGTGTGTAGTAGTCTATAGAACCCCGTGTAATAGTTTTGAAGATATATGAAAATAAAGGAGTATTTAATTAAATGTTATGATTTTATATCATCTCTATCACATGTGTATGTAAGTGTATTTTACTCTTTTAATTCATACTCAATTTTATAATGATGTTTATGAAGTTGCAAGACTATAAAAACACATAACAGGGTTTATACCATTAATAAAAGAGTCTTAATCCACTTTTAAGGATTTTTAAAGGGATATAAGTGATATAAAAAGGTTAATAATGGTGGGGAAGACCAAATCTAGGTGATATATCTGAAAATAAAATCTCAAAATATTTTTGTGTGCTCTCAGTCTTTGTACAGGTTTGCTAGGGTTTTTGGAACACAAATCACTATATCTTTAAATTTAATTGTCCAAAATTGATGAAATTTGGTATAAATGTGTGTGAACATGTTTTACAAGTGTTAAAAGTGTTTTTTGAGTGATTTGTCATCTTGAAATAAATTTATCTCGAAAACATAGTTTACAGTCCTAATTCCTAGGCCTAAGAACCCCTGTTTTGTGTTTTCTTACAATTTTAAGGTTGGATAAAGGTCTAAATCGATATTATAAGATGTTATAACTTGTGAATGAATGTGTTATGATATTTTTATGATTATAAAATTTATATTAGTCTATTATAGTGCAAAAATAACAAACAGACCTAGAAGAGAAGGCTACAAGCTTGTAAGTCAAGTCTAACTATTAAAGGATATAAGATCTTAAGGACTCCCTTACACCATATTAGTATCATATCATAGTTTAATGTTACATAAATTTTATTAATATATCAATAAAGTCAATAAGAACAAGTTTTAAATTAGAGGCTTATAAAGATGGTAGTTGGAACTAGAGGTAGAGGTCAGAGGAGGTAGCCTACTCAAGCATTATTGTTTAAGGAGATGAGGAATATATGAGCTTGTTTACAAGCCTTGGATATTGAAAAAATAAGAGTAATTTATATAAGATATATTAGTGACAAATAATAGTAAATGCCTCATGAAGAAGATGTAGAACAAGAAGAAGAAGGAGAAGAAAGGGCAAAAGAGAGATTTATAAGGGCAGTCATGGGAGTTAGATCCAAACCCAAACTAGAAGCACCCATGTATGAAAGTAGCTTAAATGTAGAAGATATGGTTGACTGGATCAATTCCATGGATAATTGTTTTTAATATTAATGAATAGAGGATGAAAATAAAGTGAAGAAATTTAGTACAATAATGAAAGGTCATGCATCCTTTGGTGGGATGGAGTTCAAGATGAAAGTAGAAGGAAAGGTAAATCAAAGATCAATATTTGGGATAAAATGGTGGCCAAGTTGAAAAGTAAATTCATGCCAAAATAATATTAAACTAATCTCTTTAATAAGCTTCAAAACCTAAGGTAAAAGGAGATGACAATCAAGAACTACACATAAGAGTTCTATAGACTAGCAATCAGAACAGGACATATAAAATAAGATGTTAACAAGGTGGATAGATATATAAATGGTTTAAGTTTTAACATCCAAGATTAAATCAATGTTTTATCACCAATATTTGTAGAGGAAGAATATTGATTTGCCCTTAAATCAAATGAGAAATCGTCTAGGAAGCAGACTCAACATTCAAGAGGTAGAGACAAAACTTTTAGAGGCAGAGGATAGTAGGTGAAAGGAGTAAATTGAAAATACATAATGAAGAAGGTAGTAATTCATAAAGTCAAGTTAAAACAATAAAATTTGGTTACTCATTAGAGGTAGGATACCATTCACAAGAGATGGAGGAAGAGGTTTTATAGATAGATGTTTCAAATGCAACAAGTATGGGCATAGATCTTATGAGTGCCCAGAGAATCCTTAAATAAGTCAAAGTAGTGCTTAAATTATCCAAGCTGATGAGGAGAGTATGGGATCCCCTTCTCATGAGGATGCACCTAAATTTGGAGAATCTTTGTTGATGAAAGGGTGTTGTTCAAAGCCTAAAAATGAAATTAATAAACTTGCACAAAGGAAGACATTATTTAGAACCACTTGCAAAACAAAAGGTAAGTGTTGAAAAGTAATTATAGATAGTGGAAGTACTAATAATCTAGTATCTTCAAAAATTGTTACAATTTAGACTTGAAAAAATCTACACACCCCACTCCTTGTAAGGTGTCATGGCTGCAAAAAGGACACCAAGTCTTAGTAAATGAGTAATGTAAAATGGAGTTTCAAATAGGCAATTAAAAGGATGAGGTATTGTCTGATGTCATGTATATGGATGTTTTCCATGTCTTATTGGGCAAACTTTGGCAATTTGATAGGAAAGTTATATACATGATGGGAGAAGCAATACTTACACTTTTGAGAAAGATGGAAGGAAAAACACACTCATACCATTGAAAGAACATAGTACATTAGTAGAAGACAATCATAGAGAATTATTAACAAGTGTTAAATATTTCTTGTAGTAAATCAGAAAAGAAGAGGTAAGTTATGCATTAGTCATCAAGCCTATGATAGTTTTTACAACCACAAAACTAATTGATCTACGTTTAAAAATATATAATTTGTTGAATGAGTTTTTCGATATTATTTTGGATGACTTGCATAATGAACTACCTCCAATGAGAAGAATTAGTAACAATATAGACCTCATTCCATAAGCCAATCTACCAAATAAGGTAGCATACAAGATGACACCAAAAGATAATGAAGAGATGAAGCAAGTGCAATAATTGTTGGAAAAGGGCCCAATCAGAGAAAGTTTAAGTCCTTGTGCACTTCCAATAGTCCTAAATCCTAAAAAGGATGGAGGTTAGAGAATGTACACTGATTTAAGATCCATAAACAAGATTACAATCAAGTATAGATTTCATTTACCTATAATTGATGATCTAATGGATTGTTTAAGTGGTGCAAGGTATTTCTCCAAGATAGATTTAAAAAGTGGTTATCATCATATTAGGATTAGAGAAGGAAATGAATGGAAGACAAATTTTAAGACCAATGATGGACTATATGAATGGCTTATAATGTTATTTGGGATGACTAACACTCCAAACACCTTCATGAGGCTTATGAATGAGGTGCTCAAGGCTTTCATAGGTAAATTTGTCATTGTTTACCTATATGATATTACGATTTATAGTCAATTAAAAGAAGAGAATCTTAAACACCTTAGAATGGTCTTGAACAAGCTATAAGAAGAGAAGTTGTTAATCAATCTCAAGAAGTGCACCATCATGAAAACAAAATTGATATATTTGGGATTTGTCATTTCCAAAGAGGGATTGAATATGGACAAAGGTAGAATGACCTACTTCAAGGAGTGTATTTGAGGTAAGAAATTTTCATGGCTTTGTTAGTTTTTATAGAATGTTTATAAGGAATTATAGTGGCATTTTTGCTCTAATAGTGAAAACTATCAAAGAAAACAAAAAATAATTTCAATGAACTAGCGCATCTAAGAGAAGTTTTCAATTTCTAAATAAAAATATCACATAGCAGTGAAAATTAGCTTTGCCTAATTTTTCAAGTAGAGTGTGATGCTAGTGGGACTGCTATAGGGATTATTTTAACCCAAGAGGTCAAACCAATTTCATACTTTAATGAAAATATCTATGAGGCAAAGAATATATACTTAGCATATAACCAAGATTTCTATGATATTGTCCAATCATTGAAGCAGTGGAGACATTAGATGATGTCTAAAGAGTTTGTGCTCTATACATACAAACATGCTTTACAAATCGTTAGTAATCAAACCAAACTAAGTCAAAGGGATATGAAATGGACTGAATTTTTACATAATTTTTATTTTGTTATCAAGCATAAAAGTGGAAAATCTAACCAAGTTGTAGATGCATTAAGTGGGAGAAGTATGATTATGTAGAATTCCAAGTGAATATTTTGGGTTTTGATGTATTAAAAGACTTATATAAAGAAGACCCTAATTTTAAGGAGGTTATGAAGCATGTGAGAATATATTAAATAGAAACAGGAATCCATGGATGAACTATATGTTGTAATAAGGACTATTATTCAATGGTAGTCAACTATGCATACCAAGAAAGTCAATTAGAAAAATTATACTAAAGGAGAAACATATTGGTATCTTGGTAGGACACTTTGGGTAAACAAAAACACTTACTTAATTGAGTGTGTTGTCCCCCAAAAAATGACTTCTTATTTTTGGGACAACATATGAGCTATTTTGGGCCTGCAGGGCCAAAATTCCTCTCTTCCCTTCTCAAAATTTATTCGGGGGCTTACAAATTCCTCATTTTTCAAAGCTTTTTCAGTAAAGGGAATCACATGTTCAAAGGTCCAAAGGGGTATGCGCATATGTCAAAGGTTCAAAGTTCAACCGTTTAAAGGATCCACGGCCCCGAGCACTTAACGAGTCTCAAAAGCTTGAACCGTTGAACCTTGAACCATTTTGGTTCATCGGTTCAATGGGTTCAACGTTTAATTAGTTCAATGGGTTCAACAACTAATTGGTTCAACGCGCTTGGTGCAAAAGATCAAAAAGACTTAGCCAAATAACGAAGAATGAACCGATTGAACCATTGAACCGTTGAACCAAAGTTGGTTCAATCGGTAAGTTCAAGGGGCTGCCCCAAAGCCAAAGGAACAAGTGCCCTTGTGGAGGGCAGTGAACCAAGGCCAAGAACCCTTGCAGAGGGCAGCGAGCAAAAAAAGACAAAGTGAACTCCTTAGGAAAAATGAACAAGGCAAAAGGCAAAGTAGAGTCCTTCGAACAAATTGTCCAAAGGAATCCCTTCAGACATTTTGTTCGAAGGAATTCTCCTGAGAAGAGAGCCTGAAGAAAGCAAAGGAAAATCCCGACTGAAGAGAAAAGCCCGCAAAAAAGTGCTCAATGGAAAAAGACAAAGTGCAGCAAAAGCCGCCACATGTATATTATAAAGCAGAGCGAAAGCCGCCACGTGTCATCTTCCACAGGACTCTCAAAAGGTTTCTAAAGCTTCTGTAAGTTAAGTGGAATACGTCACATGTCCTGTTATGACTCAACAAAACATGACAAGTGTTTTCATCTGCGTTCCCCTTTTGAAGTTGCTCAAGCAAGACATGTCGTGGATCCCATTTTTCGTAAGTTTCCAATGAGTTTCATAATAGCAGAACTTGCCACTTCTCAAAGACGCAAAAAGGCCCCCCCAAAGACTTAGACAAGAAGGGCTATAAAGGACAAAGAAGCAACATGGATGATTCCAAAGGCAAGTTCAATTAAAGCGATGGTTCAACCAGAGAGCAAAGAAGCGCTTAAGTAGTGAAGAGAGGAGTGAGACCAAAGGACCAGAAATATCTTTAAAAGAGTTATTTCTAGTAGGTGAAATAGTGGATCAAGTAGACTTTTGAGTGCACCAAATCAAGGATGCAAGCCTATTTTTCTTCCATGAAGTAATGGAAAATTGGACAGCTGCACATACATCAGAGAAGGGACCAGACAGTCCATACCAAGGAAGAGACATTAGATGAATGGACACGCCATAGTTGAGGCAATGTGTTGTTCCCAGCATGGTCCCTCCAGACAGAACTGAAGGCACATTAAAGATATTGACTGCAACATGGGCCTTTTTCATGAAAACAAGTGCCCAAGTATTTCTTGGAGTGTTATATATTGTAATCTCTCATTTGTTACAAGGGAGATCTTCCCCTTACCAGAAGTGAAACTCTGCCCAAATTGAAAGGCATTACTGAGACTTTGAGCTCAGATTGTAATTCATATTTCTCTGATTGAATGAGAAATCAAGTTACTTATAGACTTTGTATTGTTATAGCTTGTGTTACTTTAGGAGATTGTTTGTATGTCTATCTTTTGAAAGCATTCTTGTTTATTTGATTTAACAAGCAAAGCTAGTGGAGGTGATAAGGAAGGTATCTTGAAGCCAACTACTTTTAGACTTTACGATGTCATAGTTGTCTTCAGGGTGTGTTTTTCTTTTCTATTTCTATGTAAAGGACCTTGGGACGACTTTGTGCCCCCATTTTTCTTCATATTTCACTCTTGGGCAGTCGAGGTGGAGACTTTGCACTACATTTCAGGCTACTGGTTACTTTGCACCTTTGGTTACCAGTTACTTACCTGAAAGATTCCTGTTGTTTGCAAGAACAAGAACTTTTGAAAGAAGAGAAGTGCCTTCTATCATTTCATCAGGATTTATACTACCCAAGAAGGGATCTAGCTCTTGGTTGAATGTTACTTCTGAAAGAAGAGAAGTATCTTCACCAATAACCCAAGATTCCTCCTCTGTCTGTGAGCATCATCTCTGAAAAAAGAGAGATGGATGGTTTATCCCACCCCTGTGTCTTACTTTTTGCTTATTTATATAGTATATAGCCTCTGCATATTTAATACGAAACGTCCCCTTGATGAGAGGAGAGATTTGTCTCTGGTTGATGTAGTAAAGTTGCACACCTGGACGACCAATCTTCCTATGCTGTGGTGATAGGAACTATTTTGGTCACCAGTTAGCTGGCCGACAAAATATTCACCCAACAGAGTGCACACTATTATTGGCTAGGAATGAAAGTTAATTTGAAGAGGTTTTTGGAAAGGTGTATAATATGCTAGCATGCTAAAGGACAAATTCAAAATTCAAGCCTATATCAGCCATTGCCTATTCCTAGTGGGCCATAGGATTCAATGAGTATGGATTTTGTACTTGGGTTGTCAAAGACACAAAAAGGTAATCACTCCATATTTCTTATGATTGATAGGCTTTATAAAATGTCACATTTCATAGCTTGCACAAAAACAAGTGATGCAACTAACATTGAAAATTTATTCTCTAAATAAATAGTGAGATTGCATGGGCTTCCTATAAACATTGAGTCTGACAAGGATATAAAGTTTGTTGGTCATTTTTGGAGGACACTTTGGAATAATTTGGGGACCACTTTAAGCTTTAGCTCAGCTTACCATCCTCAGACTAATGGTCAAATTGAAGTGGTCAATAGGAGTCTTGGAAACATACTCAGGAGTTTGGTAAGTGACCATCCTAAACAATGAGATCAAGTACTAACTCAAGTAGAATTTACATATAATGGTTCTCCAACTAGAAATATAGGTTATAAACCATTATAAATTGTATATGGAATCCATATAAGAGGTATTTATGAGCTGATAAACATGGGCAAGTAGGAGAAAAAAAGTGCAAAAGGGGAAAATACAACTATGCTAGAGTTGTATGAGCAAGTCAAATAACAACTAGAACTAAGCTCAAGTATAAGAGAAGAGCTGATATGAGAAGGAAAGAATCTAATTTTGAATTAGGATATATAGTACTTTTACATATTATAAAATAAAGGTTCCCTAACGGGGAATACAATAAGTTGAAGATGAATAAAATTGGACCTTGTAAGGTCTTAAGAAAATTTTATGTTAATGCTTACGAATTGGAGCTTCCATTCGACATTGGAATCTCATTTATATTTAATGTAGGATATATTTATTATTTCATAGGAGATGATAATTTATAAAAGGCACATGAAGATAAATATGATCAGACCATCAATTGGGAGCAACAACTACCAAAGGCACAACTAGATCAAATTGAAGCTATTATAGACAAAAAGGTGGTGAAGAAACCCAGAGGCAAGGAGTACTTTTAGTATTTAATCAAGTGGAAGAACCATTAAATTGAATACGCAGCATGTATGACACCTTCAAAGATAATCAAGTATGATATCAATGTTGAAGAACTCATGAGTTCCTAGGAGCTCATGAATAACTATTTTGTTCCCTAGTAGTTTGATGCAAATACATGCTTATAAATGGTTTAATTGTGTTTTTATTTTATTTTAAGAGGTCTAAGAATTTGTGTGAGATCAATAAGAAGCCTTTTCCATACTTTAGATATATGCAATGCTTCAATCTTTTTAGAAATGATAATTGACAACTGTTAGAATAATTAATGTCCAAGCTATCAACCATTTGAATTCAAATTTGGGATCTCTTTTTGGCAATAATGGTAGGTGGACTAATTTTAGCACATGGATAAGGTAGGCATAAACATGGATGTGTTATTGGCCCAAGAAGTTGGTTGTCCATGAGTGGATTTCAGCTAGGCACACATGACTATAAGGCATGTAAAGAGTGCAAGAGTCAGTGAGTCTATAAGTGTGAGACACATGAGGCTATGAGCTATGATGGGAATGGAAGTCAGTGATCAAGCATAGGATTTGGCATGGAATTGTGAGGCACATAGGTATTCTATCAATGAGTAGGCACAAGACTTGACACATAACTATGAGGTTTGGAGTGCATAAAAGTTGATAGAAGACTTAGTATTGGGTGGTGAACTATAAAGCGTGTAAGTTATGATCTGGGGTGATCAACATGTAAGAGTTTGTGAGCTATCATGGAACTTATGTGGAAGGTTGTGATCAAACTTTTTATAAAGGAGTGTGTAATATTGGTTGAGAGGTCTGTGCACTGTGTAGTAGAACAAATGAGGAGTGAGTTCAACTATGTAGGGACTATGCACAGATCATTCACCATTTTTGTAAGAGCAATGGTCTCCATTATGTTGGTGCATAGTTTCAATAATTTCAATTGTAGTTACTATAAGGTGTACCACTTAGATTTATTAGCGTATTTCCCAACCTTAACTACTCTAAAAAGTTGATGTGAGCCATTATAAGTGCATGTGTTTGTCACTTCATTAATCTAGTCCTTCTCTATGGGGTGCAAATGTTCAAGATCTAAATCAAAAGGATGTTGCATCACTGTTGGCTCAAAAAGTGACAGAGAGTAAGGCTTGAGAAGCTCCACATTGAAGATTGGGTGCATGCCCAAGTACTTTGATAGATCAAGAACAAAGGAATTCTCACTAAAGGACCATAACGTAGAGACTTGATCTTCTGGTGTGGACCTTTGAAGCACTCCTAAAGTTGCAATTATACTTTATTGCCAACTCAAAATTCATGAGGTGTGTAATGTGCATAATTGCACTCCTTGTATTTGGCTTGGGCATGAGAAAATAGTTGTTGAACTTATTGGTGAATAAATTAGATGTGGTATAGAAATTTTTTAACTTTATCCATTTCCCATTCTTGTGTGCATGACTCAATGCCTAATGGTGTGTGGTAATAGATATATAGAGATGTCGAAGCTTGGAGCCCAAGACATGTTTGGAATGAACTATGGCTAATAGATCTATGGAGAGCTCTATCGTAGGCATGTTGAATATATAAGAGATTGTCATCCTAGGTGTGAGTGTGTGCATAGTTGTACATTCACATAAGATAAACAAGTGTGAAATTGACCAATTCAATTTACCTTTCTATCTGAGGATAAGAAGTAGTTGACAGATCCAATTGCATACCCATCAATTCCCATAATGCTTGTCAAAATTGACACAAAATGTGGATTATGGTCAGAGACAATGGATGTTGGTAGCCCAAAATGAGCCTAAACATGGTTGAATAATGTATACATAGTGCCAGTTGTGTCAATGTATTTCTTGCATCATCTGACTATCCCCCACACACCTTATTCCTTGGCCCCATGGTACGGATCAATTGGTATCAAAGAGAATGCATAGTTTAATGTTCAAAAGGAATAAATAAAACACATTCAATGGAACAGAAGTCTTAACTTGCAGGAAATGTAACTTTTATTCATTAATAGTGAATAAATAAAATAATACAAAGTATAATGTCAAAAATGTGTGTATATCAAGTAAATATGCACATCAAGTTGATGATGTTATGATTATGTGTAATGTCATAGGTCTTGGTTCAAGCGTCCTTGAACCAAACACATATGCTACATATTTATAGTATAGAATACAAGAGTAGTCATAACTTTTGTTCAGTTACCAAGTAAGATACCTATGGTGTTATGATCCTGCTAGGAATGGTAGTTGGCAACAGTTAGAGTAATAAATATCCAAGATGTCAACTATTTGAATATGAATCTAGGATCTCCTTTTGGTGATAATGATGGGTGGACTACTTGGAACACATGTCTGAGGTAAGTTAACATGTGGATGTGTTGTGGGGCCCAGGAAGTCAATGGTCGATGAGTGGATGTTAGTTACATGTGTAAGACTATGAGACACCCATAAAGTGTAGGAGTTAGCGAGTCTACAAGTGCGAGGTGAATGAGGCTATGAGCTATGATGGGAATGGAAGTTAGTGAGTAAGCATAGGACTTGGCATGGAATTGTGAGGCACATAGGAAGTCTAGTGTATGGTAATCGATGAGTAGGCACAAGACTTGACACATAATTATGAGGTGTGGACTGCATAAAAGTTGACAAAAGACTTAGTATTGGGTGGTGAGCTATAAAGCATGCAAGTTATGATCTAGGGTGATCAACATGAAAGAGTCTATGAGCTATCATAGGCCTTGTGTGGAAGGTTGTGAGAAAACTTCTTATAAAGGAGTGTATAATATTAGTTGAGAGGTGTAAGCAATGTGTAGCAGAACAAACGAGGAGTGAGTTTGTCTATGTAGGGACTATGCACGAATCATTCACCCTTTTTTAAAGAATAATGGTCTCCATTGTGTTGGTGCATAGTTTCAAGAATTTTACCTAAAGTTACTATAAGGTGTACCACTTAGCTTTATTAGCATATCACCCAACCTTAACTACTCTAAAAAGTTGATGTGACACATTATAGGTGCATGTGTCTATCACTTCATTAATCTAATCCTTCTTTGTCGAGTGCAAATGTTCAATATCTAAATCAAAAAGATGTCATGTCACTATTGGATCAAAAATTGATGGAGTGTAAGGCTTGAGAAGCTCCATGTTGAAGATTGGGTGCATGCCCAAGTACTGTGATAGATCAAGAACAAAGGCATTCTCACTAAAGGACCATAACGTAGAGGCTTGATCTTCTAGTGTGGACCTTTAAATCACTCCTAAAATTATAATTATACTTTATCACCAACTCAAAATGCATGAGGTGTGTAATGTGCATAATGGCACTCCTTGTATTTGGCTTGGGCAAGAGAAAATAGTTGTTGAACTTATTGGTGAATAAATTGGATGTGGTATAGAAACTTCTCAACTTTATCCATTTCCCATTCTTGTGTGCATGACTCAATGACTAATGGTGTGTGGTAAGAAATATATAAAGATGTCGAAGGTTGGAACCCAAGACATGTTTGGAATGAACTATGGCTAGTAAAGCTATGGAGAGCCCTATTGTAGGCAAGTTGAATATACAAGAGATTGCCATCCTAGGTGCGAGTGTGTACACGGTTGTACATTCACATAAGATAAACAAGTGTGAAATTGGCCGATTCAATTTACCTTTCTATCTAAGGATGAGAATTAGTTGACTGATCTAGTTACATACCCATCAATTCCCATAATGTTGCCAAAAGTGACTCACAAAATGTGGATCATGGTCAGAGATGATGGATGTTGGTAGCCCAAAATGAACCCAAACATGGTTGAATAATGTCTAGTAGTGCCAGTTGTGTCAATGTATTTATTGCATCATCTGAATATCCCCCACACACCTTAATCCTAGGCCCCGTGGTATGGATCAACTAGTATCAGAGAGAATGCATAGTTTAATGTTCAGAAGGAACAAATAAAACACATTTAATGGAGCAAAAGTCTTAACTTGCAGGAAATGCAACTTTTATTCATTAATAGTGAATAAAGAAAAGAATACAAGGATAATGTCAAAAATGTTTGTATATCAAGTAAATACGCACATCAAGCTAATGATGTTATGATTATGTGTAATGGCATAGGTCTTGGTTCAAGCATCCTTGAACCAGATGCATATGTTACATATTTTTAGTGTAGAATACAAGAGTAGTCATAACTTTTTTTCAGTTACCAAGTAAGATACCTATGGTGCTCTGATCCTGTTAGGCATGGTAGTTGGCAATGATTAGAATAATAAATATCCAAGATGTCAACTATTTGAATCTAAATCTAGGATCTCCTTTTGGTTATAAAGGTGGGTGGAATACTTGGAACACATGTCTGAGGTAGGTCAACACATGGATGTGTTGTGGGGCCCAGGAAGTTAACAGTCCATGAGTGGATGTTAGTTAGGTGCATAAGACTATGAGGAACACATAGAGTGTAGGAGTTAGCAAGTCTACAAGTGTGATTTGTATAAGGATATGAGCTATGATGGGCACAAAAGTTGGCAAGCAAGCATAGAACTTGGTCTAGAACTGTGAGGTGCATAGGCAGTCTGGTGCATGGTAGTCAATGAGTAGGCACATGACTTTAAATGGAACTATGAGGCATGGATTACACAGAATTTGATGAAAGACTTAACACTAGGTGATGAGCTACAAAGTACACAAGCTAAAATCTAGGGAGATTAACATGCAAGAGTCAGTGAGATGACACGAAAATTGTGTGTAAGGCTGTGAGAAAATTTCTTGCAAAGGAGTGTGCAAGATTAGGTGAGAGGTACACGCATTGTATATTTAAACAAAGGAGGAGTGAACTTGACTACATAGGGACTGTGCATAGATTAGTACACCTTTGTACAAGTGATGATGTTCACATCTTTATTATTTTCTAATTCCATGGCACCTATAATTTTAGTCTTTCCATGAGGTCCTAGTTTGGGGGACATCAAGATTAGTTGGTATAGAATGGGAAGCTTTGACACCATGGGTTCCAACTCGCAAGGGTCAGTTAATTGGGTTATTATGCAATTGTTTCTGGACATTACATTGTCGGTGGTTTGGAAATGGGTTTTGGTAGATGCACAAATTAATGTCTTAGGGTGCCACATGACCTATCAAAGAGGGCAGGGGATTTGTATTCCATTTCCCAAGAACATATTTGCAAAGTTTTGTCATTAGTCTTTAGGGAGATTTTGAATAAACATGTTATAATCCCTACACGATTTGGTACCATGACCAGCAAGTCTACAGAAAGGGAAATATACATTTAGGTCATAATCCCTAGGTCTTTGGTTTTGATTTTATTGACCAAATCTTTATTGATTGTTGTTCTAATAAAAATGCTAGTTTTAGAACTGAGGGTTTTAGTCAACATTTTGATAATGATTTTGAAATAGGTTGTCTCAAGGTGGAGGATGGTTGAAATCAACTATTTGAACTATAGGTGGAAAGTTTTGGTTTCTTTCACCTCCATTATTGTTATTAACATCATTATTATTCATGGGTTGGTTTTGGTTTTGATTTACAACATTTGCCTTTTGAGGTTGGTCTATCATGCCATTTTTGGGTGGAAGATAGGTTATATGGCCACCATTGATGTTCTCCTAATCTATCTTGAGATTGATTTCAATCTCTTCTTCATAAGACATATAGAAAAACTTTTAGGATGTCTTCTCTTATTTCTTTGTTGAGAGTGTTAGAAAATATATCACAACTCTCTCTCTTTATTCCATATGAGGAGCATTGTTGGAGAAGTATAATACTTGCCACCACCTTACAAACAATGGGTGGAATATTCATTAGATTCTATCTTAATGTCCAACAACCCTCATATATCAGTTTTTAACCAGTTCATTTATGTCAAAAGTTATGACAAAATCAACCAAACTATTAGAAGGAATGGAAGGAAGCCTCAAGAAGGCGGTAATACCAATCTAGCAATATTACCTCAATGGTCTTTGGGAATATCTTAGAAAATACCCCATACCAAGGTAGAAACTCTCTAATGGATATTGCATATGCTTTTACATGTGTGTTGGGATCTACCTATACCTTATATTTATGGAGTTCATGTAGGGGGTGTGGTAAGAGGACTCCTTGTATGTTATGATAAAGGGATTATTTCAAGTATTTTGCATAGTTCCCCTTGACACTAAAATCCACTAAATGTGTAATAGGATAAACCCAAGGGAGAGGAGTGGGACAAAAAGCATGTGCAAATCCACTAAAAATAAAATATGTGGGTGGAGAAGTTGGAGAATAGTATGTCAGGTAGTAGTTATCCATTTGACTAGACTTAGAGAACATATGATAGTAGGTTGGTAAGGAGTTGGAAGAAGGAGGTTGATTGATGTTTTCAATGGTGGAACATACGTGGATGGGACTGTTGACGCTGGAGATTGCACCCAGTGGCAGGAAAATAGGTTCCTGCCTTCTCCCCGCAACATGGAAACTCCTCTCTCGCCTGTGGGACGTTGAAGCAGGAGAGGAGAGTCTCTAGATATGGGCTAGTTCCCTTTGATGTTTCTTGTTTATTTCAGGCAGTGCAAAAAATATGGGTATATACAGCTATATAAACTGGGGGGAATGAAAAGGGAGAAGAAAATACAGGAAAAAAAATAGCCTACTCTAAAGAGGTGATACACCAAAAATGAAATGACCTTCCCACCTCCACACTCAGGATCAAACAAAACATACATACACTCAGATTTGGCAGAAAAGACTAGGTCGCTGGAAATGACAAGGAGGTTCTTATGGAAAACACAGGAAACAGGGACTCACCAAGGTGTTAGGAAATACACACTGTAAGTGACCTCTCCTGTTCTATACCTCCAAAATAGAACTCTACTCCTGGCAGCAGCAGACAGTGGCGCTTTGTAGATCACAGGTTTGCTGGTGTTGAACTTGTGAGAGCATCAAGAGACAATGACTAGACACAGACCAACATTTAAGGCATACTCTACACAATCTATCCAAATAGAGGTAAAAATTGCATTTTATTCAATCCAGGAAGAAATTTTAGCAGGGCTATGCTTGGCTAAAACTGTGAAAAGATCCTTACAAAAATGACCAAGTCCGCAACTTATATGGAAAAAGACAAGGAGACTCATTTTGGTGCTCTTTGCTTGCAAGTGGGCATGTCACATCTTCATTGGGAAGAATAAAAACACTATTAATGCGTCATCTACCTACTGGAACCATTCCTGTCACTTGACTTTTTCCTTGTTTTGTCTCAATTGCTTACTTGGCCCCTTTTGCTAACTTCCTGGCAGGTCGCTACAATTCTGGCTCTTTTCGGTTGATTTAGTGCTCTCTATACCTTTAAAATAAACTGTTACTTCTTTTTACCAGCTTTGATGTCCTCCTTGATGTCCTTGTGCTTTGCTTGCAAACTACCTCGCGGCCTGTTCTTTATATTGAAGGCAAACGGCTATACAACTTTGCTAAATTTGACGTGCCCGTGGCCATCAACGGATCCATGCTGGCAGTCAGGTCCACGCTGGCCTCCTTCAGCTTACCTTAATCTCTTTGTGACTTGCCTTAGTCCCCCTGTGGTTTGCTTTGTCTTCCACACGGCTTGCTGTTGCTTGTGCTCCTGCGGGCTTTGTGTCGGGCCTTGGCTTGGTTCCCTGCAGCCTTTGTATTTCCGTGGACAAATTATCTGCGGGAAATTCCCGCGGGCAATTTATTTGCAAAAATTTTGCCCTGCAGTGTATAACCCGCGGATATCTCCTGCGGGCAAAAAGTCTGTGAAAATTCTTTTTTGCTACCTTTGTTAAGCCTGCCCTCCGAAAGGGCTTTTTTGCTGTCGACTGCCCCTTAGACAAAAGGCACCCCTTTGAACCAAAATCCGTTGAACCAATTTTGGTTCAACGGTTCAAGGTTCAAAGGAGTGCGTCGATGAACCATGGAAGCCTTTGAACCTTTTGCATTGAACCTAGCATTGAACTTTTCATTGAACCTTTGCCTTTGAACCATTCAGTTGAACCTAGCCCGTTGAACCACTGAACCAGGGCATGAACTAAATTTTCTGAAATTACTGAACCCGAGGAGACTGGCACAAAACAACTGGTGAAGAAGGTGACCAAAATTTTGCCAGGGGGCAAAATTTGGTCAACAAATTGGTGACTCCCAGGGGAGGCATGCCTGTTATGCTTAGAATCCAGTTGCCTCTGAATATCCATTGGGTGCGGAGTCAGATGCAGCTCGAAAAGAATTAATAACAGCCTGAAAGATCCCAGGATCAAATACACAAAATTTACCTCCATACACAAAGGGAAATACACAAGACTAAAAACACTACCTGTGCAACTGCACTTAGGGAAAGCAGGAGAAGAAACTGAAACAAACTATTATGTACAACTAACCAGGCATTTTTGATTCCCACCTAGATCAAATGGAAAACTTCTTAAGTCCCCTTCTTGGTAATAATACTTATGGTGCCAGGCAAGTAGCTGAATGAAGAAGAGAGTTGGTGACTTGCTCTTCTTGCTTGTCACCTGAGTTGGCTGGAAATCAAGTGGATCGAAATCAAACACGCCTCTGACATATATGTATTGTGATTGTTCTTGGAAGCCTGCTGAATGTTGATCCTTTAAATTGGTACACCCCATCAAGAAGTCAAATGCTTCCGGTTCATCACCAGAAGCTTCTTGATATGCATCATGGACTGGCTCGTTCTCCTCTGCCTCATGCTCGGGTTCCATGGTATGGCCATCTTCCTTGATGACTTCAAATAAGAAATCTTCAAATTCACCAACCTCCTGAAGGGGCAAATCTGAAAAACTACAACCTCTTTGCATGCTTGTTGGAAACCCAACGCTGTCCTCATCATTTTTAATCAACTCACACCCTATTTGGAGAATAATATAGCCTACTCTGAAGACTTCAAACAAATCATTCAAATCATGAACAAAAGGTTGTCCATGCTCTTCCATATCACTCTATTTGATTTCGTCCTCGTTTGCGATCATGAAGTCTCCCACTTGAATCACAAACTGAGCATAATCCATATCAGGCAATGCCTGATAGCTTTCTTTGAAATGTGTAGGTGGGGTGTGTTCAAACATAGAATGTGTTGTTTGGTCTGAACCATCCATCACACATTCGCTGAGGATTTTCTCTTTGGACTCCAATTCTGCAATTTGCCTATCCAAATCTTCCTGGAAAAGCCTTTCCCAAAAGTCATAATCATTATCAGGGGTGGGAGCAGCCTCTTCTTCCTCAAGAATTAGACTGAAATCTTCCTCCTCTTCCTCCTTATTGTTCCAAGATTCAACTGTTTGCACCCAGCTCATGATCCTAGGATTGGACTCTTGCTTTTGTGAGCAGGCAACAATTTTATCATTTTCAAGTTCATGGGCTGACTCATGATGCTCCTCTTTCTAGCTTGGAATTTGGAGATCATGTCGAAAGACTTGAGGAGGCTGGGAAATAATTGGGAGGGTCTGCTCATGCATAGGGAAATTTGCCTGAAGAGAGGTGTGTTGGAAAGCTAGGTGCATGGGATTGAGGGCAGAACTGATTGGTGCATTGGATGAGCCAGAATGAGCAAGTGCCATCTCATAGAAAGGATTTGGCACACAAAGGGGAGCTTTTTCTAAAGTAGGAGGGGGAAGACCTTGGGCCAAAACTTATTGATTTTCGTCCCTCCACTTCACCAATGCTTCATCAATATTGAAATTAGCTTTTGGATTAGTGAAAGGAATACCTTTTGGCGTTGGCTAGTCTGCAGCGTTTGAAAGCTCCACCTCTTTCTCTTTCAACAGCGTCGTCTTCTTCTCTAGTTCCTCAATCCACTTAGCTAGAGCATCCTCACTTTGCATTTCTTCATTTTGGATGACGTCTTTCTTCTCTTTGTTGTCCCATGACTCGACCACTTTGTTCCAGCTCAAGCAATTTGGGCTGGGCATTTCCTTTGGGGCTGATGGGGCCTCAATGTGAGAGGACAGCGAGGATTTCGATTCCAATTCCCTTGCTACCAGAATGGACTGTTGCATCTGAATATTTGCCAATTCAATTTGACTATCAAGATTAGCCTTAAACATAAGGTTTGTTGTTTCAAAATTTTCCTCATCACGATTGAGGAACTGACTTTGACAAGGTCGACTTGGCTCAAGAGCAGGGGCTGTATATGACTGATATGATGCTTTGGGTAGTGAGTATGTAGGCTGATAGACTTGGTAAGGCTGCCTCTCATGCACACTCAGCTTCTCCTCCACAGATGTAATTAAACTGCTCACATACAACATCTCATTTGAAAGCATGTGCCAATTCACTCTTTCAATAGGAGCCCATTCTTTCTTAACCTGATCCAGCGCATTCCTCACTTGATGGACGATATGATCAGGAATTTCTTGGTCGTACCCCTTTTTGGTGTTAAGATCAATTACATATTTGTTATATCCCAGCAGCGCTTGCTTGAAAGCAGAAACGGGTTGATTAGCAAAGAGATTGGGCTGAGTGGAAGAAGTGACATACTGAGAAGATTTAGTGCAAGGCTGATATTGCTCATAGTAGAGTTGAGACTAGCCATATTGGGCATGATAAGGATTGCCATAAGGCTGGTAAGGATTATAGCCATGTTGGCCAAAGAAAATAGAGTCCATGACTTAAAATGATGGAAATTACACATACCATAAAAATGCGCTTCTTGAGGTACCACGCTGCTTAACCAGCGGATATAACTCAGAGTCACTAGATGCTAAAGAAACTCAATTTACCATAACATGACCAGCATCAATCCTAAAACTTTACTTCGTTGAAAACTTGGGTCCCACTGGGCGTGCCAGAACTGTTAACGTGCACGGTGTTGTATTGGTGGTTCCTCTACTGTAACAGGATCAGCAACTAACCCTACAACTTTTTTTATTAAAAACTTGTGGTCCCACCGGGCGTGCCAAAACTGTTGACACTGGAGATTGCACCCAGTGGCAGGAAAACAAGTTCCTGCCTTCTCCCCGCAACATGGAAACTCCTCTCTCGCCTGTGGGATGGTGAAGCAGGAGAGGAGAGTCTCTAGATATGGGCTAGTTCCCTTTGATGTATCTTGTTTGTTTTAGGCAGTGCAGAAAATACGAGTATATATAGCTATATACAGCTATATAAATTGGGGGGAATGAAAAGAGAGAAGAAAATACAGGAAAGCAAATAGCCTACTCTAAAGAGGTGATACACCAAAAATGAAATGACTTTTCCACCTCCACACTCATGATCAAACAAAACATACATACACTCAGATTTGGCAGAAAAGCCCAGGTCGCTGGAAATGACAAGGAGGTTCTTATGGAAAACACAAGAAACAAGGACTCACCAAGGTGCTGGGAAATACACACTGTAAGTGACCTCTCCTGTTCTATACCTCCAAAACAGAACTCTACTCCTGGTAGCAGCAGACAGTGGCGCTTTGTAGATCACAGGTTTGCTGGTGTTGAACCTATGAGAGCATCAAGAGACAATGACTAGACACATACCAACATTCAAGGCATACTCTGCACAATCTATCCAAATAGAGGTAAAAATTGCATTTTATTCAATCCAAGCAAAAATTTTAGCAGGGCTTTACCTGGCTAAAATTGTGAAAAGATCCTTACAAAAATGACCAAGTCTGCAACTTATATGGAAAAAGACAAGGAGACTCATTTTGGCGCTCTTTGCTTGCAAGTGGGCATGTCGCATCTTCATTGGGAAGAAGAAAAACACTGTTAATTCATCATCTACCTACTGGCACCATTCCTGTCGCTTAACTTTTTCCTTGTTTTGTCTCAATTGCTTACTTGGCCCCTTTTGCTAACTTCCTAGTAGGTCGCTACAATTCTGGCTCTTTTCGATTGATTTAGCGCTCTCTGTGCCTTTAAAATAAATTGTTGCTTCTTTTTTCCAGCTTCGATGTCCTCCTTGATGTCCTTGTGCTTTGCTTGCAAACTACCCCGCAGCCTATTCTTTTTATTGAAGGCAAACGGCTATACGGCTTTGATAAATTTGATGTGCTCATGGCCGTCAACGGATCCATGCTGGCAGTCAGGTCCACGCTGGCCTCCTTCGGCTTACCTTAATCTCTTTGTGACTTGCCTTAGTCCCCCTGTGGTTTGCTTTGTCTTCCATGCGGCCTGCTGTTGCTTGTGCTCCCGCGGGCTTTGTGTCGGGCCTTGGCTTGGTTCCCCGCGGCCTTTGTATTTCCGCGGACAAATTGTCTGCAGGAAATTCCCGTGGGCAATTTGTCTGCGTAAATTGCACCCGGCCGTATATAACCTGCGGACTTTTGTCCATGGACATCTCCCGCGGGCAAAAAGTCCGTGAAAATTCTTTTTTGCTACCTTTGTTAAGCCTGCCCTCCAAAAGGGCTTTTTTGTTGCCGATTGCCCCTTAGACAAAAGGCACCCCTTTGAACCAAAATCCATTGAACCAATTTCGGTTCAACGGTTCAAGGTTCAAAGGAGTGCGCTGATGAACCATGGAAGCCTTTGAACCTTTTGCATTGAACCTAGCGTTGAACTTTTCGTTGAACCTTTGCCTTTGAACCGTTCAGTTGAACCTAGCCTGTTGAACCACTGAACCAGGGCATGAACTGAACTTTCTGAACTCGCTGAACCCGAGGAGACTGGCACAAAACAATTGGTGAAGAAGGTGACCAAAATTTTGCCATGGGGCAAAATTTGGTCAACAGGGACATTGGTTGACACATAGCTAGGAGGAATAATGAGTGGCAGTGTGTTAATCACCATGTTGTTTGGTAGAGGGTATGAGAAAGAACCTCAAATATGAACTTGAATAAGAGGTTGGTAAGGAGTGATTAATGTTATAGAGTTGGGAACTCCATGAGTAAATATGTCCCTAGGGTTTTGGCTTGGTATAAAGCCATTAGAAGGTAGGTTAGGTTGATAGTATGGTGATTGATAGGATGTTGCTGAGATGAGAATAAATGAGGAACGACCCCGATTGTTTAGATTTAAGGTCATTCCTTGGTTTAAAGAACCAACTTGAAAAGAGGTTTGGTTACTCTTTATATGTCTAATGCAACCCACCAAGGTGGAAATGAGCTCATTTAGTGAAGCATTGATGTGTTATGCTTGGGAGTCTCTCCCGTAGAAGACTCAAGAGAAAAGGATTAGTAACTCATAATGAATTGATTTATGTTAGATGACTTAGGAGGAGTCATCATGGGTTGTCTGGGAGGTATGCAAGTGTTTTGGTTAGTGTTAGAGGGATGTGGGGGTAATTTAAACATACTAAGTCCATCTTTTAAAAATCATATTCTTTCATAATATTGATCAAACCTTACCATACTCTTGGTGTCTAGGCTTTACAAACTAATATGGGTTCATGTCACAATTTATGGGTAGATCCAACCTCCAGTAGTGAGGGTTATATTGTTAGAGTCATGGTAGTTATTTGTGGTTTGGGAAGGATATCGTAATTCTTGGCTCACTACCCTGCACTTGGTTTGTAAGATAGAAAAAAAAGAGTTTTGAAATTTATATTCCATGTTTTGGGTGGAGTTGTTGTTCTACCTAAAGAAAGAGGCATCATCAGGAGACTGAAGGCTCCTTCTATAGGTTTTTAGGTCAAAACTCCTCTAAAACTATTGTCTAGACATATTCTAGTGGTTTGTGTACATGCACAAAAAAATGGAGAAGATAAGGATGGAGGAAAGAATAGAAAAGAGGAATACACAAAAGGACAAATCTTTCACATTGGATTCACCAATTTTTGCACATGTAGAGATCAACACGCTAACCTTCATGCACTCAACTTCTTAAGGTCTTCCCAAGGCAATTGATGAAAGGATAATAAGATGAGTGGTCTAGTGGTTTAGTTGGTTGGGTTGGTTGGGTTGGTTCGGTTGAAAAAAATGGATGGAAAGATATGGAAGGGCTGGTTGTTAGGTTGGGATACAAGAGCATGGTTTGAAAAATAGGTGGAAAAGGTTGCTTGTGGTGATACTAAAATATTTCATTTGTATCTATTGCTCATTTAAGGTGATGAATTTGGAGGTGATTAAGTTCCAAGAACCCTTGAAATGGTCAAGAACAAGGTAAAAGAGTTCTTGATCTACATTAGGCTTGAAAAATTGGGCAAATTTGGGTTAAAGGAATATTGGGATTTGATTTGATTTATCGAGTTGGTTATGTCTATTCAATATCATCCACAGAACAAATGAGATATGATGAGATTAGACCCAAGGATAAAAGAGGAAAATAATCAAATTTATATGTTGTTGGCTTAACGGGCTAGGATTTGAATTGGTCTTACTAATTGGGCTTCTACTAGATGGGTTTGCTCATCGAGAGCATTTACTTGGTTGATAATGAGGTTGGTGAGAGGATTATAATGGAATACTTCTATTCTAAACTCTAAATTAATAGTGCTCTAGATTTTGTTCGTTGACATAAGAGTGGGAACTCTAGGAAATGTTCCTACTCTGTGGAGATGAACTTGTTTTGGGAGTGTCATCCAAGAGTGAGGTAACAATTATTTCGAATCTTTAAAATGTGTTTGCTTGTTTTGTTTTAAGTTTGTTGTGAAACTGATTTGATTTGTTTTGTGAAATGTGTACTTATTTTTTTAAATGTTAAATGTGTTTTAATAAGGTTTGGGCTTGTTCTAATTTTGGTAATGCTTTGGTTGGGTTTGTTTTGTATTTTCAATAAGGCTTTATAAAATAAAAGAAAATTACACTATTTTAAAAAATGAATTATTGAAAATAAAAGGAAGTGAAAGATTTTCTCTATTATTATTATTATTATTGGTATTGTTATTGTTATTGCTATTGTTATTGTTATTGTTATTGTTATTGTTATTGTTATTGTTATTGTTGATTTGTATACCAATGAACTTGATGTAAAATTAAAAAACATTTGATTTATTATTCTAATTTTTATTTTTTAGATGTTTTTTCTAATTATGCAAGAAGATAAAACAACTCTAAATGCAAACTTTTTTTTTGGTTTTTTTATTTTGTGTATGCAAGTTGTTTATTGATTTTATGGGAATATGAGAATATATGCTATGAAAAATTGAAAATAAAATATTGTTGGTTGGTTGTAGTTAATTTTGAAGTTCATCTATCTAGTTTAAATATACAGTGTAAACTATTATTCTTTGAGATTTTTAATGTATGAATGTAATTAGAGTGATAAAACTACTTTTTTCAATGGAAGGAGAGAAAGGAGATATAATTTCTTTTTTTTTAAATTTGCATAATTTTTTTTTAATGCAAGTTATTTTATAAATAATAAATCTAATGTAATGAGCAAAATACAAAAGGATTGAATCTTTCAACCTGACTAAAGCAAAGATCAGATAAAAGATAAGAAGTTGATGGAAGTATTTAATCCTTAGGTAGTTAGCTTCATATGTATTTGCTCAATGGTGACCATGGCGCTCTCCAACAAGAGGAAAATAAAGAGAAATAAATAAAAACAACAAACTAAAGGAAGATGTAATTGAATGGTAGATGATTGCTCACAAAGTGACATAGTATTGGTTGGAAACTTGTGAGCATATTTCTCCAACTTGTATGAATGACCAAAAGACTATTGTGAAGCTTGAAACAAGTTATTAAAAATAATAGAAGATTGACTATTGGCTATGTAAATCCTATAAAATCCAATAATTAATGCAATTTTTGAATTCAAAATTTTCATAAAAATAAAAAATTTGTAAGGATAATAAGTTGCAAGTTGGAGTTAATTAAAGCTTGACCGGGAGCTTGTTAGAGTTAACTTAGAAGAGATTTAAATTGGCTTAATAACAACTAAGAATATATTGGGAGATCATGAGAGTGAACACAATAAAAATAGATAAAAAATGCAATTGAAATCTGAAAAATATGTGAAAACTCATGTCTTGAGAATTAGCTTCAAAAAGATTTTTATGATGATAAAACCACCATAGCAGTTGGCAAAAATGCCTCAACATTTCTACAAATTACTAGCGCAGTTTCGTAGACCATCGCAATGGTTTCTCCATGGCATGAAATATTTAAATACTAAGGGTTGAGGACTCAAAAAATAAAAAATGAAGTTTGCAAGGGCTAGAAAAGGGGTAAAAGACAAGAGAGAAGGGAGAGGACAAGGTCTGAGAATGTTTAAATTATGGAGATCCTCACATCATCATTGTCTTTTGAAAATGTTGTTGTAAACAATGGAGGATCCCAACACAGAATAATAATGAATTTTTCATACTAACTTGCAATAATATAAAACACACATTTATAGGACTATATCCTATAATCTCTCATACAAAATACACAAGTTGTTAGAACAACTCGTAACTCACTCCCTAAACAAGTGGGTTGTTATAACTCACAACTAACCTCACTAAAAAAAATATATGCTATTATATTATCTTAGATAATATAATTACTCACAATCAATCTATGTGAACACTATAATTACTAACATTATATTAGTGTGAACATGGGGAGATATCAAACTAATGAACTGTAGCGTTACACATGACCATGACAAAAATATTGACAATAAGAACTACATCTAACATGAATAGGGGCCCAACAACTTAATCACGTGAATATATGTTTTATGAACTGAGACCCATCGACCAACTCATATAAACACATCAACCAATAGTCATTGATCTTATTAAGTACATGTTTGCTATAGTATCTTTGGTCTATATCTCCACTATATTTTTACATCAAGAGTGTAATATGGAAAAGTTTCACACAAAAAACAATATCTTCATTTTTGGCCATTGTTATTGACCGTTACCACTCGATCTCAAACAACATAAGAAACTGCTACTTCCACTAAAATTTCCCCTCAGCTTTAGTCAATTTAATACAGAAAGGAAATGGAATATTGATGTTATATTCCCCCACAATGTGAAATTTCATTGACATAATTTATTCTAGAATATTGGATACTCTCGATAATACATCATTTATAAATAATTTTTGACTTTTAGCTTTTAATACTAAAAATAACAACAATAAAACTCTTTTGACTAGAGCTTTATTTTGACATATACAAAATAAGTAATGACACACGATTGATGACTCCACAAAAAGACTGATAATTTTTAAATTTTGATGGACATATGTTGACGAAAAAATGGACCCTGTTCTAAACTTAAGACTAACTAAAAGACTCGTATTAACTCAATTGATCGAACTATATACCATTTTTAAAAAGATGAATTGGCAACTTATAATTTTAATGAATTAAACTATAATACCTAAAAATGAGACGGACACAACTAATCAATGAGTTCTAATCTCATATGCCCATAGCTTATGCTATCTGACATGTAATCGTTGATGTTAACATCTCCTTTGAATATTTCATGCATAGAATTTAATGGGAAAATGTACAAAGTTCAAATCAAATGGAGATTGCACCTCTGAAGCAGATCTTTTGATGGCACTTATAGTGCACAATAGGATGTATTCGACACGCATGGGTCTACATAGCTGCATGGATACAAAAATAGTGGGCAGAACTGGAAAGCACAAACTGATATCTGTTGCTTGATGGAAGATAATGATAATGGATCCGTTAGCTATGGACCGGCGATGTGGCGGTTAGTGTTAATGGCGCTTCTCATGAGAAACTGGTTCTTACTATGGAGCTCTTTTGATCAGAAGACTCTGTTGTGATTCATAAATGCGTTGGCATGAATGATAGTTTTTTGAGAAAAATATAGGCGCCTGACTGTCAAAAAAAAGAATGGAGATTGGAGCTACGGGTAGAAAGAGAGGATTGAACGTGCAGCCAAGGCCAAACCAATGTGACGATGCCGATGTTGATCTTTGATATCAATGTGAGTGCGTAGAATGCCCAACAGATGCAAACCCAAGATGAACAAAGCACAATGGATGTAATCCAATGTAGGGGAGTTGAGCAATCCAAAGGCATGCCAAAAATTTAAAAAACAACACAATAATCTTAAATTTTATAAAACTAATCTACATCATAAACTACAAGTTCTTCATAGATTATTTTCTCTTATAACAGGGGCGACCATGAATAGGAATGGAATTACCCCACACTATGCTCAGAAACCCATACTGCTCTGGTACTAAATGTAAACAATGGAGGAGCCCAACACACAAAATAATAGTGAATTCTTCGTATTAACTTGCAATAATCCCAGACACACATATATATAAGACTATATCCTAGAATCAATCATACAAACTAGACAAATTGTTAGAACAACTCATAACTCACTCCTTAAACAAGTGGGTTGTTGTAACTCACAACTAACCTTACTAACAAAACAATATGCTATTAAATTATCATAGATAATATAATCACTTGTGATCTCTCTATGTGAACACTATAATTCCTAATAGTTGCATCATGCAAAATTTGGTTGCATACAGTCTTAAGTCATCCCTGCCACTATACTCCTTCTGAAGTGGAGTGTATGGGGGTCCTACTCCTCATACTCTAAACAAGTGTGAATGCAAAGTGGTGAGGACTTCAACTCCTACAACTATGTCTCATGTGGCTTCCCACCACCTGGGAAGCCTCCCCTACTAAGTTCTATCTACTAGATGAGGCACATATACCTCCCATTGTGAATAAATTACTAAGAGTCTTCACCTGAGACTTTAATCTAACTACCTTGTCTTGTAGGTGAGTGATCTTTTACCTTTAGTGGATGGGCTGCTACACTCCATGGTAGGCAGGGGAAAATATGTTAGTATGTCGACCTACACTCATAAGAATATTTTGGATAGTAAGGAGTTACTCCATGTTGAGCACTGAAGTTATGTGGAATAAGTCCACCAAGGTGTCTTGGACCAACCTCTACCACTTTGTCATAGAGTCTGTAACACATGCACACATGAACATAAAGTTATAAATTCGGACATAGAGTAAATAAGTCAATAAAGTAAGCAAAACATGTTGAACTGCAGTAAAAACTCAAATAAAACAATTACTTAGATCCCCCTCCTAGCAGTGGGGACTAAATCCTCATTGGAGCTCATCTTTTCCTCCCCCTCCCTTGTCATTAGCTCATCCCTTGCAGAGGCCTATCTTCCCTCTACTCATATTCCTACCTCCCATCCCTCTTTTGCAACCACTATTGGTTGTTATTATTGTGGTTATGGTTGGTTGCCCCTGTTGGTCACCACCTAGTGCCCTCTATGCCGCTTGTACTACTGGTGCAGGGACCTGCACTGCACCCCCTCCTCCTACTACAAGTTTTTGAACAAATTTTCCTCCTCCTCCTCATCTCCTACCACCAGCTAGTGTGGTAATAGGAGTCCCTGGTCTCAATAAATTTCATCCTAGTTATCCAAGCCACACATCCTTGACCTCTCACTCCCACTTATAGAAAACCTTAGGGATAAGAATATTGGCTACATATTATAGCCCAAACTACTATGACACCCTATCAACTAGGTACAAATATATATGTCCATGTCTATCTTTCACTTATCATGCACTTTCAAAAGATATCAGAGGAATGGTCTCATCTCCCATTGCCTTTCCATACCCTGATATGTAGTGCAATCATGTCTCTTGCTATCAATGTACCCACTGCTCGTGGTACCTCTTTGAAAGGCACCATCAATGTCCATAAAGAAGTTCTTATAACTCTTACAAATTCAATCTATATGCCCCTCTGATAGGGGACCGTGTGCTTATACAATTAGCACATGATGAGTTTTGGATGATTAATGGATAGTGTTCCTCATAGTGAAATCCAATATAAATCTTTGTAGGTCTGGGATAACACATCCTATGCCTAGGAAAATCATTGACCATTCTCCTACATGTTCCTCACAATCAAAGTCCAATTATAAAGGAAACAATCCATCCCCTTGTTTCCCACCAACTGCGAGGCCAAGATTCCAATAATGGCATTGCAAAGATTCATGATCACAACCTTCTCAATCCATGTCAATCTAACACCCTACTTATCACCCACATCAGGGGCATCACCTTCCTCATAATACTTTGCCCATCCATGGGCCTCTGCTTTGTTTGTCACTCGTAGTGTAATAGTCTTGCTTATCGCTGGTAACTACATAATCATATACACATTGACCAATATGATGGTCCACTCCCTAGAATGCTATGGAAACTAAAAAGTTGTATGGTCTACATCCCAATAGGTAATTAAATTACACAAAAACCTACTAACTAGGGAAACTATCCCCACCTGTGTGATTCTCCAAATGCCTACCCTATCCAAAATAGTCATCTCCTCTGCCATGAGCAATATAATCACCCTAGGGAGCCACTCCTATTCTTTAGCCCTACTCCACTATATATAAGTCCAATGTTATCACAAAGAAAGGACCTAAATCCGTCAATTTTCATCCATAATATTTCCATCCTCTGTCATGGTGAAACTGTTTCTATGTGTAGGTGGTGATTACAAAACTCTTAGTCTTTGAAAAATAGAGGTTATATAATTATAATGAGGGTTGCATAACCACCATAATAGTTTAGAATTGTCGGTCTTTGCAAACTAGTAGTTCCACAACTGTTGGTGTGAGAGCGTAACTGCTGACATGCAATGTCTGATGATTTTGTCCTGTGATCATCAGTTCCACTGACAATGCCCCTTGACCTAAAAACCCTTAAAAACATTTAAAAATTCATGAAAATTCAAAAAATTCAATCATTTTTCTTACTTATATACTACCACTAATATATCTAAACTACAAATTTTGAATTTCGCCAACCCTAAAGTGTTTCTTTAACAAAATGTAAGACATGGAATTCTTGCACAAAAATCAAGAGAACTTATTTGTGTTTGCAACCCACCTAATTCCATTGGTACTTCTGCCATCTTCTTCTCTCACTCTTTGATTCAATTGTAATTTTGCACGATTCCATCATAGGAAATTCAAAACTCAATTTTAGTAAGGTTTCAATAAGCAAATGATTTCCAAATTTGGAAGGTTTTTCAATTTATAGTTTAGTTATTTAGTTGTTTTATTTTAAGCACTTCCCTTTTATTGTAAAGTTTCTCTTGCAAGTCATATTTTCATATTTAAAAAAAAATTACAAGTTTTTAGATTTAAACTAGCATCAGGCAGGTCAAACATAAAAAATTGTGATGTTTTATTTCCCATGGTTTTATTGCAAAATATGTTATTTTCACATATTAATCTTGTAGGTTGACATCTTTTCATACTACATCGAGCTTAGTCCCCTAACGGGATAGTTTAGGTATTATTTTCATCTCCACACAAATGATAAGTACTATTTTTCTATGTTTTGACCAATTAGCATATTTTTCACTTTTGTCATAAAATTGCACTTGACTTTCATTTTTCACTTGCAAGTCACAAAGGTGTCTCACTTGGATTTGTTGCATCACATAGATAAGTAAGGTAAGTTTTTTAACCCTAGTTTTCTTTTTTATTGTGCCACTACAGAAAAACACTCTTGACAATTCATGGCAAGATGTCTCCCCTAGGGGACAATATGTACACCCTAGAATTTCGCACAATGTAATATTTCATGATATATGATGATGATGCAAAGGCCTCCATAAATAAAACATGCTTAGCCCTAGTATTCTTCCTCATTTCTTCCTTTTTCCTCTCTCCAAACCTTATCTAACTATTGAATTTATAATTTTTAAGTTTATTTTTTCAAATCTTGAAGTCTAGTGTGGCATAATAAAAAATTTATGTAATTACATAACCACTATTTGTATAAAGTGACAATTTTGCATCATTGCATACTTTTTAAAACTAGTTCCTAGGACAAACATTTTAGCACTGATTACATGTTTTAGTTCACATTTTTATCTTATTATATTGCACTTTCATTCCTAATATTTCAGTTCACTCATAGTTGTGTTCAAGCTAATTTTAGCCAACTCTAAGATAACTTCAATGACCTACCTCAATCAAGTTTTTTTTAACTCCCACATGCAACCTCTTTTTTTTCCTTACAAATAAATCATATTACCTTTGTTTTTAGATAACACAATCGCATTAATATTAGAGCATAGAAGTTTTAAAGAGCTATAGTCTACTTTTTGTCATTTATCGAAGAACTCAACGCAAGTTCTATAACAACCTTTTGATCATCCACATAAATTGAAAGAAGAAAACTCATGAACTTGTAGCACAACACTTTGTTATTCATGGTAAAGCAACCACTATTTGACTATCTCTTTCTTCAATTTGTGATTGTGTCTTCATTTCCTTTTGTATTCCTCATGCATGAGAATTTCTTAGTCATTATCGATTAGGAAATATGGAGTTAGCAACCTTAGGATCAGTTGATTTAAATATAAGATTAAGTTCTTCTTCTCCAAATGTCATCTGTTATGGTTAGGGCGGGGGATCTAATTTTATTTATTATTTTTATTTTACTTATTAGCTTGGATTATTGTTTTAGTTAGATGAGTTTGCATATATAATAGTCAATAGAAAAATACCAAAAAGAATGTCTTTCATACTCTTTGCATTGAAAATTGTTCAAATCCTTTGGAGTTTCATTTACATTTATTAAATTTGAAAGAACGGTAGTTTTTATTTTAAATTTAGAGTTAGATAGATAAAAATATATTTCATTTACAACGATCAATCTCTTTCAATTCAGTTCCTAACATACACACATTCATACACGAAAAACAAACAACAAACTTCACACCCACTTGCATTGAAAAACTAGAAAAACCAAAAGAAAGAATTACATCTAGAATTACTCTATCTTCTTCCATGTTGGTAAAAGTCACTCAAAACATATTAAAAATAAAAAATTATAATCACTTTCTCGTATATTAATTCTATTTGCATACAAAACATGAAGAATCAAAAAAAAAAAAATGCATTTATTTTTACACTCAAAATTTAGGCTTTTAGAATTCAAAATTCTCATTACATACATGTAAAAATATGAATTGTAGGTTTAGTTTTTAATTTCATATATAAATTTAAAAGCACTCATTCATATTTCATCACACTCGTATCAAACAACAATTAAAATATTCATCTTTAGCAAGTGTATTTTTACACTTCCAAAAATAAAAATAATAATTAAAAATTAGCAACTGCATAGTTTAGTTTTAATTTAAAAATCATTGACAATTGCATACATATTATTCAGAAAAGAAAAGATTTTATTTTTTTACTTTATTTACATACATATTATTCAAAAAAGAAAAGATTTTATTTTTTTACTTTATTTACATTCAACAATTTCATTTCAGCAATAGCATAATTTCATTATCAATTCAAAATTCTTGCTCAACACAACAAGCAAGAAAAATATCACTGAACATAACATTTTAATTTTAAAATCAGCAAGCATACACTTACATGGAAAAAAATCAAATTATTCATACACATCAAAATAAAAATCCAAATAAATCAAACAATATTTTTTAAAAACCTCAAACAAATGCTTCCTCACCTTTAAATGACTTCCTAAACAAGTTCATTTTCAAAGAGTAGGAACGTTTCCATGAGTACCAACACATGTACTAGCACATGACACTTAAAGTGAAATAGACTCTAAGCTCAAGATACAATTATTCCACTCTAATTCCTTACCTAACCTAATCATTATTTATTTGAATGCTTTAGACATGTAAACTAGGTTGATCAAAGCCCAACTAACTAGACAAGTTCACCCCCTAGCCCGCTAAGCCCACAACCTCCAAATTTGAATTTTACTTTTATCTTCGAATTTAACTTCATCTAATTTCATTTATTTTGAGGATAATATTATATGTGTAATATCAATTGATTGAACTAAGTGTTTCTTTATAGTCATCCTATCCCATTTCAACCCATTCAATCACCTCGATCAAACCAACCAAATCAACAAACTAATAGACCATCCATCACATCATCTCTTCATTGGTTGTCTCAATCTGATCTTAAGATACACGATGTTAACATGTCACTTTATGCATGTACAATATTAATCTTAAGAGTCCCTGGAAAAGTATAAAATTGGGTACAAGTGAGTGAAATCCTAATTCAACCATTTGGGCAATCAAGTTGTTGTAGGCCCTACCATTATTTCTTGTCATCACCCACCTCATCCATGATAACATATATATAATTTAAAATGGATTATGGATAAGCAATCATGTACCCTCCAAGCTGGTATCATGTTTAAACTAATAATATTATGTTTATGTTTAAATGTTTTGTGACATCCATAGTTTAAATTCTGGATTATTTCACTATGCAAGTTCAGTCAACAACTACAACAATATCCCTTGAGGTTAGACAAGTTTTTGGAATGACCAAGCTACTAAAAGGGATTTAATTATAAGAGGTCACACTCAATATGGATATAAAGGATCATTCAACCATGAAATCATAGGGAAAATAATTCCCAATTTGGTTTTGATGAGCTTGAAGCATTATCAAACTACACATATGTAAAACAACGGTCGTGATAAAAAATTCTCAATAAAGACAAGTAAGTGCCCATTCTAATTTTGGTATTTTCACATCATTCCTTGTAATTAAGAACATCATATAAATATGTTAGGTATTGTGTATTTATCTTCAATTTAAGAATGATGTTTCAATCATTTATTTTAATGGCGCTCATATTATATTTTTTGCATTCTAGATATGTTTTTGAAAATGTTATGTAATCATTGAATGTAATTCAATCAAAATATCACAAACATGTAAGAGACATCCTCTACATACTATATGTGTGTGTGTGTGTGTGTGTGTGTGTTAGATATTAGATTCTCACTTTTATGGGTTATTTTTATTGAATTATCAGGTCTTAAAATATTGTAATTGATGGTAATATTCATTTAATTGTGGATTGCAGAACTAAATGTAATATGGTTTACGCTTTTATAAATTTTACATCTAAAAATTTTATGTAGAAGATTTATAGAGATCTCCACATGCACCAATGGGAGATATTTATGCTGACAGGCTTACTTTTTACGAGATGAGCTTGACTTGTTATAAAATCCTACAATGCAATCAA
Source organism: Torreya grandis (assembly GCA_037957365.1). NCBI lineage: Eukaryota > Viridiplantae > Streptophyta > Pinopsida > Cupressales > Taxaceae > Torreya > Torreya grandis. The sequence goes on from JARHVA010000138.1 coordinate 3,041,937, forward strand.
CCTCTCCAAGTTGCTCTCCTTTCTCAATTAATTTGCTCTCCTCGCAAGGCTCGTGGACTCAACATCTCAATTATGATGGCCTCCCCTTATGCTGCTTTCATTGTCATCGCCTTAGCCATCGCATCACTGGGTGCCCCTCCAAGTACCATTAGCATCCTCAGCTAGTCTGGAAGAGGAAAGAAGGGGAACATGACCCAAATTTCAAGTGGCACAATCACAAAAAGTTCTACAACTCCCTTTCTCCCACATGTAAAAAATGAAGGGTGATGTTGTGAGTAGTCCTGGGCCTGCACCCCTTGCCCCCCTCCCCTCCCCACTCAGCTTGTTGAGGTCCCCCCTCCCCTTCCCCAGACCATCCCCTTCACAAAAGACTTCTTGTAGGGGAATCTAACCTCCCAGTCAATCCCTCTTCAAGGGGACCCTTCTTGGACTTCCCCTTCCAGGCCTTTTAAGCGTCATGCAAATATTGGTGCCTCCTCAAAGAAGAAAGGGCGTAGATCAAAGGTAGAATTACTAAGAATGGAATCGCATTCTCTCATATGCAATGGTTCTCAATGGACTATGGAAGATCTCCTTTCTAGGTGAGGGTGATGAGCAGTATCAACTTGTGTATAAGCCCTTCTGGTGGATGGTTACCAAATATGGGTCTTGGGTGATGTGGTATTCTGCTCACATTTTTGGGGTATTTTGGTGATCCTTTATTGTTTATCGATCTTTTATGGCTTCTACTATGTTGAAGACTTATGGATTCCACTTCTCTCTGCTTTTGTCCTTCCACTCCTTCAGTTCTCTCTGGTTATTGCATCCCCTCTTTCTTGGTGTTCTCTTTCTTATAAAGCGATATACTTTGAGCTTTTTATCTTTTGTCTTCCATCTATTTGTTGTGGGGAATGGGCCCTCAGTTGTGTCCCATGTCGGTTCATAGCTTCAGTAAAAAATGCTTTACCTTATTAAAAAAAATGTTATTTTTCCTATAAATTTATTTATTTTCCAGCTTATTTTGTACAACCTTTACTTTTGGATATTTTTTTCACAACACGTGTTCATTTAGTCATTTTCCAAGTTAGGTACATATTTATTCCTTAATGTTGGGCTATGATTAGCTTTGTAAGTTTTAAGGTTTCGTGCTTGGTTATATTTGTAAGTCATTTTGTCAATTCTTACCCAAGGGTTTTTGAGCCAATGTTTGAATATATTAGCCTCATTGGAGGTGAGAAGTCCTTACTATGCTTAATTTTGTAATTTCTTGCATTTAAGGTTAAATTTGGTGCCTTTCTTAAAGTAATGGTGGTTCTTTGGCTATAATTTGAGATGGTTTGTTTTGGGGCCTTTTTTTGTGAATTTTCATGTATATGAATTTAAATTCAGTGTCTTTCTTAAAGTAATGGTGATTCTTTGGTTGTAATTTTAAGGCAGTCCTTTTTTCCCACCGTTGTTACTCTTTTGTGTGAATTTTCTCAACTTAAGCTTACATTGTGTGCCTTTCTTGAACCAATAATGGTTCTTTGGTTGTAATGTTGAGATGTTCATTTATTTAGTTTTTCCCTAAAGACAATGTAAGTTATCTTGATAATTTGGAGTGAATATTTACAAATATGGAGTTTTTAAAACCCAATTTGTATGAGGGAAGCTTATTTTATGTAAATGCATGTAAGAAGGCCATGTTTCATTCCTTTGTCAAATTTCCTAGTTTTTAGGCTTAAAATATTTACGTTTCTATTGCCTAGAAAATGAAACCAAAATATCATGTATCATAATCACATTCAAAAGGGAATGAAAGACATAACAATCATATATGATTATGTGAAAGGTTGATGATGTTATAATCCAACTAAACTTGAACCTTTCTATCCACACTCACATAGATATTAAAATTCCATTCCAAAACATCATACATTACATATTTAAATCTCTAGTGGATGTTATATATATAAATATACACAGTTCATCTTTTGGCATTTTTGATTAGACAACATTGATTGGTATTAAATCAAATGTAATTTTATTCAAACACGAGAACTTCAATAGAAACCTTTTTATGTCAAGAATTTCATGGTATTTTAGTTGTTTATTATTGCGCTTATATAATTTCATATCAATTTGTATCATTTTAAGTTTAACGATACTGATTTTTATTGTTTTAGGTTTAATTATATTCATTGACATCTGTTAACTCGTGTTTACTACTTTTAGGGTTGTATTCTTCTTTGAAAACATCCATGCATATGTCGAATCCTTTGAAAATAGATTGAGCCTGCTTATATTATGTATAAAATGGAGTCCACATAAATGATTTGGGATAAACAACAATGTTCCATATTAATATTATTTCTCTAAGATGTAATTTTTTTACTTGCATTTATGTTACATGCCCTTCACCACATTTTTATTTTATTTACTTGACTTTATTCCCTATCCATCAATGTTGATTTGTTTGCTCCTTATCCCTATTGACATGTCCATTAAAACTTTAGATAGTATTACTAGTTATATTTATAAATATACATTATTAGTTATACTTATATTATGCACGCATGTTGTGGCTCTAAAATGAATTGAAAGGTCGAATTTACTTGTAAACTTTCATGTAAACTTCCATTAGATGAAAACTAAAAAATTATAACCTGAATGAAAGAAAGATATCTGGCCCTTGAATACATTGCAAAAACTTGCTCTACTAAGGTTTCATGTCAATCTTGCTATATTTTGAATTCTTGCCTTCTTTGTCTATCACGTCACGTTTGTGGGAGATCCAAAGCCAATCGTGTATTTATAGCATGTTATTCTCCACCCCTTGGATGGATTTTTTATATTTAATAGCCCCCATCCTCTCTGTTATAATTATTGTTGTGGACAATGAGAATGATGGTGTCGAATTGAACTAAGAAATTTATCGCCAACAAGGGATAAATTATGACTCTCCCTCTTAGCCTTATGCCTATTTATAACTTGATGTCATTTATAACATCTGTAAGTGGTATGAAAATTATTGTGTTATAACTTATTATGTCATTTGTATCCCCTTTGATAAGTCTCTAAATGTTTGGTTTCAACACCAATGGGAACCCTCAGGTGTTCATGTCACTTGTATTCAAAACCCCATATAAGGGATCTTTCTTTTTTCCTTTAAGGAGTCATTCTAGGTCCAATCCCTCCTTCCTAAGTTGAGATGTTAGTTTTTTAGGAACACTTGTATGATTTTGTCCCCATGGACCCATACTTTTAAATTTTCTAACTAGGCATCCCTTTGGGTGCTAGATTAGATTGAACTTCCTAACCTTCCACTTCCTATATGGGCCTTTCTCAAGGAAATTAATAAACCCATAGGGTGAGTTCTGTATCATAAGAAAAACAAGTTTTATTCTACATGCCCCAATAAGCGTGTCTATGTTGAGGTCTACTTGACTAAGGATTGGAAAGAATCAATCGATATTTAAGTCAGCTCAGAACATTAGGTGTAAAACATCATATACTTAAATCAATACCATAACACTTATTTTCATTTCTAGTCTCCTAAACATCAGATTAAATATTGTCCCCTCATGGGGTAGTCAAAACCCTCTATTGAACAAATGCCCTTTGATAAGCCCAAAGTGGTGGAGAATAATAATGATTCGATGATGGTGACTAATAAGAAGTTTTCAGTTGGTAACAAAAGTTACAAGCCTGACATTGTCCCTTATGCTCCAAAACCCTCTTTTGAGGTGCGTAAGGACAATCCTCTTCTTGAGCCTCTTAGTAATCTAACAACCACTCAAAGCTGAGTTTCACAAGTTTATCAACCAAGTTCATCTCATGTTTGGACATCCTCTACAAGTAGTCTTATATCTAGGGAGTTATGCAACCCACCTCATGGCAGTGGGACTCTCCTTGAGAGGACAATGGAGCTAAACATCCCTCTTTCTTGCTTGAAGATTTCATGTTACCACACTAGTGAACTCTTTTGGGAATTTTTTTTTGTAACTCTTGAAGATATTAAAAATGGTTAGGGGAACTTCTCGTGAATGATAATCCCTAATGAATGTTTTAACTTAAAATGTTCAAGGTCTCACAAAATCCTCCCATAAATTCTTTGTGTGAGTTACTTGTCAACAATTGGAAGCTCTAGATTTTGTTTGTCTACAAGAAGATAAAATTCTAACGTTTATTTTGTAAAGTAATGAAAATATATATTTGGTGTAATGTAACTCGTTTCTCCACTTTGCATGAAGAGGGTCATGGTGGTGCTAGTATATTGGTTTCATAAAAAATTTCCGCCTTAATTATTTCCTTAGGGGGGATCCGTCACATCAGGTTATTTTTATTCTCCTTAATATTAATGGTCATTCATTAGGGATCGCCAACTTTTATGCCCCAAATGATGGTCTTGACAGAATAATTTTATGGTGATATTTGGTTGAAAATATACTATCACCACTTGGCTCATATGCAAAAACTTTAATACAATCGATAGTCCTGAAGATAAGATTGACACCCTCTGATGTGATGGTGTGTGGGTAAACATTACGTGTGTTGTTTTTTAAAACCAGTGGGTTCTTGTAGATCCTCTCTTTAAGTGACATTCGTTAACTACCACTACTTGGTTAACTTGGTCAAATGTCACATCGACACTAATAGGGTCCTCAAGAGGTTGGACCATTTCATGCTTTTCGAGTAACATGTCTTCTCTTTTGCTCTTTCTAATGGATAGCCTATCTTTGTGCATTTTGAATATGTTATATTTGATCATAATCCCATCATTTGTAAAGTGGAGTGGAGTGACAATCACTTCAAAATGATACATAATCAATTCTTTCGTAATACATCCCTCTTATGCCATGAGGGCACCATCTATCTCATTTCTAGAATTTGAAATCTTGTGCCACGTCCACCTTACATTGCCAACTAGAGATTGAGTGGTGGAACGAGGTTATCGTTCGCACCACCACCTTCCTCCACCATTATGGTAAGCAAATAACATGAGTTTAGAAGAGGGAAAATGGCATTGTTCTCAAAAAATACCAAATAACCTCTTCTCTCCTTGAGTGCAACCTATTAGATTCACAATATTAGATCTTGACAGCTTCTCTCAAACACCATATCAAGATTGTAGACAACCATGCAGCTAGAAGGGCACAGATTCACACTCACCTTAATCAACTCAAAATTGGGGATAAGGCCTCCAAAGTATTCTTTAAATATCTCAAATCTAATCAAGCTTGAAACCAAATCAATGCCCTCAAATCAACTCAACAAAGACTTACTAATCTCCTTAACATTGTCATTGCTTTTATGGACCATTATAAACTAGTGTTCCAAACCTAGGAGGAAATAGTAGAGATATTTCAAGATTTGCAAGAATGTTTAAATGTTGTGCCTCACAAGCTTAGTCTCACTAACCAAAAATTATGTGATGCTCCCTTATCTCTTGATGAACTATTTTGTGCACTTCATTGCATGAGTGATGCTAAAGCTCTGGGTACTGATGGTTTCCCTTGTGATTTTTATAAAGCTACTTAGGATTTTATTGGGCATGACTTACTACAAATTTACAAAGAAGTTTTACATTTTTTTTTTTTTTGGGTTCTCTTATTAATAAAGGAAACATCAAATTTATTCCCAAGATTAATGACCTTGAGCTTATTACTAGTTGATGCCCCCTCAAATCATGAGCCCATTCTCTCTGGCTCCAGATAAGTTCAATAGGCGATGGAATCTTAATTCCTTGCCCAATATTAGCTTGCTCGACTCAACAAAATGTGGAATGTAAGCTTGAACCCAAGTTCACTAAATTTTATAGTATATCAAGGCCTTCCTTTAAAAAGAGTGTCTTTCTTGTCTTGGACTTGCTCAACCCAAGTGTCCAACCTATTCCAAACTATATTCCTTTAAGTATATCTTTAGATGTGTCCCAAAGTTCAATTTGCTTGGTAATGGATACACAGTCTCTTTTAGCTCTTCCATCCTTCCTCTTTAGGTATTATTCAAATTCCCTGGCATATATAGCTTTTCTATGGAACTTTTTTCAGAATTGTTATTTTATTTCAATTATGGAAAGCAAGAAAATCTATTTTGTTTAATAATGAAAAAACATCTTGTCATTTTACCCTTAACAAAAAGATGTTTGTGATATCTTTAACTTATATGTATATTCAATCCTAGGCTTAAAAGGTAGACATGGAGTCCTTACAGGAGTTGTTTGATCATTAGAGGAATGCTCTTTGTGCTATGAGTTGCATCCCCCCAGATCTTCCACTATTATGCCCTTAACCATTGGTGTGTTTAGGGATATGTGTGGTTGACTTGTGGCTTACATACCTCTTTTATATACTTGTTACATTTCTCTATGTTCTTAGATAAGTCGGCCTATGGAATAACCTTGGCTAAGTAGACTATATATAGGAGGTAGTGGTTAGTCCTTATTCATTATGTTAAGTATTGTGCTATTAGTGCATTGTTGTGGAGGTTGCCCCCTTAAAGTGGCTTTGCTATATTTTCTTATTTTATGCAATATAAAATCATTCTATGTGAATATCTAAGTAATTTCATTACAAGTGGTGTCAAAGCTTCGATTTGGGCAAGTTTCCTACAACATTTTTTTTTCGATATGGTGAGGTGGGGCTTCTGGGAGCAGTGAAAGCAAAAAAACATAACTTACAATCTGGGAAGAATTAATTTTTTTCGTCAGCACAGTTTTGCTCGAAACACTTTTTGGAAAAAAATATTTAAAAAAATCTGGAAATTTTTTTCTAGTTGCACACTTACAGTCATTGGATTCATCTCGACGAGACGATCGCAATGGTATATTCTGTTGGTACACTTTTTTGGTATTGAAAATTTTACTCTAATGCGTAAAGGTAGTCATTGGATTCATCTTGACAAGGCGCTCACAATGGTACCATTTATTGGTACACTTTTTTTGGGGTCAAAACCCTCCTAGGGTTTGTTTATGGCAGGTCCTTCAACTTAGAGAAGAAAAGGGGCACCAGAAACTCCCAAGACTCCTATCGATGACATGGAATCTGGAACTTCATATCCGATGATTTCTCAGCTTCAAGTGGACATAAAAAACTTGGTGAGATATGATGAATTTATTGTAGTCCAAGCAGATGTTTTAGGGATGCACAAAGAGATTAATGGGGTTTGCAATGAATTGCAACATATGATGCAATTGGTTGCCCTCAAATCTCAGTTTCAACCTAACAACCCTCCACTTCAGCATTCAAATCCTCCTCTCAACGACTCTCATGCTAGTATGAAATTGATGTTACCAAAATTTGGCATGCGTAAGTTCGATGGTAAGGATCCTCTCACTTGGATTACCCAAATTGAGAATTTATTTGAACTGCATCAAACCCCTAGTTCTTAGAGGGTGATGGTGGCATCCCTGTATCTAGAACTTGAGCAATTCATTTGGTACCGTTGGTTACGTGCTCAAAATATAAAGAATGGTGATCCTATTACATGGGCTATTTTTACTAAGGAGTTGACAACTCATTATCAGAATAATGTCTTTGAGAACTATTTCAGCCAATTAGCCAAGCTGCGACAAACAAGAACTGTGAAGGATTATATTCATCAATTTCATAATCTCTCTTTACAGGTGGAAGATATCACTGAGGGAAATTTGATTGATCTATTTTTGGGTGCCTCAAAGATAGCATCCAATACGAGGTTCAAATGTTTAACCCAACATCTATATCAGAAGCTATCCTTAAGGCACACATGATAGAAGAAAAAGAGATGGTCAAAAGGAAAACTTTCACTACTGGTCATGATCGCAAATTTTTGGCACTATCATCTCCACAGCCCACCAGATTAACACAATGACAAATTGAGGAGAAGTGAGCCAAAGGGTTGTGTTATGGTTGTGACAAAAAATGGAGCAAAGACCATCGTTGTGCTGAAAAGAAGCTATTTTACATTGAAGGTGCCAATGATGATGAAGATGATGCAAAAGTACATGATGAGGATGCAAAAGTTCCTGAGGAATCTGAAGACTCTCAGCCTACTATTTCTTGTCATGCCTTGTCAGGTATTAGTACTCCCCAAACTCTTAAGGTGATGGGTTTCCTTAAGAAATAGAAGGTCACTATCTTGATTGATTCTAGGAGCACACACAACTTCATCCATAGTAAGTTGGTTGCTCGTTTGAACTATTTTATTTATCCAACTCTAAAATTTTAGGTTATGATTGCAGATGGTGGTATGGTCAACTATTGAGGAAAATGTCATAGTATTAATTTGACCATGGGAGACTACTTATTGGATTCTCCTATGTTTGCTATTTCGATAGGTGGAGTTAATATTGTTTTGGGAGTCCAATGGCTCACCACTTTTGACACTATTGAGATGAAATTTCAAGAATTATTAATGCATTTTCATTCTGAAAAAAAAACATTTGAGTTAAGAGGATTAAAGGTTAAATCTCCCCAACTTGTTAGCTCCCATCAAATGACAAAGATTTTTTGTAAGGGCGCTGAGAGATTTGTAGTTCACTTATTTTCTATGGAAGTACAACCAACTCAGCCATCTCCACCTCTTGATCTACAACAAATAATTGATGCTCATTCTGTTGTTTTTTGAGACATGTCAAAACAACTTCCACATAGCCACATGCATGATCATGCTATCACACTTATTCCTGGTAGTACACCACCCAACATTAGGCCATACAGGTATCTCTATGCTCAAAAAAGTGAAATTGAAAAGATGGTACAAGAGATGTTGGATTCAAGAATCATTTGTCATAGCCAAAGCAAATACTCTTCACTAGTTGTCATGGTGAGAAAGAAAGATGACACTTGGAGGATGTGCCCTAATTACAAAGAACTCAACAATTACACTATCAAAGATACGTTTCCAATTCCTATCATTGATGATTTGCTAAATGAATTGAATGGTGATCTTTATTTTACCAAGTTAGATCTGCATTCTAGGTATCATCAAATTAGGATCGGTGATGAAGACATACCCAAAACCGCTTTCAGGACTCATGAGGGCTATTGTGAGTTTTTGGTTATGCCTTTTGGTCTAACAAATGCACCATCTACTTTTTAGAGTTTGATGAATATTGTTTTTAAGCCATTTTTAAGGAAATTTGTTATGGTATTCTTTGATGATATCCTCATTTATAGTAAAAATTGGGTAGACCATTTGCAACATGTGAAACAGGTACTCTCCATTTTGGAGCAAAATCAATTGTATGCCAAACCTTCCAAATGTACTTTTGATGCTGGTGAGGTTGAATATTTGGGTCATCTGGTGTCTTATGAAGGAGTGAAAGTGGATCCTAAAAAAATCCAAGCAATGGTGGACTGGCCAATTCCTAAGACACTCAAGCAACTTCGGGGATTTTTGGGGCTTACAAGTTACTATCTCAGATTTGTCAAAAATTATGGTAGTATTGCAACCCCACTTACCTCTTTGTTAAAGAAAGACTCCTTTTAGTGGACTGATGTAGCTACCTGAGCATTCGAACAATTGAAATTGCCTATGTGCACTACTCCAGTATTGGCCACTCTTGATTTTTCTAAGACTTTTGTGGTTGAATGTGATGCATTCGGGTATGGTATGGGTGTTGTACTCATGCAAGAAGGCATACCACTTGCATTTGAAAGTCATCAAATCAAGGGTAAAAATCAGCACAAGCCCATCTATGAGAAGGAAATGATGGCCATTTTGCATGCAGTCAAACAATGGAGACCTGATTTGATGGGTCATCACTTTCAGGTAAAGATTGATCATGATAGTCTTAAATATTTTTAAGAATAAAGGTTGTCATCTGAAGAATAATAGAATGGGTAACTAAGATGTTAGGCTATGATTTTGAAATAGTCTACAAAAAAGGCAAGGACAATGTGGTGGTAGATGCACTATTCGGAAAAGATGAATCAGTTGAGGCATTGCTATGTGCCATAACCATTTTGCAGGTAGATTGGCTAGAGGAAGCATGATCATATTGAAAACATGATAGTACTACTCATTATTTGATTCAAAATCTTCAGCAAGGTTTAGGTGGATTTAAAAAATTCACATGGAAAGGTAATGCATTATGGTATAAAGATAGATTGTACCTATGTAAGAATTCTCTTCTTAAACAAAAATCCTTCAAGAACTTCATGCAACTCCAATTGGGGGTCATTCAGGATTTTTGAAAACCTATCACAGAATCAAGCAAGATTTTTTTTGGGAAGGTCTCAAGGGGGATGTCCAGAAATATGTGGTTGAATGTATGATTTGTCAATAAAACAAAGGCAAAACCATCAAAACTCTTGGTCTTTTACAACCTTTATCCATCCCTAGCCAGCATTGGGAAGAGGTATCTATGGATTTCATTACAGGGTTACCAATATCTGATGGTCAAAATTTTATCATGGTTGTTGTAGATCATCTCAGTAAGTATGCTCATTTTTGTTCATTATCCTAGCCATTTGTTGCTAGTATAGTAGCTGTTGCTTTTCTCAATACAGTCCAGAAAATACATGGGACCCCTAAGATCATTATTAGTGATAGAGATCCCATTTTTAGTAGTTATTTTTAGACCAAGTTGTTTACATGTTTAGGCACCCAATTGGCTCATAGCTCATCCTATCATCCTCAATATGATGGACAAACTGAGGTAGTCAACAAATATCTAGAAGGATATCTCTATTGTTTTATTTATGATAAACATGATATATGGGTTCATTGGCTGCCACTTGCTGAATGGTGGTATAATACTTCTGTTCATAGTTCTTCCAAAATGTCTCCTTTTGTGGCACTATATGGATACCACCCTCCATCTATCACTTCAACCTTGAAGGTCCATCCTAAGGTTCATGCAGTTGAAGAACATATTCATCATCAACAAGAGGTCCTTGCAAGTTTGTGTGAAAATTTAGTTATGGCCTAGAATCACATGAAGCAACAAACAGATCAACACATATGTGAGAGGCATTTTGACATTGGTTATTGGGTCTTTGTTCACTTGCAACCATACAAATAGATGTCATTTAAGTAACAAAAAAAGGATAACAAGTTGTCCCCTAAGTATTATGGGCCTTATCAGATCTTGTAGAAAATTGGCAATGTGGCCTACAAGTTATATTTTCTTTCATCCACTCGCATACATCCAATATTTCATGTATCATGCCTAAAGAAAGTCATTGGACACAGAGTTGCCATTTAAATAGAATTACCAAAATTAGATGAGGAAGGTAGAGTTGTTCTTGATCCTGAGGTGATCCTTCAAAGGTGCACCAAGCAGTTGCGTTCCAAAGCAATCAACCTGATCAAATGGAAGAATCTACCATGTGAAGATGCCACTTGGAAGGATGGACCATTTGTGCAATAGCATCCAGAGTTGCCACAACATTGAGGACAATGTTGTTTTGAAGGGGAAGGGCTTGTTACACCCCTAACCATTGGTGTGTCTAGGGATATGTGTGGCCGACTTGTGGCTTACATACCTCTTTTATTTACTTGTTATATTTCTCTATGTTCTTATATAGGTTGGCCTATGGAATAACCTTGGCTAAGTAGACTGTATATAGGAGGTAGTGGTTAGTCTTTATTCATTATGTTAAGTATTATGCTATTAGTGCATTGTTATGGAGGTTGCCCCCTCAAAGTGGCTTTGCTATATTATCCAGTATTCTATTCTACTATCAATTATCGTTGTGTAATCTCTCATATTTTCTTATTCTGTGCAATATAAAATCATTATGTGTGAATATCTAAGTAATTTCATTACATCCACCAAAGGGCTCTCCACCTTGGGTGCCCAAACACTAGTGGAGCCTCTTGTACAGTCGTAGTCATTTCTCTACCCCTCTCCCTCAAATGGGGGGGGGGATTGGAGTTTACCATGTCCTTAGGTGAAATATACCACTGATTTGTCTATATGGGGTTCACCTGCTCTTGTTTTTGGATCTATTTGCAATGTGGTGCAACCTCCTCCTAGGTGGGACACTACTATTTCTTTGGATCCCCCAGACCCCATGGATGGATGGGTAGCTCCTGATCCTCCCTCAGTCGAGCCTTCTTCTCGGAGTGTTCAACTGCATAAGGATGATCCTCCACCTTCTCCTTCTAATGCGACAACATGTGCTTAATATATTGTTGAGTCTTTGATAGTTGCTTAATTATTTTTTGACTCAGCGTGCTTCACTAACGTTTCCTTGTTTTGAGTTGGATTTGCTTCTATGACACAAAGTGTAAGCCATTAGTTATAATTCATTGTTTTGCTATGTAACCTCATGTAAAATTTTTTTTTCATAATAATAATTTTAGTGAAGCATTTTAATGGTAAATCTAAAAAATTTAAAATCTGTACATTTTGATATACATAAAGGACAGTTTCATAAACCTAAATGTCATGAAGCTTGTTTGGGACTTGAGAAGCTCTCCAAATTTTTCTTTTTTAATAAATAGAGTTTAATAATGTTTTAAATTTGTGTTTATGTAAGAACATTCTCAAAGTTAAAGGATGAGATATTTCAAGTGATAGATTAAGTGGGTATATATATATATGATAATAGTAAAATTAAGGGTTTTTATGGGACTCCACAACCCAATATAAAGCAAACAAATCATCATTCAATTTTAATAATGTTAACCCCATAAAATTTATAGATTGTAAATCCGAAAATTCTTATCTAATAAAAAAAGTGAGTAATAATTTGCTAAAGAAATTGAAATTTGAAGATATAAAATATGTCAGAACACCATTGGTCCATTGACAAAGTTAATTAGCCCACATAGAGCCTACTAAAAATTGATTCTTGTTAAGTATGTTCCAGTCCCAAATGACTAGTGAAACAAATACTCCTTGAACTTTGACATTAAATCAATAGACATCGATTCTTTGATCGCCCGATACCAACAAACAATTAAAAATATACAAGAAAAAGGTCACATTCCAAATTGACTAACATTACCACATCAACAAGGCTTGTACATTTTTTTTTAAAATTACGTTGATAGATATTTTACAATAACATTGAGGACAGGGAGAGGAGTGATGGACTATGATATCTGTGAGTTGTTAACAATTAATGGTCGCCTTAAATTTATCTTTCAATTGATTGTCACATAAAAATGTTGACTTTAAATTTGATGTCCATTTGATTGTGATATGAAAGTCTTTTCTTCTTACTTAGAAGTCCATTTTAAAATTATAATATCAAGTATATAATGGAATTTGGAGGTTCCTCTTTTTTTATTAGAGAGTTTTTCGACCTTGACACAATAGTAAATTAAATTAAGGTCATTTAATAGTGAATTTAAATTAAGGTCATCTACCACTAACAAAGATCAAGAATTTTATAGAGAAGATAATGGATCCATTAATTAATTTAATATACAATAGCTATAAAATAAACACTGAGATTAATATCATCATCATCATCATCATCATCATCATCATCATCATCATCATCATCATTATTAATATTAATGTATTTAAAATATTGATATTTAAATAATAGGTGAAGTTTTTTTATAACTTATAATTATGAGGATTTGAACGGGGATGATGATACAAACCATTTTTTTTTTTTTTTTTTAATTTATACCATATATCATTCCGAGGGTTTATACACTTAAAATATGTGTTAAGGTTTTATGACGAATAGTTTTTCATATGCATGTTAATTGTAGGATTGGAGAGCCCACCCCATGAATAAAGTGGGGTTCCAATTTCCATACCTCCATTTTACCAATCAAATTTATCCTTGGGTCACTTCGTCGATTTTATAACTAATAGTTACATGGTGGTGGTCTCATAAACCCTTTGATGACGTGCAAGTTATTAAAATAGTTGCATGATTATGGACAAAAAACTAATCAAACTGGGTGAATCTTATGATCTTGTTATCTTGAATGGTACAAAACACTTCCCTAAATCTAGAGGCTTTACTTGTTTTCCTCATCCTAGTGGAGCTAGTGTTGTAGACTACATTATATCTTGCAAATCTTTTTCTTTGAGTATATATGATCCCCAAATTTTGACTTCTCCCCCACCTCTCACAGATCATGCCATTCTCTCTTTTCATACAACTTCTTCCTCTGGGCTCTCCCACAAATGTACTACTATTCATTTTAACCATGCATATGATGAGAGCTACACTAATATCCTAAAAACTGACCTCATGGACAGTTATGATATCTTAGACCCAGTTGAGAGGGCTACTAGACTATCCTAGGGAATTATGGTTGTTGCCTTTAAGGCCTTCCTCCAATCCAATCATACTCTTGACCCCATACCCATGGTCATTGCCCCAAAAATTCTTGGTATGATGTGGATTGTAAAAATGTTCACAAGTTAACTAAACGTATTATGACCAAAACTCCCTCTAAAGCCAAGCTGGCCCAAAACCTTTATAAAATTATTCTTAGAAAGAAAAAATGACAATATTTGTATAACAAATGAAGAGCTATTGTATACCAAATCCGATTCAATCCCAAGTCTTTTTGGAGATCATTTTTACCAAAAAAAATTATTTGTGCCATTACGGACCCACATACATGGTTTACATATGCTACCTCGCTCTATGATGCTCCCAATAAGCCCCCCATCCATTTGTACCCTAGACCACCTAACTGTTATTTCTTCACCGACAAGATGGTCCTTAAAGCCATCTATAAACTTAAGTCCAATAAAGCCCAAGATGTGGAAAATTTAAAAGATGAATTCTTCCATCATAGTCCAGTTGTTCTTGTTGTCCACATTTCCAATATTTTTAATTTTATTGTTCCTGGTGGTCTTCTCCCCACTTGGACATCACATATTATACATCCCATCTTCAAATTTGGAGATTCTCTTAACCTTGAGAACTACCGTACCATCATGATTGGGCATATTTGGCTAAGTTTTTTGCTACGGTACTTGATGATTATATCTCACAATGGACAGAAAAAAAATGGATTAGGGCAAAAGGTCAAGCAGGATTTAGAAGGAATCACCGAACAAATGATCAATTTTTTTATTTTTTTAATTTATACCATATATCATTTCGAGGGTTTATACACTTAAAACATGTGTCAAGAGTTTTATGACAGACAATTTTTTAATATGCATGTTAATTGTGGGATTGGAGGGCCCACCCCATGAATAAAGTGGGGTTCCAATTTCCATACCTCCATTTTACCAATCAAATTTAACCTTGGGTCACTTTGCTGATTTTATAACTAATAGTTGCATGGTGGTGGTCTCATAAACCCTTTG
This sequence comes from Torreya grandis, assembly GCA_037957365.1. Taxonomy (NCBI): domain Eukaryota; kingdom Viridiplantae; phylum Streptophyta; class Pinopsida; order Cupressales; family Taxaceae; genus Torreya; species Torreya grandis. The sequence goes on from JARHVA010000138.1 coordinate 3,057,124, forward strand.
ATGATGTGGAAGTTATTAAAATAGTTGCATGCTTATGGACAACAACTAATCAAATTGGGTGAATCTCATGATCTTGTTATCTTGAATGGTACAAAACCCTTCCCTAAATCTAAAGGCTTTACTTGTTTTCCTCATCCTGGTGGAGCTAGTGTTGTAGACTACGTTATATCCTTCAAATCTTTTTCTTTGAGTATATATGATGCCCAAATTTTGACTTCTCTCCCGCCTCTCATAGATCATGCCATTCTCTCTTTTCATACACCTCTTGCCAAACCTATTACAACTTCTTCCTCTAGGCTCTCCCACAAACATACTACTATTCATTTTGACCATACACATGACGATAGCCACACTAATATCCTAAAAACCAACCTCATGGACATTTATGATATCTTAGACCCGGTTGAGAGAGCTACTAGACTATCCCAAGGAATTATGGTTGTTACCTTTAAGGCCTTCCTCCACTCCAATCATACTTCCCAACCCCATACCCATGGTTATTGCCCCATAAATTCTTGGTACGATGTGGATTGTAAAAATGTTCACAAGTTAACTAAACGTATTATGACCAAAACTCCCTCTAAAGCCAAGTTGGCCCAAAACCTTTATAGAATTATTCTTAGAAATAAAAAATGACAATACTTGTATAACAAACGAAGAGCTAACATATACCAAATCCGGTTCAATCCCAAGTCTTTCTTGAGATCATTTTTACCCAAAAAATCTATTTGTGTCATTACCAACCCAGATACATGGTTTACATATGCTACCTCTCTCTATGATGCTCCCAATTAGCCCCCCATACATTTGAATCCTAGACCACCTAACTATCATTTTTTCACTGACAAGATGGTCCTTAAAGCCATCTATAAACTCAAGTCCAATAAATCCAAAGATGTGGAAAATTTAAATGCTGAATTCTTCCATCATAGTCCAGTTGTTCTTGCTGTCCACATTTCCAATCTTTTTAATTTTATTGTTCCTCATGGTCTTCTCCCCACTTGGACATCACATATTATACATCCCATCTTCAAATCTGGGGATTCTCTTAAACTTGAGAACTACCATAGCATCATGATTGGACATATTTTGGCTAAGTTTTTTGCTATGGTACTTGATGATTATATCTCACAATGGGTAGAGAAAAAATGGATTAGGGCAAAAGGTCAAGCAGGATTTAGAAGGAATCACCGAACAAATGATCACATGTTCACTTTGGTTGCCATTATAGAGAAAGCAAAGGCTAACAAACAAAAGGTATATTGTTGTTTTGTAGACTTTCGTAAAGCATTTGATACAGTATTAAGGCATCTTTTGATCCAAAGGCTTAAAGAGTTGGGTCTTTCTGACATGGTAATTTCTATTGCCATGACTTTATATGAGAAAACTTTCGAGCATATTGATACCAAAATGGGCACTACTAATGACATCCATAGTACTATAGGTGTGAAACAAGGTTGTCCACTCTCACCTACACTTTTTGGGCTATATATTGATGAATTAGAAGATTTTATCTCCACATACTCAAGTAGCATGAATGGTTGTAGCCTCTTTGGGATCTACATTGCTATTTTATTGTTTACAAATGACATTATTTTGCTTTCACACTCAATTACACGACTTCAAAACCAACTTGATGCATTGAACAATTTTTGTGAGAAGAAAGGCCTTGAAGTAAATCTTGCAAAGACAAAAATCATGGTATTTAATACAACCAAGAAAGTAGCATCTACAATGAATTTGATGTACAAAGGAAAATAGGTTGAGGTGGTGTACTCTTACACCTACTTGGGTGTGGTTTTCCTTGGACCGCCTTCTAGCTTTGTTCCGGTAATAGAAGCAAGACTAAGCTCTACAACATTGACAGCGCTGGAAAGACAATGTTTTCAGTGCCAATTTCAAGATATTCAGACAAAGATTCGACTTTTTCATACATTGGTTACACCAACACTATTATATGGATGTGATGTTTGGGGTCCATATTTGAGACAAAATGATTTCAACCATATGGAAAGACTTTTCATTTCCATGTTATCAAAGAATATTGGAGCTAAAAGAACGGTTCCTCACTCAATTATTCTTGCAGAGTTTGGGGTTTGTCCTCTCTTTATCTCTTTGATTTTCAATGTTATCAGTATGTTGCATAGGCTCCAATGCATGGCAGATTCTTTTTTTGGTCAGAACAGGTATCCATATTTGGCACTCCAATCTTCTATGCAACTTGTCAAAAAATGATGCAAATCTTGTTGGTATGCAAGAGTTATGAGTCTCTATCAGACGCTGAATATTCATATTGTAATATTCCCTCATCTTGGGTTTTCTATTAATAGTCCTCAACTCACTAAACATGATGTTAACAGGGGTATATGAGAAGAACTCACTAAGTCTTATTTGAAAGCTACATGGTTTGCTCCAAAAGAGCCTTTGAAACCTAAACTTCTTCACTATTTCCAATTTTATTCCTCCTTCCATGAAGATCAAAATAAAATTCTTAAATATATGAAGAAGTTGTTGCCTTCATACCTAAAGATCCCTTTAGCTCAGTTTCGCATTTGCTCTCACTCTCTACGGATGGAATATGATCATAACCTCCCACAACATGAGTGTATATGTCAGTTGTGTTTTCTAGAGCCTGAAAGTGAAGAGCATTTTATATTCAATTGTCCCGTCTACTATGAAATTCGCAGTAGAGTCCATTGTCTTTTTAGAGATTCCAATGGGTCTTTAAGGAGCCTCATTCGATATGAAGATAAAAAATGTTTAGCTTTATTTATCCGTGAAACACTTCAACTCCGACAAAGAACACTCAAATTGAAGTCCTCATATACAAATAATTAGAGGGATATCAGTTCTTACTTCCAAATAATTGATTTTATGAATCTTAAGAGATCTCATACGCGGACAACTCGATCCAACGCTGTCAAACAACGTACATTCTATTGATTTCAGGGTCTTCAACCTTATAATAATTGATTTGTTGTTTCTAATTTCTATTTTTGAAAATGCTTTTGACACTCCCTTTATGTACTAGTTCATGTATTATCTTTTCCATCCCATATACCTTTCTTGACCTTTTGCGGACTCCAATACCTAAATTAAATTTAATTTCATTTCTGCTCAAGGTTTTGGGCAAACAAAATCAAGTTGAAATTTCAATGGACTCCCCCAAAGGTTGGCATCGACCTTAACTAGAGGACACAAACGCCGGTCCCATACCATGGTACGATTGGCCTACGTGGCCTAACCAGGGACACAAATCCTTCAATTCAAATGGACAACACTAACTAACCAACAACCAGGGGTTCGGTGCGGTGTACAATTGCTGGCCTAGTTACGACTCCAATCTACGTCACCCATCACGTGCTCTCTCATACACACTGTGCCACACTTATGTCTCAACGGACTCTCATCACCTCTCTTTTAGAGCCTCGGAGATTCGAACTCGTGGCCTCCCGAAAACCTAAAAACAACAACACATCGTATAAAGCCCCCGCCTCAGGGTCTTAAGCTTCCCCTCACGGTTCCTCACGTGACCGTGGCGCTCTCGAAAATTATTCCCACCTTACTATTTGGCCTTTGAATTTTTGCTGAAATTTACAGGCTCCTCCGTAGGCTGTAAAATCTCCCGCCTCGAACCCCCCGCCTCCGCCTCAAGCTCGTCATCTTAAATCATAAAGATTTACAGGCCTTTAAAAGGTTTAGAAAAAATTGAAAATTTTGCTGGCAACACATTCAGGGGGTTCTAAACCTGCTCTAGGTTTTAGCCGGGGTTTAAATTAGTAAGTGCGAGTTTTTAATATAGACATGGATGGCGGTTCCGGGCCGTACAATCCGCGCACTGTCGAAGAAGTATTTAAAGATTTCAAGAGCCGCAGAGCTGGAATAATAAAAGCGCTTACAACAGGTATATATGCTTTTCCTGCATATTTGGACCTCAGCTATGTTAGCTTATGTTATGTGAAAACTTTAATTTGTCATTGTTATTATTACAATTGTCATATTTTGTTCTCTGTTACGTTATTCGTTGTTTTTATTTATGTGTCCGATTTGCGCGCGTCTAGTGAAATTTTTGTTGAATTATTTGCCGTCGAGATTTTGCTTATTTTGCTGTTAGTGAAATTTGGTTTTAAAGTAAACTGTAAGAATTCTTCTCTTTGAGCGAGGGTTTATGATTATTTTTTGTGGCGTTCTTCTCTTTGGCGCAGACGTGGATGACTTTTATCAGCAATGCGACCCTGGTAAGTTTTTCTTTTCTTTGTTGTTTGTTTTTGAACATTGGAAAAGTACCGTTTATTTTTTATTTTTTAATCTGGTTTTTTCTTTTGTTTGAATTATTTTGTTTTTGAAGATTAGATGAACAGTTTTTTTAATTTAAATTCCGTCAAGTTAGAGCTATGAGACCCTAGGTTCAGGTTCCTTTTTTCTGCTCTGGTCCCAACTTCCGTGCGAAGCACTCTCACAAAAGAGCTCTACTCCTGCCAGGCTTTGGTACATGTTTGAACCTCTAGATTTCTAGTTAAAACAACAATTTTATTTTACGGAATGTATCCTTCTATTTTTAACACGCAGCAACGGTCCGTACTAAACCCGATTGAATCTGGATGGAATTTGGTTTAACTTTATTTTAAGAAACGATAATAAAATGTTTTTATGTTTTCTTGAAACTTAGAAAATTTATGAAAAAAATAATTAATATGAAATTGAATAAAATACTGGAGAATTAAATTAGGTTAAACGTGAGGTTTAATGATGCTTAGTAGGTTAAGGGTAGTTTTGTATAGTAAAATTTGGAAATGATTGTAGCGTAGGACCTCTTCGTGATTTATGGTTTCAAGTGCCTGAGCAGGTTACTGTATTTTGATTTTGTTTCCATTTTTCTATGTGAAATATTAAATGCTCGTTGAATGATTGAAATTTAATTATTTTTCCTCAATATGCAGCTGTATTGCGTAAAATAAAGTAATTTTTGTTGTAATTTTATAGACAGACCAATTATTTTGGTTAGATACTGGAGTCTAATGAGCTTCAGTTCCATTTTTGTGACATGACTGCCATACGGGGAAGACCTATTTCATAAAGACTTTTTTTTTAATACAATTTTAAGCTTATGAAGCTCAGGGCTCATATGCAATCCCGGGCTTATTAGCTGCCCGAGTTCAAGCCCAGATATTGGAGACATTCTTCAACAGGGGAGACACTTGTCATCTTTGGCAGCCAACTCCAGTGACCCAGGGATTACACTTAATGATAGGAGCTATGTTGTCCATATTATATATAGAGCCCGATGCAGTTATTCCTAATAACTAATAAGTAATAAGTAATAATATAACTGGTTATCTATAATACTTTTCCCTACGTTTCAACCTTTTTTTTGGCCCCCGTGGTATGTGCTTTTTAATAATATTGAAAGCGAGGAGTAGATCATGAGCATGAGTCCTGTTTCATCATGAGAGGATTGCAGAATCATGGTGGTGGATGAAGTAGGTTTGCTTTTGGTATTCACAGCGGTTGCTCAATGTTAGATGATATTTTTTTGGTATGGTTCATATGTAGTCTCAGTATTGTAAATGGTTCTAAGTTGAAGTATAATTCATTTCAAGTTGATACCATTTTGAAGCACTATAACAAATCGGGTATGTATAATTTAATCATGAATTGAGAACATAACTACCTAGAGAGGTCAACATCATACTCCCTGTTTCTTTTAAAGGGCAATGCTAATTTAATTTCAAACTAATAAAATATTTCTAGAGCTGCTGTAGAATCAGGATTTTGCTAAATATATTAGATTCCACGAGTGTAGGGCTTTGTAGAATGTGCAAAAACACACTTCATTGCAGATTAGCAAGAGAAAAATGATCCTGTTACATTCTTAAATGTTTGCAATCAGATTCCAATATCTGTTGTGTAAGATGGGATGCCTAAAGCTGTTTTTGACGTGCTTATTTTTATCAATGCAGCAATTTGTCATTGAGGGCCATATGAGCAACAATCCCTAGTCTTTCTTACTATAGTTTGCAAATACCTGTTTCAACAATTGATGCTCTCAGAATGATTGGTATTGATCTGGAGTTGTAACACAGGAGCAATAGCTCTGTAGCTAAGTTACTGGTTTGTTTTTGGTTCGAGACTGGGTTCACTGGTATGGCAATTTTTTTTCCCTTGGATATGTCTTGGGTTCGTCCATACAAAAAAATATAAAAAATTAAAAAATATAGAAATTAATGTGTATTGAGTAATATCACTACCAACCATAAGGGTCTCACACACCTTTTCCAAATTCCAAATTCCAAATTGACGAGTGCTTTAGGCACAAATTGTAAACATTTCAAATGATGATAGACTAGCGTAGATATCTTCTTAAATACACATCTAAAAATTGCAAAGAGATGTCAATCTCAAGGTTTGTCACATACCACCCAAACACAGAAAATAGGCACTTTGAGATTGATATTTCTCGCCATGTTTTAGATATGTGTATTTAAGATATCTAAGCTAATTGTATAACTATGTTATTACACATCCTCACCTAAAATTGCTAGTTATTCTAAACTCAACATAAAATCAACATCCCGGAATAACCATAATTCAAGATCCAATTATAACCCATGTCCAAATTAAATAATATCTCACACTAGTTAATTTATATTCATTCATCAATCTTTATGATTAAACTTTTAAAGATACCCCCATTCTGTTTCATCTCAATTTTATCTATAATTTCAACCCTCTCCTTGAAATATTCTTTTTGACTAAATCATGAATAGCTTTACCTCATTTATGACATCACTAATGCTTTAAATTAATCAAATCAAAGTTTACAGCTCAAGGCCAGTCTTATATTACAGACCTGCGCCCTAATTTTGTGTGAGAATATATGTGCGCTCTTTATTAACATTGCCCTCATCCATCTAAGCAGAAAATGAGAGGAGGACATTTTTAAGATAGATATTTTTAACGTATTTAAAATAACGGAACAGAAAATATATATAGAAATGACTGCCAAACAATAGAGAGGTGGGCATTCAACAGGAACAGCAATGAAGGGTTGTGTGCTGGGTGAAAGAGAGAAGGAGACATAAGGTGATGGTGGGGAGCATAGACAAGTTGAAGACAACTATATCAGTTTTTTTATTTTGAACTTTTTATTATTTTAAGTCATCGTTTTTTGGAAAACATGATAAAAAATTAAAAAAATTCACCCCGGGTTCTTCTGGCAGAAGAACCGGGGTGAATTCGGGTCCCCCAAGACGAACCTTGGGTGAATTTGGACGTGCACTGGACCAGGACCAGGATCTGGTGTGAACCCAACCCTGGTTCTTCTGCAAATATAGTTGAACCGATAACTTAGCTCTGTAGTATATTTATTCTGCTGCATTTGACAGATTCATGATTTTTTTTAAAATTTTGGCAATTTCATGAAATTATATATATATATATATATATTTATTTATTTTTTCTTCTTTTTTTAAGCAAGATGCTCAATTGTCATAAGTAGCATGCCAGCCAGGTTTGAATCTGGGTCATTGTGGTAGTAAGCACTCGTACATATTGCTAGAGGACACTTGGCGGACACCTATTGTCGGTTTGTGTTGTTCCACTATAATATCTAATCATTTTTGCACAAAAACATGGTCTAAAAAGGGTGTTGGGTGTGCATGTCTATGCTGCGCTGATAATGAGTGTGAGACAAGGACGGTTAAGAAACACTACATGCCCTAAAAGCTTTGCCAACCTTGAAGCATGACTTTGGGGTGCGAGACTTCAGGTTGAAGTTTCAAATCCTCATTCTCTTTGGTCCTAACATTGCTTAGAGGTGCTTGTGTTCCTTTGTAGGTTCCCCGCCCTGTGATTATTACCAATGCAAGTGTTATAAAAGATTTGTTCCACTATAATATTTAACTTGTAACATTTTTTTGTTGTTTATTGTCTTCATCTTATGTTTATTTATTTTTTGTTGTGGCCTAGCAATTGATGTCTTTGTAAGAACTGAAGTTTACAAATGTCCCCTATTTCAAGATGCTCCCAAGGTTTTGACATAGAAGAATTGAACTTGGGTCTTATCTATATAAGGCTTACCCACAAACCAATTGGCCTCAGATTGTGGGGCTCTTATGTTTTGTAATCTAGATGAGTGCTACTTTTTGGCAGCTAACATAGAACTCATGCTTGTTTGGTCAACAATATAATTTTAAGTAATATATGATAAGAGTACAGTGAATTGTTAGGTCAAAATTACATGTAATTTTGATACATTAAAGACATGTTTTATCTACAAGTGTAAACATTTATTTTTGTTTCCATTAGATCTTAAAACAATTAAATAAGATAGTTTTAGGTACTGAAACGTGCTATTTGCTTGATTTCCCCTTTATGTAATAGTTGCATCAATTTTTTTGATAGAAAAATAGGAAATTTGTATAGTGAGGAGTAAATTAAGCAGATAATAGAGTGCCCCGCAAAGAGAGCCATTGTAAACCAAACTATATCCGTCAACCAACTAGATGGCAGTGTACAACAGAATAATGATGATGAGGAGACCAGAGGAGTATGCCTTACAAGACAACAACTATTTCCAACATATGCTAAAAACTAGGCTTGTAAAAGTAACCCTCAAAACACCTTGCCAGGCACAACAAGGGCCCTGTACAAGTTGCCCTGGACAATCATAACTGAGAAACAAAGCATAAAATCTGGCATGGGTCCTAGAAGAAGTCCCTGCGCTAGTTGCATTATTGTATGGCTTGTTGACTTTTAAAAACAACGAGATGATGTTTGATAACTGTAGGTATTTAACCTTTGATGCAATAATCTCAGTTTTTTCATATCCTTAAAATTATTGTTCAAGTTTTTTTATATGTAATTTGCTTTTATGGAGTTACAACAGCTCATGACGAAAATGATTACATGGTTTTTGTGTTACAGAGAAGGAGAACTTGTGCCTTTATGGATTTCCTAATGAGTCATGGGAAGTCAATCTTCCTGCTGAAGAGGTACCTCCAGAGCTTCCAGAGCCTGCACTGGGAATCAACTTTGCAAGGGATGGAATGCAAGAAAAAGATTGGATATGTCTGGTTGCTGTTCACAGTGATGCATGGCTTCTTGCGGTTGCCTTTTATTTTGGTGCAAGATTTGGATTTGATAAAAATGACAGGTAGATTATTGTGTTTATTTTTTAATTAATTTTATAGTTGTATGGCACATTGTCCAAATATGAAACAAATGATATAATAATTTTATATTTTTATTATGCTTATTTCTGTTAGATAAAGTTTTTGGTTTTTGTATTTGATAGAGTAGCAAGTCTAATGACAACCTTTAATTATTTTAGTGATTTTGATCTTATATATAAAAAATACATTATTTTTTGTTTTTAAAATTGAAATAGATTTAATAAGCTTAATTTGGTTTTTCAAAAGTGAATAGTTCAAATGTTTTATTAATTGCTTATTATAACTTAATCCAAACGAGCAACTAGTAGCATTAGTTTCTAACTTATAGACTAGTAAATTCAAATGACAACCTTCTTTGAAATGAGAAACCAACTTCTGAATTGGAGTTTTTCTATATAATGGGCACCGGCAGTAGAAAATAAACCATCAGACTCTAAATGCATCGACTCTAAAGATGTTAATTTCTTAAAAGCCTTGTGACCAGCTAGAACGGAGCCAAACTCAGAAAATGTTAAGAAAAGTTTGAGTAGTTAGATAGACATGACTAAAACCTAGATGTTACTTGAAATACATGAGCTTCCAGGATGGGGCCATAAAAGGATAGTCTTGAGCTTGGAAAATTTCATAATATCACGTTGAAGGAGAAACATGAAACAATTAGTTGACATTATTTAAACTTCTATTCAAAGACGGTCTTCGATGCACCCAAAGGCTTCATTGTCGTAAGCTTTGTCCTCTCGAGCCGGGTTACTGCATCAACAAAGGAATTGGGTGCCGCTTGCCATGACTTTGTTTTCCCCATTGTCGAATCAGTCTTCCTTGTCACTTTGGCACCACTTCTTCCTCCATTGTGCTTACCCACCTGCAGATCCACCTCCTCTGTTGATGCCGACATTGAACCAGGGTCTCTGTTGCTTGTGTAGCTTCTTGGTTGACTCTCATCGGTTTTCTTCGCATCGCTTGCTCCCATTGCGCACCAGAGATCATCGTTGTTGCCTTCGGTTTTGCATTGGCCGGGTTGGAAGCCCTGGAAACCATCGCACGACCCTTTGTCATTTCCTGAACAAAATGCAGGTTAAAAACCCTAACTTTCGCAACACTCACCATTCTCATCTTCAAGAATTTCTTATCCTAAATATATATATTTGAATTATTTAGATTTAAAATATATTAGATGTATATATTTCTTTTAGTCAAATTTAACCATGAATTTTATAGCTGATGTTTTTAGCAATGATTTTTTTATGAAGTTTGTCCTCCATGAATTCGAATATGGCAACTAAGACGACTAGACAAGGATCGCTGGACATAGGGGGGAATGCTGTTAAAATTTAATCAATGATTTATAAATGTTTAGAAATAGAATTTTCTCCAATGTTGCTAGAAATGCCAGAATAAGCTTTGTAAAAATTAGAAGACTCAAGTCTACAATAAGCTTTTCAAATGCCATTTACTTTTTTAAGGGAAGAAAACCAAAATGACATTCGTAACTGAGATTTTGGTAGATACATTGTTTTTGGCTTTTAAGGTTAAGACATGAAATTATGACAATAGCTTGCTTTTCTACTCAAGAAATGTATGCCTTTCTAATTTTTATTTTGTATGAAGATGGGTATCTTCCTATTTATTGATTGAAAGTGCTGTATGACTTCATACAAGGTATCTTTTATGTTCTAAGTGCATCTTCCTATTTGTTGATTGAAAGTGCTCTATGACTTCATACAAGATATCTTTTATGTTCTAAGTGCTTTCATCAACCAAATTCAGTTTTTACATTATATTAGTCTAACTTTCAGCAGCAAAATTGATTATGAATTATCTACAAACGGTCTTTAGACAAGGCTTGATAATAAAGGGGGTAACTTAACGATTGGCTAAGCAAAGATTCAGTGCTGCTTATAGGAGAGTTCTCTGCTCAAAACATGAACAATGAAGGAGATTGTTTTTATTTGTTAGGAAAAATTGGTGTTATACATAGTTGCCAGGGGATGCTTACGGGTACCAGAATGCCATGTTTTTGAAAAATAGGAGATGGGTACAAGGAGACAATGAACATATATAATATTTAGAGAAATATATATTATCAATTATGCATTGACTATGGTTACATGGCACTTTAATAATAGAAAATTTATGTAATATTAATATGAAAAATTAAATGACGTCAAAAGTTAAAAACCTAAACCAAAATAAAAATTAAAAATAAAAGTAAAAATTAAATAGAATTAAAATTAAAACTAAATTTAAAAATTAAATAAAATAAAAAACAATTATTAAATTAAAAAAATTAAAACAACTTAAAAAGTTAACTAAAATAATAAATTCTAAAATATAAACTTTAAACTTTAAATAGTGAAGTATTAAAAAAAACTTAAAATGAAAAATGGAAATGCACTGTAGTTCGAAGTGCCACGGCATTATTGTTTGCAAGGTAGTGCCATAGGACTTCGAACAATAGTGCAGGGCATTGCTGCTTGAAATTTTGAACGACACTACCTTGCATTGCCGTTTGAAGTGCCATGTCACTATAGGGCAAATGACAGGGCATTGCTATTTTGAACGACGATGCCTTGCATTGCTATTGAAAGTGCCACGACACTACAGGGCAAACGATAGGGCATTGCCCATAACGATTGCTTTAAGGTTCAAACGGAAAACACATTTTTTATTATGGATGTTTTTATGCTGCTAATCTGACCAAAACCAGCGAACACGATTAGGGTTTATGATGAGAACGACGGTTTTTCAAGAGGAAATGCTAGGTAGACGTTGAAAGACTTTGATAGACGTTTCCAAGTATGAGAGACGTCTTTGTATGCGTCTCCGGTATGGGAGATGCGTACCAGTCCCTGAGATGTGTCCCATGTCTTGGGGGACGTGTCTCCCTACAACATTGGTGTTATATTAATTTTTCCTTTTGAAACGAAGGTTCAAGGATACAAAATATGTTTATCTTTGCGTATAAAACTGGAATATAGCCACTTAACTATATATAGGCACCTTCAATGCAAATAAAATGAAGCCAAAATCTTGATAATCACACAGTCAAGCTGCTTATCTCTTGAAGGCTTTGGGAGTCCCTCCTTTAGCATCTAATTCCTTGTGTTGTGCTGATCTATCTATCTTTTCTTCAGTTCTTAGTGATTCTACTGCTCTTTGGGTTCCCTTTCCTTATATAAACTCCACAATCAGGCTTTGTTGTGCTTGTCTTATCCTGTTTCACTCCACAAATCATGATTTCCATTTGTATCTTCTATTATTTTGTGGGTGTTGGTTTTAGGCATTCCCTTTTTATCCTATTCTTATTCAATTTAGATTTCTCTAAGAGGTTATTTTTTGGTCAGTTCTTTGTATCCAGCATCAATTTCTTGTTGTTGCGTGTTTCATTGAATTCTCTTTATTTTCTTGAGATTGATTTTATGATTGTTATATGTTGGCTTAACTTTTGAATTAATTATACATGTTTACAACTTACTTTAGACTTTGGCTATCTTCAAGAGGAGCATGGTGCTCTCCTTGGTTTCAACCTAACATTTTCTCAGCTATTTGGGCCTTCATATGATTGACTTCCCCTCGGGACACAGCCCCCTCTATTTTTCCTTGTTTGGAATTGTGGTTTGTGACATGATCTGCATAACAAGGAGTTTTGTAAAGGTCTATGAATTATACCTAGGGCATCAATTACTATTGAATCTCGGTGTGATATTACCATTGCACAAGGTGCATTTCATAATCATTTTTTTTCCATCCCCTAGATGATGTATTTCATCTCTAAAAGACGGTTTGCTAAGATCCTTTTCATCTTTAATCTAAAATAGTTTAGTAAATATAGATTAGTTATTTATGTGAAGACCTAATGTTTTTTTTAAACTAACAATTCCTTATATTTATTAAACTATTAATATCTATCTCCTAATAACTAATGTTTGTTAAAACTAATTTTATATTTAATCATTATTTTTTGAATACTGCACCTAATGTTCTTTTTTAAATCACCATCTAAAAAAATCGTTAGCTTTAGAATAAAAACCAAAGCCCACAATAATTTTAATGCATGCTTGTATCTTAAAGCTGATTTTATTCGCATCAAATGTTCAGCTACACAGATTAAAGAGTTTAATGCTTCGGCCTTGGATAGTTCTAGTGATCTGCTTTCTTTGTCCTCTCTACGTTCTGAACCTAATGCACCATCTCATGCCTTAACTAGTACTGTACCTCCATCTACTTGCTCTGCATCTTCATCCTCCATGGCTCCTCACGTTTTGCTCCTTGTCTGAAAATATTCCAAATCAGATCTGTTACCACTGAAATTTGAGATCTGTGGACCTGACCTTGGAATTATGAGATGCATTCTTAGATGTTGAGGTTTTTCTAAGCTCTTGACTATGGATGACGACATGGAAAGCACCAGCTATTTCCCATTTTGCTCTAACAGTCCATGTGATGTTCTACGTCTCTCTGTGCAATTGTATTTTCCATTCCCCTCTCGTATCAAGTCTGATTTTTCTACCTATACACACTCCAGTCTCTTCCACGCCTCCCACTCTTCTTCCTGATCCACCTCACCTCTCCTCTCTCTCTCTCTCTCAATATATAACACTCGTTGGCACATGTAAATAAAGAACAGTTTCAGACCTTCAGAAGTCTCACAAAGCTCAGAGGGAAATCATTTGCAATATTACCCATATCAGACCAGAATTCCCACAACACCAATGACAACACAAAGAATTGGACAGCACTGACATTTAAATGAAATCAAGAGACACACAACTGTACCCATTTCACAAAACATCCAGATTTGAACCTTAAAATGTTGCTCACTTATTTGCACAATATGTCTGCAATGAAGTTATAAATGCCTACTTAATGAACATCAGCATGTCTGCCAAAGTGAATGACTGATTTGATGCAGTGGATAAATCACTTGGGTAAAACTAAAGCATAATGCTCCTGATATATCCATAGTTCTGCAATGTGCATTGCTTAAAAATGAAGAACCTATTTCAGCTTTTAATCAAGGAAATGCAGAGCTCTTGACAACAGAGAATTTATGCATGATATACTCCAATAAAACTTAGAATTCTCACAAACAAGAAGGGAAAGGGTTCAATAAAAGTTTGATCAAATTAGGAAGACTGGTGCCTTACTATCCGTTGGGCAACATTCAACATATACTCATAAAATTCATGAAATACCTTGCATTGCAATGTCCAAGTCAAATCGAACACAAACGGAAATAGACTGTGATTGATATGCATGATTAATATCTGTTCTTACACAACTTTTACTAATCATCTAAGAAAATTGTCCATTAATCAAGAGAAACAATTGATACAATTGCAGAATTTAAACAAACAATTGTGCAAGATGAAATGGATATAAAATCAAATCACAAGACGAGGTACATGGTTTTTTTACAATCTCTCCACAAGCCCTACTACACATTGGGCTGGGGGTCGATGACCATTTACTAGTCTTGTGAGACCTCAAACCTCTATGAGCTCTGCTCTGTTTCAACAATATTCTTCATGATCTAGACCAGCAATCAAACTCTTCAGCAATGCATGATTTTTCACAAAGAAAATAGGGCAGATGATACAATGGTGAATTCCTTAAAACAAAAGCATTCCTAATATGGCAAAATAATCTGCATGAAGACTAGCTTCATCAATATATAGGAGTCCTTGTAGAATTCGCTTGGAAGAGAAGAAAAACAACTTTGAGCTGATGGGGAGATTTTATGACACATGGCAGTCGATTGAAGCATTCCACATGCCCATTTCCAACATATCTGATCATACACGCATGTGCGACATGCACATCAATATAAGGAGAGATTCATTTGCTGAGCAATAGAGCCTCTTCCTTCAAAATGGAGGATCTAATGACTTTTGTCAACACATTGATCATGGAAGGCATACAAATCTTTTCAAACATTATGCAGGGGCATAGAGTCACAACATACATGGATAAGCTATTCATCTTAAAATTTCATCACGAGGGAATATTGGAGAATGTTTCATTATTGTTATGTGATGAGAATCATCATTGTAGAAGACCAAATCATTTAAAGCAATTCAACTGTCCGTGCGTTAATATTTTCCTTGCAAGGTACATGTAGGCATTAAAACTCAGACACAAACAAGTTTATGATCCTGCATGCATTCTCTCCAAATTTACTATCAGTGCATAGCTCTTTGAATGAGCTTTCTAACGGATAAAACAACACACAAAATGAAACCTGGATCAAAATTTGGGTGAAAAACTATTGGCGTCCTTGTAGGCACATGTCCATGCACGACCAGGTAAAACTTTAGTTTTTAGTAAAAAAATTAATATTTTTATATTTTGACAGTTGTCAAATTTATCAGCTTCTTGTAGTGCCATGTGGCACACCATTTGGCTTTCGTGCTTAGAATTGTGGGTCTCGCATCAATTATGGCAAAGGCCCGAATAAGCAGTCTCCTTTGTTGCTTGTTTGGCTCTAGTTCAAAGGTCCCTCTACTACACAATTTGCTTTGTTGCCCCATTGGATGAGGGTCCCTCTACTACACAAGACTAAGGGGGAAACCTTGAAATATCTCTTGCTTGTCCCCTGTTCACGTCAAGCCTCGTGATCAACCTTCTTTGACCATTGAAAACCCGACAATGTACAATGCAATTGCTACGCCCGTCAAGATTAACTTTGTGCTTGTGCTAGTCATTTGCCACATCGTTATTCAAGTTAAGCTCCATGTCATCAAGCATAGTTTCACATAGATACACACTATAGTGTTTTTTTCTTGTATATAAACCCTATTAGTGCCTTAGACTTGCTTCATGAGGGATTAAACTTTCCAATAGTTTTAAATTTTATGCCTTTCAATCCTTTGTTAAAAATCATGGGTTTGACGGCCTTCTGGTCTTTGACGGGTGATAGGTCCTTCTAAAATGCGAGTGATCCTTGTGGGCAAGGCACAACCCCCTTCCTAGTGGGCTTCCTACTATCTTCTTGAAATGTTTTTATATATAAATGCCTTAAACATCATCTTCTCACAAATGTGGGATTTCATGCTTAATAATTTTTAAATTTCACTGCACCACCGCTTAAAAGCTTATGCTATCCCAAGGTTGCCGCGTTCAGCCTTTGTTTTTGCTTCACTATGCTTAAAGATGAACATTCCTCTCTAATTTCATCCTATTTTCACAAACCACGGATAGGGAACACGGAAAGCAGGTTCCAGATCCAGCCAATGTAAGTGTGGAAAGTAAGGCTTGTTCAACCATTGTAGTGAAGCGGTAGATAAACCTATGCTTAAAGGGCTTTTCTGGCCACCCCAAAATTTATTGTGTTAGTTAAAGCCGCAATGGATGTTTTGTAACAAAGTAACAATTACAAATACGAAGGTCAACTATTTCAGGTCCAAACATTACTATTGCCACATCTACTATGCCATGAATGCAGTCCAAATCTAGTGCTTTCTGTGTTTTCTTAATTGAAACCCCTAGCAAAAATGCTATTCCCTTGTCAGTTAGTATTTTACAACCACGTCAGGATAAGGATACCAAAAGCAGTTTTCCTTCCTGCAAATTATTTAATCCTGTATCCGTGATATTTGCTCCACTAAGATATATAATATTTAGTTTTGTAAAGCTTGAACTAGTTCTCATGCCATGGCCTGCAACACTTCTGCAACCATTTAGATCAAGAAGCTCTAGATTTTCATAGAGAGCAATATGTTTTACTGATTCACTAGTTATAAGTTTGCATAATATCAGCTTGATAGACACAAGGGTAAGAGAAGTATCCAGAAGACCAAGAAAGGCCAAATCAGATAAATGGAAGGTGTTGTAGAGTTCAAACATCTTCAAATGCTTGGAAGTATGTATGATTGCACTTAAACCTGTATCTGTGACTTTTGTGAATCCTCCAAGTTTGATTGATTCTATATTTTTTGTTAGCCTTGGCTATAAGAAAAATGTCCGTGTCATTTACTTGTCTAAAAATGTTGAATCTACCTTTCTACGAACAAGGGACTGGTGAGATAAATGATTGCAAAAAATCCAAATACCGCAGACTGCGATTAATCAGGTCATATCGTAGAAGGTGCTCCTCCGAAGGCCCATCACGGAGATCTAATTTTGACTAGCAGACAAAGATATTGAGTGATAGATGTCAATAATTTGTTTGTGATGTGATCTACAAAAAGTGATAAGGATTATATAGTTTGGTAGGATGCTCCAACTGAGAGGGGAATACCACTTTGTGTAGAGGTTTTAGCTGTCCCATGAACACCCCATTTGTGTGATAATTGTTTTGCATATTTTTATGTTACATGGTAGAGATGTAAAATCTTTACCGTTGTGGGAATGAAAACTGCAGTAGCTTTCAAAAAATGGGAGGATCAAATTCCGGTCCTTCAAATGTAGCACTCAAGGACCCCAGAAAGGGGCAACCTTCAAACTTTATTAAGGATAAATTTGTAGCCTTTGAGTTCATAGGTCTCAAAATCCCCCTTGTATATCAATTCCAATGATAAGACTCTCAAATTGGAGCAGTGTTTGGGAGACAAAATCAAACACTTCTGCAAAACCAATCCTTGAAGACTGGAAATAAAAATGTTAATAGATGAGTCATCAAGCTGATTGCAGTTGAGAGTGAGGCTCTAAACCGATTTATTACTATAGAGGAGATAGCATAGGACCTTCTTATCCGCACCATATGTTCATAACATTTGTGACTTTAAGCTTGTTTGCTCCTCAAAGTTGAGAGTTTCGAATCATGCTCATAACGTGATCATAATTATTTTTTATTAGTGCTTTATTGAACATATATTATGTGACATTGATCTATATGACATGGTTCTTTCCATCCTGATCCATGCAATTAACAGAACTCCCAGAAAAATTTGTTATGTATACTGGGACATCTAGTGCTCTGATGATACCACTATTTCCATTTGGAAGACAATATTTAATATGATTCAGGGTCGTGTAACTTCACGATACACCTGTCTGAAAAACGCCTATAGATATCAATCTCAAGGCTCTTATATTGGATTTTACGTATACCACATTGATTAATAACTCCAGTGCCTTCTTCGAAAATTTCCCACCAACTAGTGACAAATATCATCAATCTAGCTGCACCAATGTGTCAGGCTCAAAAAACTATTTTCGGGAAAAAACGGGGCTCCAAACTTCATTGTATGGCCAAGATTTTTCGATTGACTTCTCAAAGCAAAAAGAAAATATTCTAATTGACGGTCAAATGGATGTCAACTTTAAGGTTGAAACTACCTTATGATGGTCAAATGAACGTCAAATTTAAGGTCTTCATTAATTGTTTATCCACAGACATTATAGCCCCCCACCAGTCCCGGATTGTCATTGTAGGATGCCTATCGGCTTAAATATGATTCAAGGTCGTGTAACTTCACAATTGCATATGATTGTTCAATGTACTTGTCAAAGATCTGAATAGACAAAGATTCATTATCTTCGTGCATTTGAGGGATATAATGATATAATATAATCATGACCCCATTGGGAATTTTGGAATTAAATATTTCATTCACACCCTTTGGACAATATAGCTGCAATATTTTCTCTAAAGTGAACATTACATATTTTCACATTCTGTTTGTAAGAAGTCAATGGTCCTTGAGGCATCACTGCTGGTCTTGAATGCCATAAATGTTGAAGAGGACAATTGGCAATGATAGAAGGGGCATTCATATCTTCTATGGTTGATTTTGCTATGATCCTTACCCCATTAATATTCAGGTCGTTGTGCAACACCACCCCAATATAAACATTATTCAATTTTTACCTGGAGCTAAAGGTTTTTATCAAGACTCTAATTCAGGCCCATGGGGGTATGCTTTAACCATGTGGCACCCCCATGTTGTCATCATTGCTAGAACCAAAGATGTTGTCACCATCTCAAAATTGCTTCTAAGTCATTCATTACTAGCACACACCTCTATTTGCCATCCATTGGGAACACAAGTCTTTATAATAAGAGAGTGTTCTACTCATATTTCCCTCCTTACTAGATGTGACTGTGATAAGAGAGTTTAGGACATATTCAAATATTTGGCAATGAATACATTCTTTACCAATAAGCCATGCCGATAAGGGATCCTGCACATAAAACCGATTGTCATCCCTGTTTCAAAAAGTTCTCTGCTTCACATTGTTGAATTGATTTTGTCAAGCATCCAGGCTACGTACATTGGAGATTTTATTCAATTGTCCTCCATTATATCCTATGAGACAATGATATTTTCTACATGACATCCATTTTATTCCTCGACTCAATATCCATGCTTGCATATTAGTGCTACAAGACATCCTAATGTTCAGGGAAATTTAGGTGTCCAACATCTAGAACGAAATTCTTGATTTTTTGAGTATAAACAGATGTTTTATCTTTCCTGGATAGCCGAGCCATTATGGCAACATTTTTTATACTCTTGTACTTGATTGGGCCAACCCTTGATGCGTTAAATCTGAAATATACAGCATTAAATAATCCTCAGGAATGCCACATTCAAGTAAACCTTCTCAATCCATTGACATATAAGGATTTATGGGGACATAAAAGTTATATAAGAGGTGTCCGCATTGCTGACTTCATTGCAGTCACTAATGACATCAGCGACAAGGGACTGGTACCTTTGTTTGATAGTTGAGTCTTGACTGGTTTTGACCAGAAACTGGTACTGTTTGACTAGAATATGTTGTTGATCAGACTATTGACTCTTTAGACATCAGATCTAATACTTAGACTAAATATTGATTGCTGTTTTGACTTTTATGATTACTAAAATTTGTTCCAATAGAGGTAATTACATGAATGCTGAAATCTATCGTTATAAATTCTGCTTTATTTCATTGGATTCTTTTGTGGAGGTTCCCAAGATACCCCCATTTTGAATGTTGCCTGCAAAGTGTCCTTGTGGGATGGATATCTACTAGTCATCTCGAGTGGGAGTCTCACCTCAAAATTGGCTTATGGCCACTTGAGATGAATCACTTGTTGATTGGCTTCTTCAAGAGCGGGATACCTATCAACCAAGATCTCTTGGAGTACATCTATCATTTGTTCATGTGGTGGACGCATGTAAATCGTCCCATGGATAAATTTGATTGATGGATTGATTTGGCGATGTCTGCAAATCATCCGTGGATTGGAGGCCTCTATTTGTCTCAGAGGACAACACAATCAAAATATTAGTTAAGATGATTCTATTGCTAATAATGCAATTATTGTTGCTAGTAAATGATTATTTTTGGGACAGGCAGGGGAGACTAGTTGGTTGGGGTCACAAATTAGTGATGCCTTATTGATGATGGATGTCAGTTGCTGTCATTTTCAAACGTGGTTTTGATTACTAACATTTCATGGTTTATGTGTATGTGCTAGCATAGCCAATGCTGTTTTGTGAAGTGTTTTTTTTTTGGGACATGTATCTATGTGGGACGATCCATAACAGAGATATCAGCCGGTTAAAGTTTTCATGTCTATCTACCCAAACCATGGCAAAGAACAACAAACCAAACTCAGAAGACTTTGATGATTTAATGGCATATCAAGTAAGCCTTGGTCAGTAGAACATTACTCTTAGTTGTGCGGAAACATTGATGGAGTTCCTACTACAGGTTTGCATCTTAAGGATTTAAGAAGAAGTAGAAATTAGTAGACAAATCTCCATACGCTTGGTCAAAATCTACAAATGCAATAGGTAAGAAACTGCAACCCCAAGATGATATGTTAGAGCTTTGTAGGCAATGTCAAAACTGCCAAATAGTTAGGGGTAGAAGATCGTATTAAAATAACAGAAAATGTAGTAGTCATATTTCTTCTCCTTGATATATGGAAGGTCTTAAACCTTGTAATTGAGACACTATTTATCTCGTAACCCCAAAATCCTAGAACAAGCCATAGCCTTGTCCCTCCAAATGGAGTATTTTGAACAACCGTAGAAGAAATCAACCCAAATACAATAATATATTATTTCAAAAAATGTTGGGAGTCCTAGGAAGAGAATGATCAACCGCATAACAAAGAAATGGAAGTACATAGCAGAGCATGTAAAGATAATCATCGGGTATTTTAACTCTACTTAGACAATGGGGAACCTTTCAAGAAGTCTCAATCAGCCGGGCTTTTCCTTACTAGGCTAAAGGAGGATGATATAAAGGCTAGAATATTATTAGATCTAGTATGCATGCACAATATCACCTGCAACAATTTCGTTCAAAAATAATTTTTTTTGACAATATAGTTGATTTCAGTTAAAAAAGAAGAGCTAGCTAACGAATAATGGGATGCCTAAGCATTCAATGCCCAAATATAATCCAACAATATAAAGACTACTTAAAATTTGAAATTATGAGGATAAGGAACATGATGTAGTATGCTATGACAAGGATGATAATCATCAACACCGAAAAGGCAAGAAAATATGCCATATGGAATAAGGATAAATTAACAATATCTTTAGCATCAATCAAGGCTACACAGCAAATCAAATTATTTTTATGCCATATTCACTAAGGAAAGTTGAAAGAGGTACCTAAAAAACAAATTTGAAATGAAGTGGACTTCATTATTAGACAAGTATAATAATTTTAGTTTTGGACGTTTTACCACTAAAAAAGATCTTGATCACCAAATTGAGTTAGAACCAAATAGTTGACAAACTTATAGGTCTTCATATAAAAATTCATTAAAATTATTAAAGTCGATTGTTGTACTTTTGGGGTTGTAAAGTCAATTACTGTTGTTTCTATTATTATTTTTAAGTCAACAATCCCATAAAGGATGGTGACATACTCTAGCCAACAATTTTGTAAGGGATAGTGGCTATTATGACAAGATATCTAGCCAAAATACCTTAAGAGAAAGTGTTGGTAACAATGAGGATTAAACTTTTAGCTAGCAACCTTGTAAGGGATAGGGATGGTGGTAATGATGAGTTCAATGTTCAGCTGATAGTATTGTGAGGGATGGTCACCATGAATGAAATGTGGACTTGATGGCAGCAAACTCTTAGCCAACAATCTCATAAGGGATGGTGCCCAAATCTTAGCTTGTAGTTTGTAAGGAATGATGGTGGATTTGAAATGTAGGGATAGCTATGTATTTTTTTGGAATCATATTTGACTTACATTAAATTCATCTTACTACTAGAGAGTTCCACCCTCAGTCTCATTCTAGTCAAAGTGGATCTACTTTGTTTTGGCATCCCTTGTTTGCAACGTAAGTCGGGGAGACAAATGCACATTACTAGTTTTTAGGAGAGGATTTAGGGGGAGTTCTTGGCTTCCTCATAGGATTGTTAGGTGTGGGGCCCTTAGCTTTGGACATTCCTCTATGTGAATTCTCAAATCCTGCTTGGGCCCTTTTGTGGCGATAGACAACGATGTTGTTGGTTCTTCTCATCCAAGCCTTATTGCACATGTGATAACATTGGTCTCCTTTCATAGTCACTTAATTGATCTTCATCGACTCCATGTGTCTTTGACGGGGGGTCCTTAAGGCTATTTATACTTGTATTATCTTATGGCTCGGAGTTTAACCATTTTAGGTTAAACCGCTCTTACTTTGTTCACCTTTATTTTGTACTTTGTGTTTAGTTACTCTTACCGACCTAGGGTCTTTTAACTATGGTATTTCTCTTTTATAATTAATTGTCCTTTTTCAGCTCCATTGATCTTTTCCCCCCCAGTATTTGTGGACATATTTATATAATCTCTCTATTTGCTTCAAAATAGTTTAATTGAAAAAATTGAATTTACTATAGCATTTTAAAAATTGAATGTTATATATGAGGTCAAACTCCTTTAAATGCTTGTAACCTATGTCACAAGGTTCGGCGATTTTTTACCTAAAAAATAAAAAATCACCATTTTTTTAAAAACCCTAAAAGGTTTGAGCAAAATCATGTAAATTTGGGTAAAATACACTGTTGAAAAATTGTGGCCAAAAAATAGTGTAAAAGTACTCGAAAATGGGGTAAAATGTGTATCTTGTGCCCTAGTTTTTCATTTTCTTCCTGTGCCCTACGCGTATCAGACTCATGGTGGATGCAAGCAGGGACGCAACGTGGACAAAGGCATGGACATGACAAGCAGGGTCGACGGCGAAAATGGTAGTGCCCATTCGTGATCTCTCCTCTCTCGCTTTGTGAATTGAGGATGTTTTTCTGCATTCAGTGACTTGCTGCCAGCATCAATTCTTTCCTAAATACAATCCATGCCCATGAGTAGTTACTATTTTTTTATTTTTAATCTGTATGGTTTGTAATTTATTTTTTTATGTTTTATAATTATAATCTAAATATTTTAATTTTTAATTTATTTTATATTTTATATTTTTGTGATTTTAATTTATTTTTTATTGTTTTCTAATTATAATTTAAATATTTTAATTTTTAATTTATTTTATATTTTATATTTTTGTGTTTTTTAATTTATTTTTTATGTTTTATAATTATAATTTAAATATTATAATTTTTAATTTATTTTATATATTTGTGTTTTTTTATTTTTTTATTCATGTTCTAAGTTTCGAATTTAATGGTGATTTTTTTTCCGAACACAAACTCGAACCAAATTTTATCCTTGTTGAACTCGAACTTGAACCTTGTGACTAAGCTTGTAACTTATACTGAGCTCCCAATTTGCTAGGTTTTGAACTTGAGTCGTCATTGTCGCAATACTTCGTCTTGTTGCTTGACCCAGCCCAATAGACACATTCAATTATAGTTCGATTGAAGACACTCAAACATAAAAATAAAACACGCATTCATCTTCTAAAGGTGAAGACCAAGACTCAAACATGAGAAAAGATTGATGCAAGCTAAAAAATAGGGTTGGAAGAAATTGGTGGAGGCCATGAGGATAGTCAAGAGTCTAGACTCTTAGAGATCCATTTGGCATCACTTCAAATCGAATTAAAATGAGGCAGATTAGTCAGCCATCAAATTCGTTAGGCAGATTTGTTTGCTGTTGAATTTGCCCAATTAGGGTAGGCAGGAGCACTGACAACCTAAAACAAAAGTGATGGCATTCCATATCTTATTGTCTAGATGGAATATTGTTTTGAATCTTATGCGTTGTTTTGATGAGCCAATGTATGCATAAATATTCCCATTGGGCTCTTCCAATGGCATTGAATGTTGTAGTATGCCTTCCAGCTAAGTGTAGGAGATGTCTATTGGTTGTAGTGGCAATTTGCATTGGATCAGCACATAAGTAAATTTAAATCCGTGTTTAAGAATTGTACATTGGAATATCTATGTCAATTACAGCTCACATTCGTTCCTGGTCTGTCCTTTTAGCACTCCTAATTAGGTATTGTGACTTGTGGTATTTTCAAGTCACATTGACCTTCTTTGGTCATTTTTGGACATTGGTATAATTTCTTTATTTCTTTCTTGTAGTGTTAAACATACATGGCCATAGGAGGTGATTTGTTGATGGTCCATACTCATTCTAGATCGTCATGTTTTGGTTATTGACTTGTGTGATATTTGTGTTGATGCATAAACTTGTGCCCTTGTATTTTGTGATTGTTTGCAAGTGTTCGAAATACCATGCAAAGACAACTACAAAATCATTACATGGAATAATGATTAAGAGAATGAGAGAAACACATACGAGGATACAAATAAAGAAACAAATACCAACTTGCAACTCTTATGAAAAGACCTAAGAAGGCAAATATACCATACTTCAACCCCATAGTTGAGAGCATAAATGTCTTTGGCCTCTCTTGTTCCTCGTTCTCAGATGAGTGCCTTGATCCATTGATTGAGTGCTTATAGGCCTTTAAGGTCGTCTCCCTTAACAGTCGAGCACCAAAACCCTGATGAAAGGCCCTGAGCCAAAGAATGGTTGAGCCTTAAGTATGAGTAACTAACATCTTTCTTTTGTTACGGTGACCTTAACCACTATCAATTTCCATCTTCCCTGAGCCCTGATCTGGCCTAAAGGCATTGGTGACCGAGCCCTGATCTGGCCTCAAGACCCTGGTGACCGAGCCCTGATCTGACCTAAAAGCCTTGGTGGCTGAGCCCTGAATTCCCTGAGGCCAATATCGAGCATGGCTCAGGTGGACAACAATCCCATAAAGGACAGTGGTAGACTACTAGCCAACAGTCTTGTAAGGGATGGTGGCTATAATGACACAATATTCAGCCCAATGGTGTTGGAAGGGAAAGGAAGGTGGTAATGATGATTAAAACTTTCAGCAAACAATCTTGCGAGAGACGATTACCATGAATGAAATACGGAATCTAAGCCGATAATTGTATTTGGGATGGTGACAAACTCTTAGACAGCAATCTTGTAAGGGGTGGTTTTAAACTCAGCCAGTATTCTTGTAAAGTATGATGTCAGACTTGAAGTCAAATATTAAATGTATTGAGAAATAACTGCTATAATTTTTTTTGCAGATCATAATTGATTTACAGTCAATGTAATTTGAGTAAGGCTAGGTGATGGAGACAAAGTTGCTTGGAGTCCCAAATTAGTCATTACTTAGTAATTCCTCTTAGCACTCCTAATCAGCCATTGTGACTTGTATTTTCAAGGTACCCGTATGTAGGGCATGGTTTTAGGTGATGGTCTCCACTTATTCTAGAACTATTGTATTTTGGTTATTGACCTATGCGATCTGTGTGCTGCAACTTAAACTTGTGGCCTTCTATTTTGTCAACGTTTGCAATTGTTCAATAGGACAATTTGTAACTATGGCATATAAGCAGGTTTACATTAGACTTAGCTGGGAAGACACCTCTACTCTTATAGATCAAGTGGTACATAGATAAGTAGGCAACATGGAAAGCATATTAGGGCCATGAATATAGGCAAAGTGTAGTAGGGCCATGATTACACGAAAAGTGTAGTAGGGCCATGAATATGGGCAAAGCATGTTGTCCAATGCAAAGACAACAACAAAATCATTACGAGTACATGGAACAAAGGTTAAGAGACCCAGAGAAATATGGAAGGGGATAAAAGGGAAGAAACCAAGACCCCGGGGTTCCAACTCTTGGAAAACTCCCTTCCAACTCTTATGAAAAGACCCAAAAAGGAAGCCTACAAGACTTGGACCAGATAGGCAACATGACACATCAAGCATGCTCAGGTCAGTAGACAATTTATTTCTACTATGTAAATTTCCTTAAAAACATAAAGTTTCCACTATGGTGTTATATCTCAAATGGTCATCATTAGAATGATACGATAATGCCCACACAAAAACTGAATGAAACAATAAATTTATAGGCAGTTGGTCAAAACCTAAAGCTACATTGGACTATAGGCTTGCCGTTTATTTTAACTATGTGAATTTCCTGGATCCATTGTGGTGTTACATCTTAAAGGTCAACATTAGAATTGTAAAATACACTCAAACAAAAGCTGATATAAACAGTTTACCAAAACCTAAAACCACATTGGACAACTTAGTGGAGACTTTAAGTCATCGTATTTTGAATTTTTAGTTTTTAGAGGGGTGAGAAAACTCTCGAAAAAGACATTGCTTGAGGAAGTAATTAGATTTAAGATGAATAAGAAACATAAAGGGCATTGAATAGTTGTCATCGTTGCCTCTAAATGTTTAATAGAATTTGGGTTGCAGGTAGGCAGGCACCTGGAATCTTGCGGATCAAAGGGTGACAGTCGTGTCTGGATGGCAGCCCTTTAAAACTAGTATGAAAGAGATCTTTTGTGCATATTTTTCATTTCATTTTTTTCCTTGGCTTTTTCCTCTCTGGTTTGCTTTAGTCATGGCCTTGTAATGAAATTGTGAATGTATTGATAAGTTGGCTTGTGGTCAAATTGCAAGCCATGCAAGTTGTCAGCTGTAATTTTCAAGTTGCATTCTCATCTGTGTTTTGTAGGGTTGAAATTTCTAACCAAGTCGGCACCAACATATTATTATATCAATACCAACACCAACAGATGATTTGTCCTTGTCACCCAACACCAACAGATTATTATTGCTGGGAACTCCTTTGCAACTCCGAACCTCAAGGATGTTTGATATCATCATATCTTGAGATTTTAACTGATGAAGCATCTTCATTACTTCATAGTTGTGATCTGTTACCTTAAATAACTGCTTAATTATGTATTGCATTGTAAAGTATGTTTTTTTGTAATTTTTCTATGGAGATTTCTTTTTTTTCCTTGATATATCGGGGGAAGTCTTTATCTGTCACTGAAGCACAACCGCCATTTCCCAGTCCCCTGCTCCAGGGAACTCGTCAATCTTGCCATTAAAGAGGCAAAAGACTCATAACTGCTTTCAAAGTGTCCAAAAACAAAGACATTGCACTTCTTAGGATTATCCCAAATTCCCAATAGGCAGTCATTTTACTACTGACTACCAATTTTATAAAAATATTTAAGAATCTAGGGCAATCTAGTTGGCCTTGCTTTATAATTGTGTTGACATCGACATCTACTTTGAAAATTTCAAGGTTTGTTCTTGGACTGGTTCTAAGATATATGATCGAGACATTGTCAAAATGCAACAAAGGCAAGTGCTATGTTATTGTGCTGTGTTCTAGAGTAAGGCCAGTGAAAAATCACTTAAAGTTCAAGAAGCACAAGCTTGGAATTTTTTGGTACTTGAGAACAAATTCCACAAGGGAGATGTATGGATACAGGAGAAGGATCATTCAATCTCCATAACAAAAGCATTACTAGCCAGTTTTTAGTGGCTCGAAGCGACTTATATGAGCATGCACAAATATACTGAAAGCTTGACTGGATAATGATGATGGTTGCAGCCTTTTGATCCCATGATATGTCCTCTTAATGAAAGAAAGAGCACTCTACTATTTTGGAGTCCAGGGATTTCATTTGGAATCTACGTTTGCCTAAAGTTCCTGTTAGCTATGCATGAAAACATTAATTCTGAGAGAACAGCAATACCATGGTAGTGCACTGAGTGGACAATATGTGCAACTTAATGAAGGAAAGAGCACTCTACTATTATGCAGTCCAGGGATTTCATCTGGAATCTACTTTTGCCTAAACTTCCTGTTAGCCATGCATGAAAATATTAATTCCGAGAGAACAGCAATACCATGGTAGTGCACTGCATTGACAATATGTGCAACATGTGAATATTGAGAATATATGTCGTGGAAGTAGCTGCATAGCATCTTGTGGATTGTATGTGGCAAGGCATCAATGTCAGGACTTTCTTGTAGAGCTGATGTCATTGAGGTTTCTTGCTTCTCATCTTGTAAAAGGTGGAAACAACAAAGTAGTTTGAGATGGCAAAAGTGGTAAAAATATAATCTTTAGAAGTAGAAGAGAAGACTTCTCTATAGAATAAGGGTTTTAATTTTTCTGGTAGGAAAGTGAATAATTTCTCTCAGAACAATGGCACAAGATGCAATTTGGTACACCATGTAAAGATATGCAATGCATCCTGTACAGGCTCTCCGATTGGATATGGCGCATTTTCAGTATTTTATAATGATCAAGGTCAAAATGTTTAAGAAGATTAATCTGTTCTGTTATTTTGCAAGTTACATAATTGTGAAAAATACTTGTTTTCAACAGGAGGAGACTTTTCAACATGATTAATGACCTTCCGACAATATTTGAGGTTGTAACTGGGATTGTAAAAAGACCAGCAAAGGAAAAATCTACCGGCACAAACAGTAGTAGTAAAAACAAGGCAGGTGGAAAGATGGTGAGTCTTTCAAACCTTTTGAGTGGTATGATTGAGGAGCCATCATGAGCATAGTACCTTCAACTTTATTAAGTGTGATTTTTATTTTAGGCAATACATTTTTGATACCCTTTAATTTTATATAGCTATTTGAGAGTTTTCAAAATCATTCTAGATTCTTATTTTAGTCAATTGTTTTTCTGTTCAACAGAGAGCATCTGAATCTCAGATGAAAATGTTGAAGACACCGCCACCAAAGGATGAGGATGACGAAGAAGATGAAGATGATGAAGATGAACATGGGGATACCCTGTGTGGTGCTTGTGGAGAAAATTATGCATCTGATGAGTTTTGGATCTGTTGTGATATTTGTGAGAAATGGTTCCATGGTAAATGTGTGAAAATTACTCCAGCGAGGGCTGAACATATCAAACAGTATAAATGCCCATCCTGTACCAGCAGTAAAAGGGCCCGGAGTTAAAGATGAACAAATTGTTTTCCTTTTTGTGTCTTAATCAACAGTAGTAAACCCTTGATGGTTTTACAAGTATGGTGATTGCAGGCCCAAGTGTTTGTGTGCATCGTAGCAGTTTGAAGGATGATAGTTAAATTCCTCAGGTAGCTGGAAGATGAGACTGTTGAGGAAAAAAGTGTTATATACAGCCTTTGTATGAATAATGGTTAGTTCTTTGTTTGATGTTTCATTCTTACTCCTAGGTTTCATCTTCGTGTGTCTTATGGTCAATTACGTACAAATACTGTAATAATTTTATTGGGCTGATATTGACTGTATAATAGCTATTTTGCTGAATGCTCAAACAAGGTTTATGGTGCATGTTTTAGTGTATAATTTTATGTAGACCAACGCTTGACATATGAGAATGTTGATTTCTTGCATATAAGATAAATTATGCCACTCTAGGTGGTAATAGTTTTCTAAAACTCACATTTAACCAGTTATGGTGTATAAAAGGTGCTTTTAGAATTGTGAGTGGTCTGTCGACTAAGCCGCACATTATCATTAATAGATTTATAAAAAATAATTTTAATCCATTTAAGATTTAATACGTGTGTCAAATTCCTTTGTATAGATATTGGGCTTTTATTTTCATGTTTGGCCGTATTTCTTCTAGATTTAATTTTAGGATGTCTAATGAAGTGCATGCAAATTATATAACATTACTTGGGCTTAATGCATTGTGGACCGTGATAGTTTTTTATCTATGTTAAATTGGGGTTTTTGGTGTATTGTAGGGCTACATGCTCACTTCCCATATGTAGTCTTGTTGGTTCTGGTTCATCTTAAGTTGAAGTTGGTTGCTTTGAGTGCTAAATATTGTTCAGGTACTCGCTCTCTATTTGCATGAAACATGGCATATGATCTTTCACAATTATTGCCACCCGTTATAACAAGTTTTCTCCATCAGGGTAAATGCTTATGTGGATTTATCAAATAGCTTTGTCCGATAATGTTCCCTTTGCTATAACAACCGTTTCATTTCTTTTAGATCTCAATGACCATGCTAACCCGTATACCCTGTTGAAACCAGCTGGTCAACAAAAGGCTTGCATGAAACATGGCATATGATCTTTGTGGAAGAAGACAGTGATTGCCACTTGTTATACCAAGTTTACTTTATCAGAATAAATGCTTGTGTGGATTTATCAAATAGCTTTATCCGATAATGTTCCCTTTGCTGCAACTAATCGTTTCATTTCTTTTAGATCTCAATGGCCACGCTAACTTGCATACCCTGTTGAAGCCAGCTGGTCAACAAAACGCTTCCAATGCCTGCACAAGTAAAGAAAATGCAAATTGCAAAGATTGGCAATATTTTTCTAGATGTGAGAATAAAGTGAACCTTATGTGTGATAGCTTAAATTTGTAAAAATCATTGATCTTTTTGTGATACATCTAGAATGTCTAAAACTGTGTATCTATCATAGATAATGTACTGGTATTCTCAGCCAGATAAATCTTGTCAGAATGACCAATAACCATATATCACATGTTAAATAACCCCAAGTTTGAAGATGCAGTGGCTCCTGAATTTGGTCGATATGTATTACGGTTACATTCCATTTTAATTGGAGATCATGAGTAAGTTCCGTATATAATTATCATGCTCCTACTTTGGTGAACTGTTTGTGCATCTAATACCCGGCTTGTGCATTTTCAGATGCTCTCTACATCAACACTTTGATGGATGCCGAGGTTCAGGTATCGTCTCTGGTCAGATAGGGTTGAACTCTTAACACTTCATGCTTTATCTGTCAAGATCTGTAGTTTTTTTGTCATAGAAGCCATGGATGTTTATTTTGTTAATGCAGCTTGTGCAAGAGTCAGTCTGAAGATAATTCTTGACAGTTCCGTAACCATTGGCCAAAGAGATATTTAAGCATATCTATAGAAGCAATGTTTATTTTTCTTTAAATGCATGAAAAATGATGCTGAAGTTTTGGGATAAACCCTAGTCTTGTAGCCAATGTTGTGAAGCCCCGAGACAAGTTCGCAGTTGTAGTTCATTAACAATTCCCAATCCTTCCATGTCTACTGGCGCTACTCTAAAATGGTTTCAGGTGGAATTAACCTACAAAGACATGCCCACGGAAAAAACTACCAATCCTCAAGAGGAATTTGTGTAAATATAAGTTGCATAAAATTAATGATGAAACTCTAGATATTATGATGGTTTAATACCTGTATTATGCCATGTGATAATCAGCATGTCCTTGGAACTTGAACATGGCGGATCAAGTGCAGGTGCTTTAGGCATACAGATAGAAGAGGCGTATGTAGCACAAAATATTTTTCCAACATCCTCGTGGGTACAATGCTATTCTCCAAAGCACTCGGTACAAGCACATTTACACCTAAATATAATATAATAAAAATATACCCGCACACCCATGAAACGAAATGCATTTCCAAATCCAAGCACTATTAGAAGACAGGTTTCCCTAAAATATGATTGTACTAATAATATAAAATAGATTGATGCATGGCAAGAAAGGTTGGGTTTAATTTCAAGTTAAACGTATACGACCCTTCCACGATGAAAAGTTGCAAGAAATAGTTGGATTTCAATTGACAAGATAAAACTAAGTATACATTTTATTAAAAAATATGTCAATTAAAATATCGTTCTTCCAATTTTTTTAAAATCAAAATTCTAGGATGGTTGAACTCGATGAAAATTGTAAAAGTTATATTTGATGGTTGTTGGAATGCATTTATTCTTTTTAATTGTAATATATATTGGAAATATTTTGAAGACCATAATTAGAAAGCTTGCTTGGACCATAATTTTTTTTAAAAGATTACAAAAATATTAATGAATGATTATAAAAATATTTATTTACTCTTGTTTGCTTCTCTAAAGATGAAATGTTGAATGCATAATCATAATAATAATTTTCCTTTATAAGGATTGATCAAACAATTTATATTTGGAAACATAATTCTTTTGAATGTGGATTTTTGCATAGAATGAGAATATTGTTTTCATTATTTATGAGAGATATGCATCACATGTATTTAGAAGCACATAATATTTTGGTTATTATACTTAAATAGCTTAAAATTCTTATATGGAAAATTATAAAATAACATTGAACTCTTTGAATTATTAGTAACTTCGTGAAATATAAGTACCTAACCTATAAATATCATCAATATATTGTTTTTCTTAATTATTATCATGCCATCCAAATATTGTCCTTCCCAATTGTAGCCATCAACTACGAAAAACAAAATAATCTTTTGTATTAACACTGATTTATCAAGTAAAATCATAAATATATCAACAATTTCAATACCAAATCAACTAAACAAAATAACAAAAATTTAATTTAAGATAATTTACAAAATACATCAATTTGTTTTTACATTAATTATATTATAATGCAACATAAATCCATATCAAACATTTTTGTATTTGATAATATGAGTGTAAGTAATGCATATGCTAGCACAAAAATTATGACCCTGTAATGTCATTTTTTTCAAAAGAGTTAAATAATATTATTGCTAAAATGAAAAGTATTTTTAAATACGTAAAAATAAAAGCAATTAATAGAAAAAACATTTTATTTTATAAATTCCACTTGAGTTGGGGCATTTTAAGGGTCATCATTTCAATATGTTTAAATTAATTCTTTCCTCCAACTTGGGCACTACATTTGGAAGAAAGATATAAGAGAAAAGAATGACTCATTTGAAGATGATGTGAATTTGGATATTTGGAAAAGAGGTCAAGTATGTTAAGCTTGATTGTTTTTAGCATAGTTTTTTGGAGAATGTTACCCTCCAAGAGTTATGATGTTTTATAAACGGTGTCTATTAACACCTATTTTTTGGAACTTGTGTTACGCCTTTGTTGAGTTATTTGAGATTTTTTATCTAACATTTGCCGCTATAGCGAATTCGCTTGGAGGTTTATAACGAAGAACCATCTTGAGAGCTTGTAAAGTCCCAAAAGGTTGGCGATTTTGCTTAGAGGTTGAAAATTATTGTTTGTATCTTGGGCGATTCACCTGAAGGCTCGAAAAAACATCTTTTCGAAGATTTGTTGTTGATAGAAACTCTCTCTTGAGGTTTTAATAATTTCTACTATTTTTCCTAGGTGGAGCGAACTATTTGTGAGGTATGGTTGATGTGTTTTGGGTTAATTCCAAGGGTTTGATATTCAAAAAATTACTTGCATAATTTTTGGGTGGAAAACTAGGGTTTTTAGAATTTTGAGACACCTTTTGGGGGACCTATCGTGGGTGGAAAATTTTGAAACTAAATTTATTTGATAGCTGTTATTTTTGTGGTTATTTTGAGCTATCATTTACATCAAAAGTCTAAGTACTTTAAAAGTTATAAATTTTCTAAGTTTCAACCTATTTGGAGGAAAATAATAAATTATTAAAGGCAGATTTTGAAAGAGAAAAGGGCAGAAAAATATTTATATATTTTTTGTGAGTTGGACGACTTGTGTGAAGGTTTTGAAGTGCTCTTTGTTAGTTGAATTCTACTATTTGGAAGCTTGACAAATTGTACTGTTTTTGACCTATTTTTTGGAAGGTCATCGAAGTGTTT
Source organism: Torreya grandis (assembly GCA_037957365.1). Classification (NCBI taxonomy): domain Eukaryota; kingdom Viridiplantae; phylum Streptophyta; class Pinopsida; order Cupressales; family Taxaceae; genus Torreya; species Torreya grandis. The sequence goes on from JARHVA010000138.1 coordinate 3,091,073, forward strand.
CAAGGTTGTTTGTAAAATGTATAACTATTGTACTAGCGCTTAAATTTTAGATTTTACACTCATTTTTCAGCGACTACAACATTAATATACGTTACAAAAAAAGGTACACAAGTATAATTTTTAATTATTAGTTATTGAAGTATTTGCGTAAGGGTTTAAAGAGATCATTGTGGTAGGGTTTGCTGAGTTTTTGGGTAGCATTCATTAAATTTTCAGATTGGCTTGAGTTCATAAGGAAAAATCATTTATTTTGCTTTAGGTCTTATTTGTGGTTCTTATAGTGGTATCAAAGCCATATCTTGCCTAAGCTGTGGGGTGAAAATAAGAACAAGGAATAGGGCATGAAAGCCATGGATGGGAAAAAGCTTCATAATGCAGGTAGGAAGCTAGAGAACTTATGCCAACCAATGGAAGATGTGATCAACACCTTAGAAGAAGTAGAAAAGATGTTATCCAAGGGAAGACAATCAAAATGTGAACTCATGAGATGGGTGGTACAACTCTCAATAACTTCTTTGGTTCAACATAAACTCTTGAGAGACACAAATGAGGAGGTAAGACTCTTCGTTACTCACTGCATTTGTGAGATCTTGAGACTAACAATTCTCAAGATTCTCTACAGTGATGAAATCTTGAAGGAGATACTCTCATCGATGGTGGAAAGCTTCCAAGGTCTCATTGGGGACAAAGAACATTCACGGGCTAGAAGGGTCAACATCTTGAAAACCTTGACTTCACTCAAGTTACATAATTTTGATGTTTGATTTAGGATGTGATGAACTTATTGTCCTAATGTTTCAACATTTTCTTGTTATTGCTTATAAGAATCCTTTCAAAAATATTATAATGAATATGCAAGAGATGATGACCATAACACTCAATGAAGGTGAAGATATTTCCAAGACACTATGGGCTATTGTGTTGACAAGTTTGAAGGTGGAAGAAAATAAATTTCCCATTGCACATAAAATGTTTAAGAATGTTTTAAATGATTGTGAAGAAAGCTTAAGGCCTTATGAGGTAAAGGAGCAAGAAAAAAAATCAAATTTTTTGGAGCAAACACGAACTAATTTTCAGTTACATAAGGGGCAACAATCATATGGGTGTATTGAACCTCAAAAATTTACGTTTTTGGAGAAATAAAGGGGGCTGCAAGTAATATGTCAACATAGGAAAATGCTTGGTTCATTGGGCAACCAAGTACCCCAGATTTTGAAGTTCAAAAAGGAAACTTTGAAGAAGTCAAGGAAACCAAGATGTGCATGAATGATCTCATGATGAGGTGTGTTGTGGATGGTACTATTGATTTTGGTTCTGATAATTGTTTATATTTGTTGCATAACTCTAGAGTTGAAAGAATTTTGAAAGAACATTTGTTGGTTACAAACGGAAAAAAAGTGCAAGCTTTGACAAGGTTGGCTGGCATAAAGGGGCTTCATGAGAGGAGGAAGAACACCACGATGGGCTTGCATACAAACAAAATGGGTATGGAAGTAGGAAAATCAAATTTATATATGAGTAAGCAAGTAAGTGATCATATTGGTAAGTGTTCATTGTTTTCTCTTCATGATTGGTTCTATCATTATTTTGGTTGCAAAACTTATGTTGTCACTAAGGTTGAGGTGAAGGGCACTCAATGGGGAAAGAAGAAACATGACAAATATCCATCATGGATATGGGATCCTAGTGAGCTCTACAAGAGTAATGTTGCTACCATGTCTTGGGCCAAAATAAGGAATGAAGTAAGAATTGTCATGGTCCCAAGATTATAATGATTACTATTTTTAGTATTTTCTGGTTGTTCTCCTTAAGGTTTCTTATCACCAAGATAAGTAGGGACCCTAAGAAGGTGTGATTCTTATAGCTTAACACCTTGGGGATGGTCCAAGTGTGTATTAGTGGATTTCCAGCCACTAGATGGTGGAATTGGAAGAGGGAAACAATTTGCTACAACTATGATAAGGAAAGGTTAAGGCACCAAAAAGGAGCCCATACCATGCTCATAATGCATGAGGGAGTGATTGTAAAAGTGTTGCTCAACACTATTGTTTTTAACAATATGTTTGCTTCATGTGTCAGTTCACCATGTGGACCAGTTGCCATAACAACAAAGAATACCAAGAAGGCTACAAATTTTGAGTTGGAACAACCACCTCTCCTTGTGAATCTTCATCTTATAGTTGGTTTCATAAAGACGCCAAAGGTTGGAGAGTGTCATTCTTCAAAAGAAGACAACAAAGTGACTAAAAACAGGTATAGACAGCCTTCAAGGCATGTAAAAGAATATCTAATTCATCATTACATGAGCCTAATGAATTCTGAAATTGAAGATGCTATGCAAGCGTATGAAAGGCCTAATTTCCAACTTGCAAGAAAGGAAAATAAGGCTGAATTTTTCACTAAAGAAAGATCGAGTTGGTATGCACAAAAATCAGTGTTGTATGTAAAATTTCAGAACTGTTGGCGTTTGAAAAATTCTGAATTTTTGTTGAAAAATCAGAATTATATTTGTTGGGGAAATTCTAGAAATGAAGAAGAGAGATGGCCCTTTATTTTTGATGAGAGATTGTATTTTGTAAAAGGGGAAGTTACTCCAAGTTTTTAGCTCATTAAAGATAGGAAGCATGGTGGTAAAAGACAACCAAGGAAAGAACAAGGAACATTCAAGAGGGCACCAATACAGGGATGTTCACATCCCCATGGTATTCCCATACAAGGTATGTTTCTAAGTAAGTTCAAATTTGTTTGTTATTTGCAAATTAAGGAGACGTGTCTTTGTTTCGAAGAGAGAATAGTATGGTACAAGAAATATGTTAAGAGGGTTTTAGATGCATACCATGGTAATTTATTCTCCATGGCTTGCCTTCAAATGGAAATGTTCATAAGGAGCAACACTAACATACAATTTAGTTTTGATTATTTTGGTGGCCCTAGCTCTTTTAACATGATGTTTGAATTCATAATGGCTTTCTTGAAAAATATAGGCATAAAAGGCTCATTGGAGGTCAACTTGGTAATGAATGAATTGACAATATGGGAGAGTAATGATAGTTGTTTTGAGTTGCATAGGGCAGCATATGTTTGGGACAACAAGTTGTTTAAAACAAAATGTAATTGAAAGGTTGATTGGGAAGGTGTTAGGGGCTTGTGGTTTTTTAGCAACAACATGTACATATATGGCAGCTACACATGGGGGCATGAGAGGCCTATAGAAGACTATCATGGCACTGACAACACATGGGAGCAACCCTCAAATCATAGGTATAATAATAAAAGGATTCAGATTGAGGTATTCATTCTTTGGGAAACATATACAGGGCTGGTTTGCATTGTGTGACGTGTTGGTAGGGAGGAATGTCATTCATTATCTATTTGGGGTATGTCATGCTATGCTTTTTGGCAAATATTATCCCACTTAACAGGGACATGAGCAAGGCTTTGTGAGTACTACAACCAGTTTCACTACTTAGACATGGTACTTAGGCATATGAGCTTATATTTGCTTGAGGGCAAACAAATTTAAGAATGAAGGACTGGTCCTCATTTTTTTTGAAGAGTTAAATAATGTTATTGCTAAAATAAAATTTATTTTTAAATACTTAAAAATAAAGGCAATTAATAGAAAAAACACTTTATGCTATAAATACCACTTGATTGGGGTCTTTTAAGGGGCATGGACACTTCAGGCTTAAAGTGAAATTATAAGGAGTTCCTTTCAATAGTTTTAAATTAATTCTTCCCTCCAATTTGGGCGCTACACTTGGGAGAAAGATATAAGAGAAAATGATGTGAATTTGGATATTTGGAAAAAAGGTCAAGTATGTCAAGCTTGATTGTCTTCGACATAGTTTCTTGAAGAATGTTACCTTTCAAGAGCTATATACTCTATAAACGATGTCTATTGATACCACCTATCTTTCAAAAATTGTGGTATGCCTTTGAGGAATTATTTGAGATTTTTTAATTAACATTTGCAGCTATAGAAAAATTCGCTTGGAGGTCTATAGTGAACCATCTTGAGAGCTTGTGAAGTCCCAAAAGGTTGCCAATTTTGTTTAGAGGTTGAGGATTTCTATTTGTACCTTGGGTGATAAACCCAAGAGCTTGGAAAACATCTTTTCAAAGGTTTGTTGTTGATAGAAACCCTCTCCTAGGGTTTTAATAATTTCTACTATTTTTCTTTGGTGGAGTGAACCATTTGTGAGGTATGGTTGATGTGTTTTGAACTAATTCCAAGGGTTTGATAATCATAAAATTACTTGCATAATTTTTGGGTGAAAAACTAGGGTTTTCAAAATTTCGGAACATCTTTTGCGGGATCTCTCATAGGTGAAAAATTTTAAAACTAATTTTATTTGATAGTTGCTATTTTTGTGGTTATTTTGAGCTATCATTTGCATCAAACGTCTAAGTATTTTAGAAGTTACAAATTTTTTAAGTTTCAGTCTATTTGGAAGAAAATAATAAATTATTAAAGGCAGATTTGGAAAGGGGCGGAAAAATATTTATATATTTTTTGTGAGTTGGGCGACTTGTGTGGAGGTTTTGAAGTGCTTTTTGTTATCTGAATTCTGCTATTTGAAAGCTTGACAAATTGTAGGGCTTTTGGCCTATTTTTTGGAAGGTCATCTAAGGGTTTCAACGTTGTTTGTAGAATGTATAATCACTGTACTATTACTTAAATATCATATTTTACACTCATTTTTCAACAACTACATCATTAATTTATGCTACAAAAAAAGGTACACAAGCATAGCTTTCAATTATTATTTATTGAAGCATTTGCATAAGGATTTGAAGAGATCATTATGGTAGGGTTTGCTAACTTTTTGGGTAGCATTCAATAAATTACAAATTATAATTACAACTTCTTTGATCTTAAATGGTACGAGTATAATGCCAAGATGTATTTAAACTCTAAATGGTCACAATAAAATATGTCAAAATATATATAAATGCTAATTAACTTAATACTATTAAAATAATGAATTTAAATGTCAATAAAATACATAGATTTTGATTACCATAAATATAGAGGAAGAGAAGGAAGACAACAAGTTAGATAGATTTGTCCCTATTTAGATTAATTACAAAGAAAAAAATATAAGTGAATACGATGAGGATTGATGATAATTTGTATTTGTAACTTTTCATGTGCACATTGATTATTGTGAAATTTAATGATTTTGAGTATACATATTAATCATAAAAATTGTTGATTGTTGTGAATTTAAATGATTATAGGTACCCAAATTAATTGAAAGAGTTATCAAAACTCTTCAGTCAAGATCTCTCCAATGGCGCATTATCATAACCATTGATGCTTCAACATAAACAATAGGAAACCAATTGACAAAACAATTGTTATACTCAAATTATATGAATACAAAAACATGAATATTACAATGAAAACACTTATTTATAGAGGCAAGACAAAATAGAGTGCAAGCTAAACTACCCAATGTAGGACTAAAGTCTACATAAGACAAACCTAGCAAGCATGAGTAAAAGATACTCTAACACCCCCCTCAAGTGAAGTTAGGGGCTAACAATAGAGGATGCAGTGTGAAGTCACGTGTCCCTATGGATGTCAATCCATCATGTTGGAGTACATGGATGTCAAGTCACTGTAACTACCAAGTTGAAGTAGGAATGATGTTGAATATAAGGATTACTAAACACAAATATTACGCTCCAAAATACTAGGTAGAATGATAAACCAGAGGAAACATAGCTTGAACATCCTCCAACAAGATGGTAAAGTGAGCACAAAGATTGATGGGACTGCCACATTGATGTCACTAGTGGAGATACCACATTGGTGTCACTATAAGAATCACAAGAAGGCCATGGAGTCAAGTAATAAATATTCATATGGGTTCTGACAAATAAAGTGCCTAAATAAGATACCAATGTACAAAGGAGAAACCCATAAAATACTCAAAAGTGTAAAATACATAACTCTCATAAAGTGGAGAAAAAGAGAGAAAACTCGTAGGAAAAACTCCCCCTAAAAGATAAAAAAGAAGAAGAGAGAGTTAAAAAAATCCTCCAAAAATGATGTTGAAGAAGTCCACACTCCAAGTACTCACAAGTCATAAAAGAATTCAATTTGCACAAGCGCTCCGAATCCATTACTCAATCACAAAAACAACTGACACTGGACTTCATCAGAATAGCTTCAATCAAGAAGACTGTCAGTGGTGATGAAAGTACAACATGTGCAAAAAATACTTAACACTAAGAAACAAAATATACATCACACCTCCCATACTACTGAATGGATGGAGTGGAGAAACAAAGGTGTCTATACGAGTGGTCCGAATCCACTACTCAAACATCGAACAAGTTGACAATGTATACACCAAAATAGCTCTAGAATGAAGAGACTGTCAACTATCGAGTCAAAAATATAAAAAGGTCTCTCAAAGATGATGGTCCATGGTGGTGATGGAAAAGACAAGCAACTGACAAAGTGAAAAGGTGCCCAAAAATAGAGCACACAAACACATGAAGGTGGACAAGGTTTAATCAACAAATTCTCCGTAACACTTTATAAATCAGTGCGAGTACAATATAACCCATACACAAAAAAATATCAAATGAAAACAAGGAAGACAATGTGCTTCACCAAAATAGCTTCAAACGAGGAGATTGTCGACCTATCAAATAATCCATCGAGAGAGGTGTTCCAAAAATAAGGGAGCAAAGAAATATCTCAATAGAAGAAGGTAATGTGCTAAAAAAGGGGCCTCGAGGAGACATGACACAACTACCAATGTGTCAAAGTTCTAATGTATGTCGTGGTCTGATAGAAGAGTGAGAAAAAAGTGAAAAGAGTCATGATGTATGCAAATATACCATAAAAATAATCAACAACCAAAAATAATAATTGCAAAACACATGCAAAAAGACATCAGGTTCAGTCAAAAATACATAAAAGATGCATGTGTGAAGTACAATGTAGGGCCCACAGCACAAGAAACCATGTAGTAGTGATAATGCACACTAAAAAATAAGATGTTAGACTCAATCAAAAATGCGTCCATGAGTGCAACAAATGATGACAATGCAATCGAGAAGAAACAAGAAGGAAGTTTATGTTCCTTGTGAGGAGGTCTGACCTCTTGGTAGACCGAATCTCACCCTCCGATCTATGACAAACGAAAGAGATAAAATACATACAAAATAATGAATAATCCATCTACAAATGCTCATAAGATATAAAATTTGTCACCACTCAAATGTCACCATAAACCATAAGCATATGGCAGCACAACCAATTCAAAGAGACCCCCATAATGTAACACTTTATAAAAGAGTGCATTTTTACAATTTAATAATACCAATAGATAGAGAATAAAAAAAATTCATTTAAAAAAAAAATAGAACTCAAATTTAAGGTACAGCTGAAAAGTTATAAGCATTTTGATTTCCTGTAAAAATGGGTTAAAATAATTAAAAACAACATAAACTAGTTTTTGAGATCAAATCAGAAACAAGCATAGAGGTGCAACCACTCATTGGAATCATAATTTATCCATGGACTTAAAAAAGTCAATATAAATGTAAAAAAGCCTTCCCAATTACCTTGGTATGCATGCAAACAAGTTTGACTTCCTCTTTAAGAAAAAAATTACAATTTGAAAGGCAAATAAATGAATTTCTAGCTATGTAAAAAGGAGAAAGAATGGATTACATGTGTTTGTCACTTAACAAGTGTTTGAACCCTGTTGGGTGAATATTTTGTCAACCAGCTAACTGGTGAGAAAAATAGGTCTTATCATCCATAGCAAAGGAGATTGGTCGGCCCAGTGTACAAGTTTACTACATCAGAGGTGGACAAATCTCTCCTCTCATCAAGGGGAGGTTCCCTATAAATATGCAGGAGCTATATATATATATATATATATAGAAAATAACACTCAGGGGTAGGATTCGCCATCCATCTCTCTTCTTTCAGAGATGATGTTAACAAACAGAGGAGAAAATCCAGGTGTAAACACTGAAGGCACTTCTCTTCTTTCAGAAGTGTTCTTGCAGGAAACAACAGGAGTTATTTCAAGTAGTGACAATGGAACTGGTAACAAAGGGTGGTAACTAGAAGTATGAAATAGAACACAAAGTTTTCACCTCAACTGCCCAAAGAGTGAAACACAAAATATAATAGGGGCACAAAGTCGTTTCAAAATCCTCAACACAAAAAGAAACAACAAAACACACATTGAAAACAATTGTGAAAGCACAAAGTCTTCCTCACAGTTGGTTTCAGGACATCTTCCTGATTACTTTCACTAGTTCTGCCTACCAAAATAAATAAACAAAAACACATTTAGAAGATAGACATAAGAACAATCTTCTAAAATGATACAAACTATAATAGCACAAAGTCTGCAAATGACTTGCTTTCTCATTCAGATAAAATGATATGAACAACAATCTGAGCTCAAAGTCTCAGTATTCTCCTTTCAATTTGGGCAGAGTTTCACTCTTGTAAAAATAGAAAGATCTCCTTTGCATAATGAGAAAATTTACAATGTATAGCCACCAAGCAAGGCTTGGCGCTCTTTCCCATGGGACAACCCACACTATAGTCAATGCCTTCATTGCGCCTTTAGTTCTGTCTGGAGGGCCATGCTGGAAACATTGTCATGCCTTAACTATGGCGTGTCCCTTCATCTAATATGTCTCTTCCTTAGTATGGACTGTCTGGTCCTGTCCAATTCATCATTACTTCATGGAAGAAAAATAGGCCACGTCCTTGATTTGGTGTGCTCAGATGGCCACTTGATCCATTGTTCCACCTACTAGAAATAACTCTTTTGAAGATATTTTTGATCTTTTTTGTATTTTTCCTCTCTCCCCTGTAGCAATTTGAGCCTTCGGGCTCTCTTTTCAGCTAGTTTCTTGGTTTACTTTTTAAATTCTGTGCCATATTCAAATATTAACATATATTCCATTACATTAAATTTGATGCCCATAGAGGCCGTCAATGGTTGCTAGTTGCTTGAACCATGTTGAACCTTGAACCTTTGAACCTGCTAATTTCATTGGTTCATTGGTTTATCGATTCATTCTGTCTCTTTTGTTCTATCACTCCCTGGTTCAATCGCTTTCTTGCTCCCTGGTCGAACCATCCGTTGAACCATCTGTTTGCTACTTCTTTCTTTGCTTGAGGCTGCCTTTGAACCTTTGAACCTATGAATTATTGAACTTTGAACTCTTTCGGTTCAAGGTTCAATCGGTTCATTGGTTCATCCTTTGTCCCATTCAATCATTGCTTCCTTTATCTTTCTAAGTTCCTTTGAGGCCCTGAAGTGTTGAACCTTCAAACCAGTCGAACTTGTTGAACCATTTGGTTCAAGGTTCAATCCTTGTTCTTTGAAATCCTTTTTTGTCTAAGTCTTTGAAGGCTCTTTTTTGCGTCTTCATTCAGCGCTTTTGAAGCTTTTAGATCACTCCAAAGGGAAGGTGTCCTTTTAGGTCTTTGGAAAAGGTCCTTTTCTCTATTGTCAAGTGCCCCCCGCAAGGGTACCTACCCTTCGAGATCTTTTGGGAGGCCTTTTGGCTTCTTTTCCTTTGGCAGGCTTTTGGATTTCGAGCTTTTTTTTGCTGAGCTTTTCCTTCAGACAAAAATTCCGAAGGAATTCCTTCGAACATTTTATCCGAAGGAAAGGTTCCTTTCCTTAGCCGCTCATTCCCTTCAATTTCTTCGAGATTTCTTCCAGGGTGAATTCCTTCAGACAAAATGTCTGAAAGATTTTTGCCTTAGTCATTTTCTCACAAAAAACATTTTCGAAAGAATTATTTCGGCCTTTCACTTAGTAATTTCCTTCGGACAAAAAGTATGAAGGAAATGTTCCTTATCGGCCTTTGAACAAATCCAAAGGAATTCTATCTTTTCTGCCTTCGCTCCTTGCCCTCTGCAAGGGCACTTGGCCTTGGTTCACTACACTCTACAAGGGCACTTATTCCTTTGGCTTTGGGGCAGCCCCTTGAACTTGTCGATTGAACCGACTGATTGAAACAACTTTGGTTCAACGGTTCAATGGTTCAATCAGTTCATTCTTCATTATTTGGCTAAGTCTTTTTGATCTTTTGAACCAAGCACGTTGAACCAATTGGTCGTTGAACTCGTTGAACTTTTGAACCAAAATAGTTCAAAGTTCAACGGTTCAACGATTCAAGCCTTTATTTTTCACTAAGTGTTGAAGCCGTGGAACCTTGAAATGGTTTGAACTTTAAACCTTGACAAATGCGCTTAACTCTTGCTGACGATGTTGAACCTTGAACCCATTGAACCCTTGAACCTTTTTGGTTCAAAGTTCAACGGTTCAACGGTTCAATCCTTGCTTAGAAGCGTGCTGATGAACCCCTTTGGTTGAACCAAGGCTTTGAACCAATCCTGAAAATGCCTAAGTGTTGGAAACTTTCTATTTTAAAGGAATTTACTTGTTAAAGCCATAAACCCTTTGAACCTGTTAATTTCAATCACGTTGAGTCCGTAGAAACATATTTGTAGAGTCTGTAGATTTTTGGAAAAGCTTTGAAAAATGAAGAACTTGAATGCTCAGAACAATTTTTGAAAAGGGGAGAGAGAATTTTGGTCTGTTAAACCAAAATAGTTCATAGGTTGTCCCAAAAAATAAGTGACATTTTTGGGGACAACAGCTGGCTCCAGTTGGGGAACTTCCTTTAGTTGAAAACTTGGAACAGCTGAGGGGAGTAGAAACTAGAATCTCTAGTGCCTTGAAGTATGCCATTGGGCTATGGAGTAATGCTACCAAAAAAAAAATGCTCTAAAAAATGAAAATGAACAACACAAAGCAAAAACAAAGACTATACAAATATACATATGTATAGGTGAACTTATCTGATACTTCAAGAATTCAAGTGCTTCAGATGCTGTCCATTGTGGGGCAGAGAAAAGAGTGTGCCATCTTGAACTTCAACAAGAAGCTATTTTTACCATTGAGTTGATGGATTATAAATGGGCCTCTCCAAAGGGAATCAAACTTCCCATGCATCCCCTTTGGTTCTCTCCTTTTATCCCATAGTAGGACTTGATCTCGAACTTGGAAATCTCAGTTTTTGCTTTTTGGTAGAAGAGATTTTTCACCAGACTTTGATGGGCAACAATTTGGTCCACCACCATAGTTCTCTGCTCATCTAGCTCAGTCAGGCACATGATCCTCTTATCAAGGGAGCTTTCATACGTTTGATCTTCAATTGCCTTACCCAATTTTAATGCTAGCAATTCCAAGGTGATTGGTATCTTAGCATTGATACCATAAAGAAGTTGGAAAGGAGACATGCCAATTACTCTCTTTAGTGTAATTTTGTCTACCCATAGAGCATCAACCAATGCTTTATGCCATGTCCTTTGGTTTTCATCCACCAGCGTCTTGATGATAGTCACCAAGTTCTTATTGCTTGATTCAGCTTGTCCATTCCCTTGTGAAAAGTAATCAGAAGAGTGGGAGAGCATAATTCCATGGTAGAAATAGAATTGAGTGATCTCCTGAGAAGTGAAACAAGCTACATTGTCAGTGACAATCTTGTTTGGGACCCTAAACCTGGAAATGATGTTCTCTTTGAAGAAATTGCACACTACTTTTGAAGTAGCATGTTTGGTTGGCGCTGCTTCCACTCACTCGGTGAAGTAGTCTATTTTTGTAAGGATATAATCTTGTCCAACACTTGAAGGCAGGTTTACAACACCAATGAAATCAATTCCCCATTGCTGTAATGGCTCCTCTATGACCACTGGCTTGAGAGGTAGGGCAACTAACTTGGGTCTCCCAACAAACTACTGGCACAGTTCACATTTCCTTACCCACTTGTATGCATCTTGAAAGAGAGTTGGCCAGTAATACCTGGCCCGCAAAATCTTATGGGTAGTCACAGGAGCAGAAAAATGTCCTCCATAAGCTAGATTATGGAAGGATTTCAAAAGTTGGCTTTGTTTTTCCTTGTCCACACAGCGAAGGAACACTCCATCAAAGCTCCTCTTGTATAGGTCATTGTTCTAAAGGACGAAATTGATAGCTTTCAACTTGATAGTCCTTCTTTCTTTATAAGATAGGTGAGCAAGACACTCACCATAAGTAAATAAATGAGCAATACCTGAATACCACTCATTCGTGGTGGAGACAAAGAGGACTATTGGTGTGTCTTCGTCTTCTGATTCTCCATGCTTTATTTGTTCTGGCTTATTATCAGCAATTAATTGGCAAAGGCCTTTTCCATGCACTAGCTTTGTTGGCTTGATGACTAGATCAAACTCCTATATTTTTGCAATCCAATTGCCTCTTTTTGTCCCAAACTCCTGCTGAGTTAGTATGGATTTGACCATGGTGTCCGAAACCAGGGCAGTAGTGTGTGAATTCAAGATGAGAAGCGAAAATGCTTTACTACCTTCACCATTGCATAAGCATGCTTTTCCATATTTGAGTACTTCAACTAATGAGCTTCGAGAGGACAACTTATTAAAGAAATAAGAGGTTCCACATCTTCATGGTTCTATTGAACTAGAATTGATGAAAGCGTGTGTTCAGAAGCATAATTGTATATGGTGAACTCTTTGTTATAGTCTGGACAAGCCAGAATTGGGACATGGGCAATGATAGTATTGATATCTACAAATGCTGACTTACCTTCTTCAGTTCAGTCAAAGGTGGTCTTTCCCTTCATCATGTTTACAATATGTCTAGTCTTCTCAGCAAACTCAGGGATGAACCTTCGTAAAAAATTCACATTTATAAAGAAAGAGTGAACAACAGTCTTACTTGTGGGCAAGGTAAGCTCTTGGATAGACTTGACTCTGTCTAAGTCAATCTTTATGCCTCCTTTGGACATAATGTTTCTAAAAAATTTCTCCTCTGTCACTCCAAAAATTGACTTCTTGGGGTTTAAGGAGATGCCATTCTGATAGCAACATTATATCACTTATTGCAAGTGGCATACAAGATCTGGGCGATGCTTAGAAAAGAAAGTAAAATCATCAAGATAAACTATGATGAACTTACCCATCTCATCCTTGAAGGTAAGGTCCATTGCTCTTTGAAAGGTGGTGCCAGCATTTATCAAACCAAAAGGCATCTTTCTATATGCAAACGTGCCCCAAGGTGTGGTGAAGGCAGTCTTGTGCTGGTATGCCTCACCAACTTCAACTTGATTATATCTTGAGAAGCCATCTAGCATTGATAACATCTCCAAACTAGTCACTGTCTGAAGCACTTGATCCATGATTGACACAAGTTAGTTATCCTTCAAGGATGACTGATTCAAATTTTTAAAATCCACATAGAGGTGAATTTTTCCATTCTTCTTCCTTACAGGCACTATATTTGCAATCCATGTGGAATGATGGATTGGGAAGATTATCTTAGCATTTAGCATTTTTTGTATCTCAAACAAAATGGTACTTGATATCTTCAGATTATACTGTCTGGACTTTTACCTGAAGGATGTCGAATCAGCCTTGAGAGGAATGTTATGGCAGATTTCATTAGGCTTAAGTGACTTCAAGTCATCATATGAGTATGCCAAGACGTCCATGTACTGGTTGAGCAAAGTAGAGAACTTGAACCTGTCCTCAGGAGTGCAACATTTCCCAATGTTCACCATTTTGGGATCATCTTTGGTACCCAAATTTACTTGATCAAACTCCTGGGAGGAGCTTGAATATGTCTGCTACTATTTGATGCATCTGTCATGCTTATCAAACAACTTCTCAAGCGAAACCAAGCATTTAGAAATTTTGTTTCCTTTCAGCTGTAGGAACTCTTCATCCGTGCTTGAACTTGATTCATGAGCTGGTTCACATTTCTGAGGTTCATTGCCTTCAAAATGCAGCCATTCAAAATTGTCTTTTTGCTCCAAGAAGGCAATGATTTGGTTGTCATTGTTAAACACTTGCCAATGACTGGCATTATCAGGTACACTTGGTCTAAAGACCAGCTCAATAATGTACCTGTCTCTTTTGAAGTTCAGGTGAGGTACTAAGAGAGTCGCTGAAATAGCTAGTGCATCAGCTTTGTCATTGAATTTTCTAAGAATGGCAGAAATGTTGAAAGCATCAAAGCTTTCAATTTGGTCTTAGACTAGATTGTGATAGTGGCATAATCTTTCGTTCTTAGTTTGATACAGGTTTTTCACCTGACAAACCACCAGTTTAACATGTCCTTTGGCATGCAGGAGCTTGATGCCTTTGTCTTGAGCAGCCCTTAATTCAAATAATAAAGATTCATACTCAGCTGTGTTATTAGTGTTGTTGAACTGCAACTTGTAGGATGAAAAAAAAATATCTCCTTGAGGAGATATCAGCACAACCTTGGCTCTTGAACCGGTAGAGGAGCAGCTGCCATCAAATTTTAGAATACATACCTCATTAGACACTTCTTTTTCTTTGAAATCTTCTTCATCTGGAGGGGGAGATTCTTCCATATTTTCATTATGCGCCACCAATTCTTCTACTGTTCTAGCTGAACTAATCTCCAGGTTGTCACTTATAGGAGCTTCATCAGATGCCTCATGAACTTCATCCGTAGATAGAAAGTAGTTATCCATGCCTGAAGACTCAAACAAAATTTGAGCTTCAAGTGCTGAGGTTTGGGTGACCACATATTTTGCTTCCTTTTTAGGAAGCAATATTTTCATAACACCTTTGACTGGGATCCTTGCTTTGGATAGATCCATGCTCAATTCACCACCAACGTCCTTACAAAAATTTTGGCCAAGAAGGATGCCATATGATGCAGAGACATCAGCCACCAAGACAGTCATCTTGATTTTTTTGTCTGGAAAGACTGCAAATACAAATTGAGCATCCTTAATTTGTCCTAGAAATGGTACTTGCTTGTTCTCTATGGAGAAACATCTCCCAAATGTTTTGGTCAATGTAAGGCCAAGAGATTTAGTCACTTTGGTGGGCATAACATTGTCTGAGGCTCTGAAATCAATGATGTAGTTATTCAGCTGATGTCTATTTATCAGTAATGAGACATAGAAAGGTTCAGTCCTACTCGGAGCAGCAGGAGGGTTAATGACAAGGTTGTTCTTGGTGGGTGCATTCTTGGGGGGATTACGAGTCACCTTGGGAATTGCTTGTTCTTCAGAGACGTTTTGGTTCTTCACACACTGAACCAGCTTATCTAATTGCTCGGGATGGGACTACAAAAATTCAAATTCAGACATTTGAATTTTGGTTTTATTTATATGGTCAATTATGTTAAATGTTTGAAATAAACTAGTTATAAAGGATGGGAGTTCATCCTTTTGAGTTTTGAGAGGGGGAGGATTAGACTGCAAATTTGAAGTGGAAGGCGCAGGGATGTTTGGTGTACTTACCTTTCTCGCAATCACCGGGTCCTATGGCTTGAAAGGTAGAGTGGTTCTCTGCTTAACAATTGAAATTCCTGGTTGAGGTCACTCCTCTACTTTCTCTTTATCAATTGGTTGAGCTGATTTATTCTTGGACTGGGTGAATACAACATATGATCTCTCAGCTACATTACCTTCACTTTTAGGTTGGTCTTGATAATTCAAAAAACCAATATTGGAGTCACCAGCTAATTCTTCTTCTTCTTCAGTGAAGAGATTATCATCATCTTTAGGATTTGACTCAGGATGAAATGAGAAATCCGATTCAGCTTCAAGATACCCAACCGCTGAGTTGGTTGGAGGTGCTTCAATGGCAAGGTTATTCCTTTGAGGGGGAGGAAGACGATTTGCTTGCCCCTAATTTCTGGCAGCATTACCTTGGTAATAATGATTAGGGAATGCCCTCCTTGGTACATCTCTGTATGAAGGAGCAGATGACATCCCTTGTGCTATTTGTTTCATGAGGGCCAACAATTCATTTGCTAGCTTCTGCACCATTGGATCAGTGGTGGCTGAAGGTGAGTATTCAGAAGATGCAGAGGATTTACCTATGTTTGGATCTCTCTTTATCTTTACTACCAAGATAAGGTCATCTTCTACCTTAGTAGCCAAGTCTTGAGCAGCCTCAAGGTCTATGTGGCCAGCACGTCTCAACATAAAACTTACTTCAGGCAGCTGTGAGTTGATGAAGAAGCATTTAAAGTTTTCAGGTGTGGGCTGAGCAATAGTAGGAATTTGGTTTCTGAGCTTGTCAAACTTTGCTATGAAATCCCTCATGGGTTCATGAGGTTTCTTCTTCATTTGTGTAAGTTGGGCTAGCAAAGCATGTGCATCTTCTACAGAGGCTTGAACCTGGCTTCAAACTTGGCTTTAAGTGTGTCCCAGTCAGTCACTGATCTAGCTTGTAAATGGTAGAACCAGTTTGC
This sequence comes from Torreya grandis, assembly GCA_037957365.1. NCBI lineage: Eukaryota > Viridiplantae > Streptophyta > Pinopsida > Cupressales > Taxaceae > Torreya > Torreya grandis. The sequence goes on from JARHVA010000138.1 coordinate 3,107,383, forward strand.
AGTAGCACCTTGTAGTGTTTCAACAAAAAGCTTGACTGCCATGTCTTTAAATTCCACTCCTATTATGTCACAGGCTATATTGAAGGCTGCAATGTGTTCATCAGGGTGAACTCTCCCATCCCCAAAGAATTTGGGAAAATTCTTTCTTGAGCTGCGTGGAAGTTCATGTAGAGGTGGAGTAAGGTTTAGTGGGCTGAATGAGTTACCCCAGGGGCCTTGAACTGCCATGATTGGATTATGAAAAAGAGGGATAACAAATTTGGGTGGCGTGTGGATAGGCAAAGCTCTGCTAATAGCAAAAAAAGTAGTTTTGCCTTGTGTTGGTGACCTGGTACAGGTAGGAGGATCACTCCTGGATCTTTGAACTTGGAGTTAGGGAGGAAACAGATAAAAATTTCCATGCTGCACCAACTCAAAGACAGGGTCAATAACACCTTGAACTCTTTGGCTTCTGGTATAGTGTGGAGTTGCTAGATTGTGAAACAAAAATAGAAAAGTACTGGTCTTGCTTTAGCTTGAAGCTTGAGGCTTCAAATTACTTGTCCTTCCCTAGTGGAGTTGCCAAAAAGACTATTGGGTGAATATTTTGTCAACCAGCTAACTGGTGAGCAAAATAAGTCTTACCATCCACAACAAAGGAGATTGGTCGGCCCAGTGTGCAGGTTTACTACATCAGAGGTGGAAAAATCTCTCCTCTCATCAAGGGGAGGTTCCTTATAAATATGCAGGAGCTATATACTATATATATATAAATAGAAAATAACACTCAGGGGTAGGATTCACCATCCATCTCTCTTCTTTCAGAGATGATGTTAACAAACAGAGGAGAAAATCTAGGTGTAAACACTAAAGGCACTTCTCTTCTTTTAGAAGTGTTATTGCAAGAAACAACAGGAGTTCTTTTAGGTAGTGACAATGGAACTGGTAACAAAGGGTAGTAACCAGCAGTATGAAACATAACACAAAGTTTTCACGTCAACTTCCCAAAGAGTGAAACACAAAAGATAATGGGGGCACAAAGTCATCCCAAAATCCTCAACACAGAAGGAAACAACAAAACACACACTGAAAACAATTATGAAAGCACAAAGTCTTCCTCACAGTTGGTTTCAGGACACCTTCCTGATTACTTTCACTAGTTCTGCCTGCCAAAATAAATAAACAAGAACACATTCAAAAGATAGACATAAGAACAATCTTCTAAAATGATACAAGCTATAACAGCACAAAGTCTACAAATGACTTGCTTTCTCATTCAAATAAAATGATATGAACAACAATTTGAGCTTAAAGTCTTAGTATTCTCCTTTCAATTTGGGCAGAGTTTCACTCTTGTAAAAATAGAAAGATCTCCTTTGCATAATGAGAAAATTTATAATGTATAGCCACCAAGCAAGGCTTGGCACTCTTTTCCATGGGACAACCCATGCTACAGTCAATGCCTTCAATGCACCTTCAGTTCTGTTTGGAGGGCCATGCTGGAAACAGTGTCATGCCTTAACTATGGTGTGTCCCTTCATCTAATATGTCTCTTCCTTAGTATGGACTGTTTGGTCCTGTCAAATTCATCTTTACTTCATGGAAAAAAAATAGGCCGCATCTTTGATTTGGTGTGCTCAGATGGCCACTTGATCCACTGTTCCACCTACTGAAAATAACTCTCTTGAAGATATTTCTGATCTTTTTTGTATTGTTCCTCTCTCCCTTGTAGCAATTTGAGCCTTTAGGCTCTCTTTTCAGCCAGTTGCTTGGTTTACTTTTCAAATTCTGTGCCATATTCAAATATTAACAAATATTCCATTACATTAAATTTGACGCCCATGGAGGCTGTTAATGGTTGCTAGCTACTTGAACCATGTTGAACCTTGAACCTTTGAACCCGCTAATTTCATTGGTTCATTGGTTCATCGGTTCATTCTGTCTCTTTTGTTCTATCGCTTCCTGGTTCAATCACTTTCCTGCTCCCTAGTCGAACCATCCATTGAACCATCTGTTTGCTGCTTCTTTCTTTGCTTGAGGCCACCTTTGAACCTATGAACCATTGAAATTTGAACTCTTTCAGTTCAAGGTTCAATCGGTTCATTGGTTCATCCTTTGTCCCATTCAATCATTACTTCCTTTGTCTTTCTAAGTTCTTCTGAGGCCCTGAAGTGTTGAACCTTCAAACTAGTCGAACCTGTTGAACCATTTGGTTCAACGGTTCAATCCTTGTTCTTTGAAATCTTTTTTTGTCTAAGTCTTTGAAGGCTCTTTTATGCGTCTTCATTTAGCCCTTTTGAAGCTTTTGGATCACTCTGAAGGGAAGGTGTCCCTTTGGGTCTTTGAAAAAGGTCCTTTTCTCTATTGTCAAGTGCCCCCGCAAGGGTGCCTACCCTTCAAGATCTTTCAGGAGGCCTTCGGGTTTCTTTTCCTTCAACAGGCTTTTGGATTTCAAGATTTTTTTTGCCAGGTTTTTCCTTTGGACATTTTGTTCGAAGGAAAGGTTCCTTTCCTTAGCCGCTCATTCTGTCAGGATCTAGGAAGCACAATTGATTACCAAGCAACTACATGCAGAATTAACCAGAAGCAACAAGTAACTAGAATTCAAAAATGACATAGAATATGAGAGACAATACCCAATTGTATTAATACTCTTCCAGAAGGAAATACAACAAAGAAGATTGCCACAGTTCTTCTTCCTTACACACCTCTAGGGCTCCCACACCCCTAGGGCATAAACAGTAAATCTCTTCAAGAGCTCACTCTCTCTCTCTTATGGTCCCAACACACAACTCAAACAGAGAGTTGGTGTTCACCTCCAGCAGCCAGTAACAACACCGCTAGTCAACTAGTCAGTAACAGTACTGCCAGTACACCCGAGTATACAAACATACTCAACCGAGTACACAATGCACTCCAAGTAGATCTCCCATGAACTTGCAACAACCTGAAACTCAATTGATCTTACTTTGGAAGGAACTACCTTGCCTTCCTCTTTGCTCTCCAACTGAGTACACACCGTACTCCAAGTAGATCTTGCCTGATCTTGCTCCCTGTTGTGTTGTTGTCACCTTGATCCTGCTGCCACTTGCAGATCAACCTGGTTCTGCACACCTGCAAACCTTAGACCTCGCACACACATACACCTATAGATCAATGATCTTACTTACCATGTAGATCTCCAAACGTGGCCTTGCACACCTGCTGACCAAGATCCTACATAAATGAAAAATCCTTCTGATTCTCCAAATCAGCACCCACACTTGGCACTGTGGCACTAGGAGGAACACACCATGCTCTCTTCTCTCTGAAGGAGCTAATACTTGCTCTCTTACTCTCTAGCACAAATTACAATACAGCCCATGAGTCTATTATATAGATCTCATGCAAACAATACTTAGACACCTAATTACAATAATTAGATCCACAGCTCAAGAGTAAAATTAGCCTTCTTCATGCAAACAACCGGTTTGTTAACGAACTATCCATAGAACTCACAGTTCAAAACTGCACAAGTGTCTGACATCGGTCCCTATCTGCCTGGGGGTGATCGACGTCGGCCGATCTCTGACCGTCGTCGACAGCTTCTTGTCTCCACCTGACCGACGTCGGTTGGCCTGATCGATGCCGGTGACTGTGACACTCAACCCCCTCCTCCAATGTCTGCATCAGTGAAGCTTTTAGCTCCACAACCTAACAATCTCTCACTTGGAGATAAACAGCTACACTGTACCTATACTTGTACACCATCTAATCTATTTCCTGGCTTGTATCCCTCTTGAAGATCAATCTTGAAGACCAACCACCACACATACTGTGGTGCAACACCTGTCATCCAAGTAACCTGCCACATCGGCATCTACAAACCCATGTAGAAAAAGAACTTGACCCTGCATAGCACGTGCACTTGTTACTGGTCTCTCTTAAATACCTAAGAATCCACTGAACTGCCCTCCAATGCTTCTTTCCTGGATTGGCTACAAACTTTCTGACAGCACCCACTGCTTGGGCAAACTCAAGGAGTACATGTACTCAACCTCATCATGTGATTGGGGACCCTGTTCTTTGAACTGCCCATCCATAGGTGTGTTGCCCTATTCTGTATCTTGCACTACCTTCACACAATCATCCTGTGACAACATCAACTTGTGATCTCCCTGTCTCTAGGATTACTCATGCCAAAGAATTTCATTGCTCTCAAATCCTTCATGGCAAACCACTAAACTAACCTTACCTTTAGCTCAACAAAACCCTGTATGTCTGAACCTGCTAGCTAGCATACCATCCACATACAGTAACAAGATAATGTTGCAATCATCATCCAACCTGGTAAGACAAACACAATGGTTACACTGACATTGACTAAAGCCCTGCTTTGTCATCCACCTGTCAAAATATGTACCACTGTCTTGCAGCTTCCTCAAGACCATATGACCTAGCCTTTCATCTCACGTGTCCATTCTCTCTATTCTTTAACTAAGGTATCCATTCGTCTTTTAGTGCTTTCATACCGGCTGGCAACCCTACCAAATCTCTCGTTTGGTTTTGCATCCTAATCATGCCATGCTCCCACTGTTTCCTGAATCCTTCTTGCTCTGTAGTGAGCAACGAGTATAAAGAAGAGGAACAACGAATTTGAGGCTTACCCTTTCAGTCCTCCACATGGGCGTTTGAGACTCCTTGACAGTTTATTGTCCATCCAAAATCCATTATAGTGACCAACCTCGGTCACCACACAGTCTGCATCCGACCGACGTCAGTTCCATGCGACTGTCCAGGTCACTGACGTCGTTATCCTGTCGACATCGGTCTCCACCTGCCTGACACCACTGACTTCTCTGGTTTGCACATGACCGACGTCGGTACCTGTGTTTTCCTATGAGTGATGACTTTTTACCCGTGAGCTTTCTTTGAATCATACCCATGTCCAAACTGCCATGCTCAAAAGTATCCAGCCCCATCCGCTGATCTCTGTCCATCTTCTCCTCCAAGAACACCAAGGCTTTTCAGTTCTTAAGTTTATCAAATACATCAGTCTTTTTTTTCCTGCAATAAATCCAATCGTTTCTTGTAGCATCCCCCTACTCATAGAAATCTTGGTCTATGCTCTCTGAAGTTGATCTCTTACCATTTGACTTAAGAACATCCATTCCCTTCTCACTTATGTGACCAAGCCTATAAAGCCACACCTGTGCAACATAAGTGGAATCAGTAATACAAGCAAGTAGATAAAGAGTACCTACTTTTTTACCACATGCTAATTCAAGTGCATCCTTGGTAACATTCCAAGAATCTGCTGTGAGAGTTCCTGTGCATCTCTCATCACCCAACTTTTCTGAAGAAATTAACCGCATCTCCAGAACTGGGACCTGCATGACTTCCTTCAACACCCATGTGTTGGCCATCTACAATTTCAGCTGCACTTCCCCTTTGCCAAAACTTTGACAAGGCTCACCAACCCCTCTATTTTGGGTTGCATGGAAAAAGGCAACAGAATCTATAAACCAAGATTCTACTTTATCCAAGAAACATTCCAGAGCATCCTGTGCAACAACACCTGCAACATCTGCTTCTTTAGTTCCTTCATGCTGATCTGCTACCAACCAACAATCTTTTTTTACCTTCTTTTTCTTTTCATAACACTGTAATTGATCATTCGTGCCTTTGAATTCCTCCATTCTTAGTGTACTTTCTTCTTCCGTTACTATACTCCTACTCAATCAAAAACCCCTGAGAGTGACTTGTAACCAAACACAAACCTGCTCCCTGCAACCTTAGCTCTGATACCACTTTGTTAGGATCTAGGAAGCATAATTGATTATCAAGCAACTACATGCGGAATTAACCAGAAGCAACAAGTAACTAGAATTCAGAGATAACACAGAATATGAGAGACAATACCGAATTGTATTAATACTCTTTCAGAAGGAAATACAACAAAGAAGATTGCCACAATTCTTCTTCCTTACACACCTCTAGGGCTCTCACACCTCTAGGGCATAAACAGTAAATCTCTTCAAGAGCTCACTCTCTCTCTTACGGTCTCAACACACAACTCAAACACAGAGCTGGTGTTCACCTCCACCAGCCAGTAACAACACTGCCAATCAACCAGTCAGTAACAATACTGCCAGTACACCCAAGTATACAAACATACTCAACTGAGTACACAACGCACTCCAAGTAGATCTCCCATGAACTTGCAACAATCTGCAACTCAACTGATCTTAATTTGGAAGGAACTACCTTGCCTTCCTCTTTGCTCTCCAACTGAGTACACACCGTACTCTAAGTAGATCCTGCCTGATCTTGCTCCCTGTTGTGTTGCTGTCACCTTGATCCTGCTGCCACCTGCAGCTCAACCTGGTTCTACACACCTACAAATCTTAGACCTCGCACACACATACACCTACAGATCAATGATTTTACTTACCATGTAGATCTCCAAATGTGGCCTTGCACACCTGCTGACCAAGATCCTACATACATGAAGAATCATTTTGATTCTCCAAACCAGCACCCACACTTGGCACTGTGGCACTAGGAGGAACACACCATGATCTCTTCTCTCTGAAGGAGCTAATATTTGCTCTCTTACTCTCTAACACAAATTACAATACAACCCATGAGTCTATTATATAGATCTCATGCAAACAATAATTAGACACCTAATTACAATAATTAGATCCACAGCTCAAGACTAAAATTAGCCTTCTTCATGCAAACAATCAGTTTGTTAACGAACTGTCCGTGGAACTCACAGTTTGGAACCGCACAGGCGACCGATGTCGGTCCCTGTCTGCCTGGGGGTGACCAACGTTGACCGATCTCTGACTGTTGTCGACAGCTTCCTGTCTCCACCTGACCGACGTCGGTTGGCCTGATCGACGTCGGTGACTGTGACACTCAACACCCTCCTCCAATGTTTACATCAATGAAACTTTTAGCTCCACAACCTAACACATTCCACTTCAATTTCTTCAAGCTTTCTTCTCAGGTGAATTATTTCAGATAAAATTTCTGAAGGATTTTTGCCTTAGTCATTTTCTCATGGAAAACATTTCCAAAAGAATTCTTTCGGCCTTTCACTTAGTAATTTGCTTCAGACAAAAAGTTTGAAGGAAATGTTCCTTATCGGCCTTTGAATAAATCTAAAGGAATTCTATCTTTTTTGCCTTTGCTCCCTGCCCTCTGCAAGGGCACTTGGCCTTGGTTCATCGCCTTCCGCAAGGGCACTTGTTCCTTTGGCTTTGGGGCAGCCCCTTGAACCTGTCGATTGAACCGACCAATTGAACCAACTTTGGTTCAACAGTTCAATGGTTCAATCGGTTCATTCTTCATTATTTGTCTAAGTCTTTTTGATCTTTTGAACCAAGCGTGTTGAACCAATTGGTCGTTGAACCCGTTGAACTGTTGAACCAAAATGGTTCAAGGTTCAACGGTTCAATGATTCAAGCCTTTGTTTTTCACTAAGTGTTGAAGTCGTGGAACCTTGAAACGGTTTGAACTTTGAACCTTGACAAATGCACTTAACTCTTGCCGACGACGTTGAACCTATAACCCATTGAACCCTTGAACCTTTTTGGTTCAAGGTTCAACGGTTCAATGGTTCAACGGTTCAATCTTTGCTTATAAGCTTGCCGATGAACCCCTTTGGTTGAACCAAGGCTTTGAACCAATCCTGAAAATGCCTAAGTGTTGAAAACTTGCTCTTTTGAAGGAATTTGCTTGTTAAAGCCATTGAACCCTTTGAATCTGTTAATTTCAAGCATGTTAAGTCCATAGAAACATACCTGCAGAGTCCATAGATTCAAGCCTGCAGAGTCCGTAGATTTCTGGAAAAGCTTTGAAAAATGAAGAACTTGAATGCTCAGAACAATTTTTGAAAAAGAGAGAGAGAATTTTTGTCTGTTGAACCAAAATAGTTCATAGGTTGTCCAAAAAAATGAGTGACATTTTTGGGGACAACCCTAAGTAGGCGCTACCAAGAAAACTCTAGGACTGATAATAAGAAAGAGATGCCAATTGAAATGTTTGGTTGAGTGCCACAACGCTGGATCATGGATTTTAAAGCACCACAATGTTGGATCAGGTCTAATACCATGAAAGAATTATCAAAACTCAGTCATGATCTCTCTAATAACATATTACCACAACCATTAATGCTTCAGCATAAACAAGAGGAAACCAATTGACAAAATAATTATACTCAAATGATATAAATACAAAAACATGAATATTGCAATGAGAATACTTGAATATATAAGCAAGACAAAATAGAATGCAAACTAAACTAATCAATGTGAGACTAAAATTCTCATAAAACAAACCTAACACGCATACATTAACTAGGTTTATTATCGGGGTGACTTTTGAGAACTATTATTTTTTGACTTATAAAACCCTTAAAATAATGGGACTTTCTATTTTCAATTACAATTCTTCTTTTGAAATTTTATAAAATTTGTTTCTCTTCATAAATAATAAATAAATTCATTTTTTTTTATGAATATTTTTTTGAAATTCTAAATCATATTTAAAACCTTTAAAAAGGCCGAAAAGGGTTCAATTTTAATAATTAAACACTTAGACATAATAAAAACAAATAAAATCTTAAATTCTTAAATTAATAACTCGACATCATATCACAATGGACCCCTTCTCTATGATAAGTCCAACATTATTTAAGACTTTAGAAATACAACTCAACATTATAAATATTGGTACCTAAAATTATTCAATAGTCAATAAGTAATTTTGCTTTGAAACATAAAACTTTTTTTTATGAAACTTTGAAAGTGGATTCCTGTGATTATATTTAGACATGAAACTTTTTTAGAACTTTGAACAAGGATCGTATGATTATGAGAAAATATCTTTATATATGGGTTTATATTATTTAATTACCTCATTGTTACTTAAAGCAAATTAATCACATACAAGTATTTTTCTTTCCTTTGTATTGCATAATGAATACAATCTAGTAGCATACAAAAAATTACAAATTGTATGTGCAAAGCTCTTGTAGAATTATTTTTTTCAAGTACCATTTTATAGTTACATTAAAAATATCTTGTTGATAACATTGTATCATTATTTTGGAGAACATAATATTTGTAATAATAAATTACCAACCTTCTATTTATGGATCAAGTTATGATGGAAACTTTTTGTCCTTTCTATTGTAAAGGAGACAGTTTAATAATTTAAAGGTTTCTAGATGCTATGTTTGGTCATTCATAATAAAAGTGAACACTGTATGAGCAAAGAATAAAGATGTACATGATAAAAGTATAAAGACATGCACATATGATTTATAAGGATTTGAAAAAATAATTTGTTTATCAAATAATAAAATAAAAATTTGATTTTAATTATCAATAGAGTTTTTAAGGAAAAATTTTAAGTTTGGTGATAAAACCATTATTTAATATCGGTGATGTTTATGTAACCACCTATTCTTGTAGAGTGGTGGTTATATAAACTCCACAACGATTTCAAAACAATTGGTTTGTATTAATTGACAGTTTCATCCAATGTAACCATATAGGTACAATAATTGTTAGAAACAATATAGGTATAATAATTGTTAGAAACAATGTCTCTTCAGATTCTTGGATGCTTGAAGATTTCTTTTGCACATTTCAAGATGGAAGGTCTTAATCTAATTTGGTAGGAAAGTTATTTAGCATCTTTTAGAAAGAAGTAGAAGATGGTTGTAAATAAGAGTAACCAAAATATTAAGTAGAAGTATTATAAGCAAGGATAAGGTCAAAGTGTGCAAGATTATACACAAAGTTTCATAGACAAGCCAAGCTCACGGGCTTGGACTTGGAGGATGAAGACAACTTGAACAAGTACTTGAGAGGTCTCCATACATGCTCAAGGAGACAAGTCATCTCAAGTAAACCACAATACATTGATGAGGCATGCATACACATATAATACATTGAGGAAGAGAAGAAGCAAGGAGAGGGAGAGCCCTCCAAACAAAATCAGTCCACAAATCAGACCAGGAGGAACAAAACTAACCTTACAAATCCTTTAAGAAGGGTAAGTGGAAAGGTAAGAAGAATGGAATAAATTTGCATAGTTATAAGGATCTTAAGAACCATTATAGTCATTGTGCTATAGATGGTCATATTGATGCTAAGTGTTAGAGGTGAAAGACTCTAAAGGTCCATGACATCTTTGAAAGAATATGAGTTAGAGATAGAGGAAAATTTTGATGATGATGAGAAGCTTGCATGTATTGCCACCAACTTGAACAACAAGGAATAAGAAAGAAAAGAGATGAGCAAGCTATTCTAAATCAATATTCATATCAATAAAACAAACTGCACATGTTTATACCTGCTCTCAATCTAATTTGATTTCAAATAAAGTTGTTAAAAAAATTGGTTTAATAACACATGATTATACTAACCCATATCCTTTGGGTTGGTGAAGAAGGGTGTTGAATTTAAGGTGACTAAAATATGTAAATTCAAATTTGGGATTAATTCACAATTCATTGATGAACTAGAAGTAGATGTGATCCCTCTTGATGCATTTGATGTGATGTCTTATAATCCTTACATGTATCTTAGGGATGCTATCTTCATGAGGAGGGTTAACACATACCAATGAGTCTAGGATGGAATCAAATATTTCATCAAGGCATATCAAAGCAAACTTAAGCTTTCCCTCGTAACTGCCATCCAACCAAAAATACTCATTCAATAAAATAACCACTTTTGTTTACACATTTTGAAGGTTAAGTAAGAGGATGGGTTAGAGATATTTGAAATCGATAGTGCTAACAAGGGATTGAATGAGTTGTTAATTATTTTTCAAAATGTGTTCCAAAATCTTAAAAGTTTTCCTCTAAAAGGAGAAGTAAAACATGTGATTCAATTGTTGTCTAAATCTCCTCTACCTAACATTGGCTTGTATAGACAATCACTTTTGGAGAATAATGAGGTTAAGAAACAACTCCAATAGTTTTTGAAATAAGGCATCATACACCCAAGTACTTCACCATCTGGGCCATCCATTATGTCGGTAAAAAATAAAGACGTCTCTTGGAGGATGTGCATAAACTATAGAGCCTTAAACATGATCACCATAAATAATATATATCCACTTCCATAGATTGATGACTTATTGTATTGACTTGTTGTACCAACTCTAGCATGCTAAGTACTTCACAAAGTTAGATCTTAGATCATGTTATCAAGTTTGTACGAAGGAGGAAGATGTATAAAAGATAACCTTCAAAACCAAACAAAGTTTGTATGAATGGTTGGTCATTCCATTTAGTTTATGTAATGCACCTGATGATTTCATGAGATTAATGTATGATGTATTAAAAACATTCGTAAACACGTGTCATAGTGTACCTAGATGATAGTCTAATTTTCAGTGTTACTTAGGAGGGACTTTTAAATCATTTGAAATAAGTCTTGTAAGTGTTGAAATAAAAACATCTAGTGTGCAATATTAATAAATTTGAGTTTTTAAAATTTTCACTTGTCTATTTGAGGTATGTGGCTGAAGGAGGAGCACTAAAAGTGGATCTAACAAAGGTTGAGGCCATCACCAATTAGCCCACACATGGAAGTGCCACTAAGACTAGAAGCTTTTTGGGAAAAATAAAATACATAAGGAAGTTTATTCCAACATTCTCCGCTATTGAAGCACCTCTACATATAGTTTCAATGATGGGTAAGAACTTAAATTAGGGTAAGGAACAAATAGTGCTTTTGATTCATTGAAATATAAGATCAACCATACATTGGTCCTTATTCTTCCTAATTTTCAATAAGCATTCAAATTTGAATGATGCAAGTGAGTATGCCATGGGGACGTTGTTGTTGCAGGGAGGTACCCCATTTGTTATCATTGAGAGATATTTTCTTTAGTAGTAAGAGGATATTTTATTTATGATGAGAAAATGTATGCACTAGTTCAAGCAAGAATTAAATGTAAACATTTTTTGATGGGTAAAGAAACTATTGTGCATACTTACCAAAAAAATATTTAATATTTTCAAGCATAAAAAAATAAAATAAGAAAAGCATTACAAATATATGAGATTTATTCAAAAATGTCATTTAGTGATTAAGTACAAGATGGGCAGCATAAATGTAGTCTCAAACAATGTTATCGAGGCCACCAATAAATCAAGTTTTAGCTTTGGTAAAATCTCACAACTTGAGCCTTTTTCATGAAAGAGGCTTATGAGGAAGCATACACATAAGATGCAAACTTTGGGGAGACATTCCAACAATCATAGACCAAGAAGGTGGATAATGAAGGCAAAAATGGATGTTACTTCAAGGATGAGTAACTCTACAAGTGGGATAAATTATGTGTGCCAGAGGAGGAAACAAATTATTAATGAGGGAAGCACATACTTCAGAGGTATTGAGACACTTGGTATTGGTAAGCCCATGGCTCATTTTCAAATTTGTGTATTGGCCCAATATGCAAGATGTATCTAAGTTCATTAGAGACTGTATGTTATGTTGTACATGCAAGTCTGATGCTAGGAAAGAAATATTGTACATACCACTACTTATATGTATTAGACCATGGGATAACATTTCAATAGATTTTGTAGGAGCATTGCCAATATCTAATCATGGCCATAACTATCTATATGTGTTAGTAGATAGATTCAATAAAATGTGTCTTTTGATTGCATGCAATAAAACAATGAAAGGGCATAAGGCAACCGAAATTTTATTTTCTACTATTTATGTGCATTTTGAGTTACCTTACTCCATTTTTTCAAACACAGACTCAATATTCTTGGGGAAGTTTTTGACCACCTTGCAGGGCAAGATGGATACCAAGATCCAACAAAGATCACCATTCCATCCCCAAACCTATGGGCTAATGAAAGTTATCAATAAATATTTGGTGTAGCTAATAAGATGTTATATCAATAAGTATCCAAGGACTTAGGATGAATATTTGGCACACATTTAAAACTCATACAATGGGGAAATCCATATATCCACTAAAAAGTCACCGTTTGAAGCATGTTTGGGCTATTTTCTAATTAATCCTATTGATGTTGCAATGGAAAAACCTATAGGTGTAGAGAGACAAGATTCATAGGTGGAAAGGGTATAAAATTTCAATGTGAGGATTTTCCAAATCCATCTCAAAGTGAAAGAAATTGGATAATTCTCAATCCTAGTACAAAAAGTAGTACTTAAAGTGAGTGATAATGTAGGGTTGTACTTGAGCTAGGACAAACTTCAAGGACAAGCTAAGAAACTCAATCCTCCAAGGTATGACCTATTTTTCATCTTGGAGTAGATTGGAGGGAATGCTTCCAGGATTGATCTACCCTCACTCATGAGAATGTATTCAATTGTGAATTGTGAGAGTTTTCACTTGTCAGAAACATCCTTGCTAGATGAGGAAGAAGAAAAAGAATTACCACCCTATATACAAGAATTGGTTGTGGATGTGCAAGGAGAGTTAGAGGAGGATGTAGTGTTGCAATAAAAGGTTAGAGAAAATCGTAGGGGACCACAAGAGTCTTAACATGTTACACTCAAAGGGAAGATTCCAAGGAAAACAAGATGGTACTCCAAGGAGAAATTAGAAGAATTGTTTCCAAATCTCCTTCCCCATTAAAAAGGGAGGTATGACCCATAAGAATCTGGAAAATAATTTATCAATTAGGCATCAAGATCAAAACCTAGTTTCAATCACCAACAAAACTTCAAAGGGAGAATTCTAAGATTGGTAATGAAACTTCCACTTTATGCAGGTGACAATTACGTAACCACCAGTTCGTGCAAAGTTATAGTTATGAAATTAACATGGAATTTTTGTAACCACTATAGTAGTTTTGAAACCGCCAATTTGTATTAATTAACAGTTTCACCTGAGGTAATTGTAAAGGTATGACAACTATCAGGAATAGTGTCTCTTTTAATTCTAAGATGGTTAGATGTCCTTTAGTGCATGAAAAGACATTTCAAGGCACAATAAGAAGATGACACACATATATGAGAACATCAAATAGTCAACAAAGCCAATGTTTAATTGTTTATGGGAAGGATTGTAAAAAACACAATAAGAGAAAGCTAAGTGAGAAAGACATCAATTATTGTACTTATTCTAATAATATTATTTTAATCCATATTTGGCCATAATAAGAAAAGAAGTGAAATTACTTCTTCCAATTAGGTTTTCCCTTTCCTTTCTAGATAAAAAATCTTTGTGTCTTTGAGTTATGTGTTCCGTTTCATGTTTCTTGCATTCATGTTTCAATACAAAAAGTAGCATTTTATATCTTTCAACAATGTATTATACTAATGGGTGAGTGCACAAAGTTGGGGGACAAAAAGTGGCCTACCTGTGGATATGATTTTCCTGAAATTTCAAAAGTTTGAACTTCTATAGATAACTTCTATAGATAATTTGAGATATCTACACTCCAGATTTGAAGATAGTGTAAGCACATAAAACTTATCATTTCAAGTCTAGTTTCCAAAATACCAATTTGTTTCAAAAATGGTTAAGTATAACTAGGTCTAACATCTAAAATTTGAAGAGAAACTCTTATTTTTTAAAAGAAAATAGAGTAGATAGTCAGCCGTGTGGCACACCATTTTTTGAGTAGCATTTAATATTTTTTGAAACACTTCAGTGAAAATTTAGATAAGATCTTCTAGTTTATGACCCATATTTTTTTTATATTTTTTCAATGAATACTTTTCTTTATGAATTTTGAAAGTAAATAGATCCTGAAAACTGACAAAAAAATAGATAGTCATCCATGTGATGTGCCTAATTACCTTAAAAATAAAAATCATTTTTTTTGAATGTGTGTAGAATTAAGCCTAGTTTGTGAGCATATAATTTGTTTTTCACAAGCATCCTCGGTCACGGCTTGATTGGATCAATGAAAGACAGATTACATTAAAATGTATAGGCATATATGTTTGCAGTATGTAGTGGCATAAAAAAGGTATAGTTAAAAATCAACATAGTTTGAAATCTTAAATTAGTCCAAAAATTATAAAAATAATATTTTATGAAAAAGGAGAGTGTGCTCATCATGATGGTATTAAGTTTTTAAATTTTCACATTGAAATTCATAGTGTATTTGGCGATCAAAGTAGAGTTTTATTGTTTTTGATCATAACTCTCAGACTCAACTGTAGATTGACAGGTCCAAGCCTTTGGCTCAAGAATCCAATCCATTCCTGATCCAAAAGACATGGGATTTGAATTTAAATTCAAATAACATGAACACGTTAATAGATAACATGATTATGCTATTATAAAAGCAATAATGTGATCGCATTACTATTGTTTTGCACATAAAAGTAGTGAACATGTAGACATATTGAACATTGGTTAGTAGGTAACATGATCACATTATCAATAATGTGATTGTGTTCTTGTTATTTTGTGCATAAAAGCTTGTGGAGTTGCACATAAAGGCAACTTTGGCTAAAAGCTTATATTCACCACTCTAAATGTTAAGTATAAGGGAATATTTATTTCCTTATACTTTAAATTTATTTTAGTAAATATAAGAAATTGGGGTCACTTTGCAAATGATAGATTTGGTCTCGCAACTGCATGGCTTACGATGTAGAAAAAAGTTTTTCAAAATCCAATCTGGTCAGTACTTAGGCATTTTTAGGGTCTAGGTATTAAACCTAGGGATTTCAATATAAAATTTTATAATTGATATCTATTTTTGGTAAACATCGAGTCATTTTTTAGGTTTTTGTGCCTTCCAGATTGATTCTTAGCATTTATAGGAGTCTTAGGTTTATCAAAATTGAAGTTTGAAAACTAATCACTTTGAACTTGATCCAAAGTGGTGTGATTGGGGTAGTGTAGGTCATATTGATGACGTGCACACATCAAACAACCAATTTGTGTTAACTTTACTTATTCATCATCCCTCCCTCATCCTTGATCACTTCTTACTCATCCATCATTACCCCTAATCACTCTCTCATCATTCCTCATTGTCCCTAATCACTCCCTTATTGACCCTCACTATCCCTAGTCATCTCTAATCACTCCTCCATTGACCCTCATTATCCTTCATCATCCCTAACCACTCCTTCCTTATCCTTCATCATCCCTTATCAATATTTCCTCATCCTTCATCATCCCTAATCTCTTCCTCATCCCTATTCACTCCCTACTCATCCCTAATCACTCCCTCATTGACCTTAATTATCTCTCATCATCTCTAATCATTTGGGATTATCATCCCTAATAACTCCATTGACGATCACCATACCTCAACATACCTCATCACTCCCTTCTCATACCTCATAATCTATAATTAGTCCTTCTTCATCCCTCATCATTGTTAATCTCTCCCTCATTGACCCTCACTATCCCTCATCACTCCATGATTGACCCTCACCATCCCTAATCACTCCCTCATCATCTGAAATAATTATATACTCTAAAATATATATTTGATTCTAATCATATGTTTTTCAATCCATTATAATATAAATGATCTCTTTTCTAGGACTTTTTATGTTTTTAATACCCATTTGTGATAGTTAATTTTATTATTGAATGAATTGGATGATCTTCCAAATTTTTAGTCAAGTAACATAAGTATTAACACAAAATAGAGTCTGAATTTTAGTTCATCAAATTATATTTATTATGTAGTTGACTAGATGAAACTCTATTTGGTTCCACCTTTGGTAGCTTGGTTCAAAAGATAAAAATTAAACACAAATCTCTTGTATAATGTTCTAATTACGATAAGATTTAAATCAGATGCAAAGTTATTTAGTGTTTCCCATTCCATTATGATTTGATTCTTGGTCAGGATCACACATGCACTCCTTATGTATTTAATGTATCAAAAATATTTTATCTCTTGCATGAAAAATGAACATTTATTCATGTTATCATAAAAACATGTTTCTGCAAAATGTGAAACACTAGTTCAACATGGTGTATATGTTCATCCCATGTTTTATAAGGATTAATATGTCATTAAGGTAGATTTAAAAAAATGACATAGGTAAAGGGCCTGAGGATGTTGTTCAACATCTCAATGAATGAATTCGCTACATGAGTTAACCTAAATGGCATAACTAACTAGTAAATCAATCCTTCCTTTGTTTTTAAGACTATATTCCAAATGTCTAGAGGTTCAACATGAATATGATGATACCCAAACTTAAAATCAATTTTGGAAAAGACTTCTACACCATGTATATGGAGCAAAAATTCCTTAATATTTAGATGAGGATAATAGTTCTTCACTTTAATCTTGTTAATATTTTTTAATCATTTCACAACTTTGGCACAAACATAATTGGGCTTCTGCAAGGCAATGATTTGGGCATGATGTGTCCATTATCCATGAATTCATGGATTTACCACTTTATATATTAATTCTCTAGAAATTATATGTTGTATAAAGAGGTTTGAGGTAGAGGTAGTTAAGGGATCAAATCAATAGTATTGTTTAGTGTACAATATGTAGGAACTTATTTAGGTGATTAAAAGATATCCTTGTATTCATCTAGTTTATGGTTCAATTATTTTGTCTTTGTTAGTGTTGGATAAACCACACTATGATATGGTGACATAAGGATGTTATTACATTTACTTCTTACCATCAAGAGTATAATTCTTACTGGAACTGACAAAATTCTTTCACTTCCTGGCACTAATTACTGAAAGCTTATGAACTAACTACGATATATGGTATTCCATATCATGACAATCTATCATAACATTTCAAGGATTGAGTTCATAGACTACATGTCGATGGTAAATATATGGTTGACCACATGTAAAACATCACACACCTCTAATGGTGAGATGTTACAAAGGATTGCATTTTTAAATTTTTTGATTTTGTACACTAAGTGACACTACTAGGTGATCCATTTCTCAAGGCCTAAACTAGACCATACACTAGCGTATGGTTATGGATGATTTATAAATTTCAAGTTCAATTTTTAAAAATATGCTTTATGAGAAATTAAGTTCTTTTGCTTTCCATTTGAAATGATGAAGTGTATTGGCTCACTATTGATCTCAATATTTTTAATTCATATAATTTCTTGTTGGGGGAAGTAGAGATATTTTTATTACCAACCATATCATTGGGTTCATAATATATATTATATAATTACCTTTTTATAGTGATAGATAACTTGTACACCCACTTCTCGAGATGTGAAAGTAGAGAGCTCATAGTGTGACACTCTTCATTGGATTGAATATTGAAGTTATGAATTAAGCACCACTTTCCATTCTTGGACTACTTGTTCTAATCATTTGAAAATTATTTTCCACTTTATGGTATGATGACTCAATCAATAGACATATAAATAGAAGCCCTTCAATGTAATTATTTATATCATAAAATGTCCTCATATGGAAAGCAATTGATTGGTTTCAGGAAATCACATAGCTTGGTGATACTCATGTATTTACTACCCATTTTTTGGTGCTATGGTGGTTTTACTTATTTCTCTTTTTCTATCGGATTTTAAATTATGAATTACATCATTTCTAATAGTTCCATATTTTTTCATAGGTGTAAAATATTTATGTTTCAAATTTGCCTCCACATCATTTTGATTACTATGTCTTATTTTTTATGTTAGCACTCAACTTTCCACTTGTAGTTCCTAGTATTATTAAACCCCAACAAAATAACACCATCAAGGTATTGGATGGAGTGATTAAGGATGAGGAGAGATGAAGAGGAATTGAGTATAGATGATGAGGGAGTCAATAGGGATGATGAGGGATGGTGAGGGTCAATGGTAGAGTCATTAGGGAGGATTAGGGAGTGATCATGGATGATGAAGGATGTTGAGGGTTAATGAAGGAGTGATTAGGGGAAATGAGGGATGAGGAATGAGTGGTTAGAGATGATGAGGTATGATGATGCAATGATTAGCAATGATGAGGGATGGTGAGGGTTAATGAGGGAGTAATTAGGGGTGATGAAGGAATGATTATAAATGATGAAGAATGGTGAGGGTCAATAAGAGAGTGATTAGAGATGATGAGGGATGAGGAGGGAGTGATTATGGATGATGAGCAGTGATTAGGGATGATGAGAGAGTGATTAGGGATGATCAAGGATGGTCAAAGCTAATGAGAGAGAGATAACAGATGATGAAGGAGTGATTAAAGATGATGAGGGATGGTGAGGGTCAATAAAGGAGTGATGAGGGACAATGAGGGATGAGGAGTGAGTGATTAGGGATGATAAGGGATAGTGAGGGTCAACGAGGGAGTAATCAGGGATGATGATGGAGTGATTAGAGATGACTAGGGATAATGAGGGTCAATGAAGGAGTGATTAGGGACAATGATAAATTATGAGGGAGTGATTAGGGGTGATGAAGCATGAGCAGGAAGTGATCAGGGATGAGGGAGGGATGATGAATAAGTGAAATTAACATAAAGTGGTCATTTGATGTGTGCAAGTCATCAATGTGATCTATGTTACCCCAATCACACCACTTTGCATCAATTTCAAAGTGAGTGGTTTGAAAACTTCAATTTTGACAAATTTAGAACTCCTAAAAATGCTAGGAATTAATCTGGAGGGCACAAAAACCTAAAAATTGACTATATGTTTACCAAAAATGGACACTAATTGTAAAAATTATGTCTTGAAATCCTTAGATTTAATACTTAGACCCTGAAAATGCCTAAATACTGACCATATTGGATTTTTAAAAACCATTTTCCATATCATAAGGCATGTAACTATGAGATCAAATCTATAAGATGCAAAGTGACCCTAATTTATTATATTTACTATAAATTTAAATGTAAGGAAATAAATGTTAAAATATAAATGTAAACTTATACTTGACATTTAGAGTAGTAAATATAACCTTTAGGCCAAAGTTGCCTTTATTTGCAACTTCACATGCTTTTATGTGAAAAAAATAGGAACGTGATCATGCTATTAATAACACAATCGCATTATTGATAATGTGAGTATGTTACCTGTTAACTAAGGTTTGCTCTATCTACATGTTCATTGATTTAATGTGCAAAACAACAATAATGTAATCATTTTATTATTTTTACAATAACATGATTGCATTATACATTAACATGATCACATTATGGCTTGGCAACTATTGAGCCATAATTTAAATAATGTGATCACATTATGGCTCGATAATTACCGAGCCATAATTTAAATAACATGATCACATTATGTAAAATGTCCACGAAATTGTCCCCCAACTCCATACACTTACCCTAATTTTAAGTCATTTGAGTAAAACAAAAAGTCATTTATAAGTAAATTGAATTAGGATGAAAAAATGTGATTATATGAAATATATAAAGTTTGTACTTGAGAGTTTATAGATTAATCAAGTGACATCACAAGAAATAGGTGATCTAGGGCCTAGAAGGAACTCGATGGACAAAACTCTAAATGAAGATTTAGATGTGTTATACGCATATGTAAAAGTTATATGAGATATAAGAAATGAATTATAAAAGAGAAAATATGGTTATTTGGCTTGAATATTAGTTGCATGGTATGCTGATAGATGCTTTGGCATAATGCTAGCCCTAGAAATTCCATGTGGCATGGCACAAGGACTGTGTTGATCTATATCAAAAGTGTAATGCTTGGAATAGCTAGGTATTGTGCAATGTGAGGTGGAATTTGTGATGTGGCATGGAGATATGTTAGACCCTATCAAATCCACCAGTGGATGTGGTATAAGGTTTGGTGCATGCATGGGTAGCACCATGTCTAATTTAGACAAATTTCACTATGCCTCTGTAGGAGTGCATGAATTTATATATTGGAGATAGATTGATGATCTTCGAGGTACCAAAAATATTTGGAGGTTGTTTTGGAGTATTACGAACCATTGGGTAGGATCCCTTATTACCAAAAGCTATGAGAATAGGCCTGGTGGTACCTCTAAAACCACTGTTGGTGTCATGCCCAAAATTTAACACATAAAACTTAAACTAAAGTTGGGGAAAACATGGAATTTTTTACTAACATAGAAATGACAACATTCAACCTACACACAATGTGACACACTCAATTAATTTTATTAGCTTATGTTGAGGAAATTAGTTCCTCATGAGACTACTCACAAAGGGTGGCAACCCACCAACACCATCAAAGGCACTAATAATGAAGGTTGAAATATAAAAGTTATCTCAAAAGGAGAGATCAACTACAATAACCATTGAGTTATAAATATAAACAATATTTGATTAACATAAGAAAATATTTCATTAGAATTCCCTATACCAGGGTGAGGGTAGAAGGTGAGACAACCCTAACCTAACTTATGACCTAGACCCAATGCCCCCATCACAACTTGGGCAACCTACATATCCAATCCATGGAATGAGGGTCCGATGTTATTCTCCTTGCTTTTGAGATGGCCTCCTCCATGAAGTGTCATCACCAAAACATGATTGACACTCTAATCCAAGCTAAATGTGACACACGCTAGCTTGTAAATCTCTAGACATCAACTCATGGCTAGTAACACACTCAAGTTGCTTCTCGATTAAAAACCCTTATTAAACAAAGTGTGTGCGTGCTTGACCAAAGCACTATTATTATTAAGTCCAAATGAGGGTCAAGAGGAATAACAAAGGAACCCACATTCCTTAAACCCAATATGAGTATAAACTTAACACTCTTTATTTTACCCTACTTAGGGAAGCTCTGTCTCATGAGCATAGATACTTTGACCACCAAGTCAAAACATATAAACACAACTCACTTATAATAGGTACAATAAGGGTCAAAACCCCATGCCCAACTAAGGTCTTAACCAATATACAATTGAGTATACCACAAAGCTAACTAATTTGAAAGCTATCACATAAAAGGAGAACATTTTAAAATTGCACGTTAGGATTAAGATCGAGGGTTTAGTTGATACAAGTTTTGTTTCAAGAACACTTTGAGATAGAAATTGATGCTAAATAAAGGAAGTGTCTTAAGGGGTTAGCCCTCTTTGTCCGTACCTACTCCTCGAGTTGCCTACACATCTACAATGATCCATCACACACAAAATAATGGCTAATTGTAATTTACCCGTTCCCTAACAAGTATTAGTTTAGATGTGAAGGCATTCAACCTTCACTAATCAGTCACATGATTGAATGAAATATAGTTATCTTTGCAGGCAACTCCTTGACCACTAGTTAGTCTAACACAATTAAGCAACACTAAAACATATAAACATGTGATAAGTACACACACAATGAAATATAAGATTAAGCATGAATACCAAGACATATTCCAAGAGGACAATCCAATTTTTTTTCAAGTAGGCCCCATTCTAGGTCTACCCATTGGCCTTAACGTAAATATTTGCATTTGTGGCTCGAAACTCGACTGAAGGTAACAAGTATATAAAAGGGATAGAAAAGTGCAGACTAGACATGACCCAAATTAGATACGATAGAAGGTACTAAAATAATCACCATGGCAAGAGAACCTTCTAAAAGAAACAAAATATACCAATCTTCACGCTGATAAATAGGTACAAAAGTACCCCTAGTTAAAATTTGAATTAAGAGACTAATTTTTTCGATGCTTAAGAACCAATTATATAAGCAATAAATATTATGTTTAAGTAAAAAAATATTTTTATTGCAAAGGAAACCACGATTCAATCAACTATTCTAAGGTGACTTTAATACTTAGAAAACTTCTCTTAAAATTCTATATAAACTGACTTCAAAATCACCAAGGTAAAAATAGTAAAACTTATGGTAAGATTTATTTTATTATTTTAATCATAATATAAAGCAATTAGAATTTGGTCACAACTTTTGAATTTGAAAAGTACCATTCATAAATATTTTAACTATATCAATTCTAAATCAATTTTGAAAGTTAGAAATAAGTGTAAATTTGATCACTACAAACTTCCTTAAAAAAAATCTAAAAAAACCGTTATTAAAGAAGCAAAAAAATATTTAATAATTGTTAGAAAATTCCATAACCTAAATTAATTAACTCCAACTCTGTATTTATAAAATTTTCATTCAAAGACATTTACAATATTCCAATACCAATAAGGTTTTAAACATTTTTAACAAAGTCTTAAATCAATTTGAAATTAGAATAATCCCACCTGCCAAATTTATTCATACTTACACATAACTCCTCCTTTATATTAGCCAAGGTGGGATGCATTTCAAAATTGTTAAAAATGAATTTAATTGTGAGCTTACGCAATAGTCAAAAGGGCCATTGGAAGAGGTTAGGAATGCAATTAATTCAAAAGATTAAAAAAAAAACACAAAAGCTTCCAATTAACTTAATGGTGATGGTCAAATCTTTACTATTGATTTTAGGCAAACTTATATCATTAGATCTCGGTTTATCACATGTTTGCCTTAATTTCTTTACATTTACTATTTTGATCTTATTTTCTTTTTCTTATTTTTCAGATTTGGTAGAGGATTTGGAGAAGAACTCAAAAGGAAGAACATAAGTTGAACCCATTTTAATATTGATGTATATATACATCAATTTATTTACATTCTTAATTATATAATTCTTATAACATATATACATTTTTCAAATGTAATATATTTAATATTTTTTAAATAAATTTAATAGATATTTAAAAGATGGATTATATAAAAATTTTCGTACACACATTCTATATTTATATTTATATATATAATTTGTTTAAAAAAATTTAGAAACATATATATGTACATACATATATAATTATATAATATTATCTAAAGTTTTTTAAACAAATTAAATGTTTATTGAATATGTTTAAAAAATCTTAGTATATATATAGGATCGACAGGGTCGGCCAGGGTGCGAAGGTCCTTGGTTATAGTTGTGGACTATTGAGAGGCCATCTATTTAACAAGGGGTTTAGGGGTGGGCTAGTTGGACGGACCCCTTCTCCCTTCCTAACGTAGAAGGGGTTGGGGTCACCACAGTCGTGCCCCTCCCATGCCCCATTTTTTTTTATATTATTTATATATATACCATATCTAAAAAAATGAACCACTAATTTGAAAATATAATTCATTTTGTAATACTTGTCTAAATGAGAAATTGTGTATAATTATTTTAAAGAATAATTTTATCTAAATAAAAAATCAATATACATGGTGAAATATACACAAGGTAATTTATCTATTTGTTTCACAATACATTTTATTCAAACAATCAAAATATAGATAACCAATGAAGTTTGTTTCATTCTAAATTGTTATTATTTGTTTATACCAATTATTACTCGAAGTATGTATGTGTGTGTGTGTAAATATATAAATAAATAAATAAGGAATCATTTATTTTATCTATATGCACATACATTTGTTACTAACACACTCTAAAATGTATTATGTAGATTTAATGTAATAAATATTTATTCTCCTTTTGTATCGAACAATATAATTATCACGAACAAAATATACATGACTACAATTTGAAATAAGGAATTAAACATATTGATTCACTTCTTCTGATTTGTAATAAATACTTAGTTTGCCAACATCCACATAAGTTAAACCATTGTAGATTTGAAGCAAGAGGTGAAGTAAAAGCATTCTTCAGATCAAGACACATATTTTAGGAAGACCATTATAAATATAAGGCACACCCATAACTTCTTTCGATACATAAGACACACTAAAGGAGACAACAAACAAGGCCTATCTCTTCTCCTCCATTGACATGCCTGCCTCAAGTCTTCAAGCTTCCAAAACTCCATCAAGTTTCTCCTCATCCTTCCAACCAACTCTCCATCTTATTGCTTCCCAAAACTCTTCCACCCAAAAAATTAGTGCCCTCAAATTGAACCACCAAAAGTGTGAGAAATAAGATAAAGTCTGAATTTCATATTCCAAGATTTTTCTACCTAGCTTAATGAATGGGAGGGTACTTTTCTTAGAAGAGTCACCTCATGTTTTACAAGCCCACACTGTTGTGAATTCAAAGAGCCAAACACAAAAATCAATAGTGTACAAAGAGCATTTTAATCAAAATAATATTTTGCTCTATATTCTAATTTTGATTAATAATCATTCGAGAATATTACATATTTATAGGAATATGATTCTTATAATTCTCCTTTATTTTTTCACCCAAAATCTCTCAAATTAAGCATACTCCTATATAGATATATTGTTATAACTTATTAATAATATATCTCCACAACTATAATATTCTAGCTAATATTGTAATATTGTTATATAATAATACTCTGATTAACTAATTACTAATTAACTAATAAATATACTATTTACCTATCGATAAATACTCAAATTCACTAATATAAAATCTATATTTTTTAACATTCCCCTCCATATTTTTACATGGTGTAAAAACATTCACACTCTTATCTATAGTATGCTCACCCATTATAGCATGCCTTATTTTGGTCATGACCTTGATACAAAGAGAACCTCAATCCTGTCATGGTTTTACAGGTTTACCATAAATCTTGACATGAACAGGAACCTCCTTTCATCTATTGTTCACCTCCTGGTGGTTTTATGGATCTCTACTACAAACCCTTTCAAGATCCATGAACTGACTTACATTTGTGCTTTATGTCTTTTTACAATGTCTTCACATTAGGGAATCATGTTTTTAATTTGCATACAAATTATATATCTTGAAATGGCATGTTTGTAATTTTCAAACACGCAGTAGAAATATAAAATACACCACACAAAATGTCACCACATCATTAGTACAACCCTATCGTTGGTGATTGACAAGAGGTCGCTAAAAGACCTCTATCCTCCGTGTATCCTCCATCCTCCAGTGTGTTGTTTCTCACTCAATAAATGATGTCATGAAGATAATTACTCCCCCCACACTCTTGACATACTTTTTTCAAAATAGACGTCAGTTACACCAATAATGTGTCCATATACAATTAAAACTTTTTTTTAATTTTCCAATACTTTTGATGACTGAGACTTCTAGACACTAAATAGAAATGATTGACATACTTATAAATACAACTTAACTCTTTTGATATTTTTGACAAACTTTGGACCCAAATAATTTTGACAACTTTTTGATTTTGACAGAGACTCAAATAACATAAAAAACTAACTTGACAACTGATCATTATAACTCACAATTTCTCTTATACTAATGATCATTGATATTTAACTTAAACGAACTAAAATACTCACAACAATTTAAATTCTCTAAAGACCCTAAATACAAAACTTATACAAAAACACAAACTAAAGCTTAATAAAAGCTCGACTCAACTTTAATATAGATAATTAGAATAAAACTCTTACTTTACAGAACATTACTAATGCTAAAATCTAAATAGAAATCAACTCACAAACTAAACTTAAACTCAAAATTGACATAAATGTAAAACTAAAGGAAATACACTAAAAATAGAAGATATCTCTAAACCGATGATAAAGAAACACTTATCTCCTATCGTTCAATGTATTCACTAATCCTGTACTTGAGGCAAACTGTATGGCAAGAGGTAGTCGTGATTTAGTCTGACAAGTCTATAGAAACTGAGCATTCATGGAAATTACTTACATTAAATGTATAAGAATGACATGATGGTTGGAAGTCTTGTAGTGAAGCGCAACCATATGAAATATAAATTACCATATAGAGGATGATGACACTAAAGCACACCAAAATTGATGCAGTAATAATGATCACATGGGATGGATTCTGTAGATGGGATGTCATATGATCTACAATGGAAGTCTCATTGATTTATGAGCTCAGTTGCATACAAATTCACTTCAGATGTACTCAAAGTAATGTACTCAAAGGAAATTAAAAATCTTTGACATATAGTTTGCCAATAAAATTAACATAACATAAATAGTTTAAAATGTCTTTTTTCATAATTGTGCTCCACAATCAGATCTGTAAACTGATAACAATATTGGAAAGATTATGAGATGGGATGAATCCTTGACTGGTCCTTTGAAATAAGGAACTGAGAATTGTGTAGACCAAAAATACATGAAGGTGTCAATGAATGATGGACTACAACATGAGTAAGCCGTATGATGCAAGAAAGATAGTCACAGGTGCATGATAGAAAACTAAATTATCTTCAACCCTGTACTATGATATTATCAATAAAACATTCCTTTCTCATCCCAGGGGTGAAATGTGAAACTATTATCCCTCAAGAATTATCACAGATCCATTAAAGATTTTGATCAAGCTGCTCTGATACCACTATTGTGAATTCAACGAGTTGAACACAAAAATCAATATTATATAGAGAGAATTTTAATTACAATAATATTCTGCTTTATATTCTAATTTTTATTAATAATCATTTAGGAATATTACATATTTATAGGAATATGAATCCTATAATTTCTCCTTTATTTTCTCACCTGAAATCTCTCAAATTAAGCACATGCCTATATAGATATATTAATATAACTTATTAACAATATATCTCAACAACTATAATATTCTAACTAATATCGTAATATTGTTATATAATAATAATCTGATTAACCAATTACTAATTAACTAATAAATATGCTATTTACCTCTCGGTAAATACCCAAATTCACTAATGTAAAAGTTAGGTTTCCTAACACACACTTCCACTTAATGACTTTACAAGCCCATGTGAACTTACTTATCCAAGTAACCCACCTGTACAAGGTAAAAGAGTCCTTTACACTCAAAAATAGCTTCTCATACATGACTCAAATTCATACTCCTTAAGAACAACTACCCACCATAGTCTACGGTGTGACCAAAAGCTCATCTAACCTTCCTAGAGAGGCTAGGTTAGGCACAAGTTGGCAATTAGAAAGCATTTTAAATTTTCTCATAAATGTATTTGGGTTTAAAGTTTTAGGTTTTTTGATTTAAGATTTAATAATTCAAATTATTATAATTTATTTTCAACAATTGAAGTTTTCAAATAAACAAGGGAACTGGATTTGAATTCCTATGCATTTAAAAGGTCACCACATATAATAAACACATCAAGACGACTAAGGCACAAGGTCTCACAGAAGGGGCATTACATTTCAGCCTCTTATAAAATTATCATCCTCGATGCACAAAACAAAACCATGTGGTGAAACATGACCATATTTCCTGAGATATAGTAAGTCGCCACTCAAGTGAATATGATTTATATTGCAAACATAATTTATTGTGTTTAATGAATGAAATTTAATGTCAATAAATGCTTTATTTAATTATTTTCAAATTCCTTTAATAGGTCAAATTTACAAATGTATTCATAATTTTATTCGATGGTTGATATCAATATTTATAGATATACCCCATAATACCAACTAATAACCATTGTCTGTCATATACCAACTGATATCATATAAATTCTAATGTCAAAACCTCTTGTAAGAGTGTGTGCACAAAGTACAAATATTTTGTAAAATCATACTAAAAAAACTGCCTGTCATTCCATGATGAAAATACAGTGTAAAGAAATAAGTGCTAATCTGGGACCGACCCACACAAATCAATACCAAACAATGATGAAAAATAGTGAGTCATACTATGTCATAATATCCAATGCCATCTGAAAAGAACAATACTATAAATATTGTATATATATAATGTCATATGTATATATCTATATATATACAGTGTTATTTATATGTATATATAATAGAAATAAATAATGTAAATAAGAACTTTGTTATAAAATGATTACAACAAGAGATCTGAAGGCTGTAAACTAAGACAAAGGTTGGTTCAAGTGTCACAAACATGATCTAGATGTCAAAACCCTTTGTAGATAGTAGCACCCTCATTGGACAATAGTGCCATGTGGCACTATTGTCCCTATTTTGGTGGTAGTGTCCTCTATGCAGAATTGTTTCAAGCTTTTGAGTGTACCTATGTCTAGGTATATCAAGCCTGTTCCTGCATGCATGATTTTTGGATCTTTGTAAATGACCCATTTTAACTGATTTTATGTGTAAACCCTAATCCTCCATGTTGCTAGGGTATCCAGTTGATACAAGTAAAGTGTGTTGTTAGTGGGGTAGGATGGACATCCTCAACACCCTACTATGATGAGAGTTTTCTACATACCAATACTCCAAAGAGGGATCAAATCCGATGTAGTTATCCCCACCTAAATGCTAGTGCAATTACAGAAAAAAACTACTATGATTATTGACTTGAGTGATTTGAATGGGTTTGAGACTAGAAACCTGAGTAATCTGAGCTTAGGAATGTTGTAGATGGTTGTATGTAAAATTAAGGTAGAATAAGGATTAATAACATTGATTATGCATAAGTTATTCTGAGTTTGAATGTGTAATTTACATTTGATTTTTATCTAGTGGTTAGAGGGTTAAAAGCTATGTATATATACTATTTTGGTGCTTGTGTGGGTCTTAAAAGAGGTTTAGGCCAACCCTAGGTGGTCTTAGATTTGAAAATATATCTATTGGTGGAAAAAAGAGGGAAAGGATGGTAGTTCCAAGACTGGGATATTAGCACCATGGAGTGTTATTGTACCTGTTATGGCGCTGGTGTCCATGTGCCAGACCCTGAGGCACTAGGGGCCAAGATGTCAAGATAATGATTTGTGACTGCTTTAGGAATGTTTAGGGATGCTTGTGGCCTATATGAAGGTTGGATAAGTGTGCAAATAGGCCCTAATATAGGTCTAGGGTTAAGTTGGGGATAGGTGGTTTAAAGCAACACTCTTAACACTCAAATGTCATTTTTAGGTGATTACATTTCCCCCATTTATTCTATAAGTGTAGCAAAGCAAAATGACTAGGATAAAGGAAAAAGAAGCATACCTGAACTTACCTAAGAGGCAAAGCCCATGAATCTTGATTTGATTATGTGAAACATGCTCCATTATGTGTCTTGTAAATGAAACATGCATAGATTAGTCCTTATTTAGGAGATATCAAAAGTAAAGACAAAACTGAGTAAAGTTATAAAATTGAGTAAAGGGATAAAACTGAGTGAAGAGATAAGAGATTGGAAATGAATGAATATACCTCACTAGCCTTGCAAATCAATGCATAAACCTGGTGACAACCTATGTGTGCATGCAGATAATGATAAATCGGTGAATAAATTGGACTGAGTTGATGGCTTGATCAATCTCCATGTGTGGGTGGCTCAGGAACTCAATCTGGTTTTGACTCCATCATTACCCACCCTTGATTGGTGGATCATGACCTATGAATAACTTGGTTGGACTGATAGTGTGTCCCACCCTCTCATGCAGGTGGCTCAAGAACTCAAGTAGACTATGACTTCATCATTACCTACCCATGTGTAGTATATGCATCTAAAACTAAAATTACGTGATGTAATTAGAAATGTATAACTGAAGATGTTAGCTTTGTGACCACTCGAGTATATTAGGTAGCTTTAGACCACTTGAGAATGCCAACCACTGTATATAGAGTAAGGCATGAATCTAGTGTGTAAACTATAACCTGGTGTCTAATGTGTACAACTGTAGACACCTAAATAGTGTCTAACCCTCGGTCACTTTCCCCCTTAGTCCATTCCTAACCCATTCCTAACAATTACTAATTTAAAATAATTAATTTATTTTGAATTAACCCCCCCCTCCTTGGACACATCACCCATGACACCTCGCCTGGGACACCTCGCCTTGGACTAATTCCCATCCTATGACTCACCCAAGACCTATTCCTACTTCTCTCTAACCGCCTAACAAACTCTCGTGCGTATTTAGCCCAACCCTCGACATTCTCCAATGGATAGTGCACTTGGCAGATGAAAAATGGGCTTAGTGGCTCTTTTTGCCCGTTCTAACCCCGCTGACGTCGGTCAAGTGTCAGTTGACGCCGGCAGAATCGCCGACGTCGGTTATACTTAACCAGCTTTTCTGGCTCTTTGTGGATCCAAATCAGAAATCAGGAATCTCTAGAAGCAACTAACAAATCCTTCAATCTTTAGTCTTCGACCATCCGTCAATCTGTGAAATCTCTCAATCAAGCCTATCACTCTCTCCCTCAGGTGCAACAACAGCTTCAGGGTTCTCCATCAGCATCAGGTTCTCCGCATAGGCTACATCAACAGTAGGTACGGGAATCATCAGTAGCACACCTTTCACAAGGCACAGGTAAGTATACTGTCTATGTTTTTATTCTCTTTTCATTTATTATTTTTGAACAATATCTCCCCAGACTAGACTGTTAACCAAGCCAGACCCGAATCTTGACTTATCCACCTCCCTGTTTTCTTCATCCTCTATTGGACCATACACTCTGCCCATTCAATCAAACTTTCAGACCCAGACCCTAGACCATTCAACCAAGCCCAAAACTGTCTCAAGACTGTTAACAAACCCAGACCCTTCCTTGGCCTTGCCCACAGACCAAAACCCTGACCAAACTCTGTCCACAGACCACAGACCTGCCTAGACCTCGTCCAAAGACTTTTGCCTCTACCGACGCCGGTCACTACCCCAACCGACATCGGCAGATTAACCGACGTTGGCACCTTTACCAACCGACGCCGGCGACTGTGACCATTTTGACATCTTCTTTCGAGTAAGCCTTTGCTTCCCTTTTTCATTCCATCTTTTATCATTTCAATTCTTTATCATTCTGTTGTTTATCAGACACTTCTTTTTATTGATTAGTGGGTTTATATCCCTTAAGGAAGTTTTCATACTTCTGGGATCAAGCTTTCGCTTGACAACCCACCATCTATCCATTTAACGCCTTCTTTTGTCCAAGTTTCTTTTCTTTGCAGGTGTCATTCCTCTACAGCCAAAGAGGAGTACTCACAGCGTCTGGATTATGGTGCGCAGACTATATCCAGGTACACATCAAGCCTTGACCATTCTTTCTTAAGTTTCTTAATTCTTCCTTGAATCTGAAAGCAAAATTTGAATAGAAACAACAACATAGAGAATAATATGGATTTTGTCATTCTATTTGATCAATCGGTGTATAAGTGAGCATACATAAACAATGTGTTGTGCACATGCCCCCAAATATGATATCTATGCATATGGATTTTGGACTAAGTTGTAATAATCTAATCTAAGTATCTAAACTAAAATGAGAATGATCATGCCATGCACGATGCCTATAATTTGAGAAAACTGGTATGAATCTGAGCCAAACTAAGCCAAAACTAGTAATCTATAACTGAACTTGTGTAAACCTAGACTTTACTTATTGTACTTTTTTTGTCAATCTATAATTTTATAAAATTAAGACTATTGGAAAGTAGTGCCATATCTTGGACAGTAGCACCATGTGGTACTATTGTCCCGATTTGGGCATTAATGTCTAACTATTTTGATTTCTGTGTAACTATAACTGATGTCTCTGTCACTCTTTTCCACTATGTTTCCTTGAGTTTGATTTATATATTCTGAGCCTGTGTACTAAAAATTATACTCTCAGTGCATTCTAATAGCTTGATCTCTGTAACAAACCCTTGTGAATGCCCTCTCTTTTTGAGGGGAGTTGTTAAACCTATGAAATAATTGTCCTTAAAATAAAAATCTCTACATAATAACCCAATATAATATACAGATATAATATCAAAATGTAAGATAATCTGAGCATAAGTTTATAATGTGTGATATATGTTAGATCTAGTATTCACAATCCTGTCAAGATATATGTAACAATGTATATGAATAAAAAATATGAGTAATAACTAAATAAATACTTAGTGGGATGGGACATGATGTCCATCACAAAACCTAAGTAATAAGAGGAGATGCATGAGGTGTCTCATGGTATCTAAAATTGAAGTGTTTAACAATCAAAAGATAAGTTTCATGGATATGATACATATAAGAAAGCATACATACAACACACATGGGGCATGCAAAGTAGGCCAAGAGGTCACAATACAAGGGACATGGGCACATGTCACTAAATCTAAGACATCAAGACACACAAGAACATGTTCAAATGTCCACATACACAAACAACAAGCAAGTTAGCTTAGAGCCACATGGAAAGACATGTTCAAATGTCCACATACACAATCAAGAAAGCACACATAAGGACATGGGCACATGTCCAGAACATACATATAGGGAAAAGAAGTGGTGTAGAGCCATAAAGCAATGCCATATTCAAATGCCCTCAAATAGAATAAACATAGAGACACAATCAATTCTAAACTAGGAAAGTTAGAAATGAAAGCATCCATGAACATGTGGTACACTTTTGTATAAGATCTAAGAAGTACATAAGTTGAGTCTAAAGTATTAGTAGTTAGAATAAAATCTAAGTAGGTGTAGAATGATCAATATCAAGATATAACAATGCTAAATATGTGATATAGAGTTTATAAATATGTAATATGGTAATCAAAACTATGTATAAGGTGCCCCTGAATGGGTAAATGTGTCAAATAAGAAACCCATGTATCTATGTATATGCCCCTAGTAGGTAGATAGTAGCAAATCTAGATCGGTGTAGTGGACTTGAGTTCTGTAACAATTTGTAAGCACTTGATAAGAACAAGTGAAGCACGTATGTATGATAAAGCTGACTATACTAAAATAGTGTAGTCATATAAAATGTAAAAATTGGTAACTTGAATATGGTAAATGACACCCAACCCATAGGTCCCTCTTACTTGCTGTCCTAACCCTCTTAGGCTTATTTTCACTGATTCCTAGTCATCCATAGCCTTTCAGACTTAGTTCTATCTCACCCAGATTTATTTTTTTAAGATAAATCAATCCCCCCAAGTCTTATCTACCCTTGACAATAGCATCACACTTGGAATATATCATCGGTGCCACTCCTGTCTACTTTTGGCACTCTTGTCCAAGTGCAATTTTGGCCCCAATAATCAGTTTCTTATGATTCCCCATCCTTATCTTTGTTGGCCTAATGCAATCAAATTTAATCCATGACCAATAGATCCCTATAAAATCCCATTCAAAGATCATTTGGAAAGGGTTGGAAATTATCACTAAGCAAGCAAGACTACTCAAGTAATCTTCCCTATTCTCTGCATATAACTTGCCAATACACTTACAAGCTTATTCAAAACCTTACATTAGTCCCTAGCCAACTTAAGCACATCCAATTTAACATTTTACATCTTCATACATATTATTGCATAAAGCACATCAAGTGGGAGAACTACATATAGCTTGATCCCTCTTTGGAGTATTGGTATGTAGACAATGTGCCCATACAAGGGGTATCAATCCACATCTAATGAATATTAGACACACTAACCCCTCCTCTTTCTTAAAATTAGCCAAAGTATAATGGAAGATAGGGTTTGAAGAGAAAATTTTCTCTACATGAAGCTCTATAGACTTTCAACTACCAAAACTTCACAGATAAGGTCACATAGACCTAGAGAACAAAGCTTAGAAAGTTTAGATCCTTAGGACAAAAATGATAGAGATGGAATACAACATCGATGCCACTCCTATCCACTTTTGGTGCTCCTTACAATCACAAAATGAAGGTCAAATCTTTATTTGCAAAAGTGTCATAATCTTGCACAATGAATTTTAGCCTCTGTCTCAGTTGAATTAGTCAGTTTCAAGCTAAGTTTTATTTTCTTTCCCTTATTACTATTTTTAGAAAGGTTTGAATTGCAATCAAATTTCAAAAATTAGTAGCTTAATAATTGCATATTTATTTACTAATTTTACTACTCAGACCCTTTAACTAAATTAGGAATAATACACCAATATTCCCAAAATCGTTAAATCGTTTAGTGAACCCGACTTACTTCATTTGTGCATAAAAACCCTAGAAACCCTAGAGTAAATTTCATACTAATTTTTCTTATATTTTTTTGATTTTTACCTAAATATTAAAATAAAAATTAACATCAAATTTTAACATTTCATAGAAAACTTAAAACGAATTTCTTGTAAACCCTAGTTGCATATCCTAGGTCCAAGTATTTTTCTAGTAATTTTCCAATAATTTTCTTATTTTTTACTAGCATATCAAAATAAAAAACTCATTTCAAATTTTAATAGTAATTTTCAAAAAAATATTTTTCTCAAAACCCTAGTTGCACATACTAGGTCCTATTCAATCAAGTTTATTCCAATAATTTTCTAAATTTTTAGTTGCATATTTCACTAAAAAATTCACTTTAAATTTCAAAATTTCATAGTATTTTCTAAATAAATCATCTTTCAAATCCTAGTTGCATACACTAGGTCCTACTACTTTTGAGATATCACCTTACATTCTACAATCAGATTTCAAAAATGGATCTCACTTATCTACAAATTTTTCTTACATTTCTTGAAAAAAATAAGGAGACCATCATTGGTTGTATCATGTAAATGAATGATGAAGTTTATCATATGTTAGTACAAATATTCATTATTTTCATTTCATGCTTACTTTTCATAATATGGAATGATATTAATAAAGTCATTGTTAAACATAGTAAGAGACCTCTCCTTCAAAGCAAAGTTTATTTGTCTTTAATATAAAGTTTTATCTCTTGCTTGATATCTCTCATATGGAATTTTTTTCAAGACTATCATACTAAACACATTAGAAATGTCATAACACATGCCAAATATTTTTATTCATTCTTGCACAAATTCATGCTTTTTATCTATTTCTCTCCATCTCTCATGTGGAATTTTTTTCAAGACTATCTTACTAAACATATTAGCAATGTCATGTTACAATTCAAAGTTTTCTATAGATTAGTGCACAATTCCATGCTCTCCATCCCTTGTTTAATATCTATCATGTGGAATGTTCTTTATACTCATATTTTTATAACTGGTTTCTACCCAGTGGATCCATTACATAAGCTAAAAACCATTTGTCAAGTTTCAATGTCATATCTTATGCATAGGAAATAGTTTCTTTCTCCTCCTCTCCTCCAAGAGGGTGAAAACTACTTTCCCTTTAACTAGGTCCATGCTATCACCCCTCCAAAAGGTGAGGCAACCCATACTATTATTCCTAATGCATACATTTAGCCTATAGCTTCTTCCAAACATATTCAACATATGTGCTTACACATTCAATCGAAAGCAAATAGGGTTTACACTTGTGAGACTCTAAAGGATCAAATCACCAGTATGAGCAAGTTAATCTTAGATTTAAAAATATAGAATTAGCTATTACATGACGAGATAAAAATATTTGAAATTCAGATTATAATACAAAAGCTTCAAAGTCACCCTAGTGTCAGTCATGTATATGCACCTTCACATAGTCAATTGGTTGTAAGCAATGTTACATATCAAAACAAGAAATCAAAACAAAGTAACTCTACAACTAGTGATTCAAAAATCATTTAAATATCAACTAAGATTTCAAGTGAGGTACTAAGGGAAATTATTCAATCTAACTTAATCAAACTATCTGCTCTACATCTAGTGAGACGATCCATATATTATTGTGTATATCATAGAATGCATGGGCATTAAACAGATTCATGTTTTGCATTGAAACAACGTATACAATAGATAATTGCTAATGAGGACCCTATACAGGGTAAATTAGTCAAGCAATCCATAGTGATACAGGAACACATTCATAAAGGATCAAATCTAAAAATAGTACAAAAGTGGTTACCAAAGCATAACTCAAAATAAAAAAAATCATCAAAAAGCAAAATTAGAGCAACAAATAGTACCACAAGCATAGGTAAAGCATGAAAAAGATGCATATTCACCTCCCCAAAATGAGGCTCAACTTTCAAAGTAGTATGGGTTTGGTCAAAAATACCTACAATAGTTTGATTATCAAGGTCAAGGGTTGGGAAAGCATGCTCAAAGCATCAATACTCCTATTATAGCAATTGATAATGTTTGTCACTAAGGTTTGGTAATTATTGAACATCCTAAGGCAATTCATTCACAAACAGAATTTATCAAAGTAAAATATCTAAATACAACAAAATTCAACACTAGCATTCCATTGGTTCAAAATCAAGATGATAATGATGAGTAGAACAATACAGGTTATTATGATTTCCAAGATACCAATAATGTATCCAAATATTCAGTCATATTCATAGCCATTTCCTTGTGCTTCATAATCATGCATGATTCCTCTCTTCGATATAGGACACCATGATAGGGAGTCTCTCATGAGACTCATCAGTTAGTATCATCTCTTCTCAGCCTTGCTTGTACATAGCTTCTTTTTCAAAACTACCTGTACATAGTTTCTTATGCTTGATTGTACATAGCTTATATCAAAAATACCAAAAATAATACAAAATTTTAAAATACCAAAAATAATACAAAATTTTAAAATACCAAAAACATGCAAATAATTCAAAAACAACAAAAACATTTTGATTGTATGCATCATCCATGATTTACATTTATAATATCATGCTAAACTTACATTTTTTGTTCTATGCTATTATCTGCCAATTTATCTACATTACCATACTTCGCTTGATCTTCTTTGAGTGTGTGCAGTGATATTCAGCTCCTTGATTACTTCACTCTACCCATTAAGTGGGAATCCTACTTATACATTCAAGACACATCGATATACATACCTATTGGGGGCATATTCTACATGACTACATCATCCAGGTTACATCATTCTTACACCACACACTCTAGTTATCTTGTTGATGAACATTATTCACTAGCATATATAGATTACTCTATCGACACTCATTAGTATATAACACTTGTGTATTTTTTAGGATATACTTGAACTTGTAATAACATGTCTTACATACATTTACTTCTTGATTTGATTAGTTAGATGTGATGGTACTTATAATTAGTAGATACTTTCTTTTTTTACGTAGAGTAGCTTGATGTGATTACATTTCTCAGTTCTTGTTTATCTCCTGTATGTGCCTTAGGACATTTACCAATGTCCTTTGCTTATATTCATGTGTTTGCCTTAGTACATTCTCCAATGTCATTTTCCTATACTCTTCCATGTGGTTGTGTTTTTCACACCAACATTACATATTTAAATTGTATGTGTGTGTGGCATTTAAACATGCCTTGTATGTTTGATTTCTAGTTTGAGTGGAATGTGCCCATGTCCCTTGTTTACTTAGCCCCTTGGTCACTCTTGTATGCTTCTTTCTTCTTGCCTTGTATGCTTATTTCTTATTTACTTCTCATTGTCTGCAATGCCATTATCCACATCATGCATTATCTTGCTTTTTTGGATGCCATGATGGACATCATGCCCAATCTCTCCAACTAACAACTAAAAACTAACCTAATTTATAGTTCTAGTTTAGTACATTACATATACTATTACATTGTTATATCTATCTAAGCATACCCCTGTTGATCTAATAATCTTGCAATATAGAACATGCTTTATGTTGAGATATTTTGTCAATTATCATTATTTTTGATAAAGTAAGGTGGAAAACCAGGGGTCGAACCCTTTACAAACAAAAAAGACAAGAAGGCAAAAAAACAAAAAATGCCTTCAGAGAGACGACGACATAGTTGAGAAAAATAGATAGAAACAAAACACAAGCAATGAAAAGACCAGAGTCAGAGAGGTCTCCCCTTACATAACTATTGATTTGATAAGATCATTAAGTTTCTCATTCTCCACATTGTCAGCATACCCAGTATTACCCACCACTTCCAGCATAGACATGTTTAGCAGAATTATATTTCAAAGCCCTTTGGCGAAGACCTTTTCTAGCTTCTACATGCGGTCCTTCAGGGCCCCAATTTAAAATTTTCAATCAATTTCATTCTCAGTGCCCTCACCATATTCCTCGACATACATTTTCCCCTTATTGTCAGCAGTTCTCATAGTGTCAGCACCCTGCTCCTCAGTAACCTCAAAATCCCTAGTAGCCTGCTTCCCTCCAGTGTCCTCCAAAATTTCCTAGATAGCCATCTCCTTAGACTCTTCCTCCTGGGTTGCCTCTTTCGAAGCACTTTCTAAATAATCAATCAATTTGGCCTTTGGGGTGGGTTTACCAACAATTCTCCCTGACTTGCACACTCTGGAGGGGAATCCTTCCTTATTTTTGGAAGGCTTGTGAGATTTGCCACCTTGGCCCCTCATGGCCCTGCCTAAATTCCTGTGGGTCCCTTTCGTAGTCTCTTTAATATTTTATTCCTCTTCATCAACCTTCCTCTTCTTTCCCTTCTTGCTCGCAAAGGAGTTGGGGGTATCAACAAGGGTCTTTTCAGGGGTGAAGAAAGAGACATCTTTTGTTTTGGTAGGAGCAGGGGAAACTCAGGACTCATCAATAGCATTGCCTGACACCGGGTTGGAAGGAATGTCTTCACTATCAACTTTAAAATTCCTGGTTGGCTTAAGGGCACGGTGAAAGTTGTATAGGAAAAAAATTATCTTCTAGTGTAGGGGAATAGGGATTATATCTGGCTTCTTAGCCAATTTAGCTCTCACCCTCAGGACAGAGTATTCCAAAGAGGAGAGCAGGTGAAAAGGAAAGCTAATAATAACATTGCGCTTGAAATGATTTAACAAAGGAAGGTGGTAATTATAGAACCTAGTAAATCACCCCTCGAGAGTGAAGTAATTCATGAGAATGAAGCACACTCCATCCCATGGCTCCAAAAGTTTAGCACACTCGAACCCTCCTTGATACGAGATGAGTTCTTCTCCCTCACCCAAAAATAGTTTATGGTTAGCCATATCCATGATTTTGGTTTTCCTTTAAAGTTTTATACCCTGCATGGTCATTCATGTGGCCATAGAAATCACCTTTTCAGAGATTTCAAAACTAATACCACCCACTATGACCCACCTATTCAACTAGGATCTCACAAATTGCTCGAACAAGTTTTTGTCATAACCATTTAGCCTTTCCAAATATGGGCTGATACCCCCTTCTTTAAAATAATGCCAAACCAGTGGATTATCTTTAAATTTGCAGTAGGAGATAGGTTCAATTCGAATATGGTCTCCCCCCATTCTGTATTTGCAAACCCAAATAGTGGAGTTCCTAAATTCTGCCTTCAGCTTTGAACTGGTAGCTAACCCTTGCTTCTGTTTATGCAGAATGCAGATGTGATAGCTGATTTTACAAAATGCCCTACAGTGATGATGTTGTCTATTCCCATGCTTGAAAATAATTTCCCCTTGATTTTCATGATGAGACCCGCACGCTTCAACCTCATGATACAAGGAATTATGAATGATTACCAAGAAAGCACTAAGGTTATCAAGTTCTGAGATCCCCAATGGCCCTCTCCACATGGACCACCTTCGATAGCTATCCTTGTCATTAATGCACCTCATTCCTGACAAGTCATCTCCTTTTAAATGATCTCCCTAATGTTTAAGGGAATATGAACACCTTGTCGCCACACACTCCAACCTAAAAATTGCTGACCAAGGTTGGCACAAGCATCAACGACCCTGTTGCCTTCTCTATAGGTATGGGAAATCTCAACTTTGGAAGACTTTTGTAAAAGAAATTGGATATCAGTAATGATGTCTTTTAGCTTGATTCCCACATTTAATGCTTTATTAACGACATCTATGACCATCTTCGAGTCTCCTTGTATATTCAAGTTCCTTATTCCTAGGGATATAGCTATCTTTAATCCCCATAGTAAAGCCATTGCTTCAGCATAGTTGTTGCTCTAGCATCCAATTCCACTAGCATAGACAACAGACATCCATCCTTTCTCAATTATCATTGTTATAACATGTATCTTTGAAACATAACACACTTGTAGGGCCCTTTATTTTGAGGGCAATCATTATAGGGTCTTCATTCCTAGCCTCAAAAGAGGGGGCAATAAACAGGGGTTTTGTTATAGAGATTAGAGCTCCTAATGGTCAAAAAAGTAATTTTGACAACACCCAGAACAACAACCAGACATCAAACTAGTCATAACAGACCAAGTAGACAATGAAAATGTTAGAATAGTTACCAGATTTGGCTCAAGAAAATAGCACCTAACTTGTAATATAGCATCTATACCATTACTATCCATTTTCAATGCTCCTATCTAAATAGGAGAAAAACCAGACTTTCTAGAATAGGCAAAAAAGTAGGTTCAATTAGAGTTTTGCACAGCTAGGATAGTTCAAAATCAATAATTTTCAATACACTTTCACTGAGAGAATATAGATATAGGGGGCATCATGTATGGCATGATGGATCTCACTTCTAGTTTTAGATATGATAGTTGATATGACTTTTAGATTAGAATCCATGTTTTAGACACTAGTGATTGGGGGCAATGTGCATGGCACATTTATTTTATTTTCTTTCTAAGTTCAGTATTGCCTAGACATTCTCAGTATTTGTATGCCTTACTCCATCTGCAGGTGTTTGGCATCATTTTAGAATGGCTTTCATATAAACTTAACTTCTCATGTTCCCAAATTCTCGATTGGCTTTCATATAAGCCTAATGCACTAGTTTTAGAGTGGCTTTCATACAAGCCTAATCTCCATCTTTCAGAGTGTCCAAGAGTGGCCTAGTTTCTAGCATACATTCAAATATCCATGCCAACATTATTAGATCATAGTACATTCATGGAATTCAGGAGCCATACCATACGACACACATTCCATATCAGTATTAGTTTATAGCTTCACTTCACAGGGCAATGATGGAGCCAAAAGACTAGCTAGCCTTTGTATTCTTGAGCCACCTACTCAAAGCTATTAGACACATAGTCCAAACATTGATCAACACATATATGATCAACTAGCTTCACTTAGTGGGTGATGATGAAGCCAAAAGGTCAACCTTTGCATTCCTGAGCCACTCTCAAGGAATTGAGCACTCAAATCCATTCATGATATTACTCTTGGTAAAACACACGTCTAATATCACCCAAGATCACCCACCATTACCCAACATCATAATAGGTTTGATATTGGTTCGTGTACTCGATGAGGTGTATTTATTCCTTGCTCTTCCTCTCTCTCTCTTATCCATCTTTATACATTCTTATTTTAGATATAGCGTATCTAGTTTGAACTGATATACTCTTTATTTTCTCTTGAAGATTCACACTTCATAGTGTGCTCTCTCTATGCACACCTAACATCACACAACTTAATGAGCTTCACCCTTACAAGTAAGTTTAGGTACGCTTTCTATTTTTTTTTATCCTAGTATTTTGATTTATTGCATTATTAGAATAAAAGAGGGCAAATATAGTCATATAAAATGCAAAAATAAGTAACATGAGTATATAAAATGACACCCAAATCATAGGTCCCTCTCTCTTGCTCTCTGACCCTCTTAGGTTTATTTTCACTATTTCTCAATCATACGTAACATTCTAGACTTAGTTCTAGCTCACTCAGATTGCTATTTTCAAGATAAATCAATCCCTCTAAGTCTTGTCTACCTAAGACAATAGTGCCACACTTAGACTATAACACCAATGCCACTCCTATCCACTTTTAACTCTCATATCCAAATGCAATTTTGGCCCCAATGATTAGTTTATTTTAATTCACCATCCTTATCTTTGTTGGCCTAATGCAAGCAAATTCAATCCATGAGCAATAGATCCCTATCAAATCCCATTCAAAGATCATTTGTAAAGGGTTGATAATTATCACTAAGCAAGCAAGAATACAATCAAGACTACACAAGCAATCTTCCTTATT
Source organism: Torreya grandis (assembly GCA_037957365.1). Taxonomy (NCBI): domain Eukaryota; kingdom Viridiplantae; phylum Streptophyta; class Pinopsida; order Cupressales; family Taxaceae; genus Torreya; species Torreya grandis. The sequence continues at coordinate 3,149,899 of JARHVA010000138.1, forward strand.
CTCTACAAGCAACCAACGAAGGCACTTACAAGCTTATTCAAATCCTTACACTAGTCCCTAGCTAGTTCAAGCACATCTAGTTTAGCATTTTGCATCTTTATACACATTATTTCACAAAGCACATCAATTGGAAGAATTGCATATGGCTTGATCCCTCTTTAGAGTATTGGTATGTAGGTAGCGTGCCCACACAAAGGGTGTGGATCCACATCCAGTGAATCTTACAGACACTAACCCCCCCACTATCTTAAAATTGGCCAAAACATAATGGAAGATTGGGTTTGAAGAGAAAATCTACTCTATAAGGAGCTATATAGACTTCTAACTATTAAAACTTCACAAACAGGGTCACATAAACCTAGCAAACAAAACCCAGAAAGCTCAAATCCTCAGGACAATAGTGGAAGAGGTGGACTACAGTGTTGGTGCCACTCCTATCCACTTTTGACACTCTTGTCAAATCATAAAATGAAGGTAAAAACTCAATTTGTGATAGTGTCCTAGACCTACACAGTGAATTCCAACTTGTGTCTTAGTTGGATCAGTCAGTTTTTAGCTAAGTCTTGTTTTTTTTCCTTATTACTATTTTTAGAAAGGTTCAAATTAAAATTATATTTTACAAATCAGTATCTTAATAATTACATATTTATTTACTAATTTTACTAGTCAGACCCTTTAAATAAATTAAGAATAATACACCAATATCCTCAAAATTATTAAAGCAAATAGCTAACATATGTAGTGTCTAGAAAATGTAATAAATGTAAACATGACAATGCATACAATATATAATTTATGTATTTTTCGAGTAGACATTTTAATATTTTTGTGTGTTGACATATTAAATTATTTTTATATTTTTTGGATATAAGCTATGTACAAGCAACATGAAAATGAAACTCTATACAACGAGAAAGAAATAAGGAAATTATGTTCACAAAGGAAGGAAAAATACTAACTAATGATTCTCAAGGGAGACTCGCTATCAATGTGGCATGTGTCAAATAAAGGAATGGTGATCATTCATGCTATATGAAAAGGTAACTCAAGACCCATAACCTACTGTACTGAGTGACCTATAACTGCCTCTGCTTGTGAAGTGGTGCTAGGAATCCATAAAACTGATTATGGTATTCAATGAACTGTAGGGGTCTTAGGGGCCCATCTAATAGAAAATGCTATAGCTGGCATATGTACCCTATGCTGAAAACTCTAAAAAATCAATAATACTTGTGTCAAAATAAAAGGAGTAGAGAGAGGCCCTATAGAATATGCAACATATCTCTAACATAGGGGTCTCTCTAATAATGGTCTCTGTGGGAAAGTATGTATATGTGGTAACACCGTAAGAGTAGACCTCACCTATGTTGGTGGATAAACTACACTCTACAGTGTACTGATATGAATTATTCACAGATCTGTAATTGGTAATTATGGTGTGATTTATAGTGGGATAGGTAGAGGATACTCATATGAAAGACTCTAAATTTTGATCACCTAATTTGCATTTATATATTTAAGACATCTGTGAATGATGGATGGGATGGATAGTAGCTATTGAATCCATGTCCTACCCAATTCCATGTTAAATGTGCCTGCACTAGGTACTAATAAGATTTTAATGGCCATATGTGCTGGTCCAACCTATAATAGAAGTACAATCTCCCCAATGGAGCTCTAGACATGGCCACTAAAACCATAAATAATTGTGTCTATATGAAAAACATACTGCTCTTTATATCTCAAATGCTATATAAGTGTGATATTTCAAGTGTTAATACTTGAACCATTCTTAACCATAACACTAGGAATAGGATGATGGTCTATGTAGGCTCATACAAAGAGTGCATATAAATCTAAATCATCATCAACAATCTCTTCCTCTGAAAAAGTGATGAGTGGTCTAATTGGTACTATAGTATGATACACACTGATGATATTGTGTAGGGGTGTGCATCCTCTATATTAGTGCGATATGATGCTAGTGATAGATGTGCCTAATATGTATAGTGAACACCTGAAGTGCCCCTACCTCATTTGTTGTATGCTTTAGAAATTGATCCAAGAATATTTTCAATGCCTTAGTTTCTATTTTTTTAACTTTGGGTGCTTTTGTGGGTGTGCCCACATCAATTATGTTGGCCTCTATCAAAGCTTGCATCTTATGTTTTAAGGTGATGCATCATTTTATAGTATGGCCCAATGCCTTATGATATTCATAGAATACATTGGAATCATAACCTTTTGGAAGAGGTTGTGTCATATCAACCTCTATGATTGGAGGGAGAGATATGACATTGCATTCTAGGAGCTATTGTAAAACATGTGTTGGGGATTCTAGAAGGTTAGTGAAAACTCTTCATGGATGATCTAATAAAACAAAGCAAGGAGATGGCTCAGAAGCTACATTAACTATGGCCTTTGGATCACTCTTATTTTTAGTGGCCTTTACCTTGTATGGAGGCTTATTATAACTCTTAGTAGTTGATTTTTATCCACTTATATATTTCAATTTTCCTATAGAAAAGTTTGAATTCCCTTTCTTTCACTTTATGGCATAAATCTGTGAAGGTTGGAAACTTCTTGAACAAGATAGCTTCATGTAATGCTAAGAGTAGTCTATGTTAAATATGTCTTAGATATCTCTATCTAGCATGGGGCTAGTCATCTTTACCAATATAGTCTTATATCGCAAGACATATTCTACAATAGGCTCATTGGATTTTTGTTTCAGTTGTGATACTTAAGCATATAGGGTCTTATCATTGATGTTAATTGAGAAATGTGCTAAAAACATATCTGCTAATGGATTAAATGTGGTGATAGACTAATTTGATAGATCATAGAACCACTATAAGGCATAATCTTTTAGACTACATGGGAACAACTTAGTGAGGAGCTGATCATTGGACACTTAGTCCAAATATGTTACATGGAAATATTAGAGATGGTGCTTTGGGTCACCCTTACCATCATACAATCGAATCTTAGGTTCCACAAATATAGATGGAAAAGGAGTTTTCGCTATGCGATGTGCCAAATGTGTATGTAAAAAACATGAGAATCCAAGGTATGTGATGAACTATTAGCTCCTTGCTCAAGATGTAACACCTTATCCTATAGAGAATGAATCTCATGCATAAGGGATTTTACATATGGAGAGGAGGAATTATCCATAAGAAGTATAGCTGGTACTAAAGGTTATTGATTTAGTTGTATGAGTTGAGTTGGGCCCAAAGTAGGTGTAACAATGTTGTTATCTGGGGGAGTAAAAGATTAACCATCATTTTATTTTTGAAGTTCTTCATGGATAATCTTGATAAGGTCATCTTGCATATCTGAATGTTTGAAAACAAAATCTTGAAATTATCTCTTATCGGTTTCATCAAATTGGTTGTTGAATTTTGCCATTGTAGGTTGGGGAGTAAGAAAACAAACTATTGTATATTTTGAACCTTTCAAGAAATATAATCTATGAAAGATTGAAATAATTAAATACTATTTTTTTTTTTGATATTTTAGAATTAATATCTGAGCATAGAAAATAAAAGGATACAAGCCATAAGAGCATATAAGGCTAGGGTTATGGTTTCAGTAGTATTTGAAGTAAGTCGGGTTCACTAAATGTTTCAACCTTTTAGGACTTAGTGAATGTAAATTCTATGTTGTTAAAGAGTTGAGTATAGTAAATTAGGGTAGAAATATGCAATAAATACAACCATTTATTTATAATATAATTGACTTAATTTGACCTTTTTAAAAATAGCAATAAATAATGTAAATAAGAACCTAGCTAGAAAATAACTAAAATGGTAGATTATGAGGCTACAAACTAAGACATAGGCTAGTCTGAGTGTTGCAAATAAGATCCAAGTGTCAAAATCCTTCCTAGATAGTAGCACCCTAATTGGATAATAATGCCATGTGGCACTAGTGTCCCTATTTTGGTGATAGTGTCCTCTATGAAAAAATGTTTCAAGCTTTTGTGTGCACATGTGTCTTAGTTTATCCAACATGTTCCTGCACATATGAGTTTTGGATATCTATATATGACTTGTTTTAATTGATTTTATATGTAAACCCTAATCCTCTATTTTGCTAGGGCATCCAGTTGATACAAGCAATAAAGTGTGTTATTAGTGGGGTAGGCTAGATATCCTCAACACCCCGTTGTGATCAGAGTTACCTACATACCAATACTTTGAAGAGGGATCAAACTCGATGTAGTTTTTCCCACCTAAGTGCTGGTGCAAGTGCAAGTGAAGCTAGTATGATTGTTGACTTGAGTACTTTGAATGTGCTTGAGATTAGAAACCTGAGTAATATGAGTTTAGGAATGTTGTATGCAAAAGTAGGGTATAATATGGATTGATAAAATTGATTATGCACAACTTGTTCTAGTTTTTTATGTGTAATTTCCATTTGATTTACATATAGTGGTTAGAGGACTAAAAATTATGTATATATATTGTTTTGGTGTTTGTGCATGTCTTAAAAGAGGTTTAGGTCAACCCTATATGGTCCTAGATTTGAAAAGATATCCATTGGTAAAAAAAGAAGGGAAAGGACAATAGCACCAAAATTGGGACATTAATGCCATGGGGTGCTACTATCCCTATTATGGTGCTAATGACTATGTGGCAGAACTTGAGTCACTAAGGGATATGATGTTAATATGAAGATCTGAAATTGCTTAGGGATGTATAAGGATGTTTTTGGCCTGCATAAAGGCTAGATAAGTGTAAAATAGGCCCCAAGGTAGGTCTAGGGCTAAACTAGGGATATGTGGTTTGAAGTAGCACTCTTGGCACTTAAGTGTCATTTCTAGGTGACTACAAATACCAATGTTATATGAAGTGATAAATCACTATGGTATGAAAATAACCTCCTTATACCTCCCAAAAATATCTTCCTTGGACCTCCCAAAATAGGAAAACAAGTGCTTTAACTAAATCATGTATAACACCACCACATATGGTGGGTGGGAGGATGACTCAAGACTTGACCTTGTAAGATTTTCCATCACACCATTTATCTATATTTGAAGCTAATTCTTCTCCTCCATACATGCAACAAGCGTACAATGTTCACATTATGACATACATCAAACCAACATTTCAAACGAAGATGTAAAAACCTCATTGCAAATTAATCCAATCATTAAATGCTAAGAAGCCATAAATAAGTACTTAAGTAAAAATAAGGTAAAATAAAATAAAAATGAGATAAAATTTAAATGAACTCATCACAAAAAATTAATTATTTGAAATCAAATTGGCCATAAAATCAAAATTCCAACCAAAGTAATTCAAACCCAATGAAGAAAACTTTGTGAAGGTAATTAAAATCCAAGAGAACAAAAGTGATGGTTTTGAAAAACTTTAAAAATTTGACAAGTAACAAATAAATTTTGATGTATCAGTCTTGTAAAACACACATTATGACACTATGTGGTTAAGAAAGCCAGCCCAGGGAGAAGGACATAAGTCTTGATTACCTCTGAGAGGTAAGAGAATTAAGAAAAATAGCTTGATTAACTCCCATAGGTAAGATAAATATATATGAAACATCATCCTCCATATGCCTCCCTTCAAGATCCACAAGGCTAAAATACAGGTGTTATAACTAGATTATAAGGGTGGGATTTACATAGTTACTTCCACATGAACGAAATAAGCACATGATATGTTATAAGTTTGTTTACAAGATCAGGGTATGATAGGGTTGTATACACAATTGACAATCGACACAAAATGTTTGTATCAAATTTATCACAATATAATCATTCAGAGAGGAAGTGTTGCTTGAAAGGTTAACACATATACAAGGTAGTGCAGAGGGAGTTTATGCAATAATTTCTAATTATACATACACAACCAATTAATTTTTTTTTATCTCAAGATACATTATTTACAAAGGTTCACGACACTGATTAAAATTCATATCACACTATGATAACATAATTTAACTGGTAAAACATAAGGATCAAAGTAATCTCATTGGTCCAACAGATGTATCTATGTCATCCCTGATGACATTGTTGACTTCCATCTATCACTGTTGTTGTAGTCACAAGAAGAATAACAATTGAAAATTATCATGTCTAGTATCACAATGCCCTAAAGTATCATATGCAAATTTTCTTTGTTTCTCATGACTGACCCATAATGAATCTCAGTTGTATGAATCCAAAATAACAAGGATAATAACTTTATTTCAATATCCAAAATCAAAATATTATACGTTAATTTGGATTTCTCAAAATTCCTTTTTAAGGTTTGAAATAATAATATTCAATGAATATAGAATTATGTTCTTATTAACAAGATAATAAATTTATATAACAAATAATGTTGTATAATGATCAATATTCTAATGGAGAACTCTCAAAGGGTTTCGTCCTTGAGGGGTTGATATCAAGGGGTTTCATCCTTGTATCTAATAAATGAGGGGTTTCATCCTCAATTATAAAAGAAGATGCTACTGCCTAAACTTCAGATAAGGAAATGAATGTTAAATCTGAATATATATATTTTTCCTTTACCAAGTTCTTATAAACACCCTTCATAGCTTTGCATCAAATGACGTGTCTCCTTTCCAAAGTGATGTGTCTTTTCATCAAATGGGATGACTTGCATTAATATAACTTCTACTCCTTGCATTAAATGTGGTGCTCCTTCCCATATGGAGAATTTATTTAATTTAGTTACCATTGTAGTTAATTTAATTGTTGATGGTCTAGGCAATTCCATTGGTGATTTATTTACTTTAATGCATTCCATGTTTATGGTCTCCTTTTTATTTGGGAATATTACAGATCTCCCTTCTTCAGATTGTTTATCCTTAAGAAATTTTAAACTTGATAGTAAACTACACAACAAACTATAATCTGCTCCAAGCTTAGATGTTTCTTTCCCCATCCTTGTAGAACCGATTGCATTATTATTAGTTCTCTCTTGCAAGGGATTATTACAACTGTTCTTTCCTGGATCCCACAACTTTCTATCGTTATAAGCATTGCTGTAATTATTAATAAGCTCTTAGCTGAGCATAAGGAACTTGGGACCTTTATGTACTCCAAATTGATCATTTTTTGGGCTGCTAATGACCTGTTCAAGCTCATTTGTCACCAAATTTTCCCTTACAATCTCCATTAATGACTCACCTCCATTGTACATCAAGACAAATATTTTCTTTGTGCTATTATGGAGACCAAGCAATGCTTCATCTTTGATAAAAGATTCATATTTTTTTCATTATGATAATAGGGCAAATTTATGGTTTTCATAAGATGATTCTAATGTTTGTTTGGTTGTTCAAGTTCAAGAACCATCACCTCTAACTCAAGCTTAGAGAATTCTTTGAGTGATGCTGTTGGGATGTTTTTCAACATTGAATAATTTACTTCTAGCGGTTGCTCCTGCAACTCAAGGTTTTTGCCTAAATCATTGTCAACCATCCAAATTTTATGCCCCTTTGGTAGTTGCTTCGTGATGACTTGTTTGATAAAATTTGGCTGCCATCCAGCTTCTTCTGCTACACATTTTCCATATAAATGACAAAAATATACGAATGTCAATTCATTCATTATCATAGGATTAAGATTCAAATATTTATTGTGACATGCATTAATATCATTAAAAATCAACTTGGCTTCATCTTTTTCTTGTATTGGTACCTCTCGTTGAAGGAATGTGGGCATGGTTGGGCGTACATAAGTCCTTGATGGGAGTCCTTCTTCACTGTTATTAAATCTCTAACCCTGTTGTGCTTGTGATGATCTTCTCTCACCATTAGAATTCTAAGTTAGTGAGTTATTCAATTGTTACATTTTTTGAACTAATTGTGACATCAATGTATATACTTGAGTTTGCCCTTGGACCCACCAGTCAAACTGTGCATCATTTATGTTTTTTATGTTGAACTTATGATTTGAATGTGTAAAGCTTATCAAAACCCTCAGGATAACAGGATGAAAAGCTCTAATACCATTGTAATATCCCAAATCAGAATATTATACGTTAATTTAGATTTCTCAAAATTCTTTTTTAAAGTTTGAAATAATAATATTCAATGAATATAGAATTATTTTCTTATTAACAAGATAATAAATTTATATAACAAATAATGTTGTATAAAGATCAAATGTGCAATGTGGACTTTTGGTTAGAAATATTCTAATAGAGAAATCTCAAAGGGTTTTATCCTTGAGGGGTTGATATCAAGGGGTTTCATCCTTGTATCTAGTAAATGAGGGGTGTCATTCTCAATTATAAAAGAAGAGGCTACTACCTCAACTACATATAAGGAAATGAATGTTAAATCTGAATATATATATTTTTCCTTCACCAAGTTCTTCTTATAAATACCCTTCATAGCTTTGCATCAAATGACATGTCTCCTTTCCAAAGTGATGTGTCTTCATAAAATGGGATGACTTACATTTATATAAATTTTATTCCTTGCATTAAATGTGGTGCTCCTTCCCATATGGATTTTTTTTTTAATTTAGTTGATGTTGTACTTAATTTAATTGCTATTGGTTTAAGTGATTTATTTACATTAATGCAATTCATGTTATGGTCTCCTTTGCATTTGGGGATATTAAAGACCTCCTTCTTTAGATTTATTGTCCTCAAGCAATTTTAAACCCGATAGTAAACTCCACAACAAACTATAATCTGCTCCAAGCTTAGATGTTTCTTTCCCCATCCTTGTAGAACTGATTGTATTATTAATAGTTCTCTCTTGCAAGGGATTATTACTACTGTTATTTCCTAGATCCCATAATCTTATACCATTATAACCATTGTTGTAACTATTAATGAGCTCTTAGTTGAGCATAAGGATCCTGGGACCTTTACATACTCCAAATTGATCATTTCTTGGGTTGTTAATGACATGTTCAAGCTCATTTATCATCAAATATGGCCTTAAAATATCTATTTATGACTCAACTCCACTATCCATGAAGGCAAATCTTTTCTTTGTGCTATTATGGAGACCAAACAATGGTTCATCTTTGATACAATATTTATATTTGTTTTCATTGTGATAATAGGATAAATTTATGGTTGTCATAAGATGATTCCAATGTTTGTTTGGTTGTTCAAGTTCAAGAACCATTGCCTCCAACTCGAGCTCAAAGAATTCTTTGAGTGATGTTGGGATGTTTTTCAACATTGAATAGTTTACTTCCACTAGCTACTCCTGCAACACAAGGTTGTTGCCTAAATCATTATCAACCATCCAAACTTTATGCTCCTTCGGTAGCTTCTCTGTGATGACTTGTTTGACTGAATTTGGCTGCCATTCAGCTTCTTCTAGCACATATTTCCAATATAAATGAAAAAAATATATGAATGTCAATTCATCCCTTATCATAGGATCAAGATTTAAATATTTATTGTTACATGCATTAATATCATTGAAAATCAACTCAGCCTCATCTTCTTATTGTATTGGTTCTTTTCATTGAAGGAATGTGGGCATGGTTGGGCATACATAAGTCCTTGATGGGAGTCCTTCATGACTGTTATTAAATATATAACCCTATTGTGCTTGTGATGATCTTCCCTCACCATTAGGATTTTGAGTTGGTGAGTTATTCAACTGCTACATGTGTTGAACTAATTGTGACATCAATGTATATACTTGAATTTGCCCTTGGGCCCACGGATCAAAATATGCATTATTTATGTTGTTTATGTTGACCTTATGATTTGAATGCATAAATCTTATCAAAACCTTCAAGCTGACATGATGACAAGCTCTAATACCATTGTAATATCCCAAATTAGAATATTATACATTAATTTAGATTTATCTAGATTCATTTTTAAAGTTTGATATTCAATTAATATAAAATTATGTTCTTATTAACAAGATAATAAATTTATATAACAAATAATGTTGTATAATGATCAAATGTGCAATGCAGAATTCTGGTTATAAATATTCTAATAGAGAACTGTCAAAGGGTTTCGTCCTTGAGGAGTTGATATCAAGGGGTTTCATCCTTATCTAGTAAATGAGGGGTTTCATTCTCAATTATAAAAGAAGATTCTACTATCTAAACTATAGATAAGGAAATGAATGTTAAATCTGAATATATATATTTTTCCTTCACCAAGTTCTTCTTATAAATACCCTTCATAGCTTTGCATCAAATGATGTGTCTCCTTTCCAAAGTGATTTGTCTTTTCATCAAATGGGATGACTTGAATTAATATAAATTATATTCCTTGCATTAAATGTGTTGCTCCTTCCCATATGAAAATTTACTTAATTTAGTTGCTGATGTAGTTAATTTAATTACTGCTGGTTTAGGTGATTCCGTTGGTGATTTATTTACATTAATGCAGTTCATGTTTATGGTCTCCTTTGTATGGGGATATTACAAACCTCCCTTCTTTATATTTCTTGTCCTCAAGTAATTTAAAACCCGGTAGTAAACTCCACAACAAATTATAATCTGCTTCAAGCTTATATGTTTCTTTCCCCATCCTTGTAGAACTGATTGCATTATTATTAGTTCTCTCTTGCAAGGGATCATTACAACTATTCTTTCCTAAATCCCACAACCTTCTCCCATTATAACCATTGTTGTAACAATTAATGAGCTCTTGATTGAGCATAAGGATCATGGGACCTTTACATACTCCAAATTGATCATTTTTTGGGTTGTTAATGCCCTTTTCAAGCTCATTTGTCACCAAATCTGCCCTTACAATATCCATTAATGACTAAACTCCACTATCCATGAATACAAATATTTTCTTTGTGCTATTATGGATACCAAGCAATGGTTCATATTTGATAAAATAATCATATTCATTTTCATTATGATAATAGGACAAATTTATTGTTATCATAAGATGATTCCAATGTTTGTTTGGCTATTCCAGTTCAAGAACCATCACCTCCAACTCAAGCTCAAAGAATTCTTTGAGTGATGTTGTTGGGATGTTTTTCAACATTGAATAGTTTACTTCCACTGGCTACTCATACAACTCAAGGTTGTTGCCTAAATCATTGTCAACCATCCAAATTTTATGCTCCTTCGGTAGCTGCTCTGTGATGACTTGTTTGACTGAACTCAGCTACCATTCAACGTCTTCTAACACACATTTCCCATATAAATGACAAAAATCTATGAATTTAAATTCATCCCTTATCATAGGATCAAGATTTAAATATTTATTGTGACATGCATTAATATCATTGAAAATCAACTTGACCTCATCTTCTTCTTGTATTGGTTCCTCTTGTTGAAGGAATGTGGGTGTGGTTGGGCATATATAAGTCCTTGATGGGAGTCCTTCATGACTGTTATTAAATGTATAAACCTATTGTGCTTGTGATGATATTCCCTCACCATTAGAATTTTGATTTAGTGAGTTATTCAACTACTACATTTGTTGAACTAATTGTGACATCAACGTATATACTTGGATTTTCCCTTGGGCCCACTGATAAAACTATGCATCATTTATGTTGTTTATGTTGACCTTATGATTTGAATGCATAAATATTATTGAAACCCTCAGGCTGACATGATGAAAATATCTAATACCATTGTAATATCCCAAATCAGAATATTGTACATTAATTTGGATTTCTCAAAATTCATTTTTAAAGTTTGAAATAATGATATTCAATGAATATAGAATTACCTTCTTATTAACAAGATAATATATTTATATAACAAATAATGTTGTATAATGATCAAATGTGCAATAAGGAATTCTGGTTATAAATATTCTAATAGAGAACTCTCAAAGGGTTTCATCCTCGAGGGGTTGATATGGGGTTTCATCCTCGTATCTAATAAATGAGGGGTTTCACCCTCAATTATAAAAGAAGAGGTTGTTGTCTAAACTTCAGATAAGGAAATGAATGCTAAATCTGAATATATATATTTTTTCCTTTACCAAGTTCTTATAAATACCCTTCATTGCTTTGTATCAAATGATTTATCTCCTTTCCAATGTGATGCATATTTTCATCAAATGGGATGACTTGCATTAATATAACTTTTATTCCTTGCATTAAATGTGGCACTCCTTCCCATATGGAAAATTTATTTAATTTAGTTGTTGTAGTTCATTTAATTGTTGTTAGTTTAGGTGATTCCATTGGTAATTTATTTACGTTAATGCAGTTCATGTTTATGGTATCCTTTGTATTTGGGGATATTACAATTATCAAATGGTAACTTAATGTGAATAATTCTCATAAAATCAATATGACTAAACCCATAGTACATAATCTATTTCTGGTTTACTACGAGAAGTGACTGAACCAAATACATTGATTTTATAGAATTATCATACTAACACCACTCATTGAGAATATCATTATCAATACTTAGATCTTTGAAGCTATACTATAAAATGGTGGTCTATGGCACATCTATCTAACCATCAGTGAAGTTTTGGACTAACCATGAGGTCAATAAAATAGGTTGCAAGTTCTTATTTGCCTCAATATTTATATCTCACATTAAAAATCATGTTTTCTTTAGAAGTTAGTGTATTTCAGGATTCAAGTGAATTCATACAAGATGTTCGACAAACAAGTATGTACGCTCTAACATTTATAACAAGAAGGAAAACCAAAACACACTCCTCTCAAGGATCATCAACAACTAGGTCACCTTTGAATCACTGATGATTCAACATAAGGATAATATTGATCTAATTACCAAGGAACATGGTCATAACATCAAAGTGTTGTTGACCACAAATCATACACTTATAAAATCATCTTTGAGCTTTGTTAAGTTGATTCTTTAGTCATATCTTCCAAGAATTTAATATATAGTCCTCCCTAACATCATTTGCCACATTAAACAAGGTACACAAGCCAGTTTGCAACATAAGATGATCAATCACCTGCAATACACCATTCATGTAATGAACCCTATGGAGAAACACTAATTCTTATTCCTCTTTCACATGCACAATCTACCTTTGGAATTCACATATGGTGACTTATTTCAAACAACCTATAGATGCATGAGCAAGGTTTTTATCCACAGTCTGAAATAAAACCTCAATCAACAATAAAAAATTACACTCAAGGTATTTAATAACTTGTTAGATTTATTTACCATCAAATATTCATTTCAAACACATTGGTACCAATGGAAACTTCCTTTTCATTAGCTTATGCCCTTCCGCAATTTTCAAACACATAAACATACAACAATACATGGTAAACAGATGTATTAAAGATTATTCTTGTTCTCAATACTGAGAATAAAATCTTATCATGGAATGACTAACAAATCTCCCTTGGACACAACAAGTCCATTTCTATATTCAGTGAAGCTTTAGTTCAAAATTCATAAAAGATATTCATAATCATACATTTGGCAAACCTTCTCGCTTGACAAGCATGTCTGCTTGTTTCTTCTTCACCCCTATTACCTCTTCTACATACATACTCACTATATAACCTTTTAAAAATTTAAAAACTCACAAAACAAGAACCCTAAGCATTTCTAAAAACATGAAACTCTCAAGAATTCTAAACCTACGTAGGGTGGTGGTTCCACGACCAACACCTTACATTTTCAACTTGACACAAGCCATTCCAAACCAACTTAGGACTCTTAAAAGACCTTATAGGTCTATTACAACTTCATTTAACATAACATAACATTAGAACCCACCTTAACCATCTAAACACACTCTCAATCCCTCTTTACATGCTTGAAAATTCAAATTACAAAAAAGGCAGGAAAACTCTTAATGGACACAAATTCAAATTTGCATGCACCAACATGACTCCAAAGCACTTTCTTGAGCACTCCCAAGATGCCCCTAAATCAGAAGTACACACACTATGAAATCTAACCTCAAGTGTGAATATCAAGACTTATTCCAAGAGGATAATCCAAAACAAATTCAAGTAGGCCTCATCCTAGGTCTACCCATTGGCAACTAAAGTTAGACAAACATTTGCATTTTTTGGCTCGAAACTCAAGCCAAGGTAACAAGTATATACAAGGGATATAAAAGTATAGGGTAGTCCAACTTGAATTAAATACGCTAGAAGGCACTAAAACAATCACCATGGCAAGATACCCTTTTAAAAGAAATAATGTGTACCAATCTTCACACTGATAAATACGTACAAAAGTACCCTTAGTTTAAATCTGAAAGGAGAATAATTTTTTCTAGCTTGAGAACCAATTTTATAAGATAGAAATATTGTGTTTAAGGCAACACAATATTTTTATTGTGAGGTAAATCATGATTTAATCAACCATTTTAAGGTGACTTTAATTACTTAGAAAATTTCTCTCTCAAAATTTCATATAAATTGGCTTCAGAATCACTCAGATAAAAATAGTAAAACTTATGATAAAATTTATTTTATTATTTTAATGGTAATTTAAAGCTATTATAATTTATTTCTAGGTATTTTAACTACGTTGATTCTCAATCAACTTTAAAGACTAAAAACAAAAGTAAATTTTGTCACCACAAACTCCTTTTTTAAAATGTCACAAAAAACTATCATTAAAGAAAAAATTATTTAACTGTTATTGACGAATTCCAAAACCTAAAAAAATTAACTTCGAGACTCGGTTTTAATAATATCTAATATTAAATATTTAAAATATTCAAATACCAAGAGGACTTTAAACACTTTTAAAATGATTTTAAAAGCTTTTAAGAGGGTCTTAAATTGATTTAAAATTAGAATAAATCAATTTTTTTTTTTTGTGTAAATAATAAATCAATATACATAGTGAATCACAATAAATTTTATTCAAACAACCAAATTATAAATAACCAATGAAGTTTGTTTAATTCTAAATCGTTTTTATTTATTTATATCAATTCTAACTCGGGGTATAGTTATTTCATCATATATATATATATATATATATATATATATATATATATATATATATATATATATATATGAAATCATTTATTTTATCTATATGCACACACAATTGTTTACTAACACTCTAAATGTATATGAGGATTTAACGTAATAAATGTGTTTTTTCTTTTGTGTTGAATAATATAATTATCATGAACAAAATATACATGACTACCATTTAAAACAAGGAATTAAACATATTGATTCACTTCTTGCAATTTGTAACAAATATTTAGTTTTTCAACATCCACATACGTTAAACCATTGCGCATTTGCAGGGAGAGGCGAAGTAAAAGCATTCTTTAGATCAAGACATGTTAAGAAAATCACTATCAAAACAAGGCTCCCCCAAAGCTTCTTTCCATACATAAGACACACTAAAGGACACAACAAATAAGGCCTACCTCTTCTCTTCCATTGCCATGCCTTCCTCAAGCCTCCAAGCTTCCAAAACTCCATCCAGATTTTCCTCATCCTTCGAACTAGCTCTCCATCTTCTTGCTTCCCAAAACTCATCCGTCCAAAAAATAAGTCCCTCCAAATTGAACCACCAAAAGTGTAAAAAATAAGAGAAAGACTAAATTTCATATCCCAAGGATTTTCCACCCAACCCAATAAATGAGGGGGTACTTTTCTTATAAGAGTCACCTCATGTCTTACAAGCCCACACATCTACTTAATGAACTTACAAGCCCATGTGGGCTTACTTGTCCAAGTAAGCCACTTATGCAAGGTAAAAAGGTCCTTTACACTCAATAATAACTTCTCTTACATGACTCAAATTCACATTCCCCAAGCACAATCACCCACCCTAGTCTATGGCCTAACCAAAAGCTCATATAACATTCTTAAATAGGTTAGGCACAAGTTTTTAATTAAAAAACATCCTAAAGTTCCCCATAAATTTATTTGGATTTAAAATTTTAGATTTATTGATTTAAGATTTAATAATTCAAATTATTGTAATTACTTGTCAATAAATAAAGTTTTCAAATAAACGAGGGAACTAGACTCAAATTCTTATGCATCTAAAAGTTTACCACATAGGATAAACACATCAAGATGACTAAGGCACAACTCACACAAAGGGTATTAGAGTTATGAGATCCTCATGGATTAGTCACCCCCTTGTAAAGCAATAGTCTCGATAACATTGAGTCTAGGAATAAGGTGCAAAACATTGGCTTCTAGTTGATACCCCATGAACCATTTTGATTGTTTTAGAAGTTGACTTGATTTGATGGCCTTGTAGACTAGCATAGAAAAATTCTACATGTATATGGTTTCCAAAATTTTAGGCTTTTATCAGTTGAGGATTTGCATCAGTACGAGGTGAAGTTCTAAAGGCCGAATATGCATAGTTATATGGCAAAATATTATTGGTAGTTGGTGTAACATTATTAGAGCATGGAATCACTTCAAGAATATGATATCTCTTATTACCCATTGATACAAATACAACCCGAGGATTGACATTACACACACTGAAGACTATGCATGTATGAATGTCTGAGTGCATTACAAACATCAATTGGAACTACATCAAAACTTAAATCTTCTTTGAAAGGCTAGATAACATATGAGAAACATAATTAGAGAGTGATGTGTATACCTTAGTTATTGTAGGAATTGAACCATCGTAATTTGTAAGGCTACAGATTAGGCATGGTTTGAAAATTCATTCCCTTGATAATTGCTTCAGAGATGAGGTTCTTCATGCTATCACCATCAATCAAAACATCCAGTGGCTATCCTTGCATTCATATATGCAAATAGAGTAGACATTTTGATTCAACATCTTATGTTGTTGATGTTGCTTATGTAGTGGCTACTAAAAAAATTGGATCTATATAATTGATTCAATTACAGTGATTAACATCATGGTCCTCTATTTTTCCTACATAAGAAAATTATTTTAAGCATATCACTTTGTGTTTGAGTGGTTGTTGTTGTTGTTGTTGTGCTTTTCACACCATTTTCATGTATTAGACTATTGTGGATTTCTTTCTGAAGAAGATAATTTATTTGGTGCAGACAACAAGTCCTGCTTGCCCTTCATCTTAAACTCTTCCCCAATTGTTGTCACATAGCTTTAAGATTTTCCCATCATATTAACATTATCTAGCTATTGTTTGGACTGAATGAATGGTTGTAGGCCACTATGGTACTTAAAAACTCTATGATGTGCTAACTTGAATGAGCCTAGTTTCACATTTAAGTTATAGAAGGCATTGTTGTAGGTTTAGAATGATTGGTCATGTCATTATAGCAATTGTTTCCATGGAATGTAGTGATCATCATAGAAATATTTAGGATGATATCCATCCTTGAAGGTTTTCATGAACTTATCCCAAGTTGGTTCATGTTTTTTTATCTGGTCTTTCTCCCACATAGAATGGATTTGTCACAATTTCTTAAAAGGTGAAGAAACTTTCAAAATAAAAATCTTAATTTTGTCTTCTTTAGAAAAGTCATTCATAGATAAATGCGGCTATAATTGATCTAAACAACTATCCACAACATCTGCATTTATTTTTTGCTCAAACACAAAAACATCTATATTTACTTAAGACCTAGGGGTACTTGACCACCAAAATATTTAATTGATTTATGAGTTGATAGAACCACCCATTTAAGGAATGGTTAAATATAAATGATGATTTTTTAAAAGTTCTTTTGTGATTCTGTCATTGATCATTTCTTGGATTGCATCTTGTGAGTTGTTGTCTCTTTTTATCTAAACTTGCTTGAAACAACACAACATGTAGTCTAATGGGTTTCATAGTTTGATGCCAAAATTTAGATACTCTGATCTCATTCAATGGGACATGAATGAACAAGATGAAGCCCTTTGATACCATTGATATGGGGTCAAATAGGAACCTGATGGACAACACTCTAAATGAGAATCTGTTTTATATGTAGTGAATTAAGAGAGAGACAATAGAACTAGAGCAAAATGTTTTATTAATATGTATGTTATGTATAATACACACTCTTGAGAAATATGTATGGTTTTCTATCATCTAATCTGATTGTTAACTAAAGCTATAAATGTGTATACATATATTACAAATCCAAGAAGGCATGAAGAATCATTATGAAAGTTGAACTATTATGGGTTTCCATGTTTGACTCTTCATCTTATAATGGTTACATGGATCGATTGACAGGTGCACAATACACTAAAAGATGATTTGGAATAACACAAGCCTTGTGAGTGCCACTTGGCATGGTGTAGGGACTGTGTTGATTAACATTGAAAGTGTAAAACTATGTACAATCAAGTGCAACATTATGTGAGTTAGAATTTGTGGTGTGGTTAAAAGATGTATAAACTTTACCAAAGCCATTGGTGGATACCAATTAAGGTTTTGGGCATTCGTGGTTGGCACCATGTCTAATCTAAATAGATTGCACTATGTTAATATAAGAGTGTGTGTGACATTTTTTGGAAGCGAATTGATGATCTTGGAGGTACCAAAAGACCTTTGCAGATTCTTTTGGAGTATTGAAGATCACTGAACAAGATCCACAATTACTGTAAGCTATGAGAATAGACTTGACAACACCACTAAAACTACTATTATAAGATCCTCCTAAATAAATATAAAGGGTGCACAAATCTATAACCAACATCCAATATGACTACCACTATAAAGAAATATCATCAAAAATAATGGAGCACCCATAAGTTCTTAATTCTACCATGATCTAGGGAAACACTAATCATAATGGCCTATAGTCATGTTGGTGCATTTATTTGTTTTATTGAATTTACTTGTAGTCATTATTTAGATTGGTGCACTAATTAGTTATTGTAATTAATTTATTATGTTTATTAATAATTTTCACCAAATAGGATAAGTTTACTTAGCTAGTAGTTAACTTAGACACTTGTCTTGTTATAGTGTAGCTCCACTTTACTATTCAAGGTAAGATAGGATAAGATTGATTAATTAGTAGTCAACTTGTGCTGATCATTTACACAAGTTGGACACCTATCTTGTTAGTGTGGAGTGGCACTCCACTATTCATGTAGTCAAATATCAGTTGAACTACACGTGTTGTGTGAGTTTCTTAATCTTTATCTTGCACGCCTTGCTCTATATAAGCAATGGCTACTTGTGTATTTTGTATCAAATTAATATTGAATTATCAAATTAATTCATCATATTTGAGTTATTTATTCATTTTAGTTATTGTCTTGGATATACGGTTATTGTTTTTTACTATTATTGTTTTATCTCTTATTCATGCTTTCTATTATATTCATTAGATCTTGTAGCTAATTATAACATGGTATCATAGCTATCTTGAATCTGTAGATTGCTAAATATTCAAGAGAAAAATACCCAGATATAGGATCAGTTTTTTGATTTTTTATACAAGCACAAATTGGAGCTTTGTGGAGAATTTTTTAGCTCACCATTGAGTTTAGAGTTACTGAGATAGTCAAAATTGTCTACCATTTTGTCCAAATTGGGCATAAGAGGTGAAATTGGCAAGGATTTAATTCAGAAGCATCATGCCCAAATCCGGTAGGTACCTAAAATCAAAGCATTTCTAAGCAAAATGGACCTCACAATTGCGTTCAAAAGGCATCAAAACCTATAGATCCATATAAAATTTGTCCAATTTGGACACAGTCACTCTGAAGACAAATTTTTTTTGCTCTCAGGTACGACAGTATGGACTGTGCAATTTTTTTTAGCAGTCTTCACAGATTAATAGGAAGATTTGAAAGGGCAACTTTGGGAGCCCACCATTTGAACACCAGGAGGTATTTTTGAGCGAATATTTTTTTGAAATAACTTAAAATTTCATGATCTTCACTACTGTACTTTTAGTTTTTTTCCAATTTTTTTAAAAAAATTTCACATTTTTCTAAAATTCAGGTTTTTCTACAGAAGCTCTTGCCTGTCCTCATTTTTGCAACTTTATAGGCTCATAACTTTCACATATGACCTCGTATTGAGGTCTTTTTTTTTTAAAGTTAATCTTTTTTTTAGCACAATGCATTGATGCAATAAGTTTTGTAATAAAAGGCATATTTTTTGTACTTTTATACTAGAGGGCCTAATTGAGATTTTTGTAAACTAAAAAAATTATAAACCAATTTTATAACTGCACTCAATTATAAAGTGCTAAAAATTACTTATTGAGTGGGATAAAACTAAGTAATTCAAGGGGGTTTTGTGGTGTGTTATGTACTTTGATTTCTGCTTTGTGATGGTTTATTTCTAATTGCATCATGGGAATCCTAAGTTCCCATTATTAACAACATACAACTATAACACATGGAAATAAAATGCTTGGAATGCATTAATGATGCTAGGATATACGCCTTACATAACAACTCTTCTTACTCCACCTACTGATGCAAAAGAGTTACAACACTTTCTCTTTGAAACTATTAAGGTAATTAGATGCATTCAGTCTTACATGTTTTTAGATTTGAATTTCTATCTTGACAAATGTACAAATCCAAAAGAGGCTTGAGATAAATTAACATCATTGCTCGGTAAAATAGATGAGGTTCGTGGTTACCAAAATAACAACGAACTCATTAGTGTCGATCCTAAAAATTATGCTACAATACAAGACTACATAACTAAAGTCATAAATTTTAGAGAACAACTTTCTGAATGTAAAATTGATAAAAAATATATTTAATTGATTTTTAGTGCCTTACACAAATTAGGTCCTTAATATTCATCCTTTGTCTCTAGCTTTCAGAATCATAGGCTCACATTGGGCACAACATATCAAATGCCCACCTTTCAAGTATTCTCTGAGATTCTAATGGCTAAAGAAGAAAAATTAATAGCTATGAGTTTAATCAAGTCATCCAAATCTCAAGCTCTAATTTTAAGTCAACCTCAACATAAGCAAGTTTCAATATCAATATCAAATACAGGTTCAAATAAAAAAAGTATAATAATTAGAATAAGTCATAGAAAGATAAGAATAAAGGGTAATAATCTTTCTCACAAATAAGAAAGGGGATTCACAGAAAAGGACCGACACTCCTTGCCCTTATTGCAAAAAGAGGTTTCATAGTGAACAAGATTGTTGGAAAAAAGAGATTGATGAACTTAAGGGTCTTCTCAAAAAGAATAACATCAATCAATCATCTTCAAAGGATTCTCCCACTCCTTCAAATTTAGGAAAAGGGAAAGCTACGACACTAGTTGCACTAACAAATTCTTTCAAGTCATGGGTAATTAACTTAGGTGCTTCACACCATATGGGTTCTGATCAAGAATAATTTTTTGGATTAGAACCAAGTTCATTGTGTCATATTCTCATAGGTGATGACTCTAAGGTAGATGTCATAAGAAAAGGTACAATTGATGTTGATAGTGGTTTATTTGAGGATGTTCTATGTGTGTTAGAGTTATCAACTAATATTCTCTCTATCTACCAAATCACTCACTTTGATACTGGTAGGAAAGTTGAGCTCACCCCTGATGATTTAGGTGGATCCATGTACCGTTTAATTTTTAAAAGTCTTCAAATTCTAGTCAAACCATTTTCACATCGTAGAATTCATCAAGAGCTTTCTGGCGCTTCTTTCGAAACACAAAATAGAGTTTGGATGCTCGAGATATAGCTTGTTGAAGCATTCTTGTGATAGGTGATTAATGGGTGTTGAAAAGTGACATGGCACTGTTTAAACACGCCAAGTGGTCCAATAACCATTTGACAGGTGGCAATATGAATTGGTGCAAAAAATTTGGTTTGGTGTTTATTTTTAGCCTCCAGTCTTTGACAGGCAGTCATATGAGGATTCATGGGCCCCGCTATTTGCTCATTGGGGGCCCTCAGCGAGGGTCAGCACAATCTTGTGGAGGGGTGCCTTGGCCTCCTATACTTCATATGCTATTGTTAGCAACATTGTATTTAAGTTACAAAGGCTGCTAAAACCCCACCAATGTGGGATAATTATTTTGCACTTTGTAATAAGACTTTTCAAACCAACACATGCCATCCACCTTCGCCACACTCAAAGCATGCCAAGACCATGTGTTTACCACATATCTCCAACGACGGCCTAAGTTAGGCATTTAGCTAAGTCATGCACGTTAGTCTCCTTCAAAAGGAACGTCGACATTTGAAAAGGGGGCTGACAACCTTAATAAAGTATGCAAACAATTTTCAAACTCCTAATGTGGGATAAAGATAAAAAAGTGCCCCAAAAGGAAGGCCGATGGTTTGAACCCAGCACCTCCCAAACAAAAATATAAGCCTTGACCGCTTGTGCTATGGACTTCGAAGTGCCATAAAGGGAGTGAATTTTTATTTGAAGATTATTATTCAACCGACTGTGTAAGAGAATTAAAAGGTCAGAGATTAATTTATGCTTTGTACGGCCTTGGGCCTTTATTTTCAAGTCTGAGAGATATTTATACAGGTAAGAAGAGACTAGGGAAGGTGAATTGAAGACTTGAATTTAATTTGTAAGCCATTTGATGCACAAATTAATGTAAATGGTCCTCACTTCAAATGGACCCAGAGACGTAGGCTATTGAAGCCGAACTTCGTTATCAATTTGATGGTGATTTCTTCTGATTTTTCTCTGCTATTTTATAATTCTGATCTTCATTTTAATTCTAGTTTTTATTTTATGATTAAAAATTAAATAGAAAAGTCAAGAAATAGGAGATCTTTTGAATGTGAAAGTGTGTTATTCAATTTTTGTGACACTTGCATTTTCAGTTTTTAGATCAAATTTTTGGTATCAGAGCGGTTGTTATTTAACAGTGATTGCTAGTGTATGTTGACAAGGTCTAAATCCCAAAAGGGTGAAGGAAAACTTGTTGAGTATAATCCAGAGATTGGCTCAAGGCATGCTTCAAAGATGGCCGAAGAGGAGATGGAATCCAAACAAGATTTCCGCTGAGCCTTCATGGAGATGAGAAGCATGGTTGAGGAATTATACCGTGAAAAACAAAAGAAATCCGAGAATGAGAAAGGTGATTCACAAGAATTGAAAGGTAAAGAAACCAAAAAACCTTCTTCATTGGATGACAGTAAAAAAACTATGGAATCTCTTCCTTCACTTAAATTGGATATTAAGTTTGAATTACCAATGTTTAATGGTGAAGTTAATGCCAAAAATTTGGATAATTGGGTCAAGCAAATAGAAGTTTATTGCAGGGTCTAAAATATTGCAGGGGATGAATCAAAAATTCATTTGGCTACTCTTCATATGGGAGGTACAACTCTCATCTGGTGGGAGAGTAAATTGAAGGAAGCTGAGCTTCAAAAAGGTAACTCGATTTCTACTTGGAATGAATTTATTGAAGAACTCAAAAATCAATTTTATCCTTTAGGCTATATGCAACAAGCCATGATGGATTGGCAATGTTTCAGACAAAGAAAAGGCCAAAATGTTCAAGATTATACACAGGAATTTAGGAAAAAAGCTTTACTTTTGAGTGTTCCTCTTTACACACAATAAACACTGCTAAAATATATAGGTGGGCTACATAGTTACTTAAGACATATGATTCTTATGTTCAATCCCACTAATTTAGATGCAATATGTGTACAAGCCACTCATTTAGAGGCTAGAGAAAAACAATCAAAAGAATCTCTTCCTAAAGTTAAAAATTAAGCAATCTAATGTTAAGCAATCCAAAGGGGAAAGTTCATCAGGAAAGGGTAAACAGAAATCCACTTTTACTTTTTAAAAAAAAGAAGGAAAACTATTTTGTAATCATTGCAAGAAAAATCATGATGAGTGTAAGTGTTGGAAACTACACCCTAAGTTAAGGCCTAAAAGGTTTCAAAAGAAAGGAAAGAAGACTAATGCTATGGTTCAGGACTTAGGTTCAGATTCAGGTGATGAAACTAAGATCATAGCTATGGGATTGCATAATCATTCTTCTCTTTCAGTTTCTAGCACTAAGTCATCAAATGATGCATCTTCTTCTAAACAAAATTTTGTGCATGTTGATAAGAAAAGAAATGAATTATTCTACATTAGAGTTGTTTCAAAACATACTAAGATTGACACTCTATTTGATAGTGGTTCACAAGAAAATTTAATTTTTGAAGAGGTTGTTAAGAAGTTAGGCTTACAAACCAATCCCCATCCGAAGCCTTATCCACTAGGTTGGGTGTGTGACAATGCGAAGCTACAAGTCTCACAAACTTGTAGACTGAGGTTTGCCATCACATCCAAGTTCGTAGATGAGGTTGAGTTAGATGTTGTCCCATTAGACATATGTGGGATTGTTTTGGGAAGCCCATATCTTTATGATAGAAAAGCAATATTTTATAGAGAGGAGAATAAGTACTTACTTGTTAAGGATGGCATTGAATATATAGTCAGAGCACATCACATTAAAACAAGTCTTTCTTTGGTTACAACAGGGCAAATGAAAAGACTAGTTAATTGAAGCAAGGCTTTTTGTCTCATGTTGATTAAGTCTAAAAAAAAGAATATTCTCAAGCTTTGGAAAATTGTGATCCTAAACACAAGAATGAATTGGTTGAAATCATTTCTAATTATGATGATGTCTTTTAGGATCCTAAGGGTTTGCCCCCTAAAAGGGGAGTTCAACATGAAATTAAGCTATGACAAGATTCTCCTCTCCCTAATATTGGCATGTACAGGTTATCAGTGGTGGAAAACGAGAAAATCAAAAAATAGGTAATGGATCTTTTGGATAGAGGTGTTATTCATCCAAGTTCATCTCCTGTTGGTTCACCCATTATTTTGGTGCCAAAGAAAGATGGCACTTGGTGAATGTGTGTTGATTTTCATGCTTTAAACAAAATTACTATTAAGAATCGTTACCCTCTTCCTCGTATTGATGATTTATTGGATCAATTAAAACATGCTATTCATTTCACTAAGCTAGATTTGAGAAGTGTATATCATCAAGTAATAATTAGTGAAAGTGATGTTTGGAAAACCACCTTCAAAACAAAACAAGGATTGTTTGAATGGCTTGTTATGCCTTTTGGGTTGTGCAATGCCCTGGCTACATTCATGAGATTGATGAATGATGTTTTTAGACAGTTCCTTGATGATTTTGTTATAGTCTACTTAGATGATATATTGATTTTCAGCAAGTCTTGGGAAGAGCATGTGATCCACATTAAGAAAGTCATGGATGCATTACGAAGGAAAAATTTTTATTTAAAAATGTCAAAATGTGAATTTGGCAAGACCTCTTTGATATGCTTGGGTTAAATTGTAGGGCATGGAGAATTGAAAATTGATCCTGCAAAAGTAGCAGCCATTGTTAACTGGCCTACACCCACTAATACAACTGAGGTTCAAAGTTTTCTTGGTGCAGTACAATTTTGGTGAAAGTTTATTTCTCAATTATCATATATTGCATCACCTTTGCATTCTTTGACAAGTGTGAAACATGTCTTTCAGTGGGGAGGCAAACATCAAAAAGCCTTCGACACTTTGAAAGAAAAGATAAGTACTACTCCAGTCTTGGCACTTCCTGATATACAACAACCATTTGACATCGAGATGGATGCAAGTGAGTATGCTATGGGAGCCATTCTAATGCAAGGTAAGAAACCAGTTTGCTATCATTCTGAAACCTTCACAAGTGCAATAAGAAAATATCCAACTTATGATAAGGAATTGTATGCATTGGTTCAAAGTGTTAAAAAATAGAATCATTACTTAATGGGCAAAGAAACAATAATACATACAGATCATCAGCCCTTACAGTATCTCCAATCACAAACTAAGCTACAACAGTCTAGACATTTTCATTGGATGGGTTTCTTACAACAATTTCATCTTGTGATTAAGTATAAAAAAGGCATTCAGAATAAGGTTGCATATTTGCTATCTAGGCCTCCTATGGTTGTTGCATCTATTCTTTTACAACATGGTTCTGTGTCTATGAAAGTTATAAAGAATAGTATGTTAATGATCTTGATTTTCAGAATGTATATAAAGACTTGATGAATAGTAGACAAGTAGAAGAATTGGACTATCATGTACATAATAATCTTTTGTATCATTTGGGTAAACTATGTATTCCTCAAAATGAGAGGGTGCACATGATTAGAGAAGCACATACTTCTTTTATTTTTGGTCATTTTGGAGTTGCTAAAACGGTTGCACATTTGAAAATGTATTGTTACTGGCCCCATATGCAGGAAACTGTTGCCAAATATATTAAGGGATGTACTCTTTGTGCCACAAGCAAACCTAGTAATAGGAAACTAGGACTTTACACTCCTCTACCTGTTCCTACTCGCCCTTGGAAAAGTATCTCCATGGATTTTGTGGGGGGTTTGCATATGACACAAAGAAAACATGGCTATTTATATGTGGTTGTGGATAGATTTAGCAAGATGTGTTTTTTGATTCCTTGCACTAAGCAAATTACTGGGGAAGGCACTGCACACTTGTTCTTTAAACATATATGGGTTCATTTTGGTTTGCCTACTTCAATTATTTATGATCGAGATTCTCAATTCATTGGGGAGTTTTGGTCAACTTTATGGGGACTAATGGACACTAAATTAAAAAAAAACATTACATTTCATCCGCAAACCAATGGTCAAACAGAGGTTGTGAACCGCACGGTAGTACATTTGCTTAGGGGTTATAACAATAAACATCCAAAGTTATGGGATAAACAATTATGTTACATACAACATGCATATAACCGGGCACTTCATTCTTCTACCATGAAATCTCCATTTGAAGTTTGTTATGGATACTTGCTTAAATCTCCTCTAGATGTTTGTTATGGACATGATATAGTTGTTGGTGAACCAAAAGAAGCCATTCGAGCTAAAAAGTTCATTGAACAAATACAGCTCATACATCAGATTGTTCATACTCAATTAGAGAAAAGTCAAGCCAAGTATAAAGCTAGACATGACAAACATCGTATTGATCACCAATTTGTTGTAGGTGATATGGTATGGCTTCACATCAGTAAGGAAAGACTGACAGGTGAAGGTAAAAATTTGAAACCAATCCAGTATGGTCCTTTTCAAATTACAGAAAAAATTGGTACAAATACTTTTCAGTTAGATTTACCATCTTACATGCAGATTTATTCAGTTGTAAAGTGAAAAATCTGAAATTGTATGAGCCTCCAATGATAATTGATCATGATGAAAGTGTATCCATTCCTTCTATTGATGATTTTGATCTTGAATATCTAATGAAATTACAAGAAGATACTATTCTTGATAGGAATGTACGGACTTCACGAAGAGGTGATGTTGAATATCTTCGTGCTGGTCTAAAAAAGATGCACCCAAATAAGGCCAAATGGATGGAAGCCGAAAGGGTGAGAGAAAAATACCCTCATCTCATTACCAATTAATTTCAACTTTCAGAGGTCCAAAAGTTCCCAATGGGGAGGAGTGATCCAGGTGGATCCATGTACCGTTTCATTTTTAAAAGTCTTCAAATTCTGGTCGAACCATTTGCACATCATAAAATTCATCGATAGCTTTTTGGCACTTCTTTTGGAATGCAAAACGGAGTCCAGATGCTCAAGATATAGCTTGCTAAAGCATTCTTGCGACAGGGGATTAATGGGTGTTGAAAAGTGACATGGCACTGTTTAAACACGCCAAGTGGTCCAATAACCATTTGACACGTGGCAATATGAATTGGTGTAAAAAATTTGGTTTGGTGTATGTTTTTAGCCTCCGGTCTTTGACAGGCGGCCATATGAGGATCCGTGGGCCCCACTATTTACTTGTTGGGGGCCCTCAGCAAGGGTTGGCACACTCTTGTGGAGGGGTGCCTTGGCCTCCTATACTTCATATGTTATTGTTAGCAACATTGTATTTAAGTTACAAAGGCTGCTCAAACCCCACCGATGTGGGATAATTATTTTGCACTTTGTAATAAGACTTTTCAAACCAACACACGTCATCCACCTTCGCCACACTCAAAGCATGCCAAGACCATGTGTTTACCACATATCTCCAACGATGGCCTAAGTTAGGCGTTTAGCTAAGTCATGCGCCTTAGTCTCCTTCAAAAGGGACGTCGTCATTTGAAAAGGGGGCTGACAACCTTAATAAAGTATGCAAATAGTTTTCAAACTCCCAATGTGGGATAAAGATAAAAAAGTGCCCCAAAAGGAAGGCCGACGGTTTGAACCCAGCACCTCCCAAGCAAAAAGATAAGCCTTGACTGCTTGTGCTACGGACTTCGAAGTGCCATAAAGGGAGCAAATTTCTATTTGAAGATTATTATTCAGCCGACTGTGTAAGAGAATTAAGAAGGTCAGAGATTAATTTATGCTTTGTACAGCCTTGGCCCTTTATTTTCAGGTCTGAGAGATATTTATACAGGCAAGCAGAGACCAGGGAAGGTGAATTGAAGACTTGAATTTAATTTGTAAGCCACAAATTAATGGAAACAGTCCTCACTTCGAACGGACTCGGAGACGTAGGCTATTGAAGCCGAACTGCGTTATCAATTTGCTGGTGATTTCTTCTGATTTTTCTCTACTGTTTTATAATTTTGATCTTCATTTTAATTCTAGTTTTTATTTTATGATTAAAAATTAAATGGAAAATTCAAAAAATAGGAGATCTTTTGAACTCAAAAGTGTGTTATTCGATTTTTGCGACACTTGCATTTTTAGTTTTCAGATCACCTGATTCTGTATCGATCAGAAAATTAGAGGATAAAACCTTAGTTGCAGTGGAAAAAGTTGACAATAATTCTTAGATTTATTCATTCTCCCACTTTGTGTCTCAGTCTTCCTCTACAACTTTTCTCTTACACACTGATTCAGTGAGTAAGTTATGGCATGAGTAGTTTGGTCATCCGAACTACCGCTATTTATAGCAACTTAGTCAGTAGGAAATAGTTACAGGACTTCTATAGATTCAATTTTTAGGGGGTGTATGTCATGGTTGTGCCTTAGGCAAACATACAAAGGATAAGTTTGATAAAGGGAAGGCTTGAAGGGCTATACAAGTCCTTTGAACTTGTTCATAGTGATTTAACAGGTCCATTACCTACTTTGTCTTTTAGTAAAACTCACTATGTTCTCATGTTTATTGATGACTATTCCAGATATACTTGGGTTTATTTTTTAAAACTCAAGAGTGAAATATTTGATATATTTCTAGAGTTTAAAGCTCTAGTAGAGAAACAATCTGGGAAGTATGTCAAGATTCTCCACATAGATAATGGGAGGGAATATGTGAACAACAAAGTTGACCAATTATGTGCTCTTAAAAGAATTGATCTTCAACATTTAGTTGCATACACACCTCAACAAAATGGTGTAGTAGAGAGGAAGAACATATTCTTAGAAGAGATGGTAAGTTGTATGATTCATGCAAAATTATTAGTAGTTGAGTACCGGGCAGAAGTGATTAATTGTGCTGCATATATATAGAATAGAGTTTCTCACAAAGATTTAAAGGGGATAACACCTCTTGAATATTGATGCAATAGGAAGCTAGATGTGAAACATTTTAGAGTCTTCTAAATTCAAACATGGGCTCACATACCTTCAGACAAGTGTCACACTTTAGAAAAACAAAGCCAGACTTGCATATTTTTGGGATATCCTGATGGTGTTAAGGGATATTAACTCATTGCTCCAGATTCATATGAGTTTATTATAGCGATAAGTGTTTACTTTGAAGAAAGTCCTTCAGAGTTGTCTTCTAACATTTATCATTCTTCTTCCTTAGAAGAATCAAATAGCAATGACGATGATACTCCTACTTCATCTACTCATAGGGATGATGAGGTAATACCTTCCCAGCAGGGTTTAGCAGGTCATGTTTCTCCTCTACCAAATCCTCACCCATTGATGCCTTTGTGGGCTAGACAGACTTTGGCAAATACATACCCTCTTATTAGGGATCCATTAGATAGAAAGAGAACACGATCATAACATGATATTCCACATTCCTACATTGCCATAGCTTCAGATCCACAATCTTTTCAAGAAGCCATACAGACAGTTGAGTGGGATTCAGCGATGGAAGAAGAGTATGACTCATTGATTAGGAACAACACTTGGGATCTTATTCCTCTTCATAAGGGAAGAAAATTAGTACAATGTAGGTGGATATATCAGACTAAATTTGTAGTAGATGAAAATATTGATAAGTATAAAACACGCTTAGTGGCCAAAGGTTTTTCTCAAGTGGAAGGCATTGAATATATAGAAACCTTTGCACCTATTGCTAAGATGAATTCCATTCACTTGATACTAGCTATTGGTGCAGTTCATTGTTGGATTGTACATCAAATGGATGTGAAGAGCACATTTCTTCATGGGTATCTTCATGAAGAGATATAAATGGATCAATCATAGGGATTCATTCAGAATTCTTCATTGGTGTGTCACTTGTAGAAGTCTATCTATGGTCTAAAACAAGCCCCCAGGGCTTGGTATTATAAGATGGACACATTTCTTTTTTCAGTTGGGTTCTCGATATGTCACTCAGATCTGAATGTCTACATTCTACAACAGGAGGATTCACTATTGTACTTGGTGCTCTATGTTGACGATCTCATTATTACAGGGAGCACATCATCCATCATCAATAGTGTTAAGACTGCACTTCATGATAGGTTTTCTATGATCGACATGGGCTTATTGCACTATTTTTTTGGGATTCAGATAGCACAGTCTTCTTTCAAAATTACACTTTCACAACCTAAGTATGTCATGAACCTGTTAGCTCAGTTTCACATGGCTGATTATAGGCCTGCACCGACTCCTTTCTTATCTGGAGTTAGACTTGAGGTTCATAGTTTCACTCCCTTGATTGATGCCACATTGTATCACCAACTTGTAGGCAACCTCATCTATTTGATTCATACACGACCTGATATTTCATATGGAGTTGGCATGGTTTCATGCTTTATGTAGACACTGCATGAGCTTCATTAGAGAGTCACCAAGTGCATTTTGAGCTACATTCAGGGTACTATCAGATACGAGATTCACTATACAGCAGGTACATGTTTAGACTTGATGGGATACACAGATTCTGATTGCTGGTGATTATGATGATCGTAAGTCCACTTCTAGTTACAAATTTTACTTCGGATCTAGCCCCATTTGTTGGCAGAGCGAAAAACATGTTATTGCTCTTTTATCTACATAGGCTGAGTATCGTGGTATTGTTAATGCCACTACTGAGGCTATTTGGCTTCCAAATATTTTTACTGAGCTTAGTGTTCCATTTTGGAAGCCATCAGTCATCTACTATGACAACCAGAGCACTATCCAAATCTCGAAGAATCTGGTTCATCATCAGAAAACCAAACACATAGAGATCTATATGCACTTTATCAGAGAGTTGATTCAAGTGGAGATCATTGATCTTCAATATTATCCTACGGAGGAGTAGATTGCAGATATTTTTACCAAACCTTTCACTCAGAGTAAGTATCTTCACTTGTGATCTCTTTTGGGGGTGCAAGACATCAATTCTTTAGGGGACATCAGTTCTTCAGGAGGAGTCTCATAGACTTCCATTTTGAGGAGTTTTTTCCTTCGGGTTTTCTCCTTTCCTCATCTATTTGTACAGAGTACCTAATATGGCTACATATTGTCGGGACTCTTATCTGCATAGCCGTACTTAAGCTTCACTTATGGGAGGGTGTTGTTACATTTATTTGCTTTATTGCATTTACTTATATTTATTATTTATATTGGTGCACTAATTACTTATTGTAATTAATTTATTATGTTTATTAATAATTTCCACCAGATAGGATAAGCTTGCTTAGCTAGTAATTAACTTAGACACTTATCTTGTTCTAGTGGAGTTCCACTCCACTATTCATGGTAAGATAGGATAAGATTACTAAACTAGTAGTCAACTTGTGTTGATCATTTACATAAGTTGGACATCTATCTTGTTAGTGTGGAGTTGCACTCCACTATTCATGTAGTCAGATATCAGTGGAACTACATGTGTTGTGTGAGTTCCCCGATCTTTATCTTGCACGGTTTTATCTATATAAACAA
The DNA here is from genome assembly GCA_037957365.1 of Torreya grandis. NCBI lineage: Eukaryota > Viridiplantae > Streptophyta > Pinopsida > Cupressales > Taxaceae > Torreya > Torreya grandis. The sequence goes on from JARHVA010000138.1 coordinate 3,181,785, forward strand.
TGAGTATTTGTGTATTTTATATCATATTAATATTGAATTATTAGAGTAATTCATCATATTTGAGTTATTTATTCATTTTAGTTATTGTCTTGGATATACAGTTATTGTTTATTACTGTTTTATCTCTTGTTCATGTTTTCTATTAAATTCATTAGATCTTGTAGCTAATTCTAACAAGTTAACAAAGTAAATATGAAAGCTTTTACCTCAATGCCCTAATCATAACGGCCTCTAGTCAACAAAGTATGGAAGCTTTTACCTCACTGTAAGGACAATGATATTAAATTTTAATTTAATCTTTAATTTGGCCTTGTGATAAAGTAGATTAATGTCTTATTTTAAGATACACCCTAAATATTACATACGCGATATCTTTCTTCATAGGAGAGTTCATGGCAAGGAATAAATTGTGAAATAAATGTGATAGTCCTTGCTTTCACTTGTCTATTTATATATCATGAAGGAAATCATTTCCCATATGGTATTTTATGGATGCTTTCCTTGATATTTTTTTATCATTTTGAGTGATGAGCAATAGATAAGGTGAACGAATGACAGTTATCTCTTTTTTTAATGGTAGACATTAGTCTTATGTCATGCTAACACACCATAGTTGTAGACATATAACTTGTGCAGACGAAAGGGTGTCCGGTCCTCTATGTTGTGCCTTGGGTGAGCACTCATCGGAAGGGGAGTGATATGACAACGCAATACAATATTTTTTTTGAGATCATATTTAGTTAGCAAAAAAAAATATTAGATTATAAAATATAATTGTAGATATTTAATTTTGGTATAATATTTATTAATGTAATATTTTTAGTATGATTTTGTGTATATAGATAATCGGTTTAAATTAGGTACTTATTAGTATTTTTCAATGTGTTTTTATCTCTCTTTTTTTTCATATGATTTCATACTTTTTTTTTTCTGTGTTTTTTTATGTTTTGAGATTATTGGTCTGTTACTTTATTTTTTTGTGTTGATTATAATCGGCGGTCATCCGTTATAATTAGATTATAATTGATGGTCATATATTCAATTATTTTTTCTTGTGTGGGCCCTTTGATCCTTCTTCCTCTTTTGCCAATGTATGGATACATGTTTATTGGTTCTCTCTTTTCGTGTGTCAATTCGTGCGCCTATAGGTCTTTAATTCGAATTTGAGAATTTTATAAATACAACGCATCCTAAGGCATTTCAATAGAAAGCAACAACAAATATCAAGGTGTTTCAAAAGTCCTAGGTGCATTATCAACATTATATTTTTCTCTTCAAGACTTTTAAGTGATTTCATATATTTTTATTTCTGTATATTTATGCCAAAATAAGGCCTAATTGCAAGATCATGTAGCTGCATTTGATTATTTAAGAAGAGGAGCTGAAGTTCATCATCGTACTTAGATTGGGAACGCTCACAAACACTAGAACTACATTAAGCCCTTATTCTCAACATTGCAATATGTAGCTGCAACCCTCAAGGCAGATCGAACCACTTATCTACACATTTATTTAGTTTTCATATATGTTCTTAGGTGTTAAGGCTAGATTAAGATTACTTCAAAAAAAGATAAGATTATGACATCTACTCGTGCCAATTCACAAATATGAGAGGCATTTACGCATCTATTAATGACAAAGGATCCTCAAAAGTTTCAGACAATGAAAAACAACATTGCCATAGTTATAGTAGGTTTACAGAATTGGCATAAAGTTTCTTTAATCATCCATATGATTCTAGTCAATTATAATTAAGGGTAATTGATTATGGTCATCTACACACGACTCAGTTTGACTTCTCGATCTCAATCTACAAAACCCCAGAACCATCTTCTCTACATTTCTAAGCATTGTTAGAACCCAAGTATATTTGTTTCAATTATTTCTCTTGGTTCTCTTTCCGTTCATTATTAGTGATTGTTTATAATTCATTGTACTTTCATTCCCATCTTTAAATGCTAAGCAAATCTGATTCAGTGTAATTTACTATATTTTATCGTATTTTCCTCATACCATCATTTTACATAATTGACTTAACATTTTAAATACTAATGCACCGTTTTTATAAAACGGTAGCCCATAATGAACTTGATTAAGACTTTGACTATAGAATAAATTTTTGATGACATTAATAATTTTGCTTTGGATATAAATATCGTTGAGAAGGTATGCACATGTGACAATTGAGTTTGAATTACCCTAAAGAAATCTTTCAAGTTAAATTTTAATTTTCAACAATTGCATAATAAATTGTATTTTATTAAAAATTTCTATATGTTTAAATGTGCATATGTATATTAATGAAATTTATATAAATTTATCATAATAGGGGATATGGAACTTCATTTTAGTTGAGCTACATATACAATTTTATGTCATAGGTTTATATGTGAAGTAAGTACAATTTTTAGTTGGTTTAATGATAAATAAAATGTGATTTTTGAATGGGCACAATTTTGAATCTCATAAGGGGTAGAGTACCCACCTCATATTTGAAGGACAATTAGATGCTTTTTCCATATTGAAAGTATGAGATGGTATTATTCAATTACTTTACATACTTAATGTAAGGCACTTGGAATTGTGAAAATTTAAAAAAAAAAAAGTCTTTTCTTCCTATTCAGATTTTTTAAACAACATCTTTAAAAGTTTTACATTTATTTTTATCTTTATTTTTGTAAGAGCTTTTTGACTGGGTACAAGAAAAATGTTCTAATTTTTTTTTAATTCTTTTTAAAAAGTTATCATTCCAAAAAGTTTTTTATTGATTCCTTTCTTATGTTCATTAAATAGAATAAAAAATTCTTCAAATAATTTTGCTTGAATTCAATCATTCATGAGAACTAAACAATGAGCAAATCATTTAAATATTTCTTCATGATACTATCCATATAATCATTTTCATAATATTGTTATGTACAATGTTTATGGAATTATTTTAAAAATCAATCATTCATAATAAGTGGCTAAATATAATCACTGGATCTTTTCTTTTATTGCAAGTACAAATGTAACCATGTCTAAGTATGTACAAGGTAAGAGAAATTAGCAATTCAAAAGTTCAATTCTAAAGTAATATACAATCTAAAATAAATCTCATAGTCATAAATAAATATAATTTTTAATGTTTAAAATATTATTACTAATAATATTTTCAAATAACAATACAATATTCAATAAGTTTAACCATCTCTCCTAAATAATCATATGTGAATAAGTCTCCATAAAGAAATCCACCAAAGCTCTACATATCATCATTGTCTCTAAAGTACCATATAAGAAACTAAAGAGGAGAACACCATTGAAGGACGTTTCCTCCAATCATAAAGCCTTTCATATCCCCATCATACCTCTCATCTATTGAGAGTGCCCATACCTTTCCATGAAGGTACTAAAGCTAACCACAATAATGCAGTCTAAAATGATATAACATTCTTAATATGTATTGAAATATATGTACATGGTCATATGACTTAGAGAAAAAATAAGTGAACTCTAAATACATTATAATTTTGGTACTATGACATGCTCTATAACTAAAATCCTTGAATAGATACCTTGCATAATTTATATAACCCATATGTATAGAATTTTCAATGTTTATTACACAATTATTTGGTTAGCCAATCGTCTCATAGACTTCTAATTTCATCCATCCGTTTTACATACACAAAAGGATATCACTGTTAAACAACTACAAGTCCAATTAGGATCTAATGCTAATTTCAAAGGAAAGGTTCAGTATAGATCAAGCATAAGTCCTATCTCCAAACCAAGGCATAATCTAAGATTAGAGACAACAATCCATATTCGAAAACCAATGTATAACCACAAAGGCTATCTTTCCATACATATTCGTAAATAATAAATGATTAACTTACAAAGTTAATTTATGATTGATCTTAAAAATCCAAGGACATAGTTACAAGGTGTCATGCTATGTTTTCCACTTAAAGGTAAGATCTCTTTTTCTGCTAAATACAATGATTATCAATAAATCAAAAAAATGCAAATTCTTTCTGGATGTAAATCTTAATTTTTTATTCTTGGATTCATGGAGGTTAAATAATTTGATATCATTGTCCTCCCAAAGAGTATCCAACATTAAATAATTATTAATTTTAACGAGGCTCATCAATTAAAACTTGACTTAATAGTTGGTTGAAGTCTCAATACTTCTTATACGAGTTTTACACCCAAGAAGGCTTCATAATTCAAATGATGGTAACAAAATCCAAAATGATTTATCTCCCAAATTTACAATTATCCCAAAGACTTCAAATCATGATTCAAATTTATCTAAGGTCTTTAGATTATCAAGATCAAGATCTATGAGTTTCCATAACCCAAGTTCAAGAAAATGTATTCAGTTCAAAAGAGGGTCCTTTGATCCATGTAAAATACTGAAATGATAACATAACTTGTAAGTGTCCCATACCACTTAGGAGAAGCATTATCACAAGGTATTCATATGGGGATTGACCACACAACCAAAATAAGGATCATAAGGTCTAGGTGATAAGACAAGCACAATATATACAAATCATATCTAAAACTATATAGCGATTATAGTTCAAGCACTTAAAATTTACATGATTCAACACATATGAGCAATAGATTTCTACAAACTTGACCCTAAGTAAAAGTATAATTGTAATTCCCCGTTTAATTTTGTAAGTATATAGGCTTTACTAATGCTCCTTGATTGGGTTGCTAATAATAACATATTGCTCAAATTTTTGTAACTAGACAAATTTTGTTATCCAAAATAATAGTTTATCATCTATATCTACGATCCCACACATAATGGACCAAAATTAACTTTAAGTTCTAGGTACTCAAGGAATACATTAAATGAATAATGATTAAGCATCTTTAGGTTTAAATGCATTCTTTATTGATTTACATAGATAAGGAGTAGTTTTTCTAATTACAATATAGTAGTAGAACCATATACAACTAGAATCCAAAAAGATGATATCGTCTTGCCCAAAAGTTATAAATCGACCTCCTTATTTTACAAGTCTTGAACATACATTATCCCTAGGGATAGTTCCAATATGATGTATTTTTAATACAAGTCTACATTAATGATACTGTTATCTAACCATTAATGGTTACATAGTATTGTCCATAACATTTATACATATTACACTACAAATACATTGTTCATATCTCCTCTAGAAATGAATAGCTTGAAAAGAAGTATAAGATAAAAAACATAGGATTCATATAGCATTACAGGATAACAATTGTACTCGAGGGAAGGTGTTACTTAGGTTATGCTATAAAATAATGGTCACAAGATAATGACACTATACTAGTTTGAATATATCTTATTTAGACACAAGTTTGGGTAAGAATCTTTAATTTTAGTTTGCATCAACTATTTTGAGAGTTATCAATAGTCTTTATTTGATCTATAATGTCGATATTTTTATGTTATATATTTAGAATAAGTGTACAACTTATGTTTTACATCCTTTTTAGGTTTCCAACATATGGAACACATTTAAGTATACAACTTATAGTATACACAATTTACCTTACACTATTCCCTTAAGTTTTATAATTATCGACCGATCATCTCAAGATATTGCCCAACATTGCATCTGGGTTTATACTACCAAAGATTTTTTTATGCAATCCAAAATTGTATCCCCACATGGTAGTCTATACAATCTATGGAGTTTCACTATAGTTTAAGTTATATGCTTAAATGTATAATAAGTTCCTTTAGGTTTATAATCAAACATAGAAATGCTAAAACCGCGTATGCCATCATAGAAGGTCCAACTCCGTTGCCCATCCACTCCTGATTTTAATTATACTTATTATGTCATAGTTAGTTTTCCAACTATAATTGAAAGAGTTATGGATTTAGGAGTTGTTTATTTGACTGCTTCTGAAAAGGTTGAGACCTCATGTAACTATGCAACTACATATTCATAATTATTTTATAAATAAACCATTTCTAAATAATACTTCTTACTTATATCCCTACCAAAATGATATTAAAAAAAAAATTGTTATTGAAAATTCAAAAGTTGATCTATCACATCATAAGGTACATGACCAAATCTCATAGCCTCAATTGATAGTTGACCCTGCTTATCATGAATTTCTTTGATGACAATCCCACATTACCCTTCAAATGCTAATATGAAACATTAAAAATATATACATATATATATCTTTTATGTTTCATCTTCAAAGAAATCATTATCATCAAGTCTGCAAGACTTAATCAAGTATGACTTATTTGAGAATAACATATTTCTTCCACTTCTGAAAACACTTCTCAAAAGGTTGATGCTAGTTTTCCAATAGAATTATTATGCAATTAGGGTTCAAATAACAAAAAGTATCAAAAACTTGGCTAAGGGATCTACATGTTGCACTCATTTCTTGCTACAACCTCCATGGAAATGATAGACTCCAGATTTGTGCTATAAAGAATTGAACATAGATGCAAAGATGGAAGATATCGAAGATCCTAAGCATCATATTTAGAGTTAATCGATTTCTTTGTTTGGTTAATTCTCCAAAAGGGGTTATCTGCTAAAGCAAAGTTGAACAAACCAAATCGAAAATGGAAACAAATATTTGGCCTAAAATTATCGCTATATCTATCTCTGTAATGCGATGTTTTGATGGGTATATCTCCAGTTGTGCCCTTATAAAGCTGGAATTGCTCATTTTTATAGAAATCTCCATGCTGTCCTATTATCCCATGCACTCCTGCAATATTCAATGCGTCCAGTACAACCTTGCATGCTTATGTGGATTACTTTTCAGGTCAAACTGGTGGAGTTTTCCCAGTGGAGGATGAATGGCATAAGTCTTAAGCAACTAGAAAGGCGGTGGGCGCCGTTTTAGAGGATGGAGACCAGGTGCCTCTTTCAGTTGCTTCTCATTAATTTGTATGCTGCGGTCATGGCTTGGGTAAGCTGAAAAGTCTTGATAACTTTCAAAATATTAATGTTAGAAGCTTCCTTTTGATCTGTGACTGTTGCCCCTCCCCTTCTGATGAATTAAATAATGTTTGTCTATTCAAAACTACGACAATTAATGGTGAAGGAAGAAAGCAAAAACAGTTCCAAGTTAAAGTTGGTGACAATGTCGTTGTGATAGAAGTGGGTTGGTTGAAGGAGATACTACACATTTATTATTGGGGTCAATTATAATTTACAATTTGTGAATGTTGGGTATCTTTATCACAGGTTTAGTTATGATATTTTTTTTTAGAGTTGTGAAAAGGATAGTGGGTTGTTAAGCACATATAAATTGACAGAGGTGATTATCATATATCAATCATTTCAAAGATATTGGTTCTTTCGTTAAATGTTTTATATTAAAAAAAGAAATATAATATTTAAAATAAAAATGGCGACACCATTAGATATTTATCGACAACAAAAGTGGTTCCTTAAACAACTTTTAAAACTTAAAGTTATCAATTGACTTCTTTTGTCTTGCCACAACCATTGCTTATGAAATAATTTGAGAGTTCGAACCATTGAAATTATTTACCCATAATCACCTTTGGAAATCATTCTCATCTGAATTATACTTTACACTTTATAATTATTCATTTTATGGGTCACAATTAAATATACCCTATATGAGATAACTTAACCACATGGTGTGAATACGACAAAATCACATGACTATTTACCCATAATCACCTTTGGAAATCATTCTCATCTGAATTATACTTTACACTTTATAATTATTCATTTTATGGGTCACAATTAAATATACCCTATATGAGATAACTTAACCACATGGTGTGAATACGACAAAATCACAAAGTCATGAAAGAGATTGATAACTTATGCTCATTTTTTGCTTGTGACAAACCTTCAAAGAGATGATGTAAACTCATATGCAGGGATTGACCTCTATAAAAAACTCATATTTATTGATACCAAGTCATCGACCAAACGGGTCAACACATAAAAATGGTAGTGTCAAGTAATAGTTTGATAATTCGTATAGGTCCATTGGGTCTTTGACCTAGTTAACTATTACAAACATGCCCACTATAAAGGACACAGAGATGACGATGCTTGTCAACAATTAGAAACAATAAGTTCTTTCTACATATTTTAAGGCAATAGATACATACATGGTCCCAATCAATTCTTATGACTACTAGAAATCTCTAAGGTCAATTATCCTCAACCAATGTCTAACGCAGAAACGGGCTATTGATAGACACACAAACAATCATGCAATCCAATTGGTCACTACTCATGCCAAGATAGGTGAAGCATATGTCCATATTTGTCATACAACTAGAATGATTATACACCATTCCAAATGATTCTCTACTACCCATAATCCATATCTAGTTCCTTCTTTCCGATGATAAATCGACACGAGAAAAGCAAGGGGTGACAATTTTAAGATTCTATTTTTATTTTTAATCTTTAAAAGTACATGAAATTTAGAGGGCACTTAGAGGGGTTGGACCACGATTGTTTTCAACCAAAAAGAATCATACGATGGTACTTTTAAATGAAAAGAATGTATAAATACCATTTTACTGCTATTTTAATATCATTTTATAATAATTATTAATTTTTAAATAATTTTAGGTAAAATTAGAAATAATAATTGTTGGGATCTTGTACTTGAACCTACAAATCCTCCTATTGGAAGTGGCTAGGGGAGTTGGGATGACAACCTAGATGACTGTCTGCTTCCGCCTCTACAGTTTGTTGTTGCTCCCATTGCGTAGTGATTTCTTGTGGTCCATTGTTGCATTTATATAACTCTTGCTCGTTGTTATTTAACTTTTTTTGGTTGAAAAATATTTTGTATATTATTAAGTTACATAAATGATCTTTCTCGATTTCGGTGGATGTGACTTCTCCTAGTATAATTGTCCACTCACTTGTTTGTATTTTAAGCTTGTGTAACATATTGTACTTTTAATATATATACAAGTTTTTCGAAAAAAAAAAATGGTATATTAATCTGAAATTTGTAAAAACAATTCATAACCAAAACCTAAACACTTACAAAGCGTGTATGTTAAAAAAATGAAAAAAGGAAAAATCATGCATTTTGTAGGGATTGAATCCATTTATAAAACGTCAATCACTAAAGTGTGATGCTTCACCTTCACAAATTTTATAAAATTCAAGGAAAAACCATGCATTGTGTGGGCATCCAAGCGAACCATATAACTCTTAGGGCGAGGTCCCATGGAGGGGGTTGTTGCTTCTGATTCAATTGTGTAACAGGGCCCATGGGATATCCCCCAATTACCTACAGGAATAACTTGAATCTTCCCCAATTTTCACAAAGCTTCGAAATGTCTGTGGGAATGATTTATGCGGCAAGGGAAAAAGGGGGTTGCATCTCCTTGCACCTGCCTAATTTTTTTGTTGACACTTGGAAAGTTGTTGTTGGGTGAATCCATTTAGGCGAGAATGTTTTTGGAGGGAAAATCCTCTATATTTTATTGAGCACACGATTAACAATTCACTACCATTTTCTAATGCAGGGGTCCATGGAGGGACTGTTGCTTCTATTTTTAATGAGCAGGTAGTCCATGAAAAATGAAAGGTATGGTAAAAGGAAATTTTAGAATCTTTTCTTAAAAGTGAGGAGCTAGCTATTTTTTAGGGGGGGAAGTTTGAGGGGATGAAAAAAAAGGGCGCTAGAGTTTCACATATGTGCTTCTATTTTGTAGGAAGATATTCTACCAATTGCTGAAGTTTCCCATATATGTTTCTATTTTGTAGGAAGATATTCTACCATTTGTAAATATAAGAGTGGACAAAATTTATGTAAACTTTAATTAAAAATAAAAAGATAATAATTTTAAATATTATCTCCAATAAAATAGGAATGTACACTCAAATTTTTTATTTCATGGGACCACTCAAAATGTAACTCTAAGGGTCTTCAATTCCCAGAACAACATTGTCATGTTCACGGTAAGTGGGTGGATAGAGATGGTAATTCAATTTCATTTAAAGATGGCCTTGACAAAATCATGGGCTAAAAAGAAATGAAATTATATTGATGTCCACAAATGACCAAAAGTAGGTCGATGGGACTGAAGGAAACAATCATTAGTAGAGAATAGAAGCTGAGTGCCTCTAGGAATTTTAGGCCTAATATTCATTTTGAGCCAGAGAATGTTAGGAGAGCTTTTCTCTTAAGATTGCCTCAGAGGAGGAAGATGATTCAGGGCCCCCCTGCCTTGGTCCCCCTCTCAAGGATGACTTGAAGGATGCATCAAATTCTCCTTAAGTGATGAAGAGTTAAAAAACATTGAGAATTTAGAGGATGACTAATAGCCTTTTAAAGTTGACAATGTTGATCATGTTGTTTCTGTTGCTACAGGTGTGTAGGATGCACAATCTAGTAATCTTTCCTTTTTTTCAAACTCAGGAGTTTAATGTTTTAATTGCTGATGGAAAAGAAGACAGACTTAACGCTGAACTGTCAGTTGTGAGCTTTGTGGACGGCCCGACTGGTGAATGTCTCTGACATGAAACATTACGCTGATGTTTCGGATTTGACCTCATGAATTTGCTCTCACACGGAGTGCAAAAGTAAACTGTCAAGAAATCATACAAGTTTAAGAAGATTGAATGTTTCTTCAAAAAGTAATTTTTTAATAGTCGTTATCTTCGTGGAGACTCTTTTTGTTTTAGTTAGTCTGAGATTTTTCTAGCCAAGACATATATATATTAGCATTGTCTACTTTTGAAAGTAATATTTTTGTAAACTATTTCAATATAAAAGAACAAGTTGTGTATACAAGTTTTGTGGACTGATTTAAGGTACTCTTTCCTCTTTGCATGTAAAACATTAAAAATTAAGCTAAAAAAATAGGCACGTTTTGCCCCTGAGACCTTTGTTATCATTTCTGTGTGTAGCTTGTAGATTGTTTGTTGTTTGAAAGACCCATAATGAGCTTAGCCACACGATTCCTTTTCTTCTTTCTTGTTTGTTTTAGAAAATTAGCATTCATAGATAGGTTGTTTGCAATTTTATCTTCTTTGTTTTAGTTTGATTTCCTGCAAATTAGATTAGATACATGGAGACATTAAGTTACTATGAGGACTTGCTAGTCATCCTGTTCTTTCAAACTTAATGGCCCTATGAATGATCAGGAAAAATATAACACATGGCTTTATAGTCCAAGGCTTGGGTCTACTTATAATCACCTATTTGTATCTCTCCAAAAACTGCTGGTAGTAGCTGACTCAAATCTGTTTCTACACACAAGTATAGGTCAATACTATTCCTTCCCTGCTTAATAGAACACCATTTAAATATTGCTAGGTGCTTTACTTTAATTTGTGTTGACTCAAATCTTGAATGAATCTATTTCTTATGAGTATAGGTGTTAAATGGTGTTCAATGCCATTAGTAAATACGAGTATTTGTTTCAGTTTATTTTGTAATTTGTTTGTTCTCTAGATTTGCGCTGCTCAGTTCTTGTCTATGGATCTTACAAGGGCTATACTTTTGTCATCTGAACATGTTTTTTGAGTACATTTGTTCTGAAACTGCACAATATTTTGAGAACTTTCCATCAATGGCATTAGATTATGCTCATTGAACTCGTAGTTCTCAGTTCTACTCAATGAGCTCAAATCCTCTTTAAATTCAACTTACCATTACCAATAATTGTTCCTGAAAATCTTACAAGGACGACTTGCTTCAAATCTTGAAAAAACGTTGGATGCTGAAGCTTTATTCTTGTCTTGTAGATGACTAAAATTTCATAATCTTGTTCATATTTTAGATATATTGTGCTCTGTAACAAGTTGCAGCAATGTTAATTAGTTAATTAAATATATGTTTTTTAAAATCTCATGGGACCATTCAGCTGCTGAAGGATCCTAAAATATCTCAGCGGGTATTGTTCAGAAATTTTAGGAACATGGAACCATACTAGTGCTAAAATGTCCCTAAATTTTCTCAGCAGCATCCACTGAGATATTTTAGGAGCAACAGCCCATGGGACCACTAGGTTAACATTTCCCGATTTAAAAAAAGGGGAATGGGGGTCAAACATTTTATCATTCAACCAAAAAGTATCATTAGATTCATAATAAAACTACACATTTCATTAGTTTTCATCATTGTCACTTACTAAATCTTTTGTAAGTTATTTGCTGTGTTAAGTAGGTAAATGCAGGTTTTTCAGAAATGAGAGACAAAATATAGCATTTTTGCCACAAGAACTTCATATTTTTTCACCAAGGGAAAGCACACCAATTTGTATTTTAACGTTATGAGTGGAAATGGTTTATCAGTTAAAAAAAAAATCAGGTACCATGAGAGAGAATGAACGAAGATAGTGCGCAAGGAAACCGATAGAACAACATAGTGGACAAGTAAACCAATAGAGCAACATAATGTTATGAGTGGAAATGGTTTATCACTTATTAAAAACAATTAGGTACCATGAGAGAGAATGAACAAAGATAGTGGGCAAGGAAACCGATAGAACAACATAGTGGACAAGTAAACCAATTGAGAAACATATTAGATTTGTAAAAAAGGATTATATTAATACATAAATCTGCAAGTTCTCACAAAAAAAAATTCATGGCCTAAGCCAAGATCTCGCATGGCCTTGAATGTATGGAAATGTAAAATGAACCTAGAGGTGCTCTCAAGATGAAGAGTCTGGATAATGAACACAATTTGGACAATGCAATGAGGGAATACAGTCTGCACCCTCTTGCTACAAACACAATCCATAGAACTTAAGAGTGTTATATCTCGTGTGGGTTTGAAAATGGTCTCAGAGTTGTATCTTTGAAGGGATATTCTAGAAATGCATCTGAGAGCACAAACATTCAAAACAAAAAGGTAAGTATACTCTTTACAAAGTCAGGGCTATGATTTAGGCTAGTGATTAAACGACGGGCATCTCAACTGAACCCGCAAGTATGTCTAAACTGCTTCTAGTCTAAAGGCTCACCTTTGAAGAAAAAATGGAACTTGGAAGTGGCACCCTTGGAGGAATCGAAAATTGTAAACTTAGTTTTGTAAGAGTTAACCACTATTAAAATAAAATAAGTAGGGGAATAATCTTGAATAAGAGGCATTCTTTTATGTTACTGATTATTTTCAGATTTATGTAACTATTCCCTCGAGTCTTCTCCTACCTAAGTATGCAATGTTTTGGATGTTTGATGTTGAGATTCAAAGTCTAAAATATTTTGAGAGCCTTTCCATCTTTTCCCTAGCTCTCTTCACTCCTATATATGCAGTTATTCCTCTGGGTAGGTCTGCAAGGATTTAGAATAAGCTTAATGTCTGATAAGTTGGTTTCTGGATCCATCATGTCAAAGAAATTTGTTTCATTCAACATGATGGATCTAGAGACCAACTTATCAAATGTTTGTCATCGTGAAAGACCACATGATCTTAAGCTTAATGTTTTTGTGAGGTGGCCAATCAGTATGATAACCCTATGAGCATCTAAAGCATCAATAATGCTTCATATGGATCTATTTTAAGAACTAATTGTGAAAACACACACTGCATCTTACCAATCATATCCAAGGCAAGCGGAGGGCTATTATAATCCCAAACTTAAAGCCCGGAGATTTAAAAGGCTCTCCATACAAGTTCTTTCAACCAAAAACATTGCATGTCATTCACACATGGGCAAGATCAACAACTCCAAAATTTGTTATACTCTTTCAGCTTTTCCTTCACACACATCACAAACTATAAATCCCGAACCCTCACAATAAGGGCAGTTGGCTCCCTCTGCCCATTCCAAAAACTGCAACAAGGCAGCACATAATTCATACAGATAAATATTTCATCTCGAGCATTTGAAACAACTTTAGCAATATCTAAGGGGATATAGATTTTACTGAATAGATGAAAAATAAGAATAGACAAAAATAAGGACAGGAAACATATTACTATCCACAGATTTCTCACCTGCTCTTCCACATTCAGATCGCCAGTGCCTTCACATTCTGTAGAGAAACATGAACAAAAACAAATTGAGTAGTACTTGGCCAAAGTATAAATTATTAAAATAATATGGACTTCAATACTTTCTTGACATGTATAGCAAGGGATATGATACCTATACAAACTACTTTGCCTTCCCCTCTACAACTAATACACCTTGCCCTTGTCTCAACTTTGGTACCACTTTTTTGCTTGTTTATAAGCCTCTGAGGTTCTTCCCATCTGTTTTCTCCAAGAAGATATACTCGTTTTTCAGATATTTCAACACCTTCTAGTTTACTTCTTACGACCTGTTGAATCTGTGAAATTTCTGTTACCGTTGGTGTTGGAACAGAGCCATTCATAACTTCCTGTAGGAAACAATGCCATCTTTAACTTGGAACAACACTGAGGGGACATAAGACCAGAAAAAATAAAAATCATTTTACGAAGCATACTGAAACTACAATGGGTTAACTAACTGTATGGTTCTGCACTATTAAAGTGATGTAACCGGTTGTTAAATGCTGTTTGCTGTAGCGGACTAATTAAGAGTCTTTTTAGGAGTTGTTCATTAATATTAGCCATTTTCCTAACTGCCCTGTTTTGATGGAGTTGAGGGAACAGCTGGAGTTGCTAGCTATTTTTAGAATTGGTCACTCAAGTTAGGAGTCTACTTCTTGTTACCTACTTAAGACAAACACATGTTTTTGGGAGAGGGTAGCACAAAGAATAAAAGAAGGGATCTGATGTAATTTGTTTTGGATGAATAAAATAAGAGTCTAATTGTGTTGTGTTGCAGTTTGATTGATGAAATTTATTTGCTGCTGCTCTCCCATTCTGTTGTGCTAATATCCTGTATACAGTGATTGAGTTTTTTGATTTGCAAGCCAAAGGTTTGTCTGCATCAATTGGTATCATAGCATCCAAAGATGCTGGGCATGGAGAATTTATCGCACAGCCTTTGTTGTTATTGAGAAGAGCACATAATAGCTTAAAGAGAGTCGTGACCATGGGTATGGATGCAGAAATAGAATTCAAACAACAATGGAGAATGATTGAAGAAATTGATAGAAGAGTGGACAAGCATCTTCAAAGAAAGAGAGTTTCAGCCTTGACGTTTAGAGACATGGAGAAGGATGAAAGAGAGATGGAGCCATAGAGGATGAAGAAGCAGAAGAAAAAGATTATGGAAGCCTTCATAGACTTGAAGGAGATGATTGTGAGAACATAGCTTTCTCAATATCATAGAGGAGAAAGATGGCATGGATCACACCATGCATTGTTTGAATGAAAAGGAAAAAGGTTTCTTGGAGTAAGAAGACCTTGGAAGAGATGAAAGAATCACTTTTGGAAGAAGAGAGTTCTCGTGCTGAGAAGAAACCAGAAAGAAACTCATTGACAATGGATTTCATGCACGGAGATGTTGCAACTGAAGATGTTCAGCATGTTGCAAAAATTGATCATATGGAGAATGAGGATGAAAATGAAGAGAAGAAAGAAGATGATATGGTTTTAATGTGTCATTGATAGGAGGAGAAAGAGATTGGGAAATCTCTTGAAAATGATAGGCATGTAAATGAATGCATGCATGAAGGTCAATTTGGAGAAAAGATTGATTTGCAAATTGCAAGAGAGATTGCTCATATAGGGCATGGAGGTGAATATAAAGACACAGAAAATGACAAAGAGAGAGCCATTTTTGAGATGGCCACTGTAAGCGTGAAAGCAAAAAAGACACAGTTTTGACTTAAGTGGATTTACAGTGAAGAATAATCATATCATCTTTTATTTGGCTAACTAAGGTTGCAAGCAAGACAAAAATTATTCTTGCAAGTATACATGAATTTATAGTCCTCGTTTGATTTATGGAGGAACGAAAGAAGACAAGTAAAACCTGCTCTGAACTAGGAGGTTCATAGTTTTAAAAGAAGGGGAGAATGATGTCCGATTGTTAAATGTTGTTTGTTGTAGTGGACTAATTAAGAGTCTTTTTAAGAGTCGTTGTGAGGAGTTGTTTACTAATAATAGTCATTTTCCTAACTGCCCTGTTTTGGTGGAGTAAAGAGAATAGTTGGAGTTGCTAGCTATTTTTAGAATTGGTCATTCAAGTTAGGAGTCGACTTCTTGTTACCTATTTAGGATTGAAGACAAACGCATGTTTTTGGGAGGGAGTAGCATAGAAGAATAAAAGAAGAGATCTGATGTAATTTGTTTTGGATGAATAAATAAGTCTTATTGTGTTGCAGTTTGATTGATAAAATTTATTTGCTGCTGCCCTCCCATTCTGTTGCGCTAATAACCTATATACAGTGATTGAGTTTTTTAATTACAAGCCAAAGGTTTGTCTGCATCACAAAGCATGAAAAATGTTATACAGCTTTTTTCCAAGATATATTACATTAGATATTTCCTCCTTTCTTCTGCTTACAACTCAGGAATGAAGTAAACCATACATGTTCACAAAAAGTGAGATTTAAAAAAGCCAAAAATAAAAGGAACATCAGTTTTGCTAAAAGTTGCCACATTGAGTGGGATTTCCTTTCTGTCTTCTCTCCTTTCCATTGTAGGTTCGATTCTTAGGTGGGAAATCTTTGATGCCAAATAACCGTATGTTAAGCAGACAGTTTAGAACTTTCTTGCAATTGACAAATAAAAGGCATAAGAAAAGTAACTTGCACGAGCCCAAACCTCATGAATTGATACATGCGAAATTCAAAGGGCATAGACCTTCAAATGTAGAAGTTTTGTTTCCTTGAGGAATATGCTTGGTAGGAACTAACAACTGGATACTAAGACTTTATGCTTCCACAGTCAGACCAGAATTGTAAACACAGGAAAGGCAAGACCAATTTGTACCAAAGCCAGTACTTAAAATATGGCATTAGGTCATACATCTTTATCTTATGACATACTCAAATCACATGACTATGAATGAAAAATTATAAACATGTGAGATATACAAAGTTGTAGTAAGTTTACCTTCTCTGATAATGGAACAGAAGCACCATTGATCAATTCTTCCTCTACGACAGAATCCATCATTTCCTCCCCTAATAATTTTGCCAAGAGTTCTGGAGTCATTGTTCCATCCTCCACGATCCCTAGGGTTGCCTGTTGAAACATAAACCGTGGATTTCAATTCTAAGACTCGAACTATATGCATAAAAAACAATTTTGTATTGCTTGAAACTTGTTTAGTTTTCTGCTTGAGAAGTCACTGCACCCAGGCTCCTCCCTCAGATCCTCTCCCCAAACAATAAGGCTTGATAGTGATAAGCATCCTATCTTTGATGCAAAGTGAGCCCTACTCATCAAATGTGTTTCCTTCGAATCAAATTTGTTCTTTGGCCTTGACACCCTAGGCTCTACAGGGCGAACAACATGAAAACAGAACCCCAATGAAAAAAGGCACTCACTAATACTGGGTTTGTGGATTCCAGAAAGTTAAATATTGTGGTCACTACTACTATGGGAAGTTGAACTGTTACTGTTTCCACTGAATTCAAGACTGTTTACAAAGCACATCAAAGTCACTAGTTCACTAGAAGTAGAAAGAATCCCATAATAATTGATATAGATTAGATTATATCCTTACCCTGGAAACTATAATGTTTGCAGACGAGATTAAGGAAATCCTCTAAACATCAGGCTATAAGGGTTGACATCATGAATCCAAACTCAAAGAAAGAAAACAATGTAATTAGAGAAGCCAGGATTGGAATTTGACAAATGATATCCCAACGCAAAGAATCAAACCAAAGACATTTGCAGTTACCGGCAGGCCTGGAATGTGATGGCTGTCCAGGTGTCCCCCTGCAACTGCTGAAGTGAGTGAGCAAGTCCTGAACCTGTGACCTCCACAATGGAAGGTAACACATTTACCACTACATTGGGACCTTGGCCTTTAGCCCCTAATGCCTTTCATTTTACATTTCTTTATTTCCTTAGTCTTATGAAAGAATAACAAAAGTTGTTGGAATATTACAATTTGAGATCAACCTTTTCCATACCAGTTCAATGTACTTAACATAAATTTAGATTCAATGCCTTCCCAAAAAACCTTTAATCTAGTTTTGATAACGCCCTCTTAGTGAGATCATGAATCAAATTTAATCTGCAAATTAAAATGGAATTGGAGAAAAACGATATCTTGAATGAAGATAGTCATGCTTTGCTTTAATGCTTATATGAAGATTTAAGAGTTGAGGCAATTCCAAGGCACACAGATTAGGCATATCCAACTTGAGGTAGGCTTCTAAATTGATGAGATCTAATAAAGCATAACTACCAATTTAAAATAAGGTATCTGCCTACAATAAAAATCTACGGTTCATATTGAATTCTAGTTGTAGATTGCAGCAAGTAAAAGTTTATGGTCAAAAAAAAAAATTGAATTGTAATTTGTGGTCTAAAACCTTAAAAACAGAATCCACACCCTCAAATTCCAGGCCTAATGGTAATAGTAAGGATATGTTGGCAACAAAAATAGTGTTATGATTATCCATGGTTGCAGTAGGAGTGTAATAATTAGAAACAGAAAGAAGCAGACCAGAGGTGCATCTGTAAATGAATTACTTACTTGCCATGACTTAACTGCCCTTTGAGTGCCTCCATCGAAGCTGGAATACTCCATATCTTCCTCCCCCGAATAGAAACCCAGCCTTTGTAATGCTTCCTGTCATTGTCAAACCCAAAAACCTAAATTACATCAAAAGGTTGTAATTCAATTGGTGTGGATGATGGTATGTTACAATTGTAGGTATAAATCCTCCAATATGCTTGCAATAAAAAGGGACGAGGTTATGAGTCTAGGCCATCCATGCGAATTTGGTAGAATATATACCCCTCAATACCTTGATACTAAACCTTAGGAAGCCAATTATTGATGTAACACCCAATACCAATTGGTTGGCTGGTTAGTTTTTCAACATAAAAAAACTCAAACTACAAATAAAATTTCCTTCTCTTAATCTGTGTAGCAATGATTGCCAAAAAGGAGGCTGTGAGTTTAGACCATCTACACGAATTTGGTAGAATGTATACCCCTCAATACCTTGATACTAAACCTTAGAAAGCCAATTATTGATATAACATCCAATACCAATTGGTTCGCTGGTTAGTTCTTCAAGACAAAAAAAACTCAAATTACAAATAAAATTTCCTTCTCTTAATCTGTGAATACGAATAGAATGTCACCTGCATCTCTTTCACATCTTCCCCTCGAGAGCCCCTTCTAAGGATGGTCTTCTTCTTGTTTTTGTTTTTGTTTTTGTCTTTGTCCTCGATGGTAGTGGAAATTTGATATTCTAAATCCAACCCACTTACAGTTAATTGAGAAGCAGAGGCAGCGGCAGCAGCAGGAGAAGGGGCAGGGGCAGGGGCAGGGGAGTGTTGTTGTTGTAGTTGTTCGGTGAGAGAGGAGATTTGAGCTAGAAGCGCATGGTGCTGAGCGTGCCAGCGTGCTTCTTCTCGCAACCAGCGCGCTTCCTCTCTCAGCCACCGTTGCTCCTCTCGCAGCCAACGCTCCTCCTCTCTCTTCCACCATTCTGACTGTGACTGTGCATACACCACGGTGCTGGTGTGGGTTTTGAAAGTTGAATAATTAATCCTCCTCCTACTGAAACCTGTATGCGTTGCGGAAACAATGATTTCATGTCGGGGAAACGCAAATCCAAATGCAGGGAGTTGTAATCCACAGAGGGAAGCTGACGATGCCATGGCAATGCCAACGAGAGGCTACTGCCTCTTTATAAGCTAAATGAATTGCCACTCTCCACTGTGGAAAATAAACCATTGTAAATTTAAGTACAAAGTGGTGGTTGGGTGTCATTCCGATAGGATAAGCTTCCATGAATTTTACAGGGTGAAGAAAAGGAATAGAGTGGGAACGCCCTTTTTGATGATACAAATTCGTTCCATAAGAAGGTATGGTTACTCACTCGTGATTCATGGCTACTTTTTATTGGTTTAGGGATGTTCGAGTAATGCATATTGTTTTATGATTCCATTAAGGTCTTTTGAATTTTTATATAAAAATTTGTTGCATGAATTTCACTCGACCAAATGATTTATAGGGATTAAAAAATAATTATTATCTTCATCATCCAACCAAAATAAATTATAGTTTCAATCAACATGGTGTAGAACATGGGATTTCTTGTATGGTGATAAAATCACATTTTAATGTAAAGTGGTGGTTGATTTATATTAATTGGGCGTTTTACTTGCTTTAATTATAAGGGTTGGATTAAAAAAAAAAAGTGATGTCTCTTTAGTTAACAAACGGTTGGAAGTCCCTTAATACATGAAAGGACACACTTGAGCAACATAAATAAGAGGAAAAAAAATGATAGAAAGCATAAGTGTAGAGGAAAGGTTAGTGGTTGGTTGTAGGAGTAAAGAGCAAGGAATGGTCATTCATTGGTGTGAACTTACTATCTACTCTAAACATATGTATAATAGATTCAACACGAATATCATTACATTGTTTGAGATTGCATTATAATGAAACCTCATTTAATAATTTGGAATCATTCCTTAGCATGACATTCTTATCATATTGTGCTCTAAACATATGTATAATAAATTCAACACGAATATCATTACATTGTTTGAGATTGCATTATAATGAAACCTCATTTAATAATTTGGAATCATTCCTTAGCAAGACATTCTTATCGTATTGTGTTTGTAAATTAATTTTAGAAATTGCATCACATTGTGTTTTAATAGAAACTTTATGCAAAGAAATATTTTCACCTTTCTTTGTAAGAGGAGGAGGATTGTGACATTGTATTTCAAGGAAGGAGAGAGAACAAATATCACTTGTTTTTGTATCATTTGCTATTTTTAGAGAAAGGGAAGAAATGTCATATTTTTTTGGACTAATAACATTCTTTGGCATGTGTATACATCTAAATTTACTTGTTTCATTTATTGTCACTAATATTACTATTAGTCGATACTAATTTCACTTATCTTGTTTATCCCATATAATTTCGTCCTAATATCACCCCTTCTAATCATTTATCTAACATCCCTCTTCATTCTTATTCATCCATTAACCTTATCCCTACCCCACAAATCAATTAATTCACCTAATGCCCTATTATCCACTAACTAATCTTATTTTTCCATTATATTAGAATTTTAAATTCCAATTCCACCTACCCTAGCCTATTCCTAGGCTCTCCTATATCCCTAATCCCTAATCACCAATCTAATTACTTCAATTAATCATTTACTAATCTTGCTTATTCTCTTAATGAATTCTAAAATTCTCCAATTCTAGAATCCTCTCTATTTTAGCCGTCCTCTCTAGAAGTCTCTACTACCAGAGGCTTACAAGGAATTTTTAATTCTTTTTTATTCTCCCTCTCTCCTCTATTTAAATGAACCACCCCTTCATTGCCAAACTAACTACAAGAACTAGAAAATATATGATATTCCATGCTATCATCCTAGTCTTGAATCCAACTAATCCACACGATCCACGACATTGATCAAGCTAACATCATGCTGAAATTCTGAGTCTATTGGTAAGCAATCCATAATCATCTAGTCTTTTTCTCTTGATCTTGATTTAGAACATTTAGCTTTTAGGATCTAATGTTGGTATGAATGTTTCATTTGTCATTGCATTGTTATCTTAATTGGCTCTAGATTTTAATGGTAGATTGTAGGTTTAATATTTTTTTATATAATTTGCATAATCAAAATCTCATTGCTCAAATATATCATCTCACGACATGCATACTCTATGCCTTTGCATTTTGTAATTTCTAATGAGATTAATTGCTTTGGAAAATTGATGTGGCAAACTGTATGCGTTAAATGAATATTCTTTACAAAATAAACGTCTATAGTTTCTATGTTACTAGAAGTATCATCACATATAGACATATCATTACAAGGTAAAACATCATGAGCATCTAAATGTACATTTTCTACACACAATGTTATGGTATTTTATTCTTCAAGTGCAATACTAGAAACCGGTGATAATCATCTTTATTTTCGTTTTGTTCTAGTGTGTAATTAAGAGAAGAGTGTAAAGAATTAGTTTGTTCAATTCCCTCTTCATCATATTCTTCACTATGTACTGATCCTCTTGATATTTATAATCATAATCATCTCTCTTGCCAATATTTTCCTTATATATATATAGTTAGCATCATTAATCATACACTTTTCATCATTAGTTTATTCATTATCATATGCATAAGGGATGGAATTCCTAGATAATGGAAAATCCACAGGATGAGGGCTACTAGGGGTTCGAGATTGGTTATTCACTTTTAATTTAACAAACATAATAAAAAATGTGAGGTAAATGTAATGCCTAATCCTAATAAGGAAGCAAATATAGAAGTAATGCTTGACAATGGTTAAATAAATAACTGACCACTTTGAGAAATTTTTGAAAATCGAAAGGGTTTTTTAATAAAAGATAATAGATAGATGAAACCCATAAATTATGTTGAAAATAGGTTCACCATTCATCCTCTAGGTCAAATTTACTACAACTAGTACATTGCAAAATTTGTACAGTGTTTTAGCAAACAAAAATAGATTTTTTCTCCACTCAATATGGCTAACAAAAACTTTGGAGTATTTTAAAAATAGAACATTTTTAATCCAAATATCAACCAATCAAGGAATACCCCTAATATAATAATCTCTAATAGGTGAAGAGGCATGAAACCTTAGGGCAAAAGGGAGAAATCATCAAATTTGCACTTTTGAAGATGGAAACAATTATGAATCATAACTGCAAATCAAACCCTAAGGCTTCAATCTAAAAAACCTAGAGAGAAGGATGAAACCCTAAGGAGACCTAGGGTTTGGCACTACTCGAGCATTATTCAAGTTCACCATATGTTTTACCTTAATTTGGATCGTAAAACCCTAATTCAAATAACACATTGAATTTAATTTAGAGTGTACAACATGAAAATTAAGCATAAATATTAATGTAAATTATTGAAGCATATTTGACAAGTGGCACATGTTAAATATGGAAAGTACTAAAGAGATCAAGATACTTAACTTTTCGGATTTGTTCATTGACTATGACTAAGTTTTATCAGTAGGAAAGGACTGGAAGAAGGCTTGTGAGTCACTCAAATCTAGAATTGACTTTCTATGTGTGAAAGGTTAGGAATGTTAGGCTAGGAAATATTTATTGACATTAGTGACTAAGGCTGACATTTCTATCTTGGGTTGATCTGATTCTTTGTGATTGTATAGTTAGTTGTGTCTGCTTGTAATACCTTTATGTGTACGATATTGATGCCTAATTGTGTGCACAACTCCATAAATTAATATCCTTATCCTTGAAACCTTAGGTCCACTTGTGAAGGGTAAAAACATTTACAACTTAGAAAATGTAATAGGTCGAGTTGACCCCAATCACTATCGTTGATGATTGATCGTTGCCTACATATCCAATACTCTAAAGAGAGAAGTCAAACAAATATAGTTATTTCCCTTAATGTGAATGTGCAATTGTGTTCCTTTTCTATATAAATGCACCTGGAATTTAGCTTTATACACTTGAAAATATTTTCTCTTGACTTGGCTTGGTATATTTTAGATTTGATTAATGATAATGCCTAGTGACTAATTTACAATTTGGGAAGAATAGGGAAGATTTTTTCAATGTGAGGTAGTGTACAAATGCTTGATAGACAAGTTCTAAGTGCGTCCTAAGTGTGGGTTTGATTTTTAATTATATGAGTTTATTTTAGTAATTTCTTATGCCACTGACATGTTAGGCAAATGGCCAACCTATAAGAGTGACTTAATTTTGAAAAACAATTTTTGGTGGGTGAGGGTCAATAACATCATCCTCGAGATAGTTATATTGATGACATTTTTTGAGCTTGATGTTATTGTCTAGGAGATAGAAACACAAATCTAATGATTTGTAGATGTATAAGTAATATATTTAATTAATTTGACATAAATTGAGGGGTTTTCCTAGGTGTTTGACAACAAAATAGGAGGGTTAAACTCATAGCAAGCATGCAAATTTGAAGTAATTGTGAATAATAGACATATATGTGCACATAAGTCATGTATGGTGAAGGTAGGTCAAAAGTGACATTGTCAAGTGTCTAATACCATATTTTAGTATCTAGACATAAACACATTTATCTTGTCCTCTTGTCTCTTAATCCATGTATGGGCATCCATCTTACCTTAAAAATCATAATTTGGGATCTTCATTTTTAGGTTTAAAAAAGGGTGATGTGATCTTCCTTTCTCTTTCTCTTCATCTCCTTCTTCTTCCTTATCTGGTGGATCCAATTCAAGTTTTCCCTTAATGGTTTCATCTCCCTCTTCATCAAATTATTGGTCTAGCCATTTTTTTGATGGACACATCTCTTATCAAACCTCCTTTAATAACTCATCAAATAACTCCTTTATCTCCTCTTTGGTCATAAAATCTAATTTTTTTCTTGGGTAAACTCCCCTCATTATTTTGGCAATGCCTACAAAAAAAATTGATTGAATCTCTGATACCACTTTTTATGTTTCAATTAACATAAAAAGAAACTACAAAATATACAATAAAATGGTGATAAATGAAAAAAAATGGGAGTAGTTGCTTCCCCTAGGGTGGATTGCACTTACAAATCCAACTATAACAAAATATATCTCACATTGATAATGTAAAAAGATATATTCTTTAGAATTTTCCCCTCTTTTGTATTCAACCACTAGAAACCCTAATTAACCCATAACTAACTCACGAGCTACCCTTTAATAACTCTAGGAACCCCAACTATAACATAATAGAAAAAATGATAACTAAGTGCACACACATAGATATATGTTGTGTTTAGGTATCCAAAATTTAATATTGTATTTGAGTTTGTCCAAGAGGACAACTATTTTGATAATAGTTTTTTAATCTTTGAAAAACTGAAAAATCTACCTAAATTTATTGAAATTTGATTGAGAAGTGTTGGGAAGTATTCTTTAAGGCGAGGAAAATGTTTAGAATGTAGAAGAAGCATTGGAAAATTCTCGACCAATGTAATTTCAGCCTAAAAAGCATTGCCTTACTACCAAAAGCATTGCAAAAGGAGACGAGGACTATAAAAAGGGTGTGAAGTCCTTATAGGCATTAAACAGTGTTGCAAACTTATGTCAAAAACATAAAAAATGATAGAAAAACATGATATCTTATATAATGGCATCAAAACCTACTAAAAAATACTAAACAAGGCATTGCATTTTTGTTTGAAGAGTGTTATACTATTGAGAAGGCATGATATATTGTTGAAATGACATTAAAATGTTTTGAAAGTGCCCATGAAATTAATTGAGCTTGTGTGTTGGTTTCTTAAGCATGAAATTGTATTGCATTTACTCATAAATATGCGCATGACATGGATGAAATAAGTTTGGTTTGCCAAAATGCATTATTATTGAAGTAACAAGCCATATGGTCGTGGAAAAAGAAGAACAACATTGTTGGAAAAATTCTTCAGTAGAATCATATGGAAAATTAGACATATTGTAGAGTCTCCCTACATGTCAAGGAATTAGAGATAATGATAAGGAAATATAACATGACATCTCTACAACAACTCAAGGATAATTGTATGATAATAAGACATGTCCTCCCTTTGTTATCTAAGTGTATCGAGTTAGTATTTATACCACACAAGTGTAATATGTAATGTAGGATGAAAAATAAAGCATATGAGTATATGTGAGAAAGACCTAAGATAGATTTAAAAG